>CM077028.1:41236740-42436740 GCA_039090855.1 Macrothele yani
AGGACGAATTCCTTATTTCTTAGGTATTTGGCAATAACTTTCTTCTGCTTGATGAATTATTTTCTTGTCTCAAGCAGTGTTCTCCGGTTGTTGAGGATGAAAATAATTGATCAAACATGAAGTAAACGCGCTTATGCCAAAGTCTAAAACTTTTTCCCGGTGCTGTTATTTCGTATTTTCATTAATCTCGGTGGTGTTTCCACAAAGCAATTTCGTAAAACGTGGTGAACGTTCGTTTCATGTATCAAACTATATAGAAAGCAACACACTCATTTAAATTTACCGTTTTTCAATTTGTTTTGTTTTTTAAATCATACAAAGCCTTTTCTAGATCCAGTTTTTCTCGTACGAACGCATTTCAAGCAGAAATAGAATCCTGGATGAAAAAGGAAAAACAAAAAACCAGATAAATTGTGAACATTATGTAGCTCTTTTGAAAAACAAAGGAATGAAGGGAGAGGGGATAACAAGAGTTTCTTCAATCTAAAAGTTTCAACTGAATAAATAATTATTACGGCGGTTAGCGAAATTTAAGTTTTAAATGCTTCCCGTTTTATTCTGCAAACATCGAAATTCGCAAACAAAATGCGTTTTTCTTATCAAAAAGTGATCGCATCTTTGTAAAGAACTGGTTCTGAAAGGTGAAGCTGTAGCGAAACACAATTTTGCGGGTGATGGAAGCAGCATCCTTCTGCCCCGGAGCCGAATACTTTCCCAATTAAGCTACACCGACAGAATTTATCGCAGCAACTTTGCCATCTTTATGTTCTTCATCTCTGTAGTACCTCACCTATATCCTTCCCCTTTTGAAAGGGGCTTGGACGGAAACATTAGTTTCCGGGTGAGCCGGCAGACGATGCTTGAAGTAGCTCGCTCTAGAAGAAGATATTCTGATTAATTCCAGGCTATGCGCGGATGAACCATCATACATTTCTGAAGAGTTTAACAAGAAATTCTAATCAATTCCAACAATGTGGGGAAGGAACATCACACATTTTTCGAAGAACCCAACGGCAAGTAGATCTATTTTTTTACGCTTTCCAACCGTAGGTTGAAGAAGCGTATATGCTCCAGCTTTGCCCGTCCGCACGATAACTCGCGTAAAAATGGTTCCATTTTCGATGAAATGTTAGTATGTGGTAAGAGACCATCTGGGGAGGAACTCTATTTGAAATGGACGAAATGGGGTCAAAGGTCAAGACATATGAGCGGAATCCATTCCATTGCCCTTATGCGTCATAATTTGCGTAAAAATGGTTCGATTTCAATGAAATTTTGGTATATGGTAAGGGACCACCTGGGGATGAATCCTATTAAAAATGGGAGAAATGGGGTCAAAGGTCAGGACACGGGAGCGGGATCCATTCCACCACTCTTATACGTTATAACTTAAGTAAAAATGCTTCGATTGAGACAAAATTGCATCACGTTGTTCCGGAAGTATATTTTACCGGTTCTGTTGAATATCATCGAGATGGAGTCAAAGGTCAGGTCATAGGAGTGATATTTATTTTACAGCCATTATCCTCATAACTTGAATAATAACTTGAGTAATTATTTCTGGTATGTTGGAAAGCATATCAAAATCAACGCATTGCATCATTTTACTAACTTGTTACATTCTTGAGCAATGTGAAACCCAAATTTTCCGGTGCGGAACTAGAAACCATGTCCTCCTGCTCCGGAGCAGAACGTTTTCCTAATGAATTTACCAACGGAATTTATCGCTGAAAATTTGCCGCCTTGCCATGCGCTTCACCTCTGTAGTATACGTCACGAATTGTACAGCACAGTCAGGGTCGTTAGTACGAAGGGGAAGGGGTTAAAATATTCCACTGAAAAAATGTAATCTACCATTCTTTTTTTTTTTTTTTTTTTTTTATTTTTGGAGGTTTAACGACCACCGTGAGCAATTCAATGGGCTATAAGCAGTTGCCCGTCCCTAATTTAGGACCACTGGTTCCAGGGAAGGGAGAGAGCCAGTGCCGTAAGACAAACATAGCATCCATGCCTCACTGGGATTCGAACTCAGACCCTTTTCGGACGAATGATCAGAGGCTATCGCTTAGACCACTGCACAACAGGGGCGGCAAACTATCTACTCTCTCTCGCCCCCTCTACCTCCCTTCTCTCCCCCCCTCTCTCTCTCTCTCTCACACACACACACACACACAGCAAAAAAAATATATAACGAATTACGTAACATAAAATAAGCTTGAAAATCCTCCAAATACGTGGCGTCAGTAAATATATAAATACATCGCTCTTTCCACGTTCCAGAAACGCATAGCAACCGAAAAATTGTTTTTTAGCCGCCGCCGTGGAATTGAACCATGATTTGTAAAGTTAACGCGCTCGGCTAGATATCGAGAGTTCCGTGGTTCAATTCCACGGCGGCGGCTAAAAAACAATATTTCGGTTGCTATGTGTTTCTGGAACGTGGAAAGAGCGATGTATTTATTTATAAAATAAGCTGTTTAGTGTTTAAGAATATCAGTTAACGAGTAATGACACATGAACGTACTCAGTATTAACAGAAAAACAAACGGAACAATACGAGACAGATATCACATGAAAACAACAAGATTATACAGGAGACAGAATGAAAGCAAGTACAGCCTGAAAAATTAAAATTATAGAAAAATGTGAAATCTCCGTCAGAAAGTGGATTTTAAAAATTCCGATAATGGTAGATGAAGCCACCATAGCCGCCACGGTGGCGCAGTGGTCTAAGGCGTTGGCCTTTGATCATTCGTCCGTAAAGGGTCCGGGTTCGAATCCCGGTCAGGCATGGATGTTGTGTTTGTCTTACGGCACTGGCTCTCTCCCTTCCCTGGAACTAGTGACCCTAAATTAGGGACGGGCGACTGCTTATAGCCCATTGAGTTGCTCACGGTGGTCGTTAAACCTCCAATCAAAAAAAAAAAAAAGGACTTTGACGTGGAATTGGCCGTCTAATAGTTGCTATCAGGAAATATAAGTGAGAACGTTCTTAATCTAAACATGCGCTTTATGCTTTCATTTTGTAATTAGCACCCACATTTCCTTCTCAAATGACAACACGGTAATTGAAGTTCGCAAATCTCACTTCTCACCCATGTCAATAGGCAGCAGAACAGGCCACTACATATTGGAATGTCGGATGTAAATGTAATTCCTTTTCTACCGACGCCACTTCCTCCTCTTTCGCTCTCCGGCTATTTAGATCGAAAGTGAAATCAGAGCAGCATTTACGTGAGCACTCGATCTCCGGCTCTCCTGGCGCCGCTTTGTACCCTGTGGTCTGGGGAGTTTCAAATTCGAGATGCAATCACTCATTGCGCTTTCACATTTCTAAACACAACCCATCCCAGTCTGGCATCTTGATGTTCTAAAGAAACAATTAATCACGATTCCAACTGCCATTTTTTTTTCGTCTCTTAACACGGTAAATAAATAAATAAATAAGCGATCTCAAAAATATCTGATAATAGAACAATTCCGATTAATAAAGTGCCAGACACAGTTTCCTGTACTTCTATAAATTTGTTACTACAGACCAGTGGGTATAGTGAAAAAAAAATGTTCTTCTTAAATAAGGCTAATCCAAAAGAATAACAGAAATAATAATAAAAAAAATAATGAAAAGAAGATAATGGTGACTCCCGTTGATCTAATAACTTGTGATAAATAAGCCAAACAAATTTTGCCCCCAAAATTTCGGGGATGGGGTAGGTTGGACCCTAAAAACTCCTCCGCTGGATACGACTATGAGCACAGTGATAAATTTTGTCTTTGAACTTGGAACTCTATAAAAAGTATTGCGTCCTTGAACAAGACACACAGACACTCACAAGCGCGCGCGTGTGTGCGTCCTGTTCGCATAAAAATTGGAAAGGTAGCAAGACAAGGTGAGGGGCCGCGGGTGGCCTAGTGGTCAACGTTCGTGACTGCCACGGGAAAACCTCTGGTTCTATCTCAGCAGGTACGAACGCTCGAACCACTAAATATCCCCCGTGCGTGGGATGGGCACGTTAAGCCCGTCGGGCGCCTGGTACTGCCTCTTCCCTGGTAATAAATAAGGGTGTCTTCCTCCCCCTTTCTACCTCGCTTCCGTGTCACTTTCCTATATGGCACTGTAGCCCAAATCTCCTTGCTTCCTATTCCTAAGGGTTGTTTAAGACCTGGCGTCGGACACTCCCTTCCTCAAATCCTCTACATTTGATCTGATCTGATCTGAAGACAAGGTGGCACCATATCTTCCAAACTCTTCAATGCGACATTGCAGAATGTCTTTCAGTCACTGAACGGGGAAGACAAGAGGATAAAGATAAATAGATGCGATTTAACATACCTTTACTTTGCTGACGACAGAGTCAGTTTTGCAAGTACCCATTAGAACTGCAGAGCATGCGCTGACAAGAATACAGAAGTGTGTTTATAAATAGACTCGGTGGCTCAGTGATCTAAGCGCTGATTTATGACCGTTCGTCCATGTGGTTCTGGTTTCGAATCCCGGTAAGGTACAGATGGTGCGTTTGTTTTACGGCACTGGCTCTCTCCCTTCCCTGGAACCACTGGCCTTAAAATAGGGATGGACGATAATTTAAAGCATATTGAGTTTCTCACGGTGTTCGTTAAACCAACGAAACAAACACACAAAATGAACTTTCTTAAAATAAAATTGATGTGCAATGCTTTTATAAGAACTCAAGCTTTAGAGTTTAATAGAAGAAATTTAAAAGTAATCGATTTATATACAACCCCTGGCAAAAATTATGAAATCACTGCAACATGAACATGGAGGCGCATAGTAAAGGGTATGTGATAGCGACACGAAAACATAGTTCAGTGAAAGCTGCACATCTAAGCTACAGACAGCAAGACTCATATAAAGGACGTATTATATCTGACTGAAATACATAATGATGTGTAACAACACGTGTGGAAAATAGTTGTAGACTTACCGACATCGGAGGAAGAAATTTTGGAATCAGCTTATAGGTTGTAAACAGAATCTGGCAATAGCCCGCGTTCGCAATATGCAAATAAGTATGGCGATAAAAAAAGGAGTAGTTGTGGCTGTGAGTCAGCAGTACCACGCTGTTGCTGCAGTAACAGCGTGGTGCCTAGAAGGGAGTTATCAATGGAAACGAAGGACAGGATTGTTAAGCGTCTTTGAGAAAGAATGCCAACAAGAGACATGACAAAATATGTTGGTTGTTCACAGTCGGCGGTCTCGAAAATTTGTTGGAAGTATAAACAGAACGGGATGGCTATAAGAGGGAAACATACTGGTTGCCAAAGGAAAATATCAAAGCTTGAGGACAGAAAATTAAAAAAAATATGTATTCAAAACCTTAATATACAATAATGCAAATGAAGACAAAGTTGGTGGACACAGGTGTCCATGTCTGTGACAGAAAAGTATACGAAACTGTTTAAAGGAGGTAGGAGTTTCTTTATAGAAAAGCAAAACGGAAATCAGCTTTGACAGCAAACCGAAGGAAAAGAAGCTTACACTGGGCCAAAGGAAAACAATCATGGTGTGTACAAGATTGGATGAAAGTGATATTTAATGATAAATCACGGATGTACAGTGATCACTGAGATATGATGCTGAAACTATTTGCCTGGCGGCGCGCTAATGAATTGTTTCAAGAAAGCATTGAAGTTTTTCCAGGCATTCATGATATCGGATTGCACGTCAAGTGAAGGACCAGGTGAGATGACAATCACCACAGGAACAGTCAATGCACAAATATAGATTGCCATTTTAGAGAACTTTCTTATTCCATCAGTTGAAAATGGTTTTGACGAAGAAGAGGCCATATTTCAAGACGATAATGCCTAATGTCACAGGGCCAAAAGTGTACAGCAATTTCTTCAGGAACGACATACAAGGACAATGGCATAGCCAGCAAACATTCCGGATCTAAATCCCATTGAGAATATGCTATGAAAATTGAAGAAACCAGTCCAGGCGAAATATTCATGTTGCAAAGCTGATTTGGTGATTGCTATTCAGGAATGTTTGCAAGAGCTTGTTAGTGACTACTGTTTTTCTTGACATCTCTGCCCCAAAGAAAATATCCATGTTGCAAAGCTGATTTGGTGATTGCTATTCGGGAATGTTGGTAAGAGCTTGTTAGTGACTACTGTTTTTCTTGACATGTCTGCCCCAAAAGAAATATCCATGTTGCAAAGCTGATTTGGTGATTGCTATTCGGGAATGTTGGTAAGAGCTTGTTAGTGACTACTGTTTTTCTTGACATGTCTGCCCCAAAGGAAATATCCATGTTGCAAAGCTGATTTGGTGATTGCTATTCGGGAATGTTGGTAAGAATCGCCTTACAACCAATGTGTTCAGATTCCTCCTGGTGTATTGCATTTTCATATAACTGTAAGTTTTAAATGTGTGCAGTAAATAATTGTATTGTATTGTAGTGACTACTGTTTTTCTTGACATCTCTGCCCCAAAGGAAATATCCATGTTGCAAAGCTGATTTGGTGATTGCTATTCGGAAATGTTGGTAAGAGCTTGTTAGTGACTACTGTTTTTCTTGACATCTCTGCCTCAAAGGATCCAGGCTGTCCTCAAAGCTTGTAGAGGAGTTACAAAGTATTAGAGTGGATAAATACCATACCCATATAGACTGATTCCACAATTTAATTTTTTCCTCTGATATCGGTGAGTGTACAGTTATTTTCCACACGTGTTGTTACACATTATTATGTATTTCAGCCAGATATTGTACGTTCCTTTATATGAGTCCTGTTGTTTGTAACTCAGATGCGCATCTTTCATTAAACTATGTTTTCGCTTCGCCCAAGTTTTCGTTTCCACATACTCTCTAATAGGCGCCTCCATGTTCATGTAGCAGTGATTCCATAATTTTTGCCAGGGGTTGTATTTACCTTGGAGAACAGATATTAATCAAGGTCCACATCGAAAAAAAAAAACTAATATGCGTGTAAAACTTAGTTGCAAAGTGTTTGCAAGAAACACTACAATTATCAACAGCAATTTGCCAATATGTTTGAAAATATACCAATGCATGTCTGATCAATGCACAAGCAGGAAAGTTACGGAAAGGGACTTATTTTGCATCAGGAAAACGGCAAGAGTCTCATCATCATGACTCAGTAAAGACCCTCAAGTTGAAATGGATAGTACATATTGCTAGAAGAGCTGACCACCGTTGTGCCGTAAAATACTGGACAGGATACCAAACGACGGAAAAAGACACAGAAGAAGACCACATGGGGATGGGTAGATGAAAGTCATGCCGAAATGATATGGATGAAAATACTCAAGACAAAGACTTGTGGAAAAAATTTCAGAAGAACAGTAGATTCGTCCAGCAAGTGGATTAAGACTAGTTTATGATTTTGATATACTCGTAATGCTGTACACACTGACTGGCATTACCGCACAGTAAATTACAGCTTCCTTCCGCCAGAGGAGCTTACATTCCAGAGGAACAAATCTCTTTTCAATATCTGCTGAGCATATAACGCATAACATGCAAAAAGCGTGGATAACAGATTGTTTCAGCCTCTTTCTGTATTAGGGTGAGCCTCTCTTCCATCTAAACCAGTGTCTCCCAACCTGGGCGGTACCGCCCCCGGAAGGCTTTTGTGATTTTCAGGAGGGCGGTAAATCGTAAGGGAGCCGTTGGAGCGGCGTTCAGGTCTTTATGGATAATACAGCAATTTTATGTTAATAATAAAGGCCACAAAATGTTTAACAAAAGGGCCTTAAATTTATTTTAATATTAACAATCATGCCCGTTCCCGGTGAATCTATAAAACCATTTTTTGGACATAAAATTAAAGAAACGGAAAAGCAATTAAGTGAAAGAAAAGTAATTTAAGATCTGTAACTGTTTAACGATTTACAACAGAATCGTGACGTCAATGCATACCGTTTGACGTAAAACTCTAGCAGGCTTGGTGCCTTTTATTTTAAATAAAAATTTCATGGAATTTTTACAGCAATTCAACATTTCTAAAACAATACCTTTTTTTTCTTTTTTTGATTCTAGGTTTAACGACCACCGTGAGCAACTCAATGGGCCATAAGCAGTGGCCCGTCCCTAATTTAGGGTCACTGGTTCCAGGGAAGGGAGAGAGCCAGTGCCGTAAGACAAACACACTATACATGCCTCACCGGAATTCGAACCCGGACCCCTTTCGGATGAATGATCAGAGGCCATCGCTTAGACCACTGCGCCACTAGGGCGGCATAATATCTTTTAACCTAAAAGCATTTTGAGCAGTAAAGCTAAGCCATCCCTTCTGAATTTTTTTGGTTTTCAGACTTTTCTAGGTGTATAAGTGGTAGAGAAATTCAAGCAGACAACATTCTAAAGCCGCCATTTTGATTTTTGAACTGTTCTAAGTATCTGGACCTTAAGACCTATCAGCATGCCAATTTTCAGATCTCTAGGTTATTTAGAAGTGGTCTAACAAATGGCAAAAGTTTCAAGCAGGCAGTAGTCCAAAGCCGCTATTGTGATTTTTTTTTTGGCTTTCGGACTTTTCTAGGTATACGAACTTTTTAAGACCTATCGGTATAGGGATTTTCAGATCTCTAGATCATTTACAAGTGGTCTAACGATTCCCAGACGAAAACACTCGCATTTTCCCACTTTGCTTTGATACGTATATACAGGGTGAGTCAAAAGTCGCAGGACACCCTTGTATTTCAGAAACGGGAGGAAACATGAAATATCTAAATACCCCAGCAAAAAATCGGCGAGGGGGGCCTAACTTTTAGGCTATTTCCGGAACATGGCGGCCATCTTGAAGTCCGCCATATTGGATCGAAGTCAAATTTTTCAAATGGTAAGGGAGTCAGTCATGTTGCATATCAAACAAGACCAGAATTTTCTCAGAAATTGTTTGCCGTAATCAGATCTGACATATGTGTTGTGGTTCACAAGTTATCAACACTGAAAGTTGAAATAACAATCTCTAAAGTACCCTGTGATGCGCAGCAATTTGATGTGTTTAATGTGGTGTCCCTTTTTTTAACACAGAGCTGAAGGCGCTTGATCCAGTCGTTATATACCCGCACGAGAATATCGTGAGAAATGCGGTTACAGGCCTATAAGATGCGTTGCTGAATGTGGTGTTTGTCGCGGAGTTTCTCAGCGTACACCAAGTGTTTCAGATGACCCCACAGATGAAAGTCGAGTAGTGTGGGATCGGGGGATCTGGGTGGCCATTCCACAGGACCACTCCGTCCAATCCCATGGCCAGGGAATTTAACATCTAGCCCATGACGAACAGTTGCTCCGTAGTGTGGTCTTTCTGTGTGAAATTGGTGGTCTTTCTGGGTGTCCGTTGTTGAAGTCTACGGCTATGATACTGCAGCTGCGTTCTTCAGACATTAGGATCACCTCGATGCTCTCCTCTTTCGCCAATGACATCTTCAGTTACCTGCAACAAACAAGGGTTATTTCAAATTTCTGTGTTGATAACTAGTGAACCAAAACACGTATTTCAAATCTGATTACGGCAAACAATTTCTGAGAAAATTCTGGTCTTGTTTGATATGCAACATTCGAAAAATTTGACCTTGATCCAATATGGCGAATTCGAAAAATTTGACCTTGATCCAATATGGCGGATTTCAGGATGGCAGCCATGTTCCGGAAATGGCCTAAAAGATAGGCCCTCTCACCGATTCTTTGCTGGAGTATTCAGATATTTCATCCCCCCCCGTTTCTGAATGCAAAGGTGTCCTGCGACTTTTGACTCACCCTGTACATGGGTTTATGTTCTATAATTTTGTGTGACAGTACGTTTCATTTCATGTTCATAAAAATTTAAAATAAGTTGTGTTTTAACTTGTGTTTTATTCATAAGGATTATATGCCGCGAAAAAGTGCAGCTATTTGTGATCATGTTTTTCAAACGAGTATGTATTAACCATCTGGTAACATAGCATTTCCGCGAGGGTGTGTTAGTCAAGAGAGATTTGTGGGTACCCGTACACCGTCTTGAATACTTTATTCGCTTTCTTGAATACCAGTATTTTCCGATACTGAACGGAGACTATCAATTCCACTTCAATGTGATTAAAATTCGGCTTCTTAAAACTTTTTTATTGACAAACTAACCCATCAAAGCAGCCATTGATCAGAAGTATGGAGAAATTTGGGATTTTCGACAAGTGACAAAAATTATTTTTGTTGTTATACTTTGTTTTTTCTAATACAGTTGTGTGACTTGATTTCTAATCCCCCCCCCCTGGGTTCTTATATTTTCACTAGAAGGTTTTGAAGGCAATTAATCAAAATTTATAAAATTTACTTACACATATTCATAATTATTTAGTTTTAAATAAATATGAATGTACAATATAAGATGAATTTAAGGCATTATCGCTGATTTCAGCAAGCTTATTACATTGGACTTGGAGGTGGGGGGTAGTTAGCCAGCATCCAGTTCTCAGAACTGCGCTGATTTGACTCAGTACTGAGGTGGGCTCAGAAGTAGGCGCTAGGGTAAAAAGGTTGGGAAACACTGTCAAATCAGTTATAACTGATTTGACTCACTACTAAGGCGGGGTCAGAAGTAGGCACTAGGATAAAAACGTTGGGAAACATTGATCTAAACTGATTTGACTCAGTACTGAGGCAGGCTCAGAAGTGGGCGCTAGGCTAAAAAGGTTGGGAAACACTGATCTAAACTTATTTGACTCAGTTCCCAGCCTGTGCTCGTCAAGCTAACTTTTTCGTGCGCCAGAGTAAAATTTAGTTATCAAGTGAAGGGGCGGATTAACCCACCGAGATATTTATCAGTAGACCACTCGAGAAATGGTCCACTTTCTCGTATTGGTCTTTTCCGTTTTTTTTTTTTTTTTTAGGTTTTTTTTTTAACAAACGAACAATTGTTTTAATACTTATGAATAACAATCGTTAACTTCATTTGAGCTTTATTTCTGTCTGAAAAGTTATTTCCTTAAAAGCAACAACAAAGTTTCGTTTTATCCACACTGAATTAGCTTTGCATGAAGAAACACCTCCCTTCCCTTTATATATTTAGAGAGAGAACGAAGTACCACATGATATCAATGTCAAGTGCGGCTACTAAAAATTGTGCACCTTATCCTCTGTACGTAATCGGTTAACGTTTGCCAATAATGGGGAAATGTGGCGTCGTAAACCAATTTGACCGCTGGCAGTGCCAGATAGTTGGGACCCGGAGGGCAGGTGCCAATATTTTGGAAACAGCCACACTTGTTGGCTGCTCCTTTACTACTGTATGAAGGGTGTACCAAGACTGGGTTAACAATGCACAGACATCCAGCAGAAGGGCTCACATTGGTCAGCCACACATGTTGGCTGCTCCCTTACTACTGTATGAAGGGTGTACCAGGACTGGATTAACCATGCACAGACATCCAGCAGAAGGGCTCACATTGGTTAGCCACACTTGTTGGCTGTTCCTGTACTACTGTATGAAGGGTGAACCAAGACTGGGTTAACCATGCATAGAAATCGAGCAGAAGGGCTCACACTGGTCAGCCACACATGTTGGCTGCTCCCTTACTACTGTATGAAGGGTGTATTAGGACTGGGTTAACCATGCACAGACATCCAGCAGAAGGGCTCACAATGGTCAGCCACACTTGTTGGCTGCTCCCTTACTACTGTATCAAATGTGTACCAGGGCTGGGTTAACCGACATCCAGCAGAAGGCTCACATTGGTCAGCCACACTTGTTGTATGAAAGATGTACCAAGACAGGGGTAACCATGCACTTACTACTGTATAACCATGCCCTTACTACTGTATGAAAGATGTACCAAGACAGGGTTAACCATGCACAGCCATACAACAGAAGGGCTCACATTGGTCAGCCACACTTGTTGGCTGCTCCCTTACAATTGTATGAAGGGTGTATCAAGACAGGGTTAACCATGCACAGACATCCAGCAGAAGGGCTTCCATTGGTCAGCCACACTTGTTGGCTGCTCCCTTACTACAGTATCAAGGGTGTACCAGGACTGGGTTAACCATACACAGACATCCAGCAGAAGGCTCACATTGGTCAGCCACACTTGTTGGCTTCTCCCGTACTAATGTATCAAAGGTGTACCAGGACTGGATTAACAATGCACAGACATCCAGCAGAAGATCTCACATTGGTCAGCCACACTTGTTGGCTGCTCACTTCCAACTGTATGAAGTGTGTACCAGGACTGGGTTAACCATGCACAGACATCCAGCAGAAGGCTCACATTGGTCAGCCAAACTTTTTGGCTGCTCCCTTACTACTGTATGAAGGGTGTACCAGGACTGGAAAAACCATGCACAGACATCCAGCAGAAGGGCTCACATTGGTCAGCCACACTTGCTGGCTGTTCCTGTACTACTGTATGAAGGGTGTACCAGGACTGGATTAACCATGCACAGACATCCAGCAGAAGGGCTCACATTGGTCACCCACACTTGTTGGCTGCTCCCGTACTAATGTATGAAGAGTGTACCAGGATTGGGTTAACCATGCACAGACATCCAGCAGAAGGGCTCACATTGGTCAGCCACTCTTGTTGGCAGCTCCCTTACTACTGTATCAAGGGTGTACTAAGACAGGGTTAACCATGTACAGCCATACAGCAGAAGGCTCACATAGGTCAGCCACACTTGTTGGCTGCTCCCTTACTACTGTATCAAGGGTGTACCAGGACTGGTTAACCATGCACAGACATCCAGCAAAAGGCTCACATTGGTCAGCCACACTTGTTGGCTGCTCCCTTACTACTGTATCAAGGGTGTACCGGGACTGGATTAACCATGCACAGACATCCAGCAGAAGGGCTCACATTGGTCAGCCAAACTTGTTGGCTGTTCCTGTACTACTGTATCAAGGGTGTACCAGGACTGGGTTAACCATGCACAGACATACAGCAGAAGGCTGACGTTGGTCAGCCACGCGCGGTTCATCCTAGAGGTGGGGGTCGGATGTTACCACTGGTATCTCAGCAACTACGAGCAACAGGTACCCAGCTCACCCACCAGTAGAACAGCGGTGCAGTTCGACTTATTTCCGCATGTCTCATGCTCAGTACCTTGCTTTGCGTGGGGTTCCAGAGTCTGAGACGTACGAGGGTACCAATGATGACACACATTCGTAGCAAGCAACGCCTCGCATAGTCCAAGGAACTTCGGAAATGGATCCCCGATAGATGGAAGAAGGGCGTCTGGCGTGATGATTCCTGTTTCGAGCTGCCCCATGATGATAGCCGGGTTCGCATATGGAGTTAACAGCATGGAGCGCTAACCTCTGGATGCACAGTTGGAGTTCAACAGGCCGGTTGAGTTGGTGTTCTGTCCCGGGGATCTTTTTCCTGTCAAGCACTAGGGCCGTTGTTATCATCCCACAAATACTTAATGGCCGATGCTCTGTTAGCCTATCGTCTCCATGCAGGTCTGCAGTAGGTTTATCCGGACCACAATGCCATGATTCAATAGGACAACGCACCATGCCATCGAGCTTGTATAACTACTGAATGGTTGGAGGAGTAAGGCAACGAATTCGTCACATTGCCTTGACTCCCAAATTCGGCTGACTGTAACCGGTAATGTATTATTACATACAACTTTGAAATCCACAGCAAGATGCAGCGGCGTAGATAGCTGGCAGAGGCGGCAACTTTATTATCTGACGACCGTCAACTCAGGGACTCCTAAGGGGCCCGTCTGCAAATTGCGTTTGTAGACGGGGCCAAATACACATATCCATTTAGTTATGCAATTCAGAAGAATGGATATTATACACATTACTAAAATGGTCCCTGGTGCTTGAACTAGTACTTGTCTATGTGCTACGCGTTCTAAGTTTCCAAGTGCTAATATTACTTTACGAAAACTTTAGTTTCGGCAGTAGCTTGATTTTTACTGGTTGCCTTACTGTTTTGCCTGCTGTCGGGGTAATAACATTTAATTACTTTATTGGCATTAGCTCAGGATCCGCTCCGACGTCTTCTAAGCTTTAAAACATGTGGTATTGCATTTCTGTATATCCCCTAGTTCAGGAGATAGCCCTTTGGTATAAACTCATTTGCATACACTGACCTCTTTGGCCTTCTCATTCGGGCTCTCACTCATTTCCTGCTGCACAACTGTCTCGATCTGCAACATGCATTTGATGGCACACATTGCCCCAAGGCAGAAAAACGAGTGAGAGCCCAAATGAGAAAACCAAGGGGTCAGTCTATGCAAATCAGCTGACACAAAGGACTATCTCCAGAACTAATGGAGATCCAGAAAGGTAATACCACCTTTTTTAAAGCTTAAGACAAGTGATATCTGAAATACATTGCCTGAGCCGATCCTGGGCTAATACCAAAAACGTTTTTAAATGTTATTACCCTGACAGCTGGTAAAACAGTGAGGCAACTAGAGAAAATAAAGTTACTAGAAGGTTTTCATAATCAGCATGCATTCATTTGATGGTACATGCTGCATTTGGTATTAGCGTATTGCATCTATTTGTGCTATGTTTAAAAGAGAAAAATGGCTCCAATTCGGGCTGTATTTCCTAGGTTACTGTTACAAATGCAATTTGCACACGGGACCCTTACAGATCCGAGAGTCGACGCACGGTCCACAACAAAGATATCTGACGGGTCTGACTGCGATCTTCGCCACATCTCCCCGTGGATTTCAAAGTTGAATGTATTCCTGAATCGTTTCGAATCGCGTTTAAAAATGCCAAGGATCCAGGTGCCCTCAACGAGACGACCACGATTATACTTCCGCTTCCCAAGCTTAACCTCGCCCACTTCTACGATGACACCAAGGCCTCCAAGCTGTCCTTCGTCTTGTTCGTAAGCTATCATTCTGCGACTAGTTCTCTGCAAGACTGATAATAGTCACTGACTGCCGCAGAGGATGTGGAAACCCCACCCTGGGAAGATTCCTCAATTGCATCATCGTAGGACAATCCTTTGGCGAAACAATACAAAAGAGTCATCACCTTATCAAGAGGAATACAAGCAGCTTCAAACCACGTCCTAAGTAAACGGGAACACTGCTCACTTTTCCCTGTAACGTGATTCTACACCAGAATTGTCCTAAACGATGACGCATATCCACTCGCAAACTCATTGGATGACCTGCGGAACATCTTCTTTCGGTTGGAAGCATTCCTTTCCGCTCACACCATGCAATGCATGTTTCTTCATCCTTCCCAACTTCGTCGAAGAAACGCTTCCAGTTCCACATGGCTACTGACAGAGCTACAACGCACGCTGAAAAAAAAACACAAGCCACATATCGCTTAGAACAAGGCGAACAGAGGACAGCGATGACGGAAGACGCACTCAGCAAACAGCGATTACGTAACACACACAGCGCGGGAGAAAACGCCGACGCAACTGCAGCGCCACCTATCGTGAAACGTTTCTCCCGGCACGATAGCTGAAGCTGACGATTGGGGGTCGAACTCTAAAGTGTAGCCGGACATGAATCATTACCCTGTAACATAATTGAACATCTGTCGCATATGATAGAACGAGGTGTGAGAACTGCTGATCCTCCACCAAGGACTGAGCTTGAACTGACGGAGCTGCTACAGCGAACATGATTCAAGTTACGCAGGGAGGATGTTCAACACCTTGTAGAATCTGTTCCTGGGCGTCTGCTAGTCGTGATTGCGCTGAAAGGTGTTAACGTTTTATATTTACACCGGTGAGCCATTATATTATAACCACCTATCTAATAGGCTGTAGGACAAACTTTAGACCGCAGAACAGTGACCACTTGGTGAGGCATCAATTCGATCAGGTGGCGATAGGTATTCTACAGTATCTGGTACCATAATATCAACAGCAGGTCCACCAGTTCCCGTACATTTCGATGTGGTGGTGATTTAGCGCGAACTCGCTTTTCCGAGTCGAACCACAAATGTTCGATTGCGTTCAGGTTAGGTAAATTTGGAGCCAAGGGCATTAACAGAAAATCACCAGCATGTTCCTCGAACCACTCCTTGACGATTCAAGCAGTGTGGCATGGTGCATTATTCTGTTGGCAATAGCCATCACCAGCTGGAAACACAGTTGCAATGAATGGGTGAACTTGGTCTGCAACGATGTTCAGATACCTGACAGCTGTCAGGGATTGTGCTATTGGGATAATGGGGCCTAAAGTATCCCAAGAGAACATCGCCCACAGCATAACACAGCCGCCGCCGCCGCCGCTCTGTTTCCGTCCAACACTGCATTCAGGTGCCATAACCTCCGTTGGTAATCGACGTATCCGCGCTTGACCGTCTACCTGATGCACCAGGAATCTTGATTCGTCCGATCAGGCCACTTTCTTCCAATCATCCACGGTCCGATTTCGATGATCTTGGGTCCCTTTCATGCGTTGTTGGCGATGACATGCAGTGAGCATGAGGACTCAGCTGGGTCTCCGGCTACGCAGGCCCATGCGCAGAAAGCTGCGATGAACTATGTGCTGTGACACATTGCCCTGATCACCACTGTTGTAGCTGCGGGTGATTTCTCGTACTATGGCCCTGCGGTCTCTATGAACAGTGCGCGACAGTCTCCGCTCCCCTCTGGCATCAGTGAGCTGCGGGAGACTCACCGCTGGGCGACGGTTCGTCGTTTGGTCATCTGTGCACCGCTTTTGATACGTACTCACTAAATTGGCACGTGAACAATCCTCAAGTCGCGCCGTTTCCGAAATCGTAGTTGTCCTTTATCAAAGTTCGGAAAATCGGCAGCTTTTCCCATTCTGACTCCGAACACTCTACTAACCGAAAGCCGGTCCTCGGGTTGTATATATACTGCTCCGTGAACTTCACCTGCGCCACTGTTTGGCCTCCAGGCGCGCTCATTTCTCTAGGCTAGGGGTGGTCATAATGTAATGGGTCATCGGTGAACGTACACACACACACACACACACACACACATTCTGCCATAGTTTGGGGAAAAACTGGAAGATGTGAAACTTAAGGTTACTTACAGCAGGATAGTGGAATACGCCATAAGGAGCATATGCCATGGAGCACCATTCTGCTGGAACCCATGTCATGTTTCAGCATTCTGTGGGTATCACTGTCATGTTTCAGCATTCTGTGGGTATCACTGTCATGGTGCACCACCCTGTAGAAACCCGTGCCACAAGTTAAGGAATCTATAGGTTGAGCAACACATGGCGATGCTAATCCCCCACCGAGGGCGTTTTTGAAGCCCTTAATCCTTAACCTTTTCTCACACGTTCGCTATCCACTGACACGAAAACGACTAACAAGCGCCAACACATTAACATAACACATTTAGAATAACATGTTAGCGCATACAGCTATTCTAACGTCATATCGGCCTACTTTCATGTGGCGATCTACATTGTTAACATGTTTACAAAGGTTTTCAGTTTCTTGGCATTTTTCTTCTTGACATAAATTGTCTGGAACATTTTCCATTCTCACGGATGCCACACAAAATGGCGTAAGCAAATATGCCTTTTAATGAATGAAATACGGGATAACACCATTGTACAATACATATTTGGAAGATGTGAGTCCGTTTATTGGTGTGAATATAAATAACATGGATGTTAATTCAGATAATATCCGAAAACTTGAAAATGTCGTCGTCCTGGAGGCGAAATCGAACCCGCGTCTCCCGGACATCGCCGGAGTATGTTAACCACTACACCACCCAGAACGACCAAGTCTCAAGTTTCCGATTCATTTGAACATAACCATCACAGGATTAATCGGAAACTTGGTCGTTCTGGGTGGTGTAGTGATTAGCATACTCAAGCGCTATCCGGGAGACGCAGGTTCGATTTCCGCTCCATGACGACGAAATTTTCAAGTTTTCGGATATTATCTGACTT
Organism: Macrothele yani; assembly: GCA_039090855.1. Taxonomy (NCBI): domain Eukaryota; kingdom Metazoa; phylum Arthropoda; class Arachnida; order Araneae; family Macrothelidae; genus Macrothele; species Macrothele yani. Next base: position 41,254,590 of record CM077028.1, read on the forward strand.
CACATCCATGTTATATTTACACCAATAAACGGATTCACATCTTCCAAATATGCCTTTTGTTATCTTATATATAAAACACTAAACGTCTGTTTGTCTGAAGCAGCAAAAACTCTCGAACGCCGAACTGTGGCATCGTGAAATTTGCATAGCTTATTAATACTGGAATTTCTAGGTCAACGCAACTATTTTAAGATTTCTAAGTTGTTCCGTTCGCGAGTTATGAATTAATTAATAAGCTAATCAATAAAGTCAGCGTCGTTTGCTGCGTCATCGTTATCTGTTCTAAATCTGAATGCACGTGACTGCATTAATCACCGCGGCACATCCACAGGTGTTTCTATTCTTTGAGAACTGTGCATAAAAAAATGCAAAAACGAACTTTGCGAAGTCTTAACGAAACGGGCTGAAATGTTTATCAGCACCATGAATTGGTATCAGAGGAGTCCCTCAAAATTTCACCGGAATTCGGTCAAAACTTTTAAAATAGGCATGGAATTTTGAACTCATCGGTGAACAGAATTATATACGCAGAAACGGTTAATTAAATTTTGACGGCTAATTTAAAAAGTTATTTACCGATTCGGGCGAAATTTGGTGGTCATGTTCCTATTAACGATTTATGGTGTTCATTAAAATTTCAGCCAGTTTCATAAAATATTCGCAGAGATACGCTTTTAACTTTTTTATCCCACAGATTCGCCCCTTAAAGACGTCTGAAACTGAAATCACGTGATGCATTTGATCGTCGATCAAAAATTGTTAACGAATTTTGTTCAATCAGTGTTCCAATGCTGTGTCTCTTGGACGCGTGTTAAATACTTCGTAACGCTTTTGGTCCGTTTGATTCTGCAGCTGTATGTTGGAATGTGAAGAGCAAAAGATCCAACAAAATTATATATTGTCGCCAATGAAGGAGAAGCCAACAATGTTGTGTACGACCAAGTGCTGAAATAATCACACTATGAATAAATAATTTGTAATGACTGACGAATTTGTGAAATCAGCTTTTTTCTTTCTTGCAAGCATCAATTTTTTTTCCCGACTTTTTCAGTGAATATGAGGGAATTTGAAATTGATAAGCCTAAATCCCGGGCAAAGTCGGGTAGTAAAGCTAGTATCTTATAACCCAAACGATTAAAAATATTGACTTGTTCAATTATTTTGTTTTCTATAATGGTTTTGCTTCTTATATGTTCTTTTTATTGCAAAAAATCTGTTTCTAATATTGAAAGAAAAGAATAAGTTTGTGTTTTTTTTTTCAATAGCGAAGCGCCTGTTCATAAACAGTTAAAAATTTAAACTTATGAGGCATCTATAATATATAAAAAATAAAGCTTCAAACGATCTTTTTTTTTTTTTTTTCGTTCGAAACGGATGATAACGAAATATTAAAAAATTGCCGTCAGTTCAACTTAAAGTGCTTGACACCATCAATGAAGCGAACACTCATTCTTCAGGAATCAGACGTAGAAAATAAAATAAAATAAAAAAACAAAACAATACAAAGCATGAAACAAGGAATTCGCATTTCATAAATCAAAAACTTAAATGAACCTTAGCATGTAAATCACTCTAAATGAAGCGTGAAGCGAGCTGTATTTCCCAAAACACTGATTTCCTAAGAATGAGTGGAATTTTTTGGGCTTAAAAAAAACAAACACCCGCTGATTGAAGCATTAGAAGAGGACGCATGTCACAGGATTAAGCTCCTTTTCTGTGAATAACGACGGAGTTTTTGTTTAGGAGTATTGATTATCGAGGGGAGTTGATTCGCTGGTGCATACGAACAGAAAACAACTGAATGGCGCAATAAAAACAGATTGTGTTATTTCGTTTGCAGTTTATGATGCGGAAGGCCTAAGCGACTGTGAATTTTTATGTTGCGCTAAACAAATAGCACGCTTTCTTCCGCTGGAGTGCACAGCGATATCCGATTCCTCGTGGTACCGATGATCCAGTGCCATTGCTCTATCGTCAATACTAACTCATCGAGCACACGTGGCAGAAAATCTTTATTCCTTTGAATGAAAAGTGTAGGTAAGATTCGTAAAATGCTGATCGTGCCTGAGAAATTGTTCCTGCAAGATTCATTATGAAAGGATAGTAGTGGGAACGTTTCGACTGAAAGGCAAATTTATCTTCGTCTAATCCGCTCTTTCAACAATTACGTTCGAAGATACGATCGCTACGCATTTTTTTTTTTTTTTTTTTTTTTATGTGTTGCTCTACTATGAACATTTCAGATTTACAAATGGAAGACGAGTCGCTGTTTTTTTTTTTTTTTTTTTTTTTTTCAACTCATAGGAACACTGCATTTACTATATAGCTGCATTGATGTTTCTCGAGCTGTCTTCAGCGCAGGTAGAGGGGGGCCATTTCTCAGGAACAGAGAACTGAAGTTAAGTAATCTACAGGTTGAGCAACCCATGGCGATGCTAATCCCCCACCGAGGGCGTTTTTGAAGCCCTTAATCCTTAACCTTTTCTCACACGTTCGCTATCCACTGACACGAAAACGACTAACAAGCGCCAACACATTAACATAACACATTTAGAATAACATGTTAGCGCATACAGCTATTCTACCGTCATATCGGCCTACTTTCATGTGGCGATCTACATTGTTAACATGTTTACAAAGGTTTTCAGTTTCTTGGCATTTTTCTTCTTGACATAAATTGTCTGGAACATTTTCCATTCTCACGGATGCCACACAAAATGGCGTATGCAAATATGCCTTTTAATGAATGAAATACGGGATAACACCATTGTCAATACATATTTGGAAGATGTGAGTCCGTTTATTGGTGTGAATATAAATAACATGGATGTTAATTCAGATAATATCCGAAAACTAGAAAATTTCGTCGTCCTGGAGGCGAAATCGAACCCGCGTCTCCCGGTTATCGCCGGAGTATGTTAACACTTACACCACCCAGAACGACCAAGTCTCAAGTTTCAGATTCATTTGAACATAACCATCACAGGATTAATCGGAAACTTGGTCGTTCTGGGTGGTGTAGTGATTAGCATACTCAAGCGCTATCCGGGAGACGCAGGTTCGATTCCCGCTCCACGACGACGAAGTTTTCGGATATTATCTGACTTCGCATCCATGCTATATTTACACCAATAAACGGATTCACATGTTCCAAATATGCCTTTTGTGATCTTATATATAAAACACTAAACGTCTGTTTGCCTGAAGCAGCAAAAACTCTCGAACGCCGAACTGTGGCATCGTGATGTTTGCATAGCATATTAATACTGGAATTTCTAGGTCAACGCAACTATTTTAAGATCTCTAAGTTGTTCCGTTCACGAGTTATGAATTAATTAATAAGCTAATCAATAAAGTCAGCGTCGTTTGCTGCGTCATTGTTATCTGTTCCAAATCTGAATGCACGTGACTGCATTAATCACCGCGGCACATCTACAGGTGTTTCTATTCTTTGAGAACTGTGCATAAAAAATGCAAAAACGAACTTTGCGAAGTCTTAACGAAACGGGCTGAAATGTTTACCAGCACCATGAAATGGTATCAGAGGAGTCCCTCAAAATTTCACCGGAATCCGGTCAAAACTTTTTAAAATAGGCATGGAATTTTGAACTCATCGGTGAACAGAAATATATACGCACAAAAAGAAAATATGAAGGGTTATCTGGTGGGTTAAACTGAGAACTATATTTTCCCATAAATACTGATGCAAATTTTGCGGTTTACTTTGTTTTATTGTTCCTTTATTTCACTAGAAAATAATTTGTTCATGCCAACATTTTACAAGTTAGTAAAATCATGCAATGCATCGATTATGATACGCTTTCTAACATACCAGAAATCATTACTCAAGTTATGAGGATAATGGCTGTGGAATAAATCTCGCTCCTGTGCCCCCAGACCCCCTTTCGACGATATTAAACAGAACCGGTTCAGTATACCTCCGGAACAACATACTAAAGTTTTGTCGCAATAGAAGCATTTTTACTCAAGTTATGAGGATAATGACTGTGGAATAAATCTCACACCTGTGCACTCGCATTTGACCCCATTTAGATATGATATTCAACAGAATCGATTCAGTGTAGCTCCTGAACAACATGTTAAAGTTTTGTTGCAATCGAAGCATTTTTACGTAAGTTATGACGCATAAGGACGATGAAATGAATCCCGATCCTATGTCCTGACCTTTGACTCAATTTCGCCCATTTTCAGTAAGGTTCGTCCCCAGGCGGTCCCTTACCACATACTAAAATTTCATCGAAATTGAACCATTTTTATGTGAATTATCGTGCGGACGGACGAACAGACAAAGGGACAAAGCTGGAGCATATACGCTTCTTCAACATACGGTTGGAAAGCGTAAAGAACGATAAAATAAATTACGAAATATGAAAAATACGGGGAAAAGATACCTGAACTCTCGTGAAATGTAAATTTATAGTCATGTCATATATGGGAGCAAGAGGGGACATTTTCCCTCTTCTGGACATTGGATCATGTCTTTTCTATTCTTGGAGGGTATAAAACCTATATAATAAGCTACGTCTGTTCCTAACGCTCTGCCGTCACCAGTACTTGCAGAGCCATCTGCCTTTATCCGGTCTCCGAAATTGGAACTTACCACTAACGCACGATACGTAAAGTCAAGGAGAAACACGTGCTCGAACAACTGACTGCGACGTTTGTTCTGTTATGTAGGTGTTATGTCGTGTTTTATTTCATTTTCTTTGCATTGCCGAGTAATTTCAAAAAAAAAAAAAAAAAAAAGGAATAGATTTGCGGAGTAATTTCATAAAAAGGAACCAGCGTTATTTTATTTCATAAAAAGGAATTCATCAAAAGTAATCAGCGTTATTTTGTTTCTTAAAAAGGAACAAGTAAAATTGTAAGAAAGTAACTGCAGGCGTAGTTTTGATTCACTGTGATGGACATTTAAAAATAATTCTTTCCGAGTGATTTTTTCTTTGTAGTACAAGTTGGAAGAAGATAAAGCTGAAAGAAAATGTCGCTTAAATAGAGAACGACAACGGCGAAGGCGTGCAAACCATTCTTATAATATACGATGCGTGCTATAAAAATTTATGTCACAGCTTTTTCACCCGTGCATGGCATGGGCTATGAGCTAGTTACACAGATTTTTGCTATAACCTTCTGGTTGCTAATTTTTCTGTAGAACTTCAGGGTGCGTGCGTATATCGTAAAAATAGGAAGGACGTTGGTAATTTCCAGTAGAGAAAGCGGAAATTTACAGTAGAAAGTAATAATGAAATTTCCCGTTTCATGTTGGAGAGCAGCGTACATACATAGGCGTTGTAATAGTGGTAATTGTAAATAACCTTTAATAATAACGTAATGGAACGGGGATATTTATTTTATGAAATGTAATGTCATGTAAATATCTTTTAATTGTTGAATTTTAATGGTATGTAAATAATTAAGAATCCTTGCAGTTTTAGAATGTTTGGAAAGTAATCGTGGAAAACTTCTTAAGGCAGTGTTACCAGATGGTAAAAATGAAAATTCCCCAAGCTACAGCCAGATTTTCCCCAAATTTGGCGTTTCCAAACGGAAATTCCCCAAAATTTTCTCTTTTAAGTTTATGACAAATTGATTTATGACTATAAAGTACAGCAACTTATTGTCTCTTCGTGGGATTGTATAGCAACTGTTTGGAAAAACACGCACAAAAAAAAAAAATAAAAAATAAAGGCTATCTTTAATCCTTTTTAAATATGTCAAGCACAGAAATTTACAAAATGATTTTTTCTTTCAAATTATTTTGCCCATTCCACCATATAGCAATTTATCCCTCCCCTCACCTCCGTAGTGATGCCAGGGCGGCATTGGAGGTATTGGTGTTAAACACGTTATTGCACAGTTAAGGATTAGGCAGCAGTGCCAGAAGGTAGGGTGCATCCAGGGACAACTTTAATAGAAACTATTTCATAAATAATTTCTTACAAGTATAACCTTTTTATTGCTTTCCCAATTATTATTTATTCAAGTTACAGCTCACTCTGAGAAAATGCCTATAGTAATTCATTCTCAATTTTATTCCCAGAACAAGAGTATTTCGAACTACTACTGACAATTCCCCCAAATTTTTTCCAAATTTAATCTGTAAAATTATTTCCCCAAAACTTCCCCAGCAGCTAAATATTTCTCCAAAATGAAGGGAAAAACACCAATCTGGCAACACTGTCTTAAGGATATAATTTTTGAGTTCTATTTGGTAGAGCCAGTAAGTCACCGGAAACGATTAGTTTATCGGCTTACTTCCTGGAGATGGACAACACACAGGACATTCGTGTGTAGAAAGCTACAATAGAAGAAGGCCTTTTTTTTTTTTTTTTTAGTTAAAGCCCCTCGTTAGGCTAGACTTCCGTCCTTCGGGGTGATGGCATTAGAAGTGGACATTATTGAGACGTACAGAAAGAGGTTTTCCGGACGGCGGCTTGATGCGCGTGCTTTGGAGGGAGTGCGGTAAACAATAGGAGAACTGGTCTTAAGGATGATGACGTGTCTTTTGGGCAAAATGCGACTGAGAGAAGAACAGAGAGGTTGAGAGAATTTGAGGACAGAGGAATTTTTGAGAAGGGGAGCGTTGTCTCCACGTACGAGCGGTAAGAATGAATGTAGCGAGGACATGGGCTTGATGTCTAATCGTACGGTGACCCGGAGTTAAGATATCATTAATTAAGCAATTACTCGATAATAAAGGATTTTATCAGACACCAAATCGCTTCTGTTGAATGACCTAGTACTTCTCTATTGATGCTTACAGTTCTCAAGGAACCCTGCAATCTTCTGATGATAACATATTTAGGTAATTAAAGAACGAGTTCAAACAGCACTGTGATAGCGCATCAAAAAAGAAAAAAAAAAATTCACATGTTCCGCATAAGTTTTGTTAAACAATGCGAAACCAAAATATAATTTCTGGAACGTATATATATCCTTTATTTTTCCACGTAATCGCCAAGTTTTAGTTAATTCTTGTCGGAAAGAGAAACCAGTTTTTCACTACAAAGAAAGTAAAAGTTTGCTCCAAGTTCACGGAAACATGTTTTCTCAGCTTCCTTGACTTCATCATTATTTGCAAAGTGCTTGCCTCCAAGGTCCTTTCTCATTTTTGGAAACAAGTGATGATCGAAAGGGACTAAATCAGAACTGTATGGGGGATGCGGTCATACTTGTCACTTGAAATTGCGAAGAACCTCCTGCGTAGCGGCAACATTGTGTGGGGTTGCGCTGTTGTGTAACAAAATGATTCCTTTTGGCAATTTTTCTCGTCGTCGATCCCTATCATCTTTCCTTAACTTCTTCAATGTTTCTCAGTACATTGCAGCGTTTATCCTACTCCCTTTTGCAATAAACTCTGTGTACGTCGGCACCTCGCAGTCAAAAGCACTCGTTATCATCACTTTTACGTCAGACAGCACGACTTTAAATTTTTTTCGCAGTTGGTAAGCTAGGGTGTTTCCACACCATGGATACTGATTTGCTTTCTGGTGCGAAGTGATGCACCCACGTCTCATCGCCGGCGACGATGCGCTGGGAAAAGGGAAAATATAAGTTAGGCAAGATAAAATAAAAAAAATGTGCCTTCTTCAGAATAATGTTGCAGGAACGCAATACTGACTGCAAATCCCTGATTTTTGTGCTGTTCCGTTGAAGATCATGAAACCTATCTTGCGCACACTTTTCTGAAATTCAGGTGTTCGTGAATGAAAGCATGTACAGTACCATATGACACGCCCAAATCTTGGACAATTTCATGCATTTTAATGCGCGAAATGTGATCAACGGTCGGGGATGTCGAAGGTCTGCCTCTGCCCAGTTCATCTGTCAAATCCATATATCCTTCTTCGAACTGCAGGCACCATTTTCCAATGGCCTGGCGAGACATTGCCTCTTCACCATAAACAGCCGACACTTCACGATGGATTTCAGTTGGATTCAAACGTCTTGCCCATAAAAAACACACTGTTCCGAACTACCAATTTCGAGTAACACTCAGCCTGCTGCCCCATATACCAAACCACAGTGAACGAATAAACTGCGCAGCATAGTTGTGCCACACTCCTTCTACAAGCAGTTGACGAAATGTATGACGTCACTCAGCAATCGTCTTCTTTGCTTCTTTCCATTTCCGATAGTCACCGCTATGGAAAATTTATTTTTTGATACTCCATCGTACGTACAGTACGGAAAAGTATGAAAGGCCAAAAATTGAAAAAAAAAATGTCATCCTCTGCAGCCGCTATTCACTTCTAGACAAAGATATTTCGATTTCCAGGAAATTTGTCTTGAGAGAATTCTTTCTTTCTTGTTGATCAGTTGAGTGATTTTCTGGGATTCGTACCCAAGTGGCAGAAAGGCTGAAAAAATACGACATAGAAATTTCCTTATTGTACTAACAAGCTGTCTAATTTCATTTATCCATCACTTTTATTTCTTGGGTCATATGGTATCCAGTTAAATTTATATGTTGAGAGTGAGGTAAAAATTATTAGGCACGTAACAGAAAGGTGTTGGCGTGGTTATTGTTAGGCATTGAAGTAGACGCCAACTTATCAGAAGAATCGCTGTTTGCAGGTTCCTGCAACAGAGAAGGAAATAAATAAATATTTAAACAAATAGAACGTAACAAAACAGATGATTACGCTCCCACGCTCGGATCTTTATTTTCCTGAATGGGGGAAAAGGGAAAACATAAGTTAGGCAAGATAAATAGCATATACTTCCAGCGGGAGATGGATATTATGGATGGCTTTCTCTACGTATTTCCCGCTAAAATCTGTTCACTATATTTTTAGCTTGGATGACTGTGCCAAAGCCGTGAGTACTCAACCGAAGCCTATCAAGAACTTACCGGATAGCAACTATCTGGTAAGTTCTTGATAGGTTTCGGTAGTTCCTATCTGGTAGCTGCAGCTATCCGGTAAGTTCTTGATAGGTTTCGGTAGTTCCTATCTGATAGCTGCAGCTATCCGGTAAGTTCTTGATTCTTTACTTAAACGTAGTTTTGCAATTTGGGGATGTTTCGAATTTCATTTACTTGGTATCAGTGGTTTTGGGAGCATTATCAGTCGACCTTTGGTTTTTCCTTGTCGCTTACTGATACACTGGCGTGGAAAAATTAAGGACGAGACGGTTTTTCGAATGTAACGTCGTGCAGAAGTGCTCCACATCGACTCAAATCATACCATAAGATCCCCAAGATGTAAGAATATGGGACAAGTGAGCAAAACTGTCCAAACAAGGAATCCAAAGGATACAAAGGCACTTTATTGAAAAGTTAGCTTCGAGCACAACTGGACAGAAGACAGAAACGTCCATGTGACAGGTGGCTGCCAAGAAAAATCCAGTCTTTAGTAGGGGATATGATCACCCCTGACTGCGTTGCAGGATTTACAACGTCTGTCCATGCTGAGGACGAGGTTGTCAAGGAGCTGTTGAGGCATCGCGGCCCATTCCTCTTGTAGCGCCAATCGCAGCTGCGGAATCGTTGCTGGCGGCTGGTGGCGTGCTGCCAAGCGTCTCCCGAGAAGGTCCCACACGTGTTCGATTGGATTTAGGTCCGGGGACCTTGCGGGCCAATCCATACGTTGAATATCTTCACTCTCCAACAGCTCTGCGACAGCCACTGTACGATGAGGTGTAGCGTTGTCGTCCATGAAGAGGAACTCGGGACCTACAGCACCTCTAAACAGATGCACGTGAGGCAGGAGAACATCCGCACAATAGCGGACACCAGTGACTGAAACTGGAAGATGTGGAGGTCAGTACGGTTACCAAGCATGATACCGCCCCAAACGAAAACTCCGCCACCTCCAAACCAATCCCTTTCGATAATGTTGGAGGTGTGATTGCGTGTTCCTTGCTCTCTCCAGATGTGTATATGTCCAGAATCGCTCGTCAGACTAAATCGGCTCTCATCCGTAAAGAGAACTCGACCTCATTGCTGATGTGTCCAGTTCTTGTGTTCCTGGCTCCACAGAAACCGCCGTCTCCGATGAGCAGGCGTTAATGGCACACACCGTACTGGTCGACGTGCAAATAGACCACCTTTCTGCAGCCACCTGGCCACGGTAAAACGCGATAACGGACGTCCAGTTGTCTGTTTCATGTGCCTTGCGATTTCTCCCGCTGTCTGCCGTCTGTCTCTTCTCGCCTGTAGGACAATATACCAGTCGTCCGCCGCCGTGGTTGCTCGTGAATGACCACTGCTAAACTCTCGGACAGCTGTTCCTGTCGTTTGAAATGCTCTCCAAGTTCGTGAAACGATGCTGTGAGCGATCCCGAACTCCTCTGCCACACTAGTCTCACTTCGACCTTCTTCCAACTTCCCAATGACGCGACCTCGGGTAAAGTCATCCAGATGTCGTCTACTGGATTGCCTGTTGGCCATATCATACGGTGGCAGCAACTCGACGTCGTTCAAACCGATGTAAACCGTGCAATAGCTTTCACCGAATTGCTGAGCATATACCGTCTGTGTGCTTTATACCCTTTCGATCCCCCCCCGTCATGCCGCATATATGCGCATGCCCTACCGTACCGTACCCTAGTCCATATCCTGAGTGGTCTTTCGATCCGTTTTGCCTGCTCGTTCCGCTGTTATGATAATTTCTCCTCTTCGTCCTTAATTTTTGCACACCAGTGTACTTGAAAAGCCACTCCCCTAGGTTGATGATCTCCTGATGAAAGCAACCTCGTTTCTCTAATTCTTGTTCTTATGTTTCTTTTTCGTTCTTCAATTCACTATTTGCACTTTTAAAAAACGTTCGTGATTTGTATTATTGCATTTTAAGCCAATATTAAAATTCCTTCTGCTTCCTTATTAGTTTTTTAGTATTCTATATACTGTATTTGCTAATTACTTTGGCATGCTGCATAGTGCGCTGCCAAAGTAATTAGCAAATACAGTATATAGAATAGTGAAAAACTAATAAGGAAGCAGAAGGAATTTCAAGCCATTCTTCGTTTGTTGCATCTCATCTCTTGGGATGAGCAGAATATTGAGCAGATTAAGTCCTGAGACGCGTGTGCTGTCATAAACAGTAAATTCCGCCCATATCCATTCTTTTTCTTGAGTCTTCAGTCTCGTTGTTCCCCTAGTGTCTCAATTTTGAATAAATTTTTTTGCCAGATAAATTGTTTCCTCTTGCCCTGAAAAAGCTTCCTACCTAGTTTCGTCTCGATAGGAAACATTTTTCTCGCATCTATATTCTGAAAAGTGCAATATATCAAATTAGAAATTATTGTTTAAGCTTAATATTTTAATATCAATTTTAAATATTTGTAACAGATGTGACATAAGACGAGCACAAACATTCTTTAGGGTTCCCTTGATTTAAACCCTGTGGAAGCTGTCTGGAATGCCTTGGAGGGGGAAATCAGATCCATGGATCCCGGACCGACGCCTCGGGTAGGGTTGTGGACAATGTTGCAACAGGCATCACTTCCGGAAACCCTCCGGCATCTGGCGGAGTCGTGTACACAGGGATAGACACTTCCGGAAACCATCACTTCCGGAAATCATCCGGCGCTGTATGCGCCGCGTACTCTAAAGAAATCACAGGGCAAAAAACAATATTATTAATCGAATCATACAGGAATTCAATATTTCCATACGCTTTAAAGAAATATAAAAGAAAACTCCCGCCTTCCTACTAAGCAACCCATTTTTGGGCTGTTATTTAATGCCTAATGTTAATGCTGTGTTTTTAAACAATCAATACGTTAGTCACCTTCTGGCGTCAGAACCCGCGCGAATTTTGTCCCTGGGGCCCGGCGCTGACTGTAGCTTTCGCTTATCGCCCGACGAAAAAAACAAGAAGAAAAAGAACCTATAATAAATCATTATACTAACCAGTGTTGCCAGATTTGGTTACTTTTTGCCGACTGAGCTACTTTTAAAGTCACTTTGCTACTTTTCTTTTTTTCGCAAATCTCGGAAATTTATCTTGCCGTGGCTACTTTTTTTAATAATTTGGCTACTTTTTCAGATTTGTTTGGCTATTTTTTGATAACATCATCTGGCAACACTGATACTATACATTCACGCGTATTGCCAAACCCGGCAACTTGGGGATTAAGTGTTCTCTCATTCATTCGTTTCACACCCTTGCTCTGATATCTCGTTTCGTTGTTTTAATTTTGCATGCGAGAGAGGTGTTGCTGGCGTATTTTTTGTCGTTGAGCCATGGCAGATAATAAAAATTTCTTCAAGAAATTCAAAAAGGATACATTAGAAGACTTCAGCAAAAGGAAATATCTTGAAAAACAACTAGCATCAATCAAAGAATCTGCGGGTTATTTCTAGACCGGTAGTTGAAGATATTTACAGTGATCAGGTGAAATGTGGGTCTATACAACCAGAAAATACCGTATGGTCAAACATTTGGGACGACGGACAAGTGCAATCTTTTTCTGTAAAATACACTTGGTTGAGTACTCAAGCAGATATGCTTGGTTGTAATTATTGTGCCGAAGCGAAAACGTTGAAATTAGTGAAAGAATCGGCTTGTTTTGCCACGGAATGGGTGAACTTTCAAATACAGTAGATAGTTCATGAATGGAATACGGGGTTACACCATACAATACAAATTCTGAAGATGACAATCCGGTTTTTGGTGAAAATATGACAAAGACGGTAAGTCAGATAATATCCGAAAACTTGAAAATTTCGTCGCCTTGGAGCCGGAATCGAATCCGCGTCTCCCACATAGCGTCGGAGTATGCTGACCACAACACCACAAAGAACGGCTAGCGAATTCTGGGATGGTTATATTCAAATTAAGCGGAAGCTTGAGACTAGGTCGTTCTGGATGGTGTAGTGCCAAAGTAATTAGCTCGGGCGCTATCCGGGAGACGCGGATGCGATTTTCGCTCCAGGACGACGAAATTTTCAAGTTTTCATATGTTATCTGACTTTCCATCCTTGTCATATTTACACACACACACACACACACACACAAAACCAAAAAAACGACAACAACCGCAATGTCATCTTCAAAATTTGCAAGAGTGCATTCATTTTATATTTGCTTTTGTTTTTCAACAAGACGAGCCCGTTTACACGTTTTTCGACTTAATCGATTGGACTTCCAAGATGCAGAGCATTGTGAAAGCTACACTATCTACCAACAAGTAATTGGACACCCCTGCAATCGACGATATCTGCGATCCTGATACACGTCACGACCACCGCCGTTAAATATCGTGTGGGAAACAACAACGCAACCAGTTGCATGTAAGATGCCACGCAGTTCGGGGAGCTCCCTGATTTCGAGAAAGGTGTAATCGTCGGGTATCACAGAAATGGCCGATCCATACGTGACATATCCAGCGAGTTGAAGTACCCGAAATCGACAGTGGCCTACGTAATTGGCTAGTGGAAGATGAGAGGTGACTGTCGGAATGTGCCCCGACCCGGCAGACCCACAAAACTGGGAGTTAGAGACCGACGGGTGCTGGCCAGAGAAATTCGGAAAAACCGCACCAAATCGATGGGCCACATCCGCGAGGAGTTTCAAAGGGCGTCCGGGAGTGTTCTTTTGATGAATACCATCCGTAAGGAAGCCCATCTGCTCGGTTATCATGGACGTGCTGCCGTCCACAAGCATTTGACCACCAAGTCCAATAGCGCTGCTCGGCTAACGTGGTGCAAAGAACGTCGACAGTGGACCGTTGAACAGTAGAAACAGGTTCTCTGGAGCGACGAATCAAGATTCACCCTCTACCGTTCGGATGGTAGGGTCTGGGTTTGGCGTCTGCCTGGAGAACGCCTCCTGCCGTAATGTATTTTGCCAACTGTGAAGTTCGGCGTCAGTGGAATTATGCTATGGGGGTGTTTGTTCTGGTATGGCACGGGACCCTTGGTCGCAATTCCTGGTATACTTAACGCCGAGACCTACTGCACTATTTTGGGTGACCATGCGCTTCCTACGTTGTGGCAGTTTTACGGGGTGGACCCATGTTACTTTCAGGATGACAATGCCACCTGTCATGTTTCGAGGTCCACCATGGCTTGGTATGGCGGCAATGGAGTTAATTGAATGGACTGGCCATCGCAGAGCCCGGACCTTAACCCTATCGAGCACCTTTGGGACGAGTTGGAGCGTCGACTTAAGGGGTGCCCCCACCGTCCGAAATCGATGAAGGAACTGACCTGTCTTCTCCAAGCCGAGTGGAAGAAAATACCGGTAACCGTCGTACAACGCCTGGTTGAGAATATGCCCCGGAGGGTCGCAGCTGTAATCGCCGCTAGTGGAGACTCCACCAACTACTGAAGGTGAATAAACTTGGTTTTCCTTTGCTATCACAGGTGTCCAATTACTTGTTCGTAGATAGTGTATATGGAGCTGCTTCGAAAAACATGGACTCCCAGAATTTGTTTTTATAAGGAACATGATCACGCTTGCTACAGACGGAGTTAGTGTGATTGTTGGTAAGGAAGAAGTTAGTGTGATTGTTGATAAGAAAGAAGTTAGTGTGATTGTTGGTAAGAAGGAAGTTAGTGTGATTGTTGGTAGAAAAGAAAGTGACTTAAGTTTCTGGGGGAAAATTCCTGGATTATTCACCTGGCACTGCATGTCACGTGGTTTGAAACTTTCAGTGAACGAAGTTACAAAAGACGTTGGATGTGTGAATCGTTTTGTGTCTTTTATGGATAAACTGTATATTCGTCACACTCAGCATCCCCCCCCAGAAAAAAACCCGCGAGCATTGCATGAATTATCCGTCGAACTTTGTGTGCAGTTGGACAAAATTTGGGCGAGTACTTGGAGTCAGGTGGTTATCAAGCAGCTTTCGAACAATTAGCATTGTACAGTCATTTTCAAAAATTGCTATTCTGGAGTGTTTGGGGTTAAAAAAGAAACTTGAATCATCCGAGTTCTTACAAGACTAGCGCTTTTGTATGACGTGTTGTACGAGATCTCCATTTTGTGCCAAATTCTACAATCGCGGGAAATAACAGTTGCGAAAGCCAATCAATAAATACAACGAACGATACGTATTACAAAATCCTTCAAGGAAACCAGTGGTGAGAAAGTCAACGAGGCTGCTGCTGCAATAGGAAACGGAAATTTCTACAACGTGAAAATCGTGAAATCCAAAGGAAAAAATAATATCGAAAATCAGTTTCTGCAAGCTGTAGGTGATTGTACGACAGTGAGACTTGTAGCTAGCAATGAATACTTGGTAAAGGATTTGGACGTTATATAGAGAATATAACGTGATTTTCTTTCAGCTGTAACTTAGTCTTTACGTCAGTAATTACGTTATGTGGGCTAAGTTAATGTACCAATACCCCTTAAAAGAAAGAGGTCAAGTAGTACTTACAAATACTTTTATTGTGCTTGCTCGGGTTGTACTCTACACTCACATACGATTTACTGGCTTACTGGATACAACATCAGTGATTTAACATCCAAACGCAGTATAAGAGCACGTCTATCATCAAAAACATCAATCCTCTTAAACAGATCAGATCAGACCATATGTAGAGGATTTTAGGCAGGGAGTGTCTGACCCCAGGTCTTAAACAACCCTTAGAAATAGGAAGCTAGGAGATTTGGACTAGAGTGCCCGATAGGAAAGTGACACGGAAGCGAGGTAGAAAGACGCCCTTATTTATTACCGGGAGGCCATTACTCGGGGCCCGACGGCTTAACGTGCCCATTCGACGCATGGTGGATATTTAGTGGTTCAAGCGTTCGTACCTGCCACTGATCAAACCCGAGGTCTTCTCCGTGCCAGTCACGAACGTTGACCACTAGGCCATCCGCGGCTAATCCTCTTAAACAACTGCTGCATTGCCTTTTTATCTATCGTTCTTATCCGGCCACACATACATCACTCTTGTTCCGCAGTGAGTGTGTTGCCAACACCATTTTCGTTTGAGGGAAAAGACATAACGTTAAGGTTTGAAAATGTCTAAGAGAACAAACTCAAATTTAGAGAAAAAGAAACTCAAAAGGAAAGTTAAAGTAGAATATACGTTACAAGAACGTTCTTTTAAGTGATACTTCCACATGCGGTAACATTGGAAAAGCGGAGGTAAAATGTGTCGCCCGAAAGTTTGATTTATGTGAAACTGATTGCATTACTCAAGAAACGCATATAGCTTATTAAATCCGTTTATTTTTATGGTGTAATAATCACAGAGATTCGCCAAGCTTTCGTACTCCACTGATTGCATTTTACAGTTCTGGTTGAAAAATTTGAAGTCGTCGATCATGAAGCTTGTTGGATCAATTCCGTGTTTCACTGCGGAATGCGAGCGAGGTTTTATAGTGCTATGAATGCCATTGCAACAGATTTACGAAGCAGTTTGACCATACAACACGTGCCGAATTTAATTTTCATTAGTGTAAACGGACCAGACATAAACACACTTTAACCTGATACTATACATAAAGTTATGGCTGAAAAGCTACCGAAATGCTACTGATCGGCGACGCGGAGGTATTCTTTTTTTAGATTTTAATTATCAAAAGTTTGTTTTTTGTAAAACGAGTAAATAATTATTAAAATAATTCTAGATAGACAGAAAGTTTTTAAATGAAAAATGTACGTTTCGTTTTTGCGAGGGAACAAAAGTTTTACAACAGTTCTGTTAAACATATCAACATATACAAATTTTAAGATGACAATCCGATTTTTGGTGTAAATGTAACAAAGATGGTAAGTCAGATAATATCCGAAAACTTGAAAATTTCATCTTCCTGGAGCGGGACTCGAACCCGCGCCTCCCAGATAGCGCCCGGGTATGCTAACCACTACACCACCCAAAACGACCAAGTCTCAAGTTTCCGATTAATTTGAATAAAACAATCACAGGATTCGCTAGTCGAAGCAACCGGTATTCATGTTTAGGGAATCGGGAGGTTATGAATCCTATCCCGTGATTGCCCGGAGGGGCAGATAAATCATGAAAGAAATACGGGATTACACCATAAAATAAAAATTTTGAAGATGACAACCTATTTTCGGTGTAAATCTGACAAAGATGGTAAGTCAGATAATATCCGAAAACTTGAAAATTTCATCGTCCTGAGCGAGACTCGTACCCGCGTCTCCCAGATAGCGCCCGGGTATGCTGTTTGATCAAAATTGTAACTAAACTTCAGCGTGGCAAGTTTAGTGTAACGGTAGTATCAGTGTTGCCAAACGATGTTATCGAAAAACAGCCAAACAAATATCAACATATTATTATTTTAAAAGTTGAAAAAAATTCATAATTTTAAGCTACTAATTGTAAAAAAAAGTGACTCAACTTCAAGTGGCCGTTGCCACCTGTAACACCCCACCAGATACACACGTGGAGGTATCATTAAATCGGAGCCAGAAAAAAGAAATCGGGCTTTGTTTTTTCAAAAATTATATATTTAAAAGAATTTCTTTTTTTGCTTTTAATTATCAAAAGTTTGTTTTTGTAAAACGAGTAAATAATTATTAAAATAATTTTAGCTAGATAGAAAGTTTTTAAATGAAAAATAAATGTACGTTTCGTTTTTGCGAGAAGACAAAAGTGTTACAATAGTATTATTAAACATATCAACATGTCATTATTTTAAAATTTGAAAAAAAAATTCATAATTTTAAGTTACTAATGTGAAAAAAAGTGATTCAACTTCAAGGGGGCGTTTTCCCCTGTAACCCCCCACCAGAATCTTCGTCCCTTTTAAACCCCGATATGCCCATACCCTTTGGAGGGTGCGGCACCGCATACACTTAGTAATTTCCTTCAGTCTAGCCCTGTGTGCAGATGTTGTTATTCGCGCTAGAGGAGCACCAAAAGTGGGAGCAAATCACTGCTTACCATCTGATCAAAACTGGAATTGAAACTTTTGCATCAGTTACCGGTACAATTTTTTTGAGCCCTACTTCGTCGTTTGTTCATTTACAGGATTTCTTTTAATACGTTTTTCTAGATTCGATAGTTTTGGCACCTTAAAATGTGTATTTCTCCCTGAAAACGCTTAGGAGATGTTAATCACTCACATTAAGAAAATGAAGGCACGATTGTTCTCAGATTGCAGGGTAAGGACGTCGTTCAGATTGTCAAAGATTCTGTGGGGATTATTCGATTATTACTGCGGCTGCGAGCCACGACCGCTAGCGACACAGTATTGCCAGGTGTAGAATGAAAAAAAAATATTTCAGCTGCTTTATAGTCAGATTTCGGAAACGCTGCAAGAAATGTCAAAGATTCTGTGGGGACTATTCGATTATTACTGCGGCTGCGAGCCACGACCGCTAGCGACACAGTATTGCCAGGTGTAGAGTGAAAAAAGAAATATTTCAGCTGCTTTATAGTCAGATTTCGGAAAAGCTGCAAGAAATGTTGCAAACGCTTTGCTTTTCGGCGAGTTTCAAGATATATATATATATATATATGCAAAGGGATGTAAGTTCAGGTGATGCGCAACATACCAGAGCATCTCCTTGAGAAGTCAACTCCGCTTTCTCGTGGTGCATCCTGTTCCCACTAAAGGGGCTCTGACGACCGCCAATAGCGGTATAACTATACCATCGGGATTACAGGAAATGCTATCCCACACTCACCAACCCGTTTGGCCAGCGTGATGAGTTATGGCCAAACCCCCTCAAAGATGCTTACCCAATTTCAAACTTGGCCCTCAGTTTCCGGCAGCTGGAATGTACCTGGCCAACGCAGCGGCCAGTGCGACATGAAGGCAGAGGGTGCTAAGAATCCCCGGAGGACAGGACTAGACTGCTATCTGATGCTGACCTTGGCTACGTATAATGGACGCTCCCTATCTTCTGATTCAAGGCTTCTTGAATTGGAAGAAGAACTACAAAGGATCAAGTGGGACATCGTCGGGCAAGTGAGGTAAGGAGAAAAGGAGAAGATCTCGTTGAACTGAAAAGTGGACATCTCTTCTACTATCGTGGGACAGATACTGGCAGAACTAGTGGTGTTGGATTTATAATAAACAAGAAACTGAAGGATAAAGTTGTAGAAGTTGAAAGTTCCTCTGACAGAGCTGTACGACTCGTCATCCAACTCTCGAGAAGATACCAGGCTCAGATTATTCAAACTTATGCACCCACCACAAGACATCCTGAAGAAGAAATTGAAGAATTTTATGAGGAAATTCGTCATCTAAATAATAAAGGTAAGCAGCACTTGAAGATAATAATGGGAGATTTCAATGCAAAAATAAGGCAACAGCAACAGAATGAAACTTCAGTAGGTAAATTCGGTCACGGCAACAGAAACCAACGTGGAAATACTTTCGTTGAGTTTGCAGAGACAGAAGGGTTTTTCATCATGAACCCTTTTTCAAGAAAAAGCCGCAAAGGAAATGTACATGGAGGCATCCAAATGGATTGACAAGTGAAATTGATTTTATTATGTGTAACAAGAAATTTGTCATGGCAGACTGCAGTGTGCTAAACAAGTTCAACACAGGTAGTGACCATAGAATGGTAAGATGTAAGATGCACCTCAATGCTAAACTCGAGCGTGGCAAGCTCATAAAACAAACAAAGTGTATTGACATGACCAACCTTAAAAAGCATGATAATACTTTCAAATTGGAACTGAGGAACAAATTCTCTACTCTAGAAGGTCTAACGTCGGAAGAAGTGGACATCTGTGAAGTTAACAGAAAAGTAACCAAAGCTCTTTTGGAAACAGCAACAAAATTAGCTGGGTCTGAGAACAAGTTGCATGTGAACAAATTATCAGGAAAAACCGAAATGCTGATGCAAAAAGAAGAAGAGAGATGAGGACAACTAAAGCAGATGTGACTTCCAAAGTGGAATATACAGAGCTTAGCAAGACAGTACGAAAAGTTATCACTGAAGACGTAAGGAAATTCAACTGTGAGCTAGTGAGGAAAGCAATTGAACAAAACCAAAGCCTAAAGAGAGCAAAGGGACATCTCAGTAATTAAAGAAAACAGACTATGGCACTGAGAAAAGAAGATGGTTCTGTAACAAGAAATAGAGGCGAAATTTTGACAAGAGTGAAAGATTTCTACTCCAAACTATATGAAAGGGATGATACATGTACTCCAGACATCATGAAAGGTACCAGTACCAGAGTTCTTCCAGTCTTCCCAGCAGAAGTTGCACATGCAATCAAGAACATGAAGCGGGGAAAAGCTCCAGGAGAAGATGGAATTACGGTAGATATCATACAAGAAGTAAGTGGAGAAATTGAAACACAACTCGCCCAAATTTTCACTCGATGCCTTGATGAAGGAAATATTTCTGAGGATTGGAACAATGCTACAATGATCCTGCTACATAAAAAAGGTGACGTTGAGGATCTCGGGAACTACAGACCTATCAGCCTCCTATCAGTGGTTTATAAAATCTTCACTAAAGTTCTTTCACACCGTTTCAAGGTAACACTGGACATGGCTCAACCGAGAGAACAAGCTGGATTCAGGAGTGGCTACAGCACAATAGATCATATCCACGTACTGAGAGAATTAATTGAAAGAGCAAGGGAATATGAACTTCCATTATGCATGGCTTTTATCGATTATGAAAAGGCCATTGATACAGTGAAACCATCAGCAGTTACAATGGCTTTGAAATCCTGCGGTATTGAAGATGCCTACATTAATATTATTAAAAAAATCTATGAATATGCAAGTGCAAAGATTCGACTGTTTGAAAATACAACACACATAAAAATTGGAAAAGGAGTGAGACAAGGTGACACCATATCTCCCAAGCTCTTAATGCCACATTGGAAAATGTCTTTCAGTCACTGAACTGGGAAAACAAAGGGATAAAGATTAATGGAGATTATCTAACTCACCTTCGTTTTGCTGATGATGTAGTCATTTTTGTAATTACCCCATCAGAGCTGTTGAGTATGATCCAGAAACTTGCTGACAAGAGTAAAGAAGTGGGATTAAAAATGAACTTTCAGAAGACAAAAGTGATGTACAGTGGTTTTACCAGAAATGAAGATTTATCGATTGATGAAGAAAAGCTGGAGATAGCAGATACCTACGTTTATCTTGGACAGCAGATATTAAGTGAGGGTCACATTGATGAAGAAATTAGTCGGCGTATAAAACTTGCCTGGAGAGCTTTTGGAAGAAACAGCATAATTTTCTACGGTAATATGTCCTTATGTCTTAAAAGAAAAGTGTTTGATCAATGCATCCTTCTAGTTCTTACGAATGGTGCAGAGAGTGGACCTGAACTAAAAGAGACATGCAAAGGCTGCAGACAACTCAAAGAAGCATTGAGAGGGCATGCTTGGTGTAACCAATAGAGATAAGAAGAGGAACTCGTGGATCCGAAAAATGACAAGAGTGGAAGACATCATGATCAGAGTAAAATTCCTGAAATGACAACGGGCTGGACATACTGCCAGAAGGACAGACCATCGATGGACAGCCAAAATTTTAGATTGGATTCCAAGGGACAGGAAAAGACCCAGAAGAAGACCACACGGGAGATGGGTGGATGAAATTCGAAAGTATGCGGGAGTGACATGGAAGAGACTGGCACAAGACAGACCGTTGTGGAGGAAAACTTGGGGAGACCTTCGTCCAGCAGTGGATTGATAATGGTTGACAATGATGATGATGATGATATATGCAAAACAAAAGTAATTACTCAGTTTCCGAGCGTTTATTAATTACACAGCTCTACGACACATATACATACTTACAACAGATTTTGACAGATTGGTATCTTCTCGGTTTTGAAAGTTCACCATTGTTTGATCTCAAAACTGATATTGTCACAAGCTCGTAAGAAATTTTCTGGAAAAAGTTTACATTTCTTGGACATTGTGAACAAATTACACTGTATTTTTCCATGCTTTTTTTTATATTTTGAGTATATTAGTCACAATTTTAATGCATCTTTTTTATGACGCATGGCACAGAAGAAGTTTCATTTGATGAATAAGAAACGGCAGGCATCACAGAGTCTGTATCTGAGATAAAGTCCTGCAAAGAAAAAAAGAGGGAACAATTAATAACTTCAACTTTAACATGTAAAGCACAGTTAAAATTATGAATTCTATATACAGGGTGATTCAAAAGTTCGGTGCAAAAGTAAAATGCGATTAAAAAAGATCTATGGGTTGGAGAGACATGCGGTTTGCAGATTAATATTCAGATCAGATCAGGTCATGTATAGAGGATTTTAGGAAGGGAGTGTCTGACCCTAGGTTTTGAACAACCCTTAGAAATAGGAAGCTAGGAGATTTGGGCTAGAGTGCCCGATAGGAAAGTGACACGGAAGCGAGGTAGAAAGGGGGAGGAAGATGCCCTTATTTATCACCGGGGGACCAGTACCCGGGGTCCGACGGCTTAACGTTCCCATCCGACGCACGGCGGGTATTTAGTGGTTCGAACGTTCGTGCTTGCCCAGGATCGAACCTGAGGCTACCTCCATGGCAGTCACGAGAGCTGAGCACTAGGCCACCCGCGGCCACAGATTAATATTCACCAAGGTATGGAATTTTGTATGGTATCAAGAAAAAAAAAATAGTTCAAAATCTCGACAGTAGAGGGCGCTGCTGCAGAGAATGCCACATAGTGACGTTTGGAGATTACTCGCACAAAGCAACGTTAGGGTGATACATGAAAACCATTACGGAGAAATGCAGTCACATTTTCAATGTGCGAAAATAATAAAGGTGCGTGCTATTATTTTGACTGCAAAATCACCGTGAAAGTAGGCGTGCTAATAATTTGCATTAAGCTAATAATTTGCATGTAACGTGAAAGTAGGCGTGCACGTTTAGCGCCGATCGTCTATTGAGCTGGCATAGTGCACACGAATGGCCTCCTAGATCTCCAGAACTCACACCCGCTAAATTCTGGTTGTGGGGCTACTTGAATCGTGTCTATAGAGGTAATCCTAAGACCTTACCATCGCCGAAAGACGCCATACGGCAGGAGGTATTAGCCATTCCCGTTGACATGTTGTTCAATGCTGTGTCAGGCGTAGTACCACGACTGCACGCAGTACTGGAATGTGGTTATGGACACATTGAGCACTTGCATCAGTAGATCGTGCTAAAAGTTTCACTGATTAAACGTAGATGCCATTTCACATTTCTTACCTCTCGTTGTTTTCTCTTTAGCAGGGCCCTCTATTGTCGAGATTTTGAACTTTTTTTTCTTTTTTGATATCATACGAAATCCCGTACCTCGGTTAATATTAATCTGCAAACCGTATGACTTTCCGACCTATAGATTTGTTTTAATCGCATTTTACTTTTGCACCGAATTTTTTAATCACCCTGTATAACACGCCCCTCTCGAGAGCATCGGAAAGAATGTGGTGTCCGAAAAGCCGGGCTTGAACTTCCGGTGTAGCGTATAAAAAAATAGCTATGAGTGAATGCTATGCAAACGACAAAACTGGCCACTTGAAATGTCACCCCATGCAAGTCGTTTGACATCTGAGTTTTAAAACGTAGTGACCCTAAGGAAGAGTTGATGTAAGGAACACTCAAATATCGTTGCCTGATTTGATTGCACCCAGTTGTCGTTAGCATCGCAACGCGAAAATTTATAATTCCATATTTGTAGTTCTCTCTCTCGTGAGTGATTAACTACGTGAGAAATCATTAACATTCTGGAAAACATAATTGGAACGCGACTGCAGTATAAATTAGCATGTTCGATAGCCTTACATGAGGATGCCTGATATCGGATGTCACAGGTTCAAATTACGTGACGTCACTTCCCGTCCTATTCAGTTTGATGATCCTTTGTTGAACTATTCCCCGACATCGCAGAGTTTTTTTAGGGTGGGGGAGGAAGATGATGTTAAAGACCACCACGAGCATTTCGCACGACGGTTTGCAATCTGCCGTTCCTAATTTAATTCCATCAGTTCCAGGAAGAGGATAGAGGCAGAGCCGTTGGACAAACAAACCACCCATGCGGCATCTGAGACTCCACCCCGAGCACAGCTAAAACGACTAGAAACCAGTGCATCTGACCACGCAGCTCGTACGACTAGAAACCAGCGCATCTGATCATTTGACCAGGTAACCATCGCAGTTTCCACTAAACGTTTCTACAGAGAGCGGTAGTTCAAAAGCTTCCACTATATTCTCTGTATATTTTCCATGACATTGTGATGCAAAATCTCCCTTCCTAAACGGGCCGCGGGTAGCCTAGTGGGCAAAGTACGTGACTGCCACGGGAAGGACCTCAGGTTCGATCTCAGGCATTAAATATCCGCCGTGCGTCGGATGGGCACGTTAAGCCGTCGGACTCCGGGTACTGCCCCCCCGGTAATAAATAAGGGCGTTTTCCTCCCCTTTCTACTTCGCTTCCACGTCATTTTCCTATCGGGCACTCTAGCCCAAATCTCCTAGCTTCCTATTTCTACGGGTTGTTTAAGACCTGGGATCAGACACTCTCTTCTTAAACTCCTCTACATACGATCTGATCTTCAGTCACGAGGGGCCCCGGGTAGTCTAGTGGTCAACGTTCGTGACTGCCACGGAGAATACCTCGGGTTCGATCCCAGGCTGGTGTGAAAGCTCGACTCACTAAATATCCGCCGTGCGTCGGATGGGCACGTTACGCCGTCGGGCCCTGGGTACTGGCCCCCCGGTAATAATTAAGGGCGTCTTCCTCTCCCTTTCTACCTCGCTTCCGTGTCACTTTCCTATCGGGCAATGTAGCACAAATCTCCTAGCTTCCTATTTCTAAGGGTTGTTTAAGACTGAGGTCAGACACTCCACTCCCTTCCTAAAATCCTCTACACATGATCTGAATTGATTCATCCATAAATTGTTTGTACCGCTGTAAATTGTTGATTTTCCTAGATATTTATCTTTACGAGCCTCTTGCATAAGACGGAAAGTCTCTCGACAGACTTCTTAAGTCGACAGTAAAATTTAATGACGTATCTTTGTTCCTCTTTTACATCCATTTTTTCGAAAAATCACAGCACGAAAACACTTGTTAAGTGTTTACGAAACAACGCTTATTAAACTGCGCAATACGAACGACGCATGCGTGATAAACAGGTGTGGCCGGTTGGTATGGTTACTACCACGACTACCGTTTTTTGGAGACTCGTGCTAAGCTCGAACGCAGTATTGCACATTTTTTATAAAAACATTCTCGGTTGTTTTGGGACAAGCTATGTAAGTGAAATTTTTAGTGGCACAGTAAAAAAATTGGTGGCCCAAATTAAAATAGGTTTTTATATCTTACCGTAGGTCTTAAATGATTTCAATAATCGTGTTCCTGATGAGAGTGGCTTAAAATCATGACCTCCTTCCTTTCTACATAGTTGAAAGCCAATAATTAACTGCAGGAGTCAAATGAAATTACAGAAAACTCACACCATTTACGCTAATGTTCATTAAACTGTTTTTTGTCTCTGCGGACCATTGAGAACGTTGTACTGTTTTAATGTTATTCATAGCGCTAAAGCCGTGCTCACAGCAGAGCTGAGACGAGCTGAACCCGAGCCCGAAAGCCCGAAGCAGCTTTCGGGCTCGGGTTTGGAAAGTGTAAAGGAGAACAAATTTGAGTTTGTTCTCCTTTACACTTTCCAAACTTAACGCGATATCTTCTCTCTCACAAGGATGAGGTTGGCAACACAATTGAGGTCAGAGTGAGTGACGTATGAATGTGATAAGAACGATAGATAAAAAGGACGATATAGCAGTTCCTCAGTGTGTATGTGTATGTGTGTGGAGATGTTTGATCGTTGTTAAGATAAATGTGAAATTTACAACTTGTAGTGCCATATTGTGGAGTTCTTCAAATATTGCTAGACCAATAAAAGGGTATCGTAAGTTTGACTTCTGTATATGTTTCGTTTAGCAGTAAGAGCTTCATTTGAACTATCCCTTGCAACTATTGCATCGTATTCTCATTTGGTTTAACATTTCCTTAGTCTTGGTTTAAGACATATAGCGTAACACCAATCTTGCTCACGAAAAATTCTTACGTTATAAGTAGTTTTCTATATTCACAACTAATTACTTAACTCTTAAGAGACTAAGCTGAAGCATACCTTAGCAAACAAAAAATTCAATAGAATGCTAGGGTATTGTAATTAAGTTTATTCAGATGGAGATTACAGTCAATGAGAAACCTGTGAGGAAGTAGAATTAAGCTGCCTAAGTACGATATGTTAAACTCGCCACGTTCAAATTGCAAAGTTAAAATACGCGGCCTCGAAAGATCTTGCTTTTAGTATTTTAACCTACCTGTGTTTTAATTTACAATTAAAACACAGGTTAAAATACTAAACGCAAGATCTTTCGATACCGCCTTCGGTCTCATCATCAGGTTTAGTGCCACAGTATACAGAGCAAGCAAGCAATAATTACGCCGAAATGCAATTCCATGATGAGACCGAAGGCGGTCTCGACAGATCTTGCGTTTGCATAACATATAAAAGATCTTGCGTTTGCATAACGAAATGCATAACACATCGTACTCAGTCACATAAGTCCTCGTTGCCTAACGTGGAAAGTGGAATTCCCAAGTACAAAACAAAAATTACGACGGATGTTCTACTTCTGCTGTGTGAAACACTGATTCGATGAATGGCTTCCACGGGCGTGGGACAAAACTATAGGAAGATCTATATTGCAGCAAAAATTACCAAATGTTGTGATATGTAAGCTTTTAGATAAAAGTAATGAACGCCTGTTACTTGCTGACGCTGGAATTCTTGAGTTGTCCCAATCAGATAAGTATTCAGCTTGGTTCATAGTCCTGGTTAGGGATGTGGATGTGGAGCCAGTCCTAAGAGCATATATTTATGTTCTGATACACGAACATTTAAAGTCCAAAGTGTAGAACCGATATAGTATTTCACGGCTAAGACTGGATCACGGGGAACCAAAGAGATACAGTATACTCCAGATTTATTGGGTGTTGGGACTAAGTCACGGTCATTTCTAACAAGTAAAAAAGCATTCCTGGTGCGAATCCCAAAATCAAAGTTATGTGTTTTAGAAAATTTCTTTAGAATAGAGACAATGGATGGGGCAAACTCAATTGAACCAACAGACCGAGACTTGGACACATCAGGGAGAAGTGTAGTGAAACTGAATCGCTGAACGCTGTGTAATAACTCAAAAAAGGTATTCGAAGAATAGATAAAGGTAAGTGCAATATGCAAAACAACTTGTGATTGTTTTTTCTTCACCAATTCCTGGATACACGGAGGAATGCCTGAAGGGGCGCGAAGCAGATCTTTTCAACCTTCAATCTGTTTCGTTTTTACTTGCAACAGAGCTGAAAAGCCTGAATTACGAAGGTATGTCGACACAATTAGAAGCAATGCATGGATACAAAGGCGTGCACCTTCTAGCCTCAGCAAAAATATTTTACAAAAATTTTGGAGGAAGTTTCATATGAAGCTGGTTAAGGAAATAGCGGGAAATCTTGACGGCAGCTTTGAAAGAAGTATTAAAAAGAAATATTTTTAGTGAATAAAGTACAATATTTAGAAATAAATTTCGCGGTTTTCATAAAAAACTTAATGACGGAAAAGCAGCTACTCGAGTTGACTTGAGGCCTCTTTTCACAACCATGGCAAATGTGAAACATCAGTTCAATGAATGAATGTTTTATACCAATGAAGATAAGAAGTCATGTATTACAATCGTTTGCACATACCTATGCATCCTTCAGAATATAATGAACTAAAAGATGTTCTTCGCGGGGACTTTTCACTACATATAAAATATCGTGGTGTGATGTTCAATGTGTTTTTTATATTCAAGAGTAAATAGTTTAACTTTTGCTTTCTTGTGTCACAATTCTTAATTGTTACTTATGTTCTATATTTTCGTATAAATCAGAAAAGGCCTTTAGGCACTGTCAGATATCAGTTACGTGTGATGTTTTTCGTTTGCGTAATCCGTTGTCTGATTGTAGGCCATTTACATGGGTTTTTCGTCATGTTTCTGTTTCGTACCTTACCTTTTAGTATAGTTTTGATGCCGCTTTTGTATCTGATATAAACTGTTTGGCATGGCACTCTTTGGCCCACCGAGGTCCTTGCGCGGATAAATTTCAACCAGTAGCATCAGTTACGTGTTTTATGTGTGTTTGAAGGTTTAACGACCACCGTGAGCAATTCAATTTTATATGTGTGCTCGTAATGGATTTCAAAGAGGATAGCTTTAGTTCCGTAAGAGAATAAAATTGGTGTATATTACTTACTAACTTTGTGTTTGGTAGTACCTTGTATTTATATAAAACCATGGCGATTATTTTAATTGCAACGTGCACATTCCTGTTACACACAATAAAGTGCGATCATTTTGGATTTCTGATAAATATTTGTGGGTTCAAAAGAATTTGAATTATTGAAAAGCTTATAAAACATAGTCAATAATATGAAATTTAGAAATTTCAGTAATTAAAAGAAAATTTCAGTAAATTTTTGGATTGCGTCATTTTTTAAAAATTGCAACGGATTCAGTAAATTTTCGGATTGTGTCATTTTTTAAAAATTGCAACGGATTCAGTAAATTTTCGGATTGTGTCATTTTTTAAAAATTGCAACGGATTCAGTAAATTTTCGGATTGTGTCATTTTTTTAAAATTGCAACGGATTCAGTAAATTTTCGGATTGTGCCATTTTTTAAAAATTGCAACGGATCCAGTAAATTTTTGCAAAAGGGCCTCCGAGTTATCTTTGCGGAGGGGAGGGGTCGAGTTTTTCCGGTACGTCACTGCATGGATGGCTCTTTCTGCCACTTTTGGGTAAGAATACTGATTTCTTTATCCCGTTCCGCCAATGTTTCTTGGCTCCACGGGGACTAATGGAACACCTTGGATTTTGTTTTGAAGTGCTGCGACAGTTATCCTGCCTTGAGACGCCGGTTCGGACCCTGGCCACCCCCGTGGTCCAGAGAACAGCCCGCGATGACGTGCTGGCAGGCGACCTAGCGTACCTTATCTGGGTTCCCGCTCTGTCTGGCGGGATAGGTCGATTATAAATTTAGGGTTGACTGGGAGATTGTCTTGCCCTCGAACTTCTTTGGGGGAATAATTTCACTTTATTTTCTTGAACAAAAAACCTACACACATCTATACACTGTCCTCATGCTTAGGACTCAGAACATTGAGAGATTCAAAAGAGTATTTACATGGTATTTACACTGGAAATTATTTTGTCTGCTTGCCCACAGACTTTTTCCCTCATTCCGATTCCGAATCGCTTTCGGTGTGTGCCACTTTTGGGTAGGAATCGCACATCTAGGGCCAAAATTTCTCATCGTACATATCTTTTGCTCCCGAATCAGTCTTCAGCTTCAGAGATTCATCTTGGCAATCACCAGGAACTTTTTCAACTGACAATTTGAATGGATTTTGCACTAAATTCCACTCCTCATCACTGAGTTCAGGAAAATATCGGCTGAATTGATTTTCCAGTGCTGTCAAATGGTGCGAAATTTCAGTTTTTGCGTATTTTGGGAGCTCTTGCTCGTCACCACCAGCAACAAGAACTGAGGAAAGTTTCTCAAACATTGCAACATTTTTTTTTTTTTACCTTGATCTTTCTCTCCCAATTTTCTTGTTTGCTCGTGAAAGCTTCTAAGGAATCAATGAATTTTATGAGGTTTGTATTCCTTCCTTGCATCTGAAGATTCAGTTTATTCAACTGTTCAAAAATGTCAAACAAATATGCAAGGTGCCTGAGCTATTCCTCATCATCCAACCAGACAAAAACTTTCATCTTACCCTGAACTTCAAGAAACAATTTGAGCTCATTTCTAAGTTCAAATACTCGCACAGTTGCATTTCCTCTTGAAAGCCAATGAAAAAAAAAAAAAGAAAGAAGCGAATGATGGCCTGCATTCATGTCTATACACAAGTGCTTGAAAAGTCATGCTCCTCCTTCGACAAAACTCAAAATTTGTATTGTTTAATCCAAAACCTTCCCTAGTGGAGCTGGAAGTGTTTTTGAGGCCAGTGCTTAACGACGCATCATACAATGAATGCTTTTCACTTTCGCAGCTTGCTTTTTCACACTAACTTGAAATCCAGATTTCGTTCCCAACGTAGCTGTTGTTCCAGCACCCACAGACATTATCCCAGAAAAGATTTTCTGATTCAAAAAAAAAAAAAAAATAATAATGAAACCTTTTCCAAAATATTTGAGGCCTTGGTAGTTGTTTCAAGAGGAAAACAAGGCAGTTGTTTCAAGTGGAGAAACTCCTCTTTAAATGAACCTGTGTGAACATACGAGTATGTATCTTGCAAACATCAGCAGCTGGGGACACGATGCCACATCAGTCGATTCATCAAGTTGAATTGAAAATAAGCCAAATGCTGCAGATTTGATCTCCTGCACAACTCGATTCTTGATGTTAATGGGCATGTCGCTGATTCTCCTTTGAACAGCACTGTTTGATAGTGAAATTAATGCAAGTTTTTTTTCTCCAATCCATTTTCCAACACAATTCCACCATTTTGGGAGCGCAAGGTTGATCCAAGTTTCCCCATTTGTACGAGTTTTTTTTTTTTTTCTGCTTTGTTATCTCCAGTGCTACGACACAAGAAGCTTCAGTAACCTTGTGGTTCATTTCTTGGAATGCCCGTGTTGAATCCAGCTTCATCTTTTTGAAGCCATGCTCATGACGTTCGAAAAACCTTGCCTTAGTCCTTTGGATGAACATTGTACAAATATTGCTTCAACGTTTTTGGTTTCAAAGAATCATTTGACAAAGCTTTGCAACAAATAACACATTAAGGTCTTTCTTCTCCTTTGATGATGATGGATGTGAATTCCCATTGAATATATGAATCATTGCTCCCTCTTCTTTCTTTTTTTCTTTATCTTTTTTGACACTCGTGATGGGCTCTAAACTATGAATAAAAAACAAAACAAAAATTAAATATAACTATAAATCGAACTTTTCCATAGATAAATAATGAAATATTTATCTTTATTTTTAATTTAATATGTGATCAATATTTCAACAGTTTGAGTCTGTGGTCTCATTACCCCCCCCCGAAACCATAAAATCCCCTTGTTCTGATGGTAAGTAATTTTATCAGGAGGAATATGGCAGGAAAAAAAATCTTGTGTTAATCTGATTTTAGATTACGGACATAATTTAAAAGGAAGAAAAGTTAGGAAGGGGGAGGGATGTGGTGTTTCGCTCCTGCACACATGAATGCGGGGCAGTTTTTCCTTCTTCCCTTGCGGTTTCGACGCCGCTGCTGCCCGATGTTTCGTAAATGAAAATAATAATAAAATAAAAATTCGATGGCGTTTTATAAACAAATGAACGGGGGGGGAGCTACTTCTACAAAAACCAGAATATTGTTTCATTCTGGGACATATGTGTGTCTGAAATCTGAAATTTCCCGAAGGCTTACAATCTGAAATTTTAATATTTCCGTCAATAGAGGTAATCGACTTTCTTCCCGAAGTCCTGCATTGAAACTTAATAGCCGGGACAAGTTCAGCGTGGGTTTTTAACAAGCAGTCTTATTTCCAGGACGTGATTTTGACAAAGACCAAGGCTGGCGGTGTCATCCCTGAATCTCTTGTTCGAGTCTTCACAGACATATATCCAAAGAGACTTGGAGTGTGGTTATTCCTTGCAGAAGGCCCCCGCGGGTAACCCCCTGCGGTGTACCCAAGAGCTAGAGACGTCTTGCAAAGGGCGACCCCCTCCCCCAAGCTCTCCCTACCTTTGGGTTTATGTCAACAGGGAGGGAAGAGCCCGGTGTTAGGTTTCCGAATTGTCCTTGCTTTCTGTAGTATACCTGTCTCGTCAGAGTTTCATTCAAATCCGCGTGTTCTGTTGATGTTGCTTTGCCATATGTTTTCTTAAAGGGGAACTTTTGTGTCGCCGCCAGGCTGGATTAGGGCTTCTTTCTTCTTCGTGACCCCTGACCTGAAGCAGCAGCCTCTTGTTGCCCTGAGATGATGGGAATGCGCCCAACAACCTGACACCGCAAACCTCGGAACCATTTTCCGAGATGTTTAGAGGGTGACCGCTTATTCACAAAGGCGCCGTATAAGCAACACTGCCAATGATATTCGGATCAGCGATTCTCGCACTGTGACTTGTAACCTGGAACGTTCGAAATATACACACACACACACACACTCACACACAAAGAGGATTAAGAGGAAAGAAAGCAGAGGTGTGCGAGTGACAGAGGCTGCTGAAGCTGGAACACACAGCTTTAATTCGGCATTTAAACAAAGGAAAAGTGACAGAAAGAAAAAAAAAAAAGCATGGAAGACAAAAAAATATATATATATATTAATAAAGTTCTTCATTTGGATCTATCCACTCGTATAATGATTCGTCCAATACAAATTTTGAAGTTGTGAACCCTTTTATTGATGTAAATATGACGTGAATGGTAAGTCAGATAATATCGGAAAACTTGAAAATTTCGTCGTCCTGGAGCGGGAGTCCAATCCGCGTCTCCCGGTTGTGACGTACCTGCCAGCAGGTCGCACACGACATAAAGGCAAATAGTAGTCAGAACAAACGTCCGCGTAGCTCAATTGGTAGAGTGACTTGTTCCGGAATAAGCGGACTCGGGTTCGAATCCCGGCGTAGACCAGAAATGACGAAGAAATTTACTTCGTTATAATGGCGCCCGAACTATCCGGATGACCCGACCGTTCAAAATCTCGCAATGGTGTGATGTTATTTCCACACCGCGAGATAGGAAAAATCAGAGAATCCCTTCTCCAGCGCTTCGGAAAAAAATCGACTGGGAGTTCTCAAGTGCACGTTCTACAGTGGATGGCTGCCTGCAACGATTCATGGTCACGGCTGACCCGCGGGCCATGCCCCCGGTCCTCTTTCGGCGGGGGGGATGTGACGTACCTGCCAGCAGGTCGCACACGACATAAAGGCAAATAGTAGTCAGAACAAACGTCCGCGTAGCTCAATTGGTAGAGTGACTTGTTCCGGAATAAGCGGACTCGGGTTCGAATCCCGGCGTAGACCAGAAATGACGAAGAAATTTACTTCGTTATAATGGCGCCCGAACTATCCGGATGACCCGACCGTTCAAAATCTCGCAATGGTGTGATGTTATTTCCACACCGCGAGATAGGAAAAATCAGAGAATCCCTTCTCCAGCGCTTCGGAAAAAAAAATCGACTGGGAGTTCTCAAGTGCACGTTCTACAGTGGATGGCTGCCTGCAACGATTCATGGTCACGGCTGACCAGCGGGCCATGCCCCCGGTCCTCTTTCGGCGGGGGGGGATGTGACGTACCTGCCAGCAGGACGCACACGACATAAAGGCAAATAGTAGTCAGAACAAACGTCCGGGTAGCTCAATTGGTAGAGTGACTAATTCCGGAATGAGGGGATCCGGGTTCGAATCCTGGCGTGGACAGAAATGACGGAGAAATTTACTTCGTTATATGGTTTGCGTCCGAGTATGATAACCCCTGCACTACCCAGAACAACCAAGTCACAAGAACGACCGGGTGGTGTAGTGGTTAGCGCACTCGGGCTCAAACCAGGAGAAGCGGATTCGATTCCCGCTCCAGGACGACGCAATTTTCAGGTTTTCGGATATTATCTGACTTACCATTCCTGTCATATTTACACCAATAAACAGATTTACAACTTCAAAATTTGTATTGTACAATGGTGTAATACCGTATTTCATTCATTGATGTGTTATGGAGATTTAATACGGCAATTTTAGGCAAAGATGTTAAATCTCATTTCGCAACTTTTGTTTCGCTTTATTGCTCCATTTTCCTTTGTTTCCACAAAGCGTGAGAAAATTTTCCTTGGTCACCCGATTTAGAAACATCGGAAGCGCGGTTTATTTAGAGACGCCAGTTTGTCGCATCTTTAGGGTCTGGGCCTTTGTATTTCGTACACGCTTTGGTATTGTCCAGGTCACTTGTTTTTTTGCCTTTTTAATTTCAAAGCTGCCGACTGAAAGCGTAAGCCCTCTTAATTTCTACCTTAATGTTTTGTTAAGCCGACGCCAGCATTTTCCAGGGTGTTTGTGGAAGTAAGGGGGTGAGTTTGCGTGGAAACAAGGTGGGAGGGGGGGCTAAGACAGTCGACTCGAGGGATTGAAAGCGAGCGGTCGCAGGGAAAGCAGGGGAAGGAACGCCTTAGCTGTTAGGAAGCAGATCTTAAGCTAGCCGGGGGAATGGTAGTTTTTTCTCCACTTGCGTGGTATAGAGAGTAACAGGGAGGAATGATTGCAAAGTTGAGCACAACCTTCTGCATTAAGCAAAGAAAAGAGTAAAGTGTTTTAAGAGATCTAAAAGGATTGTATAAAAATATTGTTTATAGCTATTATTATTCTTATTTTATTAACTTCAACCACGAACACTATGGAAGTTAACACAAAGCCAGTTAACAGAGGATTCGTATGTTGCGAAATGATCTTTAGGTATGCAAATAAATTTTTAGGGTATTTACCGCAATGGCCGAAAAGTTCGCCTCCCTCGTGAAATTTAGTTTGAGTCTTCCCAAAGTGAAGACACCACGGAAGCCTCCACCCCCACCCTCCCACCAATGTTTTGCAGTTCTGTTATCTAATATATAAAGCTGAATGTTTGTTTGTTTGTCAGCTATGCAAATCTACAGTTTAATTTAGAACCACCAAATTTGGTATACTATCTCATTATGGTACTCTAACTTAGTCCGTAGACAGTTTTTGGAAGGGGTCGGAGCATGGAGTCAAGCCCCCCTACAAAATTTTCGTAAAAAGTTCCATCTTTTACTTTGAATTCGAATTTATTCCTTTTTGTTGTGATAAGTATAAGAATTGATTTTTTTGTGATAAGTGCTTTCCAGTTAAGAACTGCAACACAATTCTAAAAGTATTGTGTGCCGAAAGACTCTACAGAGAAAAAAATTTAAATTCAATGAAGAAATGAAATACAGTATCAGGTACGGTTCATGCCGTAAAAAATTAATCGTTTTCATTTGATTTGTGCAAAATTTAGATAGTGAATTATTACCAAATTCTTCCAAATAAGCCGAGGAAATTCAACTGGTAAGTTATATTCAAAGTAGAGAAGCCCCCGACGCCCAGCTGTCCCTAAATCATATGTTGCACCCTCTGAGAATACATTATATTGACAAAAGTCACCGGATACCCCTTCAAAAGCAAATGAACGGATAGTCTGCGTTGTTAAGATGCGCGGTACAGCTGCAAACGGTATAAAAACAAGCCTGCAACTGACCGCGATCATATCGCACTGTGAAGTTGAGTGAAAATGTCGCGGCGGTAGAGAACTGACTTTGAGAAAGGAAAGATTGTTGGGTGTTATATTAGTGGGCTGTCCATAAGACAACCCGAGAGGCGTTTAAACATACCCAATTCAACTGTTTTGGATGTACTGAATAAGTGGAAGACACATGGCGTGCCTGAAGCAGCAAAACGTACCAGCAGACCAAAGAAAATCAGTTATAGAGGACGTCAAAGCCTAAGGAGATTCGTTACAGCTAATCGACGAAGTACTGCACAAGACCTCAGTGTATAGGTGAGTAAAAATGCTGGAACCTCGGTATGTACACATACCATTCGCAGAGAACTTTATTGCATGGGTTACTGTGGTCGTGCGGCTGCTTATAAACTTTTCATCTCCACTCGGAATGCTACTCGTCGTTAAACATGGTGTAAAGAACACTTATCGTGGACCGTAGATCACTGGAAGCGGGTCCTATGGACTGATGAATCCAGATACACGATTCATCAGTCTAATGGTCGTGTGCGGGTATGGCGGCAGCCGAAGGAACGCTATTTACCACAGTGTACTGTTCCTACAGTCAAGTTTGGAACTAGCAGTGTATTCGTGTGGGGGTGATTTTCGTGGTATGGTCCCGGCCCATTGGCTATCGTGGACAAACCTGTTAATCAGCACGTTTACCTCGATATACTGGACAATTATGCCCTACCAACTCTGAGGCAATGCTATGGAACCGAGCCTTGTTGGTACCAGCAGGATAATGCACCGAGCCATAAAGCAAGGACTGTTACAGCGTGGTTTGACGATAATTCCGTATCGTGTGTGGACTGACCAGCGCAGAGCCCTGATCTTTATCCCATAGAGCACCTATGGGATGAATTAGAGCGCCGCATAAGAAGTACGGAACCAAGGCATACTGCTAAGCAACAGCTAGCGGTAGCACTATGTATTGAATGGAAGAGCATACC
Organism: Macrothele yani; assembly: GCA_039090855.1. Taxonomy (NCBI): domain Eukaryota; kingdom Metazoa; phylum Arthropoda; class Arachnida; order Araneae; family Macrothelidae; genus Macrothele; species Macrothele yani. The sequence goes on from CM077028.1 coordinate 41,290,747, forward strand.
TATCGCTGTGTTCCAAAACCTTGTCGAAAGCATGTCTCGAAGGGTCAGTGCATGCATTAAGGCCAAAGGTGGGCGGACACCGTACTAATGTATGTCAATAAATGTTTTGTTGTGTTTCTCTTTAGGGGGTCCGGTTACGTTTGCCAATATAGTGTATGTAATATTTTAAGTAGTGTGGCGTACTACAGAGGCGACACACATGTCAAGACGGCAAAGTTGCAGCGATAAACTTCGTCGGTGTAGCTTAATTGGGAAAGTATTCGGCTCCGGAACAGAAGGATGTGGGTTCGATTGGTACCACCGATAAATTTGGATTTTCACATTGACGCCCGAATGTAAAAATGGACCCGCTGGCCAATTAGGTTCTTCGAAAAATGTGTGATGTTCGTTCCACACATCACCTGGAATTAATCAGAATTCCTTCTCCCACAGAGAGTTACTGCAAACATGGTTTGCGACTGACTCGAAACTTGCGATTTCGTACCCCTGCCTCTCTCAAGGGGGGGGAGGTCAGAGATGGAGACGGGTCAACGAGTCGACAATTTCTAGCTGGTCAAACGGGTCGGGTCAAGGTGTTTTTGACACGATTTTATTTTCGTCTTATTTATGAAAAGAAAAAAATATTTTCAGACAAAAATGCGTACTTGTGCTCGATACTGGTGCCTGCGGAGTGAGAAATTTTTTTTCATGCAGTATGAAGGAAGAGTGTCTTCAGAAGGAACAGTTAGTGTCTCTTCCTTCTGAGGGGCAATGATAAAAACAACATACACATTTTGAAAACTTTCCTTTCAACTCATCATAAACTTGCTAAAATTGGTATTGCTGTGAAACATATTCTGAAGCTTGATATATTATGAAGAAAACTGAAATTAAAGATACAACAAGTTGCTTAATTCAAAAATTTTGAATATAGCGCCATCAAAATTAGGTGGAATAGCCTTAACATTACTACGGAGGGACTTTTTTGACTCTCGCAGATGGGTTTGAAAACATGTGTGAAACAGTATAACTATACTAATGATCCGAATTTCTTGGCGTAGAATAGGAATCAAAGTTTCCAAGCTTTCGCACATCATCAACCAGATGGCTTTCTCAAGGAAGGTAGACAGCAGACTGCAAACTGGACAATAGAACGCTTTAACAATTTAAACGCGATGACTTGACTTAACAATAAACGAAGAGATGCAAATGTAATTACACTGTACAATTAAAGGCATGAGGCATCATGTTCGTTTTGCATGCGGAATCCTTGGAGAAAAACAATAGGCATTCACTATTTGAAGAATTGGTTCCAAATTCGTGGTAACTCTAGCGAAACGCTGTCATTGCAGTACTCATTGTTGGTAATGATTTCCAAATTTTTACGAATGGCAGTGGATTTAGGAGTAGAGTAGGAAGCTAATTTTTTTATGTCGTCCCACATAGGATCAATAGATTTGAACTGGGCTTCTCTGGATAGGGCCGTGGCAAATTTGCCGCACTTTATGCCCCTCTTATGCTTGTTGACTCTAATTCTAAATGAACGTTTGGTCATTCCAATGTAGTATGGTTCGGAGCCGTCCGGATATTGTAGAGATATGGCATAAACACCTGCCTCGTTGGAAAATTGGGGCTTGTCAGTATTTCGCTTAAGCATAGCATATAAAGATGCCGGAGATCTTTTGCCGTCACCGAGGTTCATCTTCTTGAGTTTATAGGAAACATTTGGTATGTAAGGAATAGAGCCCAGATAGCGTAGCCGACGCATAGAAAGATTAGCATGACTCTTTCTGTTTCTTTCGATATATCAATGTACCACGCCCGCGTCGTATCCTGCCTTAGTGGCCTATTCGATAACGCTATTTAATGCGCTTAGTCTAGAAGGAACATCGGAAGAGATAGCGAAGGCTCTTCTGATTCGAAAACGGAAGAAAGCTGTCTTGTAATCAGCTGGGCAGAATGAGTTGCGGAGCACCAGGTTGGGAACGGAAATGGATTTATAATAGACTTGTGTACTGAGGCGATTTTCAGGCGATTTACTCAGCAAAACATCGAGATAAGGCAATGCATTATTGTGTTGTAGCTCCACAGTGAAATTGATCGTCGGATGTATATCTTTGATTTTATTCAGGAAAAGCGGGAGAGTCTCCTTTCTATGAGGTCATATAAATACACTGCTGACCACCCAAAATGCAAGACCAAGAAGGAAGTATCCGATTGGCCTGAAATTCACAGCATGCGTCTCCCGCGAGAGGACATGCAAACGATTAGCATTGCAGGGCATATGCAAATCATGTGCGCCCAGCACGCCACCTCGAAGCACTATAAGAAGGGTGCACAGAAGGCGGGGTGTCGGCGCCCGTGTGGGATGACATCCAGCCACAGTGAGGCGAGTATGGAATCGGTGGGTGCAGGAAGGACGGACGGACCGACGTGAGCGACTGCCGCAGCCGCGGCACACCACTGAACGAGAGAACCGGCATGCCGTGCTGCGGGCATTGACGGCTCGCACCGTCACATCACGAACGTTAGCGCAGGAATTAGGGTGTGTTGCGCAACAACCTGTGTCAGCACGTAACGTTCGACGTCGTCTGCAGGAGCGGGGACTTGTCGCACGGCGCCCATTGCTCCGATTACCATTGACGTTACACTACCGGTGAGTGTGGCGGCAGTGGGCCGTTGAACGTCGCCCCTAGAGTACGGAATGGCACGGCATTGTCTTCTCCGACGAATACCGCTTCTGCCTGCAACACTACGATGGTCGGATCCGCGTTTGGCGGCACTGCGGCGGAAGACTGTATGACGCCTGCATTATGCATCCCCATACCGGTCCGTCGCCTGGCGTTATGGTTTGGGGTGCAATTGGATATGACACCCGCACCCCTCTGATACGCATCGCTGGTACACTCTACAGCCACCGCTACATCTCCGACGTTTTGGAGCCTGTAGTCCTCCCTTACCTGCAGGACCTGCCAGCGGCCACGTTTCAACAGGACAATGCGCGCCCTCACGTGACACGCATCGTGCAACAATTCTTCACGGCCCACCAGGTGTCACTGCTGCCGTGGCTCCCCTGTTCTCCTGATATGTCGCCCATCGAACATGTTTGGTCGCTGATCGGCAACCGAGTGGCCCGGCAAACACCACCCGCGGCTACGCCTGATGAACTGTGGCAACGTGTGGAAGCAGCCTGGACCGACATACCCCAAGTCCACATCCAAAGCCTGTTTCGTTCGATGCCGCGGCGTGTAGCGGCCATTATTGCCAGCCATGGGGGCCACACGAACTACTGATGTTTGCGTGTTCCGCAAGTCGCGCGGGCCTGTAAGCTCAATCGCTTCATCTTTGTATCTGTTGTTATGTGTCCAGTAAATCTGACTTTGCTATCTCGTGTCCTTCTTGGTGTTGCATTTTGGGAGGCCAGCAGTGTAGTTCCTGTTTATTAATGGGTAAAACAGTTAGGTTATGTCTTGCGAATGAAGGACGATAATTTCAATACTTCCTGTAAGTAAGTCAGTAAATTACATGTTTCGATAATACATTTGTTTGATTTCCATATAACCCGAAATATCCACTGCGGAAAGACTTTTTGAACGCCATGTTATATATTATAGTTAAAAGCAGATTTGTATGGGTCGGGTCAGGTTGGGGTCCAAATTTTTTGACCCGTTTGCAGGGGAATATGTGTGTGACGTGCTACAGAGGTGACGCACATGTTAAGACAGCAAAGTTGCAGCGATAAACTTTTTCGGTGTAGCTTAATTGGGAGAGCATTCGGATCCGGAGCAAAAGGATGCGGCTTCGAGTCTCGGCAAAGGGTGTGTTTCGCTATAGTGGGGGCACGTAGAATCTTAAGCCACCTACAGTTTAGACTGCACTGTCCTATATTTATAGTCATATTTTCCGCATTTAGGTAGGCAGTGAAATGAGATTTGTTAGAAGAATGTCGCATTTTATGAAATCATGTTGAAGTTCCGGAATTTTCAGAACTGGTCCGACACTCTGCTCCATTGGCGTCGCAAATGCAGGGGCGTTCTCATTAGCGTACTGGGGCGAAACACAACATCTGTTCCCTCATTTTCTCTCTTTTGTAATTATGTATGTCTATAATAATTGGATGAATTTATAAATATTTAGAATCTTTTTTTATTTCCTCCCATTTACAATTCCTTCTGATGAAACTACGTATTTTTTTTTCATTTTTTAATTTTATTAGCCATCTAGAACTGTGAATTCTTTTCAACTTCAAAATTCGACAATATTAGTTTTACGGAAAATACCTGTAAGTTCCAAAGAATTTGACTTTGGTGAAAATTTGATTTAATTTGACTGTAGAACAATATAAGCACAATAAGTAGAACATAAGTAGTTCATTAAAAGTAGTGCATTATAAGTAGTACATATATATAAGTAGCACATTATAAGTAGTAGTACATTAAAAGTAGTACATTTGACTGTAGAACATATAAGCACAATTTAAGTGGTATAACAACTGACTTATTTGATTTAATTGGATTTAGACTTACTATTATTGTACTATATTATTATCATATAGAACTGTGAATTTTTTGATGACTTACTATTATTATCATATAGAACTGTGAATTTTTTGATGCCATTCCTGAGACGCGGGTTAAACTCTTCTTGCTCTGTTCAGCATGAGAATGAAAGAAAGATTCACGAAGTACCAGCCTTTTAGATTTACGAAGTACATTGTTTACCAAAGTACAGCACAAGGAATTATCAAAACACTGGAAACGCAGACTGCGACCAGAGATGGAAACGGGTCACGAGTCAACTGGTCGAAAATTTCTTGCGGGTCAAACGGGTCGGATCAAAGTGTTTCTAACCAGTTTCGACCCGGTTTGATTTCCGTTTTACTTTTAAAAAGCGAAAAAAAAAAAATGTTTTTTTCAAAAACAAATATGCGCGCTTTGTAATGATACTGGTGACCGCTGACTAAAAGTGATTTATATGCAATATGAAGGAAGAGTGTCCTCAGAAGGAAAAGTGTCCCTTCCTTCTGAGGGGACAATGATGAAATCAACATCCAGATTTTGGAAACTTTCAGCTCATCATAAGCTTGTGAAAATTGGTGTTGCTGTGTAACATATTCTGAAACTTGATATGTTATCAAGAAAAGAGTAAAAACTGAAATTAAATCTATAAGTTATACTTAATCCAAAATTTTTTACTGTAGTGTTGTCAGAATCGGATGGAACAGAACATTACTGCGGAGAAACTTTTTGACTCTCGCAGATGTTTTTGAAAACGTGTGTGTGTGTGTGTGTGTGTGTGTGTATCTGTCTGTCTGCCTCTGTGTGTGTGTGTGTGTGTGTGTGTGTGTGTGTGTGTATCTATCTATCTGTCTGTCTGCCTGAATGCCTATCTGCCTGTCTGTCTGCCTCTGTGTGTGTGTGTGTGTGTGTGTGTGTGTGTGTGTGTGTGTGTGTGTGTGAAAACAGATTTGTCCCGGGGTCAGGTCCGGATCAGTTACGGGTTCGGGGCGGTTCCAATTATGTAACATCCGGGTCAAAAATGGTTGACCCGTTTCCAATTCTGACTATGATTGGAGTACACATAACGCGGCGTTTGCAAATCACAGGGCCGCCCCGGTGGCGCAGTGGTCTAAGGCGTTGGCCTCTGATTATTCGTCGGAAGGGGTCCGGGTTCGAATCCCGGTGAGACCTGGGGTCAAACACTCCCTTCCTAAAATCCTCTACATCTGATCTGTTGTTGTGTTTGTCTTACGACACTGGCTCTCTCCCTTCCCTGGAACCAGTGAATCTAAATTAGGGACGGGCGACTGCTTATAGCCCATTGAGTTGCTCACGGTGGTCGTTAAACCTCCAATCAAAAAAAAAAAAAAAATCACAGGGACGACGTCACCCTCGATGTGAAATATATAAACGGGTGCAGCACGATATCAGCTATCACGCAGCAGTGCCGCAGTCGCAGGTGAAATAGCTGTTGTGAAGTAATTGTCGAAAATGTTAGATCTCGGTGCTTCAGTAACTAAAACGGCAAAAATAGTAGGGGTAACGAAGTAGTAGGTGCATTCGATACCTACTATTACATGGTGTTTCACTTGGTATCCCCCCCCACCCCAAGAACCAAATACTGTTTTCTTCCCACTCTACATAGAAACGCGACGTTGTTTACAAGTGACCTTGATCCATTGATCCATCAGAAACGCGCTGGAGTGATTTTCCTGAGAAGGCGATGACTCTTTGTGACGTCGCCCCACCAGATGGCCAGACACGTTAATTCTGTTGGAGGACAATCTGCCTGTTTTACTCTGTCGCTGAACATCGTTCAGGATGGCTGTGTATACCGTTGCGGGGATGGTGTTTATTGCGAAAAGTTATTGGGTGAAAAAGTCTATAAATGTAGCGTAAATTCCTGGAGAAGTTTGCGGGAAGAAAAGCACCAGAAAAACGTATGGCCAGGTTAGCGAAGAAATTTGAAACCACGGACAGCGTTTTGAACCAATACAGTGCTTTTTTAGCGATAGAAAAAATCGAAGAGATGAAGTATAGGCTTCTGGCATTACCGAAGAAGTCACTCTGACATTTGTCACGAGAAACTGGCTATTCTGTTTCCACCTGCCAAAGAGCCACGAAGAAAGACTTGTTAACTGGGGTTTTCCTTCCCAGGTTAACGTAGTAAAATAATAATTATTTAAAACTCACGCCCTTCGCTTCCAGTATCGTGCTGGGATCGCCTGTGTCGGCTTCACAAGACCTCAAGGTTGAAATTAAAAAGACTTCTGCCTTCCTGTCGGTTGCTTTGAAATGAAGGAGGAAAAGGTACTAATTGAACTCGACAATACCAATGCACCTACGAAGCACAAAGCCCAGACCCTGAGATGCTTTTAAGATGAGAAAGCCTTGCGCCTCTGAACAATTCGTATTTCCTGATATTTCATGACTGGGGTGACAAAGCTAAAAGTTTCTCACGCATGTGCAACAAAGGAAATGGAAAGAAATGTTGTTAAAGAGAGATCTAATATTTTCGCCTAAAAATTCTGATATTAAATCTCCGCAACAGACTATTGATGAAGATATGCCGCGGAGAACCTTCGATAATATACAGCGTCGCGTTCGAGTGTGTTTGGATGCCGGTGGAGGACATTTCCAGCATTTACTCCCTACATTTTCCAGCATTTACTCCCATGTAAAGCACGTGTGGCGTTTTTAAGTAGAGTCTGTTGCAAAATATGACTGATTCTTTTGGGGTGTTACCGAGTGAAACATCCTGTAGAATACACCGAAATAGTAGGTGCATACTACAACTAGTAAATTAGTTTCTTTTCTTTTTCTGTGATAATTGTTATGACAAACTGGAATTCGTTGTCATGCTATAGATACCCAAATTTGCAGCTATGTGCTGGATTACTTAAAATTCCTGGAAAAAACAAAAATTGTGATTTTGAAAACAACCTCCAGAGGTTTTCATCTATGAAAATAGTGTGGTTTTTCTGTTAATCTAATGTTCTCAATCTCAGATTTAATTTTTCTTAATGCAATGTGTCAAGTAAATCTCAAGTAAAAAATGTCAATGTAACGAAAATGGATAACGGAAGAAGTCAAAAAACCATTGTCGGAATCTCATTTTTTAATGCTGTTCCAGGAAGTGACGCAACAATAGTTAATATCATTGTTACTCAACAATATATTTTACTGAACTATCGCCCAACATTTTTTCCTCACGTTTTACATAAACGTAACAATATATCATTGTGATCTGCGTAAATAACAAGAACCTCATGTTAAATATGATAAAATCCATTACAAAAATGCATGGCCGCCCCCGCCCCGGTGGCGCAGTGGTCTAAGCGATGTCTTCTGACCATTCGTCCGAAAGGGGTCCGTGTTCAAATCCCGGTGAGGCATGGATGTTGTGTTTGTCTTACGGCACTGGCTCTCTTCCTTCCCTGGAACCAGTGACCCTAAATTAGGGACGGGCGGCGGCTTATAGCCCATTGAATTGCTCACGGTGGTCGTTAAATTTCCAATGAAAAAAAAATGCATTTTGATGCTCTGAAAACGGTACGTCGTCCCGAAATTTATCTTCTCCTCGACCCCCTTTTCCCTGGGAGCGTTACTTGCTATTAACGAGAGCTTTAAAATGATGTATAACACGATGACTGTGACGTACGGGCCGCGGGTGGCCCATTGGGCAACGTTCGTGACTGCCGCGGAGAGGACCTCAGGTTCGATCCCAGGCAGGTACGAACGCTCGATCTACTAAATATCCGTCGTGCGTCGGATGGGCATGTTCAGCCGTCGGACCCCGGGTACTGGCCCCCCGGTAATAAATAAGGGCGTCTTCCTCCCCCTTTCTACTTCGCTTCCGTGTCACTTTCCTATCGGACACTCTAACCCAAATCTCCTAGCTTCCTATTTCTAAGGGTTTTTTAAGACCTGGGGTCAAACACTCCGTTCCTAAAATCCTCTACATTTGATCATTTGACTGTGACGTACAACAAAGGTAAAGCACGTGTCAAGACGACAAATGTGCAGCGATATGCATTCGGTATGTGTAGCTCAGTTGGGAAAGCAACTTATTCCAGAGTGAGAAACGTTACCAACCCCTTTCGCTAAAACACTTGCGTTTCAGCTCTTCTTTCTTTCTTGAGGTCAGTTTTTAACTTGAGCACTCGTGGATGGCCTTCCGTAGCTACATCACATTTCATCGGTATTATGGTCGTTTCTTACATTCGTATAAATCTGAATAACAACGATTATAGTAAATATTGTTTTTGAAAAAAAAAAACCGGTGAGGTCATGAGTGACGTCGATATATGTAATGTGTTGCACGTAAACAAATGTATACTCTCGAACCACTTGTGACGTACCTGCCAGCAGGACGCACATGACATAAAGGCAGATAGGAATCAGAATGCATGTCTGCGTAGCTCAGTTGGTGCTGCTTGTTCCGGAATAAGCGTCCTCGGGTTCGAATCCCGGCGTAGACCGAAAATGACGGAGAAATTTACTTCGTTATAATGGCACCCGGATGACCCGACCGTTCAAAATCTCGCAATGGTGTGATGTTCTTTCCACACCGCGAGATAGGAAAAATCAGAGAATCCCTTCTCCAGTGCTTCGAAAAATAAATGTGTGTGACGTTGCATTCCACACACCAGATTGACTGGGAGTTCTCAAGTGCACGTTCTACAGTGGTTGTCTGCCTGCAGCGATTCATGGTCACGGCTGATCCGTGGGCCATGCCCCGGCCCTCTTTCGGGGGGGGGAGATGTGACGTACCTGCCAGCAGGACGCACATGACATAAAGGCAGATAGGAATCAGAATGCATGTCTGCGTAGCTCAGTTGGTAGAGCTGCTTGTTCCGGAATAAGCGTACTCGGGTTCGAATCCCGGCGTAGACCAAAAATGACGGAGAAATTTACTCTCGTTATACACTCGTTTTATTTTACACCCACAAAGACCTTGGCCTGCGAAAGAAACATAACATAAATTTGCCGCCCCGGTGGCGCAGCGGTCTAAGCGATGGCTTCTTATAATTCGGTGGGTTCGAATCCCGGTGCCAGTGACCCTAAATTAGGGACGGGCGACTGCTTATAGCGCATTGAGTTGCTCACGGTGGTCGTTAAACCTTCAATCCAAAAAAAAAAAAAAAAGCATCGATTATATACAAAAGAAGAACCAGGACATTATCTAGATTTTTTTTTTTTTTTTTTGTCGCTGGAGATATCCCGCCTGAAACTTATAATTTTTGTTAGTGCGTTTTTTGCCATGTTTAGAATCCATAAACGTTTTTCCTGAAGGAAGGATAAGTGTTCTTCTTCTTCTTTTTCTTTTTTTTTTTTTACCTTAAAGTATGTGACAACGAACTGATCACTCAACATATTCGGTAGTATAATGTCGATTGTGAAATCCAGATATTGAGTTTACCGGATCTGGGTGAAGAAAAAAAGAAAAGCATCTCTTATCAGACTTGTGAACTATGTGATGTTCTTAGAGTAGACCCTTCTATGAAGATCCTCTTTTTTTCCCTCTCCCACTTTTTTCACTCTCCTTCAAGAACTTCAGGGAAGAAGTTTTGAGTCTAGCATTCAAAAGAGGATGTTAACGGAGATAAGACGGGTAAGAATAAATATAAGATGACTGCTCAAAAGAGATTTTTACTTCAGTTACGTTGGAAAATAAATAAAAGAGAGAGAGAGAGAGAGAGAAAGAAGAAAAGAGGAGAAATAGGTATATTCTACACAGAAATCTCAGGTGTGAGGAGTACATCTTTTAACAATGAAACGAAATGATTGAGATTTATAATCGCATATGTCCTAAAAGCTTCAGTAGTAAGGATAAGTCGGACACGTTACCTCTATATATTTAGAGGAAAATTTCTAAGTTATGAAAAGCTGGGAAAATCTTGGTCACTAGGGGAAAGAAGAATCTTTCCAATTTTCCAGAATCGCAGGTATCTTGAAAAATGTAAGCAAATATTTGCGCCCTCTACAGAGAAAAATCAGGTACCCAAAAAACGTGTCAAACGCTTAAAATACATCAAACATTACTTTGCTTTACGTAAAAAGAAAAATGGTTTCACCATTCCATATCTTAGAATCAGAGATATCATGTACATTTGCGATGCCTAATAGGAATATCATGCCACATGAAAAATGAAAAAAATCCCTCAGGTTTTTACATGTAACATCCAAAAAGAATATTTGAATCTCGGTCCGAGGAACACGGACACTGAGAAAATTATAGGAACACAATTGCTCCAGATCATAGATCATACGTAAACGATTTTAGGAAGGGAGTGTCTGACCCTAGGTCTTAAACAACCCTTAGAAATAGGAAGCTAGGAGATTTGGGCTAGAGTGCCCGATAGGAAAGTGACACGGAAGCGAAGTAGAAAGACGCCCTTATTTATTACCGGGGGCCAGTACCCGGGGCCCGACGGCTTAACGTGCCCATCCGACGCACGGCGGATATTTAGTGGTTCGAGCGTTCGTATGCCTGGAATTGAACCCGAGGTCCTCTTCGTGGAAGTCACGAACGTTGACCACTAGGCCGTCCGTGGCCTCACAATTGCGCCGCTTACGTATTAGGAAAATTATATTCCACCAGAAAAATAGAAAATCTTGGTTGTGTTAGATTTATTTAAATCACGTAGATACTCCAAGAGCAAGGCAGGATTAAAGAGGGGTGGTGGCTTTGGGAGATGAAGCTCCGGGAAGCAACGTGCGTGGGGCCTCCACTGATATCCTTAAAAATAGATTTTGCAAGAAAACATTGCTTAAAATGGTATTGAAATAGCCAGCATTTCTACCACTTAAATGCAAGTGTGAATACATTATAAGCTGAAAGCTATTATTGGCATATTTTCACTGTATTCCATGTAACCACTTCCTTCAGAAACCTTAAAAAAAAAAAAAAGTTCCATCGTCCTGGAGCGGGACGATGAAAGAAAAATTTTCTTTTTCATCAGGATGAAAAAAAAAAAAATTCATCGTCATGAAAATTTTAGTTTTCTGAAGGAAGTGGTTACATGGAATACAGTGAAAATATGCCGATAATAGCATTTCAATGCCTACCATGTATTTATGAAGAATTATTTCTTCGGGGAAATTCGTTTCCCAATTGTATATGACGTACTTTCATCACTGGAATTTGTGACCTACATCGGACCCTGGATGTGAGAAACGGTCGTGAGACGCTACGATAGAGGAGGAATAGATCATATGCAGGGGATTTTAGGAAAGGAGTGTCTGACCCCAGGTTTTAAACAGCCCGGAAGCTAGGAAATTTGTGCTAGAGTGCCCGATAGGAAAGTCACACGGAAGCGAGATAGAAAGGGGGAGGAAGACGCCCTTATTTGTTACCGGGGGAGGCAGTACCCGGGGTCCGACGGCTTAACGTGCCCATCCGACGTACGGCGTGTATTTAGTGGTTCAAGCGTTCGTACCTGCCGGGATCGAACCTGATCCATGGCAGTCATGAACGCTGACCACTAGGCCACCCGCGGCCTAGAGGAGGAATAGCTTCGACTAGCACAAATCTTAAAGGTCCACAGATATCTACGTTCAGTTGCTTGGAATTTCCTTGTTTTGGGTAGTGTAATGACTAGCATGCTCGACCCGAAATCGAGAGGGGCGGGTTCGATTCCCGCTTCGGGACAGTGAAAATTTTCAAATTTTCTGAAGGAAGTGGTTACATGAAATACATTGAAAATATGCCAATAGTAGCATTACACTGCCTGCCATGTATTTATGAAGAATTATTTCTTCGGGGAAATTCGTTTCCCAATTGTGTATAAGCTGAAAGTTTTGTGTTTGCACCATACGGGAGCATTTTTCTGAACTGAAAAAAAAATGGATTTAAATTCTCCTGAATACGATTTACTTCTGACATCTTTTAAGTGTTTAAAAACATCTATATATTAATTCCATAAGGTTTTTTTACTGTGAGTCCTATTCCGAGAGAACGGCTGAACGTAAAGACATGGTTGAGGTATCAAAATAAAGATCTTACCATGTAGATGTGCCAGTCGAAGAGACAAATGAGATCGGATCGCCTGCGGTCGTCTCACGAGCTGTTGAAGGTGGAAGCATGGACGGACTGAGATAGTCCAAAGTCTTCTCTTTTCTGAGCTAACCGTTGCCCAAAGCAACGCTAACAGGCATTCGTATCAAAGTTCTTCTCATCGGAACTGAGAACCCTCTCGAAGACCTGATTGCCTTATGCCGTTGGACTGTGTGATGTATATTATACAATTTAATATTCATTCGATCCTCTTTATTCACGTAGGTAAGACGTTTCCCATTATGTAAAGATTTAAATAAACATTCCGTTGATCATTGTTAGTGAAAATATTACGGGCGATTGCTTATAGCCCATTGAGTTGCTCACGGTGGTCGTTAAACAATCAGCCGAAAAAAAAAAAAAATCACGAACCTGGACTTTACTGGAGTGATTGAATGAATTTGTCAATCAAATAAAATTTGCATTTGTTGTTTCATATAACTTTATTCTTTTCAAAAAAAAAAAAAAAAAAAAAAAGAAAGAAAGAAAGAAGAAAAACTAACCTTCGATTCCGTCCAGTTTTTAGTTCAAAGCAATTGGCAGTTCGGATATGTAAAACAAATAAAAATACAGTTAATATACATGCTGCTTGTTAGGTAAAGCAGAATACGTGTTACCAGCCAACTCCGGACTGTGCATGACATTATCTGGCCTAGCCCAAGATAGCATCCGTAAATTAAGAATTAAATTTAGCTTTTCATACTTGGTCCAACTCACAACGACTCCAGGAAAACCTAGTAGAGTCAATGAGCAAAAAAAATGAGCAATAAATTTCACGATTGCCGCGAGACAAATCCAGGAAAACCTAGTAGAGTCAATGAGCAAAAAAATGAGCAATAAATTTCACGATTGCAGCGAGACACGTTGAGACTTTAGATAAATGAAACGTAATACAAAACCTGGAAAATTACTTAAATAATAAAACAAAAAGTTGCAATATGTACATAGTATTTATTGTAAAACAAATCTTAAGTGATTTAGGTACCTTCCATTTATATTTAATCCCTTTACTTGCCAGTTTAAATTTCTAAAAATATGTATTTTCTAATGCAGAGTTAAATAATTTTGGAAATAATGGATTCCCTATCTAACTCCATTTTTAGTTATCTATATGACTTCAGGAAGTCATACATTACTAAAAATCAAATTTAATATATTCAACACACACTTTTGAAATAGTGTATGTTTGAATATATTTCTTTAGTATAAAAAAATTCTATATATAATACAAGAGTTATAAAGTTATGCTGTATTCAATGCAACAAGCACATCTATTGAGAAATGGAACACTTATTAAAGTAAATATGAAGGGAAACAAAAAGTCGTCCCGGAGGCCGAGTGGTAAGAGACACTGGCTACCAATCTTTCTCCCAAGATGGTTTCAGGCTCGAATCTCTGCAACCAGTAGCCTCAAGTTAGGAAGAAGCGACTGCTGTATATCACAATGAGTTGCTCGCGATGGTCGTTGAAACCTCAAGAATAAATAAATAAATAAGTAAACATCATATGCCAGTAATATACAGTATTTAATTTATCACAAGCATCAGGACTGAACGAAAGGTTATCACAGTTTCAAAAGTTTTACTATTGTATAACGATTAATAATAACACATTTTTATTTATTCTTATATTTGTTTCGAAGAAAACTAGTGTAAAAACGGCATAATTTTTTCATGCTTGTATTTTTTTTAGAGCATGGTCTGACGTTTACAACACTCTATATACGCCTTTGAATGGTTAACTCTAACACGTAAGGCGGCACTTGAGCGCGGTGTGCGATATAAATCAGGAAGACGAGCTCTTCGGCCATTAGAGTCTGACCAAGGCCGTCTAGAAAGCACAAGGCCATGATATTAGAGAGATGAGTTCCCTCCGTTTTTGACGTCACTCTCATATTACACGGCCTGATATGTCAGTGTCGTGCTTGACGTCATACAAGACAGTGTGGAAACCAATTGGGAGCCTTGGTTTCCGCGTGCGTCCCTGAAAGAGGAAACTGATCTCTAGTGTCACAGCTTTCTATTTTCTAGGCGACCTTGGTCTTGTTGAAGGGGCAGAATGGGTAAAACGAATGATCTGAGTCACACTCAAAGTGACTCAGATCAGTGACATCTAATATATAAAGTTGAATGTTTGTTTGTTTGTTCGCTATGCAAATCTACAGTTTTCAATTTAGATCCACCAAATTTAGTATATTATCTCATGGTACTCTAACTTAGACCGTAGACGGCTTTTGGAAGAAGTCGGAGCCCAGCGTCAAGGAGCCTCCATTCAAAATTTTCGTAAAAAGTTCCACTTTTTTACTTTTTTTCCAACCGTAGGTTGATAAGCGTATATGCCAGTCTGCCAGTCTGCACGATAACTCGCGTAAAAATGGTTCGATTTCTGTGAAATGTTAGTATGTGGTGGGGGACCACCTGGGGATGAACCTTATTGAAAATGGGAGAAATGGGGTAAAAGGTCAGGATATAGGAGCGTGATCCATTCCATCGTCTTATGCATCATAACTTACGTAAAAATGCTTCGATTGCGACAAAACTTTATCATGTTAGGTACGGTTATATTCAACAGAATATCATGGAAATGGAGTCAAAGCTCAGGGCACAGGAGCGAGATTTATTCCACAGTCGTTATCCTCATAACTTGACTAAAAATGCTTCTATTGCGACAAAACTTTACTACGTTGTTCCGGAGGTATACTGAACCAATCAATAGTCAGGGTAGGAAGGAGGTTTTGTATGCGCGCGATTTCTGGTATGTTGGAAAGCGTATCATAATCAATGCATTGCATGCTTTTACTAACTTGTTTATTTTGTATTCCAATTTAATCCTTTTTGTTGTGATAAGTGCAAGAATTGATTTATGTGTATAAAAAAACAACAAAAATCAAACAAAAAAAACTAAAAATACTGTGTGCTTAAAGCTTCTACAAGGAATGAAATTCAAATTCAGTGAAGAACTGAAATACTGTATTAGGTACGGTTCATGCCGTAAAAAAACTAATCATTTTCATTTGATTTGAATAAAATTTAGATAGTGAATTATCACGAAATTCTCCCCAGCAACGCCGGGCAATTCAGCTAGTGATCGATAGAAGAGCTTCAACCGAATGCCACAATACAGAGGACGGCATCGAAGAAGAAGTAGAGACAGTGTATAAAACAATCTAACAGGAATGAATATAGAACTGAAGCTTGTGATTGAAGCTAATAATCTTGAATGCTTATCGTGTTAAGATTATTATTACAATTTTGAGTAGCAGAGAAACTGCTTCCTAGGAGAGGAAACAGTGTTATACCCTTTTCTTAAGAATTATTGTGGAAGAAAAAAATAGTCACAGAGTCTATTTGTTCCTTCAAACATTCTCTATAACTTATGGTTCGAAGTGGATTAATTGAGAGTGAATTGGATACGTGATGTCTGCCAATATATACAATGGTGGGCAAAACTTACGGACGAGTCAAGTTTTACCTGTAGCGTTACACAGGAGCAGCCTGGATATGCAAAATTCAAACCATAGGAACTCCATTACTTACCGAAATGATCACGGAAACAACACTGACACAACTGGTGCTAAAGAATATAGAGGAACTTTATTCATAATTATCTACATAGCACTGTGTGCTATGATACAGATGCATCACTGTCAAAGACGGTACGAAGTGAAGAGAAGGCTCTGAGTAGGGGATATGGTCCCCCTAACGTCGATATATGATTTGCACCGTCTGCCCATATTTCGCACTACACTGTTAAAAATTTTGTGGTAGGTTGAACCAAAAAGTGGAACTACTCCAGCTGCACCACTTTCTGAGAAAAGATACACCACTGTGTGGGGCAAACAAAACCCAACAACAGGGTGCAACCTTACACCATAATGTGGAACAACCTTGTTCCATAATTCCATAACATGGTGCAAAGTTGCACCCTGTTGTTGGGTTTTGTTTGCCCCACACAGTGGTGTATCTTTTCTCAGAAAGTGGTGCAGCTGGAGTAGTTCCACTTTTTGGTTCAACCTACCAGAAAATTTTTAACAGTGTAGGTTGTTGATAGGTTCTTGCTGTATCATCGCTCATTCTTCCGTCAACGCCATCTTCAGCTGTTGGACAATTGTCGGTGTGTGTTGACGTGCCGCAACGCGTCTCCCTGAGCGTTCCACACGTGCTCAATAGAATTTACCTCTGGGGAATCTACTGCCCATCCATCGGTTGAATGTCATTGCTTTTCAGCGGCTTATCAACAGCCACAGTACGACGGGGTTTGGCCTTATTGTCCATTATCACGATCTGTGGGCCATTGACACCTGGGAACAGGAAAACATTGGAAGATTTACCTCATTACAGTAGCACGCACCGGTTACATTGTCTCCTTCCGGTATCTGGCGCTCCGTACGACCATCGATCAGAATGCCTTCCCATAAAGAACGCCGCGACCGCTATATTTATTCATTTCATTGATGTGTTAGGGGCGGGCTGCAGATGTGCTAGTGGTGAATATTTGTGAATGAATTTGTTATTCTAAAGCCAAGGTTAGTAGGCTCTAGCCTAATATTCGATCCCAGAATTCTCAGATTCGATCAAATATTCTTGGTACGTCGGATGGGCACGTTTAGCCGTCGGACCCCGGATCCCCCCCCCCGGTAACAAATAAAGGCGTCTTCTCCCCCTTTCTACCTTGCTTCCGTGTCACTTTCCTATCGGGCACTCTAGCCCAACTCTCCTAGCTTCCTATTTCTAAGGGTTATTTAAAACTGGGTTCAGACACTCCCTTTCTAAAATCCTCTACTTATGATCTGATCTGTTTTCTGGGCGATACTAGTGCTCGAAATGGGCCGGTATACTCCGGCATGGCATACCGGCATTTCTTTTTTCGTAATATTTCATATGTCGGCACTTCTTTTTTCCTAGTATTTCATATACTGGCACTTCTTTTTTCCTAGTATTTCATATGCCAGCACTTTTTTTATTCGGAATTTACATGCAGGCACTAATTTTAGTAGTGGGAACGGTAGAAATGATTTTTTTTTCTTTGTTCCTGACTTACGAGCTCGCATTCTTAAACATAGAAACTTTATGTGCCTCTTGCCCTTGAGAAATAGCTGTGTGAGAACCGTAAAGGGTAGAGAAGTAGTGTGCACGTGAAATCCTTCAAAGGATGGAAATGAATTTACCCATAGCATATGATCACATCTTGCCCGATCCCCAGATCATTCTACTAAAGATGTCTGTAATTTTTATTATATCATTAATTTAATATATTCAATTTGAAGAGCTTCTCCATAGAATGAAGAGTTGGGAACAATAGATTAAACACAAATGTTATTTTTGCAGCAATGAGAATAAACTTTTTCCACTCCGGATTTTTTTTAGGGTGTTTAGATTGTTATTAATGTAGGATTGAATATTCATTCTAATGGCGAGGGTTCTACCCGGCTTTCTACTTCTTGAAATTGCCTATTGGAAGGGAGCTGCTTTCTGTGCTCTAGACCTTAAAGTTCTGGGTTCAGGACCAGCTGAATCACTGATGATATGCCGAGGTTCGGAAGTCTCGTTAATCCGTTGGTCCCGGGGTAGAGACTCCTCGTTACAGACAAGACTAACCCCAGTCCTCAGTGCAGCATAAATAGTGCCCACTAGGGTCCACAAACCAACCAACTCTAATCGATCCGCCATCGTTTCTGACTTACGGCGCAATAGTATTCCACGGAATTGTTAATTACATTTTCAAACAAAGGAGTTTTTCTTCCGGGGATTTTCTTTTACTTTTTTAGTTTTTAGAGGTTTTCTGGCGAAGTTTTTTTTTTTTTTTTTTTCCGGAGGATTTTTAGCTAAATATGAGCATATCGGCACATCAAAATTTCCATTTCGAGCACATGGGCGATACCAAGTGTCTACCTCACGCCAGATTAGCTGACCTCCAGAATCGCTAGAGAGATTAGCTCACGCCAGATTAGCTGACATCCAGAATCGCTAGAGAGATTAGCTCACGCCAGATTAGCTGACATCCAGAATCGCTAGAGAGATTAGCCCACGCTAGATTAGCTGACATCCAGAATCGCTGGAGAGATTAGCTCACGCCAGATTAGCTGACATCCAGAATCGCTAGAGATTAGCTCACGCCAGATTAACTGACATCCAGAATCGCTAGAGAGATTTGCTGAGAGATTAGCTCATGCCAGATTAGCTGACATCCAGAATCGCTAGAGACTAAATCTACTGTCATCAATAAACAGTACCGTAAGCTAGTGTTCTGTTGTCCAATCTTCATGTTCTCTGGACCATTGTAAACCGCGATATTGTGCGTCCTGTGCATATGTTCAGTTGTTTCCCAAGGTTGCTTGCTGTCTGGTATCGATCCTTTTAGTCTGTAGAAGCGGATAGTGTTCCTCACTGGTGGTGGTTTACGGTGGTGACGACAGCCAGAGCTGTTCCTGTAATCCTAAAGGCAGAACAAGCACGCGAAACGATGCTATGGGCGATACCAAACCCTTGAGCCACACACATCTCACTTCGTCCCTCCTCGAACCTCCCTGTTATTCTACAAAAAGTAAAGTCATCAAGATGTTCTCGGCGGGCCATTTCGTCGTCTTTAGCACACAACAAACACAATCGAATGACTGTAACACTTATGCACACCGTCAGCTGACTTGAGTTCAACTGATGCTACTGGACTGTGCGAGCGCATTTTGTTCTCCTGTCAAGCAAACCACACGCCATGCCCCATTGTTACGCATATTGCTCCTGTTCCCAGACACGCTTGTGAGTTGATTTGTGTTTGGGTGCTGCTGCTATTTACGACGTTATTTTACTTTTCCCACTTCATCCTTAAGTTTTGCACATCAGTGTACCATATGTGTAGTGAGTGCTCAGTGTGAATATGATTTGAGAAGCCCGGCTTGTTCAAGATTTTCAACTGACAGCCCTGGCCGTTTAAGTATTTTAACTTATATATAATGTGGAAGAAATATTCCTCTCATACGTGGAAAATACCTCATAATAATTAACACAGTAATCCGAAATTTCTGAATTGACTGTATTTACTATTCCACATGTAAAGATTTAAATTTTTTTTTTTTTATTTTACGTGAAAATTTTCAAGTTTTCTGATGTGATTGATATTACGTGTGGAGCAGTAAATACAGTCGATTCAGAGATTTCGGATTGCTATGTTAATTATTTTGACGTATTTTCCACGTACGAGTGGAATATTTCTTCCACATTATATACTTGGGCGACTGGTGATATGCTTAACAACGCTAGATGGCAGCACAGTTGCTTGTTTAAGAATGCGGTCGGACTACTTCCCGATACTCTTAACACTCAGATACTTGTGACTTTCTCGTCCTGGGTGGTGTAACGGACAGCATACTCGAACGGTAAGCGGGAGATGCTGGTTCGATTCCCACTCCAGGAGGGGCGATGAAAATTTTCAAGTTTTCTGACGTGATTGATATTACCTGTAGAACAGTAAATACAGTCAATTCAGAGATTTCGGACTGCTGTTTTAATTATTTTAACCTATAGTCTGGTCGTTTCAAGGCTTTGAATTTAAAGCCCGGTAAAGTCAAGGCTTTGAGCTTACAGCCTGATCCGTTGAAGACTTTTAACTTGCAACCTCGTCCGTTCAAGACTTTTAACTTTCATCAAGTCCCGTTGAATTTATCTGTAATTATTGAACCACCTCGGTTCGAGTTGCACCTCCAGTCCTCTTTCTCTCCGTAATCGTAGTCCCCAGCTCCCCACACCTTTTTAGGTGAAATTAAAGCCAACAGAAAAAATGACAGAATGAAACAAATTTTTATTTCTCCGTTCCAGAGCTCAGGTTTCTAATTCGCTGGGAATAGTACACTCACGGACAATGAATTTTGCGCACCAAGAAGGATACATCGGATTGAACTGAAATTCTAAGGACGTAATGATACAGATGAATGATACACTTGATGGCAGAAACAGAGATGCCGGACAATTAAAGAGGACAGTGGCGTCGGAACCTCGGGGGCAAAGAGGGCAACTGCCCCCGCGCTCATTTGCGTGCAGAGGCGAAACATCCCATTTGCCCCTCTCACTTTTCTTAGTCAGAAATCGGATTAAAGTTGTTTTTTTTTCCCCGCCATTTAAAATTCCTTCCGATAAAACAAAGTATTATTTTCTACTTTAAATAATAATTAGAATTCTGAATTCCTGAGACGTCGAGAACTCTGAATTTCTGGGAAGCAAGACGCGTATTAAACACTCTCCCCTTGTCCAATATGATTCCTAAGACGCAGATTACTCTCCTTCCTTGTCCAGTATGCGAAATAAAAAGTTACTAAAAATAGCTATCTTAAATTCCTGAAAATTATTGCTAGAAAGAAAGAAAGCTGTGTTTTAAGTATAACAAAATCAGTATTTCTTTAAGCAAGAAAATGGATGATGGAGAAAGGAATAAGATATATTCTTACGTTGTTTGATGAATAACACAAGGGCAACGGTTCTTGTGGAATTTGAACCTGTATGGAGGTGTTCAAATCGATCAGTTTTACATCGCTTATACAGTAATACATATCGCCAAAACGCTTTACACCTAAATACAATGTAATATAGATATAAAATTCAAAGTTTATATTAATTAAGATTTCATCGATATAATCGTTTTATCTGTAGTATGTTCAAAGACGTCATCACGTCCTATTTTACAACAGCGAAATATGTTTTACGATTTGACGAAAAACTGCATATGGTGATATCTTGCCCCCGTGAGCGAAAAACAGTTCCGACGCCCATGACAGAGGGATCTGTGGCACGCAGTCTGCTTATCTTCAATAGCGCGTCACACTGCCTCGTGCGGCGATACATGCCGCAATATGATCCGGCATGAATGCGAACAGACGCCTGCTGTTGTCATGCGGCCGACTGGCCCACACGTGTTGGACGGTGTGCTCCAAATCCCGGATAGTATGTTGGGACCAGTTGAATCGCCATCGGTAGATAGCGATTCAACTGATCCCACACATGCTCAATAGGAGATATGTCCGGGGAGCGGGCAGGCCGTAAAAGTGTCTGGACATGACGTAGGCAGTCCTGGGCAAACCGAGCGGTGTGTGGGCGGGGATTATCCTGCTGGTTTAGCGCACCTGGAATCCCGGCCTGGAATGGGAGCACATGGGGCCGTAGGATCTCATCCGCATGCCGTTGTCCCGTCAATGATCCACGTACCACTACTAGAGCTGATCGGCTGTGGTAGGCTATGGCTCCTTAGACCATAATGAATGCAGTGGGGGAGGTGTGGCGCTCGATAGCGAGGTCGGGATTGTGCCGTTGACCTGGGAACCTCCACACCCAGACACGATG
Organism: Macrothele yani; assembly: GCA_039090855.1. Classification (NCBI taxonomy): domain Eukaryota; kingdom Metazoa; phylum Arthropoda; class Arachnida; order Araneae; family Macrothelidae; genus Macrothele; species Macrothele yani. Next base: position 41,312,610 of record CM077028.1, read on the forward strand.
AATATCTGTCCCCAAAACGAAGCGACACTCATCGCTAAACACCACACGTCGTCAATCTGTGGCGGTCCACGTTGCTCTGGCCTGGCACCACTGCACACGGAGCCGGCGATTTTCCGGTGTTAATAGCAGCACACGTAAGGGGCGCTGGGATCGCAGATTCGCTTCCGCGAGGCACCGGGAAATGGTTCATGGGCACGCAGGAGCCGCTACATCTGCCTGTATAAGGGACCGGGACCCCGTGGGATCCGTTCTTGCCTGGCGCACGATCCGTTGATCCTCGGTGCTGGTGATCCTCCTGGTCCGTCCGGAGGCGCTCCGCCGTGTGGAAGTGCCGTCATATGTGTTAACTGCTCCCAACACAGTCGGACGTAATGGTCAGAACGATCCACGTGGCGGGCTATATGGCGCGCCTACCACCCTGCGGTTTTCAGCCCGATGATCAGGCCTCTCTCAAAATCCTTAATTTGCGTAAATCAACGTCTCTGTACTCCTGCTTGCGTCGGCCGGTGCTTTTCGCTTTCGTAGGGAATCATCATCATCATCATATTTAGAGGATTTTAGGAAGGGAGTGTCTGACCCCACGTCTTAAACAAACCTTAGAAATAGGAAGCTAGGAGATTTGGGCTAGAGTGCCCGACAGGAAAGTGACACGGAAGCGAAGTAGAAAGAGGAGGAAGACGCCCTCATTTATTACCGGGGGCCAGTACCCGGTGTCCGACGGCTTAACGTGCCCATCCGACGCACGGCGGATATTTAGTGGATCGAGCGTTCGTACCTGCCTAGGATCGAACCTGAGGTCCCTCCCGCGGCAGTCACGAACGTTGCCCATTAGGCCACCCGCGGCCCTTCGTAGGGCATCGACTGCACGGCGGTTTATAAGGCTGCCTGTTCCCGCTTGCAGCGCCACCACAGGGTGTGCGGTCATGCGCACTCGCACCAAACGTGGATCATTTGCATACCAGCACGCACTCTATAGCTATTTGCAAAGTTTCGCGGTTGTAGCATGTTTTCTTCTAGGTGCGCAAATTTCATTGTCCGTGAGTGTATTTGGGTGGGGATGATGTTGAAGAAAGAGTCTATAAGATCTCGTGACATTTCTACAAAAAAAAAAATTTCAATGAAATGTTGCTTAAATTATATGTCTTTCGAGTACAAACTGAATTTGATTTGTTTTACAAAATCAAGTTTGGTTTTATTTTACTAGTTAAATTCAATCGGTAGCATGGGGAGGAAATGCACGGAACAACTGGTTATGTCACAAGCCAGTCCCTGTGTGGCCAGCCAACATGTTTGTTCTTCAGTCCAGCAGCAAAATGCTAAATCTTCTAGCCCAGGACCGATTCAGTCCATCCCAGATTTATGTTTTAATTGATAAAACATCAAACCCAGGCTCGAGCTTTACTGGCAGCTTGGTCAGATGCAGACCTTTGGTCTCCACGAACTCTCTCGGTTAAGGAAACGAAACAGCGAAGAAATTTCAGCGCATCTCCTCGACGACGAACTTTTCCTCTCTCTCGTCGTCGTCGTGGCCCTTGGTGCCGCCGACACGGCGTAATCCGATCTGCTGCCATATTATAAACTCCTTCACAAACCCACCGGGGATAAAAGATCCCCGGGGAGCTATCCAACTTGCTCCCAAAGCATTCTGTTCTTCGCGGGTGTTACAGATGATGGAGTGGTCGGGGAGTCATGCTGGCTGATTCAAAACTGCAAAGCTTCCCGACCACTGAGCCTGCCCAGACCGGTGTCACTCCCTCTTTGACGCAAGTCCGCTGACCGCAGCAGACAAGGGGTCGATGTGGCCTTATAACGAGAAATGTCTCAATCAAAATCAGGTAGGGAGAAAAAGAGAGAGAGAGAGAGAGAGAGAGAGAGAAGAAAAATGAGATTTTCATGACAAAGGAAGCATAAATAATTACTTGAGCTCAAACAGCTTGGCAACTTGAAATAAATGTAACATGAAAAAATGACAGGAGCTATTTTTGCTCACTTTTCTTTCTCTTTCTGCCTTTTCATCCATATTTATCTAGTAAGAAGAAACATATTCAAAAATCAGGTTGAGAGTTAAACCTCTCTGTAGAGAACAAAGTTTATAACGAACACTTGATAATAGCGATCATATTGTTATGCTGTTACCGGGAATTACTTGGTGGTGAAAGTGGGAGGGAACTGTGCTGCCCTAAATAGTGGTGAACAAAAGTACACAATATTTGAGAAAAAAAAAATGTGCTGCAGAAGAAATTTAGGATCTCAGTTTATTGCTATCTTCGAATTGTATTCATAATTTGTGCAAGAGTTTTCCTTTGAAAATTTGATTTCGTAGTTTCAGAGCTTTTGATCCGAGACAATAAATTTTTCCTTCGGACTCTTAGCTACAGGTCCGTAGCGAGAGGGGATGCTCACATTCAATTGTTTTGCTCGTATTACTTAGTATCTTTCGTATCTAATTACAATAGGCAAATTGTTACATAAAAGTACGTTTGATTGCTCCCAAATGAATCGGGCCATGATGAGTGTATCCTGATTTCTGTGAGGGTATGCATATTGCATAAGTGACCGAGCATGCTCGTAGTCGGCGCCTGTGGAACCATTTATGTGATGAGGACAATTGTACTCAATGGTGAAAATAGATGATCTGTTTTGGAGGAACGCGGTGTTCACCATTTCAAGGAATGGTGAACTAGTAACAATGTTGCAGCTGGTTTAGAAGAAAGTTACTAGAGCCTACTAACCTTGGCTTTAGAATAACAAATTCATTCACAGTAACAATTCGGTAACAATTCGGTGCACAGCAGCTGAACAAGACCGCACTGGTTTCAGGAAGAGACGGCATTCTCTAATTGTTTAAAGTGGTGTCTAACAGCAGGGACTTCTTTGGTTAACTTAAACTTTTTCTGAAGTGTTCTTCACTAAGTTTAAATTACCGGGGTGTGTGATTTCTGTCCTTTTCATTGATGAACTGAATATGTTCCTTTATTACGATAATTACTATGTAAAGTTAGGTAAGAAAACAATTAGGGTATTCCAAAGGTTTTCACTTCTTTTCAACTGCGCAATTAAGAAAAACGAAACTCCTTCAGCTGACGCGTAACCTGCTCTTTTCTCTTTTCAATTTTTATTGGTGCTGTGCCCTGAAGCAGCCGAATCTTTGCATTTTCATAGATGTTATTAACAATGCAAATGTACACTGAAGTGCCAGAAAAACTGGTACAGACGAGCTTATGCAAAATACATAGCAACGTCACCTATGCGCGTACTCGGTTGCGTCCGCCAGTGCGTATATAAAGCGATAAACATCCTTGCCAGCTGTCAGAGCTGTTTTAGGCTTGAGAATGACAAGTAATAACGATTTAAGCGATTTTCAACGTGGTGTCACAGTCGGCGCTCGTAAGACGGGCCATAGTATTTCGGAGGTAGAAACGAAGTTCGGATTTTCACGGGCGACTATTGCAAGAGTGTACCGTGATTACAAGAATTCCATCAAAACCTCCAACCTACGATACCAGTGTGTCCGTAAAAAGACATTGGGTGAACGTGACCATCGTCGGCTGTCAAGAATCGTTTCACGCGACACTCCACAGGTATCATCATAATTCAATGTTGGAGCCTCAACAAGCATCAGCGTCCGGACTTTACAACGTACCCTGCACGATATGGGCTTTGGGAGCCGACGCCCAACTCGAGTCCTCTTGATGGGTGCACGACACAGAGCTATGCGCCTCGCTTGGGCACGGCAACACCGCCACTGGACACTTGATGACTGGAAACAAGTAGCCTGGTCTGACGAGTCGCGTTTCCAAATGTATCGGGCAGATGGAAGGATTCGTGTGTGGCGCAAACCCCGTGAAGCCATGGATCCCGCTTGTCAACAGGGAACTGTACCGGCTGGTGGGGGTCTGTAATGGTATGGGGTGTGCTTATATGGATTTCACTTGGACCCCTGGTACGTCTACCAAACGTCTGTGACCGGCCAACGCTATGTGCACATCCTTTATGACGAGGTACACCCGTTCATGTCCTCCATTCATGCTGATGGGTTGGGCCTGTTCCAACAGAACAATGTTATATCTTTTATTTTGAACAAATTTATTATAAGAATAATCATATGTTATAAACAAATATTTAGCTCATACCAATTCACCATAGTTATATACTTTATGAAACAATTCACCATAAATCTTCAAACGTTAATCTGTACCAACGTTACATTCTAATACAAAACACGTGTTAAAGTTATGAACAATGGAACACGTGTTGATGCTATTCATTGGAACACGTGTTACTGTCATCAATGTTAAATACAAGGTGTTAATTTTATTGTTATATTTATTATTATGAACCAATTATAGGTGCATCAGTTACAGATCATTTACCGATTAAATTTACTTTATCGTGCCTTTTTATAACTATGGGACTTTTGTTCTACAGTGATCGTATATGGACAAAAACGTGCCCCTTATATGTACTGGCATATAATAAAGCACGGCGTTGTGATTCACCTTTATCCCGTCACTGGAATGGTGGGGGAATAAAGGTGCCGCTCGTGAAAGAATTTAGAAACATAAACACATATTTTAACTTACACATACCTTAACTTATGTCTTGTGTGGTTATAAGGAAAACAAACAGGAGTCTTATGTGGAAGTAATAAAAATGGTTTAATACGTGAGATTTAGGAACACTAAGGTACCACGTGCGTGGGTGCAGCCGTTAGCAATACCTTACACATAAAATTTACTATTATTCCGATTTTTCTCTATAACGTCTCCGATCATTTCTGCATACATCTATCTATATATATAAGTGCAAAGCTTAGTGATTCATTTTACTTCTAGTTCCTTTTCTCCTATGCTTTACTTAAATGTTTTACCTAGCTAACTGGGTTTTCATTGTTTGATCATGACCAATACACACGCCACGTGCTCTAAGTAGGTTTATGCATAAATTTAAGCAAGTACATGCAATAACAGGGAAAAGGAAAAATAACTTAACTGGTATTTCCATATGTCTTTCAGGTTTTCAATCCCAATCTTTATCCAATTGTCATCGCTGGCAGTACTTCATCTATCTCTCGTCACATCGCTCGACGATCCGCTATCCACGTCTGTGTTTCGCTGCTCCTCGAACTCAGCTCCTCTTGACCAGTGAAGACCTTCTGAGCTTCACCTTGTCCGCGGATGCCAAGGTCACTTGACCAGTCTGGAATTCATCTAATCCGTCCGGGGAACGTCACTTCGCTCCCTCCTTGGGAACAGACCCTTCAACTTTTCCGACCCCCCTATATCCCCTGGGGCTATCTATGCACGTGCATGTTGGACTAAATTTATTTTAAATAATTTTATTTCCAACATTCCTCCCTTACCAGATGTAATCTTTATGGGGGGCCAAAAGGAATGCTGGGGGAAAAACTACACGCACGGATAGACTACTCCATCCTTACCTAGTAATCCTCTATCTTTTTCCTCATGTGCACTTATATATACACATAGCAATGAAATTATATAAAATATTCATAATCACACATATACACAATACACTTTTCAAACACAAAAATTAATTAACTGTTACGGTCCTGCACCCACAATACATATCTAAAAAATATCAATTCAGTGATACTGCTGGCATCTGAAGCTTACATGCACGTGTCGTTTAGTACACTTTGAGCTGTTGCTGACCAAGTATCAGTAACACATTTAACTGCCAAACGCTTTTCCGCTTGTTTCTTTGCTTTTATATTCAAATTTTTTTTTTTTTTTTTTATTGTCATTGTCCACGTCCACCGATTCTTGAGTTTTATTGTTTGACTTAATTTTTTTCCTGGTGGAAAGTAAGACAAGGTGAAATTGTTTGATTTACGTTCAGTTCTGCGATTCACACACAATTCACACAAAAAGTTATCAGACATCAAACCAATATCACTGGCAGTTCGCAATATTTGGAGAACATTGTCACCTGATTTGTGCTTTTTATATGCTGGTAATAAAATTAGCTGTAGAACACTTTGCTCTGTACGTATATGTTTATCTAGTATTATTCGTCCACAGTCACCTATAACATATGTTATTCACCAAGGTCTCTTTGACCTGGAACACAATAACAGCAAAATCATTTCACCTGTGTTTTATTCATCTCTGCATGTGCCCTCATTGACACTGTCCTTTGTGCTTTTAAACACCACACCGCTCATTGGCCATACCGTTTTCACTACCTGTTGACCACATAGCACAACAAAGTCTTCGATCATTTCTGCATACATCTATCTATATATATAAGTGCAAAGCTTAGTGATTCATTTTACTTCTAGTTCCTTTTCTCCTATGCTTTACTTAAATGTTTTACCTAGCTAACTGGGTTTTCATTGTTTGATCATGACCAATACACACGCCACGTGCTCTAAGTAGGTTTATGCATAAATTTAAGCAAGTACATGCAATAACAGGGAAAAGGAAAAATAACTTAACTGGTATTTCCATATGTCTTTCAGGTTTTCAATCCCAATCTCATCGCTGGCAGTACTTCATTGTCATCGCTGGCAGTACTTCATCTATCTCTCGTCACATCGCTCGACGATCCGCTATCCACGTCTGTGTTTCGCTGCTCCTCGAACTCAACTCCTCTTGACCAGTGAAGACCTTCTGAGCTTCACCTTGTCCGCGGATGCCAAGGTCACTTGACCAGTCTGGAATTCATCTAATCCGTCCGGGGAACGTCACTTCGCTCCCTCCTTGGGAACTGACCCTTCAACTTTTCCGACCCCCTATATTCCCTGGGGCTATCTATGCACGTGCATGTTGGACTAAATTTATTTTAAATAATTTTATTTCCAACAACAATGCACCTCCACACAAGTGTCGGGACGCCACATTATGGTTAGAGGAACATTCATCTGAGTTTGTAGTGTTGCCATTTCCACCCAAGTCCCCGGATCTGAAAGTGATAGAGCACATTTGGGATGTCATGCAACGCGCTATCGAACACAGGAATCCGAGACCTCGGAATACACCCGAATTGTGGAATGCTCTGCAGGACGTATGGCTTGCATTGCCTACAGAATATTTCCAGAAGCTAGTGGAGTCCATGCCCTGCCGTATTTCTGCAGTCCTGCGCTCCCGTGGGGGACCTACCAAGTATTAGACTGGTGTACCAGTTTTTCTGGCACTTCAGTTTATGCATCTACAATACCGCAGGATTTAAAAGACATATGGCTTCACGGAATCAAAGGCCTTTTCATAATCAATAATATCCACACGTAATGGGAGTTCATATTCCCTCGTTCTTTCAATTAATTCTCTCAGTACATGTGCATGATCTATAGTACTGTAGCCACTCCTGAATCCAGTTTGTTACCTCGGTTGAGCCATGTCTAATGTTACTTTCAACCGATGTAAAAGAACCTTACGGAAGATTTTATAAACTATTGATAGGAATCTGTTGTTTCTGCGGACCTCTGTCACCTTCTTTATGTAGCAGGATCATTGTATAGCATTGTTCCAATCATCAAGAATCTTCCCTTCGTTGAGACATCTAGTGAAAACTTGGTCGAGTGTAGTTTATTTTTCTCCACTCTCTTCTTGTATAATATCCACAGTAATTTATCTTCTCCTGGAGTTGTTTCCCGATTCATGTTTTTAATTGCATGTGCAACTTATGCTGGGAGTACTGGAGGAACTTTGGTACTGGCTATGGCACACACAGATATTACTCAAGAGGGTGGTCGACCATATGAGTAGATTGCTGTCGAACTACCTTTTCAGAACGAATTGAACCACTCTAAAACTAAATAATCCATGATTTTACAATAAAAGACGTGCCATGCTTCTGAGGAAAAAGTCATACGCCACGTGCTTAAAAAATGAAAAATCATTCACTGTTAGTCTCTTAGTGAGTAGTAAAACACAAAGCGTGTTTTGTTTTCTAAATTTCCATTTTGTTGTGTTTTTTATTATTTTTTATTAAGTTATGTGGAAAATATTTACGAATTGCTCTTCAAATTATGAATTCGTGCTATAGGAAATAAGGTGCTCATTAGCGCCCTATGAGGCAAGCGAATAGGCTACAGATAAAGATTGCACTTGAAGCTTTGTTTCAAACTAAGGCCTGAGATCTTCGTTTCCAAAATAAAGGACATAGAAATTGGTTGTGGATAGGGGAGTGTGAAACCCCGAGTATCTCAACCACTTCTATGTTCCACTAAGGGTCCCATGCACGAAAGTTGGACATTGCCATCTAGCCAGAGCTAATACAGTATGCAGGAAGCAAAATAGTAGTAACACTCTTTGACTGATATCATCACATCACAGTGAGCTCGTTTCTGTCCTTTTTAAAAATACAGAAGGAATGGCATTTGACAATTATTAAAAATAGAAAATTTATTTTAGCAGCAGTTGGAGGGATGAGGTGTTTTAAAGAAACATCAATGTTTCCTTCATCTCATAAATAAAGCAGAAAGTGATTTTTTTGGGAGGGGAGGGGAGGGGTCTGTACCCGACGGACCTTCCCCGTGTGTGCGTCACTTGGTACTGCTATGTTTTTAAATGTCAGCAATAGATGTATCATCCCTACTTATAGTTTTATGTAGAATTCTTTCACTCTTAGTCAAACTTTCGTCTCCATTTTTTTGCTAGAGTACCGTCTTCTTTATGTTATACACAACGCAGTTTGAACCGATTTTTTAAAGTTTTCTCTGCTGGTTCTGCTTTAGAAGTGCGTCCTTATTCTAAGTGGCCTGTTGTAAAGGGGCTCCTGGTGAATCTCGCCGCTGTATAGAAGTGGCGAAAAGCTGATTAGCGGAAAATGAGCTTTGGAGTGACAGTAAATGGCACGTGGCTGGGATTACGCGTGAGGAGATGAAGCAGGAGGCGTTTGGTGACGAGCATGTGGGGAGAGATTGGGGATAGGGATGCGCTTAATTGACTCTCGAGAGGGCATTTGACTGCACACATTCCTGCCCTATTCCACCTCCCCGTCATCCAGTTGAGCTCATCTCTGCCCTTTACAGAAAACGGATTCCTTGTGGTGAATGTATCTGGTGGGTTGTCTCGTATAGTCGTCGCTCCTATTCTCGAACAAGCAGATGAAATGCATCGACTGCGATGTATACATTTTTTACGAAATGCGAGGCTACTATTGGTTTGGCACTGTTATCCCTGCTATGGCCAAATCTAAGAAAATTTGAAAGAAACTAACCATAGGCGTGGAATTGAACCAGAAGGCGTTCAAACTGATTTTGTTATAATACAACGGCCGTTCCATACAAACTGAGAGTAAAATCACACAAAATGAAGAAATATAGATACAGCAAAATATATGTTATTCTTTCTCAAAGTATCTTCCCTCGGATGATACAGAACGGTCCCATCTCTCAGTCCACTTTTCAAGGCATGTGGCGAAGGCATTTTGTGGAAGCTGCTTCAGCGACCTCAGCACAGCGTCAATAACGTCAGCATCTGTGTTGAATGTTGCGCCACGGGACTTCTCCTTCATTTTTAAAAACAGCCAGAAATCCCACGGGACGAGATCAGGGCTGTAGGCTGGCTGTGGCATGATTTCAATACTGCATTTCGTAAGAAACTGTTGAACACAAGCAGCATCATGTGCGTGGGCGTTATCATGGTGTAGGGTCCACTTGCCCACCAGTTACGGTCGCTTACTCGATATGTGTCGTCGCAGACGCTTTAAGGCTGAAATGTAATTCTCAGCATTGATAGAAATTTGTAGAGGAACAACATGCTGGTAGACTACACCTTTATGATCAAAGAAAATTATCATCATTACCTTCCCAGCTGATTTGGTTTGGCGGACTGTTTTCGGAGGAGGCGAGCCTGTGTGTTTGCAGACACTCGTCGCGCGCTTCGTGTGAGGGTCGAAAGAGTGGACCCATGTTTCATCGGCAGTTATTACTGTGTTTAGAAAGTTTGGATTCTTTGCAATCATTTGTTTCCACTCATGACACACCTGAACTCTGGCTAACAATTGTTCTGTCGTCAGGTGATGAGGTACCCATCTGGAACACAGACCATGCAGCAGTAATTTGTCGCGTAGAATGCGGAATGTTGACGTTTTTAAAATATTAGTTGACGCCGCTATGGCTTCACACGTCATTCGTCAATCTTCTTGCAGGTTTGCCCAAACAGTGTCCGCAATACGCTCCGTAACAACACTTTCAGGTCGACCAGGCTTAGGAGCGAGTTCTGCCGACAAACGCCCTTTTTTGAAAAATCATGGTGCCATCTAAAAATCGTTGACTCAACCAAACATTTAGAGAGAGAGAGAGAGAGAGAGCAATGGCTCAAGCGAATGTTTCTTATCTGGAGGGACAATTCTTGAAATTACGCCCCTTTAAGTTCAAAAGTTCCCTACTTCTATTCAAATAGCATGCAGTTTTTACATTTCATACTCCCAAAAATATTTAGATCGTTCAAAATTTGCGCCTCCGGTCTTTGACATGACAAAGTGGTAGTTTGTCAAAGTACAGGGTGTCCGGATGGAAGGTATCCAAAATAAAAAAAATATATATCGGAAAGTATTATGTGCACTTCTGGTTTGTGCCATTATAAAGGGAAAATGTCAAAGTTCTTTTACTCACTATATTTGTCTTAATAAATTTTTATGTGGGTACCCTTGGTGCTCAGAAAAACATCCAGACTATAGTCAATCTTATCCCACGTTGCTTGAAGCATGTTCGGTTTTACGGTAATTAGAGCGTCCCGTTATGCGGGGGCTTTCAGGAGCAGAAGGTCGGTGATCTTGATCTGGAAGACAGTGTTTTTGACACAACCCACAGGAAAAAATCTAGTGGAGTTTTAAATCTGGCTACCTAGGAGACCAAGCAATTCTTCCGCCTCTACCGATCCATCTCCTAGGCATCTCTATTTCTTTTCTTTTTTTTTTCTCTCTTATTTTTTTCTACCATGCTTCTTATGGAGCTATATCTCTCCCTGGAGCTCAAGAGTACAGTAAACCATCGATTTAACGAACTTCAAGGGACCAACAGTCTTGTACGTAAAATTGCGGAATTCGCTAAGTCGAGGAAGCCTTTCGAATGCAATATTCAAATTAAGCTATTGTTCATAACAGGATACGAAAGCAGCTAAGTTCTCTTTCTTTCAGTGGAATTTAAATTATATATTGTACTTTTAATTACGACATTTATTATAAAAAATGTTTTAATATGTACACATTTACTTTGCATATTAAATACATAATTCGTAGGTATTATTAATAGATTTCAATATGTAGCATCAAAATTTAAGCGTGCTTTAAAATTGCGAGAAAAATAGGATGGTTGATTTTTTCTTAGCATTTAGCTTCTTAAATAACGGTTTCAGTATTCTAAGCTGCATAACGAGGTGTGTTGTTTAATTTGATCTGTAGATTTAACACTGAGAAGAAAAGAAGAAATGCAATTTGGGGAAGAATTCCAGAGGTTCAGGAATGGGTGCGTACAATGTGTGTCCCCTGAGTTCACAGAAAGCTGTTGTTCTGTCTAGCTGAAAACAAGATTCTCTCAGGGTACCCTAGATTTAATCCCACACACCGCTTTTCTTTTTCCTCCTTCCCACCCATGCAAAAAAAACGCTGCCGTTCCTTTGGAACTTGTTGGTCATCTGCTTCCCCCTATAAGAAACTTACGTTTGATAGTCGCAGTCCGGAAATGGAGTAGGCGAGTTGCACCGCATGGTCCCTTTCTACCGACGGGCGAGTTGCACCTCATAGTCTTTTCTACCGACGGGCGAGTTGCACCGCATAGTCCTTTCTACCGACGGGCGAGTTGCACCGCACAGTCCCTTTCTACCGATGGGCGAGCTGCACCGCATAGTCCCTTTCTGCCGACGGGCGAGTTGCACCGCATAGTCCCTTTCTACCGACGGGCGAGTTGCACCGCATAGTCCCTTTCTACCGACGGGCGAGTTGCACCGCATAGTCCCTTTCTACCGATGGGCGAGTTGCACCGCATAGTCCCTTTCTACCGATGGGCGAGTTGCACCGCATAGTCCCTTTCTACAGACGGGCGAGTTGCACCGCATAGTCCCTTTCTACCGATGGGCAAATTGCACCGCATAGTCCCTTTCTACCGACGGGCGAGTTGCACCGCATAGTCCCTTTCTACCGACGGGCGAGATAGTCCCTTTCTACCGATGGGCGAGTTGCACCGCATAGTCCCTTTCTACCGACGGGCGAGTTGCACCGCATAGTCCCTTTCTACCGACGGGCGAGTTGCACCGCATAGTCCCTTTCTACCGACGGGCGAGTTGCACCGCATAGTCCCTTTCTACCGACGGGCGAGTTGCACCGGTGCAGCTCGCCCCGCGGAAGAAAGGGGTGATGAAGCAAAGTTGTGAAGACTCTGAATTTAAGAACCATAATAAAGAAGCAAACTTAATAAGGTTTGTTTTTTTCATCCGCATAACTTTTCTTTCACACTTTTTCCAGGCTTAGGACTGGCAGGGGCTAATAGATTCTGACGTGTTTAAAAAATTTGCGGAATGAGTTTCCCTTTTCTTTGTCTTAAAACTAGATTATGTTCTCTTGTCTTGTTTGAAGATCTGCCTTTTACTTGTCTTATTTCTTCTTATCCCTCTTAGAACCATAATAAGAAATAGCTTTTAAAAATTCACATCTTGTAAGTTCTTTATTCTTGTACTTCTGCTTCATTCTTTCCATATTTCCCATTTTCTTCTTCAGATTTTGGTTTGGTTGTTTTATGACATTAAATTCTCCCCTCGATTTAACTGACAGGTATTGTGTGTGTGTGTGGGGGGGGGAGTTCGGTGCGATTACCCCATGCGACAGGAGGGAAGTACGGTGCAATTACCCTTTGAGAATTTGATTGACAGGTTCTGTGAGGAATACAACTGACCCTCGTCCGCAGGAAGGGCGAACTGATTTATAATTCCGTCAAGCTGTGTCGCAGGTAATGTTCTTTGAAACGTTGGTTAACTGCATGCGTAAATTTTCCTGTTACGCGAGGCTCTCTTTCCAGCTAACTTTTAACGTGACAATGCTGGTTATATAGTTTCTCTTTCCAGCTGACTTTTGACGTGACAATTCTGGTTATATAGTTTCTCTTTCCAGCTAACTTTTAACGTGACAATTCTGGTTATATAGTTTCTCTTTCCAGCTAACTTTTAACGTGACAATGCTGGTTATATAGTTTCTCTTTCCAGCTAACTTTTAACGTGACAATGCTGGTTATATAGTTTGGTGGTTTAAAAAAATAAAAAAAATGTTCGCTAAATTGGGAAATGTGTTCGTTAAATCGGAAAACACCGAGCATTAATTTCAATGTGATTCCATCCGTACCATAAAAAATGTACGTAGAAGGTCGACTGTATTTCTATTTGCGACTATATCTCCATTCCATTTGAAAAAGACGGGTTGGAAACTTTTTATTACATCAGAATACTCACTTTATGTCATAAGAAAATTATCATTAAAATTTTGTCGTAAAATTTCATATGCCAATAAATGGTTGACGAATACTGGATTTTACGTGACCGGGGGTCAAGCAAAAGAAATGATCATCACACTACAAAATTCTGTAGCATCTCTGATTTGGCTCCTTTTTCTTTATTTAAACAACGCGGAACTGCTGGATTTCCTCATTTGCTCCTCTATGTTATGAATGAGTTGGCAGAACGATTGAGTGATAATGGTTATATAATAGACCAATGGAATGAATGAATAGACTGCAGAAAAGATGCCTCACTCACTAAGATAATCAAAAATTTATATTGGGGATTGTAGAGCCAAGTGAAATGTAATAGGGCTCTGTTGACATGCTCTTATAAGCTCCTTTCGTGTTCGATATATAAGCCTGATTGCAACTTATTGTAGTAAGTACGAGCCGCGGGTGGCCTAGTGGTCAACGTTCGTGACTGCCACGGAGAAGACCTCGGGTTCGATCCCAGCTGGTACGAACGCTTGAACCACTAAATATCTGCCGTGCGTCGGATGCGCACGTTAAGCCGTCGGGCCTCGGGTATTGCCCCCCCCCGGTAATTAATAAGAGTGTCTTCCTCCCCATTTCTACCTCGTTTCCGTGTCAGTTTCTTATCGTAGCCCAAATCTCCTAGCTTCCTGTTTCTAAGGGTTGTTTAAGACCTGGGGTCAGACACTCCCTTCGTTAAATCTCTACATATGATCTGATCTAATTTTGCAGTAAATACGTATATAACGAAAGAATAAATGAGAAAAGTTATAGTTTCAATTAATTTATTGTTTGCTTAAATTTATTGTGCTAGTTATCCTGGATTGGTTTTAATGAATGATTACTTAAAAGTTTCTGCCCTCTCGCTGTTTATTTTGTTTCCTAATAGTTTCTCTTTCGTCCTAGTTGCCATTCTCTGTTACCCTTCATTCTCTCTCGCTGGCCTTCCAGAGGACAGTGTCCTTCCTCGTTTTCTTCTCGAAAACTTCTCTCCCTAACTTCTGCTTCCCTGGCGTGACCTCTCTGTTGATCCGACCATCTCCCGACCTCCTGTCTTCGGACATGCGCTATTCTTTTCCGCGTTCCTCTGACGCCTCGAAGAGCCATAAACTCACTTAGCTGTCCCGATCCGTTAATCTCTTAAAATGCTTCAGCGATAAAATAATCAGAGTACTTTAGCCCACCCATGTACGAAGTTCCATTTGTTATGAAAAATGCTGCTTTACAACTGTTGGGTGCAAAAATTACTTAGATAAATTTTCGCACTACATGCATCTAGGTAGAACAACAATAGAAATAAGAAAAAATTGCGCTTGTTACATTCCTAATCCTAGCTACAAAGGAAACACCTTTAGAGGTTAGGGTGCGACTCTGCCAGGTCAGGTCCCAGAAGAGTCCGAGTGGGTTGCACATGATACTGGAGTGCGCTTGGTTTTCCTATAGGAAAAGAGGCAGCGAGCGAGCCGAATGACCATGCCTTTGTACTGGCTTCCGCGAACCAGTTGAAAGAAAAGGTAAATTTTTGAATGCCCCCAAAGGTCAGAGAGGGTGAGGTAGATAAGAGGCAGAGGTCAGTTGAAGGTTAGATTCGGACGTGAACAGTCTACTAGGAGTCTTAGATGAGCCATCGAAAAAGTCATGTGCCGGAGCACGCTTATGTGACTGAAGGGATGCCTGGTCTCCAGCAAAGTTGCCCGAATGGAAACCTTACTCCCCCAAAGGTTTCGCCAGTCGCCAGGAAATTGAGTATTCCGAAATAGATAAGTCATTTTTCTTTTCTTCCTCTATTGAAATGCATATATCGCGTAAAAATCTTTACCCTGAATAGACACGTGGTGTCTGAATTTGTCGTTCTCGAACGTTGGAAGAACCCCAGTTGTTTATATGCATAATCATGCGTGCATTAGAAAGGTAATAAAAATTGAAGAACATTTACGGTAACTTCCACCTTTGGAGTCAATGATATAGGACAATGATATTGTTTTGGAAAGAAGAAATTGTAACCGGGTCTTCCATATTTATCAGAAGCGAGATTCTGTAGCCATTTTTAGAGATAGTGAATTGTAGTCATTTTCTTTCAATTCCCACCATTTGGATGGGAAGGGCAGCGACAGGCAAAGTGCCTTTTTTCCCACGCGTCGCAGCAGAGGGGGTGTTAGATTTATAGTTTCGTCGATGTTAGAAGAATGAAACTGGGACATTATTGCTTTTCAGCTGTCCCAAGAAAAGCGGCGAAGCGAGTAGAAGGGGCCAGCGAGCCAATTAATGAATCTTGCGTTTTTGGAGAGGCTGTAGGCAAAAAATGAGGCTGTCTAGCGCCATCCTTATTTTTATTTTGGCGTTTGGAGATATTGTAACCGGGGCTTCCATATTTATCAGAAGCGAGATTCTGTCAAAATGATTATATGATAACAAAGAAAAAATTCTATAATAACTTCGTTCGGCTGTACCCACACGAGAGTTAATTTGTGTTCTTGCATTAATTGATGTGTTTAACTGTTAAATTCTTTAATTACATAATTGTTGTAGCGAAGTTGCATTGGTTGCCATGTCGAAATTTACTTCAAAAAGGAACACGAAGATAACATATTCAGTTTAGAAAAATACAATTAAAACATCCATTTTGCATACCATTTCACGAACGGCACCTTTATTTTCCCACCATTCCAGTGAAGGGATAAAGGTGAAACACAACGCCCTGTTTTCTTGTATATCTGTATATACAAGGAGCACGTTATATTAGGCGATCACTGTACAAAATTCTAACTTAAACTTAATTTCGTGCGAAATAAGAAGAACAATAGTCATACCTGTGTCTAGAACATGAATGCCGTTATTTCAGGTTATTTCAAGGCCAAGTTATTTCAAGTATGATTCATCGTTATTAAGTCATTTCTAACAATAACCTCTTGAATCCGTATGAATCAGAATAATCACTGGTATAATTATAACACAACTCCACTGATGGCAGTTGCTTACCTAACAGATAACACCTTAAAGACTATTTTCTCTTGTGACAACAAAAATACCTTCTCTTGAATATTCCCTGCTAGGAAATGAATTGATTCTACAATTTTGTAAAATCTCCTGAACAATCGTAATAAAAACTACATGGGGTCACAATTCTTGTGACAATGTCAATGATAGTGGTGGAAAAGGTTACGTAATACTGTCCCTGTTCACCTGTAAGAAGAAATTTAGAGATTTATATATAGCATTTTAGAAGGGGAGTGTCTGACCCCAGGTCTTAAACAACCCTTAGAAATAGGAAGCTAGGAGATTTGGGCTAGAATGCGTGATAGGAAAGAGACACGGAAGCGAGGTAGAAAGGGGGAGGAAGATGCCCTTATTTATTACCGGGGGCGGTACCCGAGGCTCGACGGCTGAACGTGCCCATCCGACGCACGACGGTTATTTGGTGGTTCGAGCGTTCGCACCTGCCTGGGATCGATCCTGAGACTCTTCCGTGGCAGTCACGAAAGTTGACCACCAGGCCAACCGCGGTCCACTGGCCCCGAATTAGAGACGGACAGCTGCTTATGAATTAGAGACTGACAGCCCTATGAGTAGTTGTTAAACCCCAGAAACAAGAACGGAAAAATCACATTTAGCAGGGTGCAGTACACTTGAATCTCGTTTCTCACAAGAACACTCTATCATAATTAGGCATTCTTACTTTCTGACGGAAATGCACTGACCCGGTGTAAGCGAAAGCCTCTCCAAGCTACGATTAGAGAACGCAGCAACGAAAAAGAAAAGGGAAGAAAAGAAAAGTCGACTAAGCGCATAATCGCTTTTCAGTGTCTGCGGATCTCATTCCTGACGTCATTCTGTCATGCACCGAATGGTACCGCAACCTCTTGGGATGTTAACCAATGGAAATGAAAAGATCGGATTTCTCGGGACGTAAACCGAGAATTGGCCAAAAGTGAATGCATTTCCTGTTTGGTGGCAACACTCAGGAAACAGTTTCAATGACAACTGACATGTGTCACCAAGCTCAGAGCGATGTGATTGGACACCGAAGTTATCCATTCACAGAGTTTTATGTATGCTGATTGTCTGCTGTGTTCCACTCAGTCATACGATGATCGGAAGAGGTCATGATGTCACACTGAGGATTTCATTTCTATCATGTTAATTATCATTGGATACCACAAAGCTGTTTGCAGTTGTTTCTTTTTTATTTATTTTTTAATCTTCTACAGGAACAGCACGCGTTTTTTTTATTGCTTTTTTTCCTGCCCTATTCCTTTGCTGTGTCATCAATATTTTTTTTTCTGAGAAAATGCGCAGTAACATGATTAGTTTACGTGGAAAAACAAATACGACAGCATTTTCCCTCACGACATTTTCTTCACCGTAATATTATTCCCAGAAAAACATCAGCTTTTCTCTGGAGAATATATAATTCAGTTAAATTTTTTTCTAATCTACTATTGAATTACTCTAATTAGAAGAACGTTTTAAGGTTAATAATTTTAATCAAGTTACAAAATCCTCTATAAAAAGTTAAAGCGAAAAGGAATTCGTCAGTTAATGGCGTAACTCGGCGGTCGTTTATTTGAGTTGCTGCTTTCATCTCTTTAATTACTGAACTCTTTGACACATAACTTTTTATAGGAACGTTAACTTTCTTTTACGGAAAATTCTGTTTGTCAACAACTACACTTTTAAAAAGGGTTTTAATTACTCCTCAGAATATAATGCCGTGGACTATAAAAATGTTTTGCGAAAAACAATAGGGTGCTTATTGAAATTTTGGTCACATTTTGAAGGTCGTAATTCTTTGAAGTGGAACTTTTCTGTTTATTAGGGTGACATTTTAGAACGCGATTTCAGTCGGTGTAAGGAGTTTGTGCCACGAGTGGAATTCCAATCAGTGGAACAAGGAAGAAATCGTCTCACTAGTGAAACTAAGAAAAGCAGCCGGCTGTGGCTTCCTAAGTTACGCGAAATAGTAGCTCTTCACAGATCTACCTCAGGCAAATACATAATTTTATTTTAATAACATAGGTGGCTTTTGAAGCATCAGATTTATAATTTATATTTTACACTTTGTTATAAACAGTAATTATTGTATGGAATTTAAGAAACCTATTGCAGATATTGTTCTAAAGAGTATTTGTGTACAGTCATTTATATGTAGAACAGTATCACATGTGTCAATTCAGTCCTATTACTCTAATTTATGAACGTAAGAAAGCGTGTGTAAACACTTTTTAATATCTCCAGTGACTTCTAGTTCATTAAGACATTTATTAATTCTTTCGTACAACTTGACAGTTGCCTTTTTCCTCTTCTTAGTTTTTTAATTCAAGAAAGTTCTGTATATGAAGTCGCTGTTTTCTGCCTCCTTTTTAAAGCGCTTGATCAGCTCTACGATATTCGGGTTACTTTTATTCAAGAAAGTGGTCAACTTTCTGTGCCACCCTTCAATGACATTTTTTGTTCGATGTCGTCTCTCATAACTGTAAGCTTCTTCACTTCTAGTAGTGGGACGATTTCTCCCCTGTTACACTCGTGGGACGATTTCTCCCCTGTTACACTCGTGGGACGATTTCTCCCCTGTTACACTCGTGGGACGCTCCCGGTGTAAGTACACAGCCTGGTCATTTTATTCTGTTAGCACTGGGATTAGCGGCGATAACCTTGTGTTGGCGTAAATTCTCTTCGGGCTGATTGTGCAATTACTAAAGAATTGAAGGTTCTACTTAACAGGGAAGCAGAGAAGGGAGCTAGCAACTAACATCACAGGTAAAACAGTATTTTTTAAATTAGCAGGAGTATGTATAAATTAATACTTCCACCGTGGGAATGGGAGTGCTCAAAATGTTATGCAGCATCCACTCAGTGGTGGATCTAGAAGCTCGACGTTGGGAAGGTGGAGTTGCTCCGGTCTAACAAAACAAAGAGAGTCGTTGTGGAAGGCACACACACACACGAGCCCCCCCCCCCCCCCCCACACACACACACACTACAAATTTGCAGCGTTGCTTCTTCCTGGCATCGCAAGGCTTTTAAAAAATTTCCGTTATAAAATTGTTCTAAAATTTTAAATGAGAACCTGCGAACGGGAACTCGCCACCCCGGTGGCGCAGTGGTCTAAGGCGCTGGCCTCTGATCATTCGTCCGTAAGGGGTCCGGGTTCGAATCCCGGTCAGGCATGGATGTTGTGTTTGTCTAACGGCACTGGCTCTCTCCCTTCCCTGGAACCAGTGACCCTAAATTAGGGACGGGCGACTGCTTATAGCCCATTGAGTTGCTCACGGTGGTCGTTAAACCTCCAAAAAAAAAAAAAAAAAAAAAAACGGGAACTCAAAAATCAGCCCTACTTTCGAGAAAACCAACTATACCCGGAGTCACCTCAAAAGTGTACTGTTGTTAAAGGCCGGAGACCCTTATCACGACTCGTCGTGCAACACAAGAACGGTATCCATCCACGTTAATGTGCTCTCCTGCTGTTTCCTTTCTGATACCCGCACCCTCTCACACATCACACAACAGTAGAGATTGTGAATGGAGGTCTGGTGGTACCCAAACTTCTTCTCCTACTGTGTGCTTAAGTAACCTACCCTTCGAGTTTCCCCGATCGTCAATTCTTTGCCTTTCTGTTGTGAATATTGGGAGAGGTCTATCCCTGTCTCCTCTCTGAGTTGTATTCCAAATGGTCAGAAACAGCCAAGAGTGCGAAGCTCTTGATTGAGGAAACTTCTCATACCAAATTTATTTCTAAAAGCGCTCTAACTTCTTTCTGAAAAATTTTTTTAGATAGCAGTTTTGTCTGATAAACTGCTGAGCAAACAAAAATGGATTCTAAGCAATAATTCTACTGCTTTTTGCTCTAAACGCTAGGGACTATTTTTCGTAGCGGAAGTAGCTGTTTCGTACCATCTCTGTTTCGCGCCAACTCTTAGGTTGACTCGGAGTATAGATGCTTTTCAAATGTTACGTCTGGATAAAATCTTTCAAAATAAAGTTTGATCCCATCTATTCACATGGGTTAATTTAATAGAAAAATTTCCAGCGTGAAAATTTGTTACTAGTTTTTGTTTATAGTCCAATCGAGGTACGTACTTCGCCAGTGACGTACCGAGAAATCCCCCCACAAAAAATTCTTCTGGGCCCTTTTGCGAAATTCTATTTAGCATTGAATTACTTACATTTTTTATTCCATAGTATTAACTAGGTTTTATAGACGTTTTAATAATTGAAATTCTTTGGAACCTACAGGCATTTCTCGTAAATCCAAAATTATTGCACTTTGCTGCGTGCCCCACAAATGTGCATGTTGTAACTGAAATAGTAGCCCTAATTTTATACCAATAGAAAGCATTGCAAAACAGTTACTCCTAATTGAACGTATCATGCAAATTTTATTCTTTTAGAGAAGTAAGTCCAGCCTCTTTCAAATGCCTCACGAGCACACACAAAACACGTAACTTCCGTCTGACAGTGTCTAATGATCTATTCCGATTTATACGAAAATTTAGAACATAAGTAAGCAAATAAATAAATAACAATTAAGAATTATGGCACAAGAAAAGTAAAATGCTTAAATATTCAATCTTGAATATAAAAATCATGCTTAACATAATATTACAATGATTTGCACATAGTAAAAACTCTTCTCTTGACTCTGTTATATAAAACAAGTTAGTAAAATCATGCAATGCATTGATTATAATACTCTTTCCAACATACCAGAAATCATTACTCAAGTTATGAGAATAATGACTGTGGAATGAATCTCGGTCCTGTGCCCTGACCCTTGATCCCATATCGATGATATTCAACAGAACCGGTTCGGTATACCTCCGAAATAACATGATAAAGTTTTGTCTTTCAGAATCGCTTTATTGTACAACTAGGAGTATACAATAAAATAGGGCATAAAATCATGAGCAAAGGACATACGACACTCGGACAAAATCACAGACAATAAACATAGGACATACATGGGGAGAACTAAAGATAACGAAATGGAAATCGTGGGCACTTGTATTATAAAATACTGAGGGTATACAATAACACCAGGGCTGAGAACAGGAGCTAACATCGAGGCAATAGCACGGATGAGTCACAGGCAATTGCGTGAGCATTCATGGGAAAAGAAGCATACATAATGAACGCGTGGGCAGGCCACTCTCAAGAAACAAGGGCGAACAAGAAAACAATAGGAAAGCACGAGGAATTATACACTAAATGGTACATATGAATGCAGGGCAAACAATAAGAGTATACATAATATAAAGTTTTGTCGCAATCGAAGCATTTTTACGTAAGTTATCATGCATAAGGGCTATGGAATAGATCCCGCTCCTGTGTCCTAATCTTTGACCATATTTCGCCCATTTTCAATAGAATTCGTCCCCAGGCAGGCCCCTACAACATACTAACATTTCATCCAAATCGAAGCATTTTTACGTAAGTTATGACGTATAATGGCGATGGAAGTGATTCCGCTTCTATGTCCTGACCTTTGACCCCATTTCGCCCATTTTCAATAGGGTTTGTGGCCAGGTGGCCCCCTACCACATACTAAAATTTCATCGAAATCAAACCTTTTTACCTTAGTTTTGATGAATAACAGCAGTGGAATGGATTCCGCTGCTATGTACTGACTTTTCACCCCATTTCGTTCACTTTAAATGAGGTTCCTTCCCAGGTGATACCCTACCAGATACTAAAATTTCATCGAAATCGAGCGATTGTTACGCGAGTTATCGTACGGACGGACATAAGCACACAACGCGTGACGTAATGAAGCAGATGGGAATCGCGACAATCTGCTGGCAAGAGTATGACGTCATAAAACTTTAATAGTATCCACACACAACGCGTGACGTAATGAGACAGATGGCGTGACCGCGCGCCAACATTCTCAAACGCGAGATTGTGACGTCATAAGATTTCTAAGCGTTGGAAACATTAATGGAACGACGCCATGACACTAAGAACGTTATAATTCGGGGTGGTTATTTAACCCACTAAACGAATTCTCCTCGGTAGGTTAACGACTTTCATCAAAATTCTTAGAGCCGTTTTCAAAATAAAATGTACATACATACATACAAGAATTGCTACTTTAAGGTGGACGTCAAGTAATTTTGCTTCCTGTACTTCCAATGGAAAAACTTCTGTACACATTTTCTTCACAATTAATGCGTTCCCAAGAATGAAAATTTGAACATCGATTAAAATAGCTTCATTTCATAACTTGGAATACTTAATATTTTCTAAACCATAACTGTAATAATATTTTCTAAACCATAACCGTAATTATACAATCCAACATTTATTTGTCCACTGACGTAATCAAAGTACAGGTCGCGCCATCTGTTTTCTGGTTTCAACACCACCAAAGGATACGTTATTGTTTTTTAGTATAATTATGCTTATGTTTTACAAAATGTTAAGTATTCCAAGTTATAGTATGAAGTTATTTTAATCGATGTTCAAATTTCCATCCTTGGGAACACGCTAATTGTGAAGGAATTATGTACAAAAGGTTTTCCATTGGAAATATAGGAAGCAAAATTACTTGACGTCCACCTTAGTAGTGTGGGATAAGGGCGATGGAATGGATCCCAATCCTATGTCCTGACCTTTGACTCCATTTGTCCCATTTTCAATAGGGTTCCTCTCCAGGTGGTTCCCTACCACATACTAAAATTTCATCGAAATCGAACCATTTTTACGCACCTTATGACGCCTAAGGGCAAAAGAATACATCCCGCTCCTATGCCCTGACATTTGACACCACTTCACCCATTTTCAATAGGATTCGTCCCCAGGTGGTCCCTACCACATACTACAATTTCATTGCAATCGAACCATATTTACGCAAGTTATGATGCATAGGGGCAATTGAATGGATCCCACTCTTATGGCGTGACCTTTGATCCCACTTCACACATTTTCAATAGGGTTCGTCCCCTGGTGGTCCCCTACCACATACTAAAATTTCGTCGAAATCGAACCATTTTTACTTGAGTTATCGTGCCGACAGACGGACGGACGGAAATAGCTGGAGCATATACGCTTCTTCAACCTACGGTTGGAAAGCGTAAAAAATGACATAGGACTTTGTTTCTACTAGCGAAGAACAACCTTTCAGTTCATTATGTTCTCAAGCATGCGTGGTTACGTGTAAACAGCTGTAATACATAAAACCTTATCCTTCCACATTCTTCCACATTCTGTTATTTCTTCCACATTCTGTTATTAATATACACGCATAGGTACTATTGCTATGACTGTGAGAATGGGCCTCAGGTCCTCTGAAGAAAGGGCTTCCCCGTTGTTTTCGGGTTTTTTTTTTTTTCGCGGTTTAAATTTAAACCGCGCCCCTTTACTTCGCTTTTTCACCCACACTACCACACACATACTTCAAAATATATCCCCACACGGTGATTTTCCCTGCTCCCTAATGATTTCAGACAATACTAATGATTACTAATGATTTCAGACAATACTAAAAAATAAAAAAAAATAAAAATAAAGAAAACCGAAAAAAGCTCACCCATTGCTTTTCATGATTAGTCAAAATTTCTTTTCACTTCCGCTCTCAGCTCTCTATGTTTCTGAACCTCCAATTTTTATTTTTTTATTTTTTAGTTTTTTGTTTTCTGCTGAAGCTATAACAGAATATTTTATCTCCAAATTTACAACAAATTTTATTTGTTATGAAAACTTATACTAAAACCTGTGGATTTATTACATACTATAATTTTACAAAAAAAAAATGCGTTAATTATTTAGATACTGGCCATTTTTAAAAAGGAAAAAACTGCTTGGGAGGGGGTGGCAGTTATTTAGTTTCAATGAGCAGCTCTGAAATCTTTTAAAGCATTGTTTATGGCGGAAAATGAGTAAGTAGAAAAGAAATTAAAGGTGTTGTATGCAAAATTATTAATAGAAGTTTTGCACAACATGGATGTGAATGTTTTGTAACGTAATTCTTTTTACGTTATGTAAGATTTGTTATGTTAAAGTTCCAAATGTCCGGCTGAATAGATGTTAAACTGAGGGTAAATGCGATGCCACTCATTGTACCGGATAACTCACTCTAAATTAAGGTCTTACGGCCAGACGAAACATATACAGAAAGTCAATTCACTTACGTAGACTTTTTATTGGTGCAGCAATTAACTTTAGACGAAATCCAAAACATAGCACGGCGAGGTACATACACTACTTCACATATACCTTAATTAGCTATCGTGCAATCGAACTCAGCAACAATCTAACATCTCTACTCCCTAAGCAACTGCTGCATCGTATTTTTATCTAACGTTCTTATCACATATACATACGTCACTCTCGTTTGAGGGAAAAGACATAACGTTAAGGTTTGAAACTATCTGAAAGAACAAACTCAAATTTACATAGAAAAAGAAACTCAAAAGTAAAGTTAAAATAGAATATACGTTACAGTGTTTAGGAGACAAAGTCCTTCGTTATAACAACGTGGTTTGGTATCCACAGGTGGCTTTTCTGATATCAAGCTGTTTTTTTATAACTCTAAAGGGAACAAGATGTTGCGAATGGCTGTGAGTTTTGGGATTAAAAATGAATTAAAACTTCAAACTTAAATTTATGGAATGCATTTAAATTCGTGATTAGACAAAAACCAGAGTTAGGGGAATAAAAGTAAAGCCAGGTAGCACAGGTTTCTGACTGCATACTAAAAGGAAAGACGAATAATGGAGTTTTCACGTACTTTTTTATATGGTGGAATAATAGCATTTTGTATTTTGTTGGTTAATAATTTTAATTCGTGAGTATGGTGCAATCTAAGGATATAGATTAGAGTAGAAATATCAATGTCAAAAATAATCTACTTTGTTAACGTATCGTCGCTTCCCAGTGACAAAATAAGTATGTGTTCCATTGCTTTACCGACATAGATATTAAAAAAATTATTTGTTAAATATGAGTCATAAAGCTATTTATAGGTGTAGATCGATGTATGTTCCCCGAACAACATAACTAAAGAATGAAAGAAATACTGCTTTTAAATTACAACTTATTTACAATATGTACAAATTCACAGGCGGTACTTTCTCACACCACATTAGTGAGGGAGCAAAGTGGAATCATGACGCAATACTTTCTTGTATATTCATATACAGAGGAAGAGTCGAAAGTTTTGCAATATTTGGACAACTTTATGTCTTCATACGTACCTTTACGACGAAATCTGGCTAGCATTCAAAGTATAAGCCATATATTGTTGCACCATCTTTAGCCAACTGTCTGCCAGTTCTTTGATTACGCAGTGGTACCAGTTCTTGTTCTTTGAGGCGAAGAGCTCCTTCACCCCAGCTGCCACCTCCTCCTGGTTGTTGAAGTGCCGCCCGCGAAGGAAGGGGGCCATGGACAGGAACAGGTAATAATCCGACAGGGCAAGATCCGTACTATATGCTGGGTGTAGCATCAATTCGATGCCCTCAAGTTCCTGCAGTTTTGCCTGGGTTGTTCTCCCGGTATGAGGCTGAGCGTTGTCCTGCTGTGAGAGAGCGCGCTTTCTGTTCACCAATGCAGAGTACTTTTCTTCCAAAACGGCACATACATCCGCTCCAGCTGTTCATAGTAGAGATTGGCGTTGATGGTCCGACCGTCTGAAACAAATTCGTAATGGATTATCCCCTCGAAATTCCACCAGACGCTGAGCATCACCTTGTGCACCAAGCGCAGACATTTGGTAACAGGTTCAGGAAGCTGGGCAGGGTTCAACCACTGCCGTTGTGTGTTAGGATTACGGAAATAGACCCACTTTTCATCGCACGTAACAATTATCTTGATGAAACGTACATAGCGAAAGTTTTCTAGGAGTTTCGTGCACACTTCCACTCAGCGGTTTGATTCAGCTGGAGTCAGTTCGTGAGGGATTATGCGGCAGCTTCTGTAGGCCTTGCAAAGGTCCTGAAGGGGACGAACCACGGTGGTCTTTGATATGCCCAGCTCGTCTGATAATTTCCGAGAACTGGCTGTCGGATTTGCCTCTACGGCCTGGCGCACGGCCTCCGAATCCACCGTTCGTTGCCTACCAGACCTTGGCTGATCGTCGAGGTTTCTCTCACCTCAGCGAAATTTCTTGAACCATCTGGTTGTGGTGCTGTGGTCCACGGAACCTTCCCCTTTCACATGACAAATATTTCGTGTAGTTTGAGCAGCGTTATGGCCCAGTTCAAACTCGTAAAGCAAAAGTTCCCTAATTAGCAGGTTGTGGCTGTTCATCTTGTTCACAGCAACGACTACCATTGTATACCCCTTTCAACTGACTGCAGTGCGCGACTTGAACTAGGTTAAACACGTGACATACCTGCCGCAGCACATGCGTTTATGCAAATATTGCAAAGCTTTTTACACACCCTCTGTATATACAAGGGGCATTATTTTTATTTATAGACGTTTTAGAAATTTAAGTATATATGGGTATGCATGTGCAGTTTTTTCTTGTTTCTACACGTCATGAGGTTATCGACGTTGATGGTTTATATTGGGTTGATGCATAAGTTCATGCCGTTTTATTTCACGAGTATTTTCCAGGTCAGTAGTGACAGTGCAGATGGCCAGTTGTATATCAAAATGTATCCAGTAATATCGTGTACCTAAATCATATTGCGTTGTGTGATTGTGGCTAATGGTTTTTGGTTTTCAGGTCCAGAAGTATGGAGTGTTAAGTAGAGAGAAATGAAGATTTCCAATATCTGCTCCTCTACGAGTTTAACAAGGGATCCTCAGCGGCCGAGGCTATACTCGACAAATTTGTGCTGTATATGGGAAGGATGCTATTGCTCCGCGGACAGCCTGCAAATGGTTTGAGCAATTTTGACCTCAACGACACTCCACGCTCAGGTCGTCCATCTCACTTTGATGAGGATCTTTTGAATCATCTCATCCACTTGGATCCGCTTCAAACCACACGCGAATCGGCCACTGAGATGAGCTGTGATCAAGCCACAATGGAGTGACACCTGAAACGTTTGGGGAAGGTCCAGAAATTGAGGTCTTAGGTGCTTCACACACTCACCGAGGACAACAAAAATCAGCGTGTTGCCATATGTGGTTCTTTGCTCTCCCGTTATCACGAATGTTCTTCGCAACACAAACCCTTTCTGTCACGTATTGTTACTGGAAATAAAAAGTGGTGTCTGTACGACAATCTCAGGCATCGGAGGGAATGGTTAAGCCCAAACAAGACGCCCACATCACGTCCAAAACATGGCCTTCATCCTGCGAAGATCATGTTGTGTGTCTGGTGGGGCATGGAAGGCATTATGCACTAGGAAATGCTGCCGAAGAATCGGATTATTAACACTGCACTCTATTGTCAGCAACTATGCTGTGTGGAGGGAGCAATTCAGCAGAAACGGCCACATCGGCGCCATGGTGTCCTTCTCCAACATCACAGTGCAAACATGAGCAAAATGGCCTTTCAGGAATGAATCTCGCCTATTCGCCAGATGTCGCTCCTTCAGACTCTCACATGTTGCGGTCTCTGTCGAATGCACTCTGTAGCAGAACGTTCAACAATGATGTTGATCTCCAGAATTTCTTTAATGATTTCTTCGCAGCAAAACCAGCACGTTTTTTTTTCAATAATGGCATGGCGGACTTATCCAGCACCATGGTAAAAAATGGGGGGGGCAGTGCCGGCTGGACCATAGGGGCAACCGGGGCGGTCGCCCCGGACCTCGTGACTTTAAGGGGCTCCGCAGCTTAAGAAAAAAAATGTAGTTAGAATTTTTTACAATTATTATTTTTTGTATGTAAGTTTTCGGGTGCGAGGCCCTTAAAAAGATGTTTCTTTTTTTTTAATTTTTTTAGTTTGTTTGTTTCCAATCTCCCGGTTTTCAAATAGCTTATCGCCCTTTGCCGTACAAATACGGATATCTGTAGATTTCACGTGATTATTGTAACGACCTTGATATTTTCCGAATTCATGAAATCGCAAATTTAATTTCATCATTTTGTAGCCCTCGCTTTTATATATTTAACAATTTGCGTGCAAACCAGATACTGAAATTTAAATAAAATAAAAAAGAACAATATCAATGTTGGTTTAGGGCTACACATGGAGGCCATGTATTCAGTGACTTCAAAAACGTTACTGGAATTTTTCTTAAAACAATCAAATATGTGCTTGTATAAAAGTTTAAAAAGTCACTAATTTGTCAGTTACTACATTTAGCATTAAAAATCAATCACTAAAACATGTATCAGGAGAAAAAAATTATTTATACGAATTTATTATTTCTACACTAAAACATTCGCAATCCAAAAATTTTCGCTACGTGCGTAGCTTTTTGTCAGTTTGTGAAGCAATTTTTATGCACTAAGTGAAAATACAACCTCAACCCCATCTCCTCGGAAAGAAAAAAATAGTTTTTATTCTCTCTCTGAACTTTCAATGCATATTCTGGTCTTTTTTCTTTTTATCTTAAAGCAAATGCTTTTTTGAGATAATCATTTTGTCTTTACGATAGTTTTCGTTTTGAAGAACTACAGAGGTGAAGCACATGTCAAAAAGGAAAAGTTACAGAGATAAATTCCGTTGGTGTACCTTAATTGGTAAAGCAGTCAGCTCCGGAGCAGAGGGATGCGAATTCGTCGCCGTCACAGGCAGATTTGTGGGTTTCACATCCTGTGTATTCTTTGCTGACATCTTTTACGTAACGACTTTATTAAAATATGAGATTTATTTCCTAGTGCAAGCAATGAAATTTTGCTCCGGGACCTTGCAATGAAATTTCGCCCCGGGCCCCGCAAAAGCTCCATCCGGCCCAGGGGGGGTAAATAGTTAATTGATTCCTTTTTTCTCTTCTGATGTAAGACATTCCTGTAGTGCGGTGAAAATACTGAATGAACTTATGCATCAACCCAATATATTTCACATCGCAGTTATAAATGATACTTCCAAAGTCATAATTAAAGCAATGGTACCGTTCCTATAGTTCTCATATATAGTTAGCTTGGATCTTTAGTTAAGTCTATGGATATAACAAAGGAATAATAAAAATAATAATAAAGAAAATAGGATGAGCCTGATATGAGCTCCAAAAAAGTATTAATGCAAATAAAATTTTGAAGTACTCTTGAGCTTTCGTCCAGAAAGTTTAAAGTATTTGTTTGCGGGGTAAAAAAAAAAAAGGACTGGCGGCGGGACTGGGGATGGGTGTACTGGGTATAATAGACCTAAATTTATTCGTTCTAAAAAAATATATTAGTGTTAACTCTCGTGAATTTTCAAGTTTCTGTTTAAATTAAATTTCATTCATGCAGAATACTTCTCAAGCTGCTTAATATTGGTATTTATACTATTTCCAGCTGTTGAAGTACAATACTGTTTGTGAAAATTGCACTACCATGAAGGACTGCTGATATTAGCTTTAAACTTATAGAGAATATGTACAGCAGATTGGGACAAGCAAATGATTAAAATGTCAGCCCCCCCCCGCCCCCGGTGGCGCAGTGGTCTAAGGGCTGGCTTATGACCATTCGTCCGAGAAAGGCCCGGGTTCAAATTCCTTTGAGGCATGGATGTTGTGTTTGTCTTACGACACTGGCTGTCTCCCTTCCCTGGAGTCAGTGGCCCTAAATTAGGGACGGTCGATTGCTTATAGCCCATTCAGTTGCTCACGGTAGTCGTCAAACCTCCAATCAAAAAAAAATGTTTCAGTGAAAATGCGCATGTGGATTTAGAGCAGCGCCTTGTGAATTGCCTAGTCTTGGGTATAATGAGTTGGCTGGCTCAACGAGATATTGCAGTGAGTGAAGCCGACACCGAGTCCAAAAGGTGTTTCTTGTGTCTTACTATGCCTCGTCGCCAAAGGAGGTCGCATTATGAACAACTGACGGACTTTGAGGGAGGAAGGACTGTTGGGATGAGAGAAGCTGGATTTTTCTACAGCGAAATTGACACTCGTACGATACAAAACGCCAGTGCAGTGATGCGATCGGTCAGTGGACAGATGAGGTTCGGACGCACAGAAATCAGGGAAATGGACCGCAAAATCGCATGGCTGCACAAGATGACAGATATCTCAACAGCATGTCAATGACCAATCGGGTATGTAACGATTGGTCGACAAACGGTTGGTCAACTTAACGATTGGCTGACACACGATTGGTCGACAGTAACGATTGGTCGACAGCACGTTTGATCGACATAACGATTCGTCGACAGTAACGACTGGTCGATATAACGATCAGTCGACATTTGTCGACATAAAAAATGGTCAACGGAACTTGGAAAAAACAAACAAAATTTGAATAAGTGCAAACAGTTTGGCGGTAATTTGCCGCATCGGAAGATTGCCACACATCTTTCAGCAACTCGGAAAATTGCCACACAGAAAAATTTCCCCACCGGAAAATTGCCACATGGTTTTCATTAAGGGAACGAGCACAAATCGCCGTTCGTCCGAAAAACGCTTTGAATGTGTGGCAATTTTCCGGTGGGGCAATTTTCCGAGTATCCGAATTATGTGTGGCAGTTTCCCCAAGGTGCCTATACCTAAAGTGCCCCGGGGCCCTTCCGGAAATAACATCGTTCAGAAGGCCCTCTATATGGATTCCACTTAGAGTACAAAAGATGATACGGGGTCTATTTGGAAATAATATGTTACAATCCTGTACGTTCTGAGGACTACATTCTAAAAGATATTATTTCCAAAAAGGAGCGTTACGTTTTGAGAGGTCAGTACGTTCTGAGAGGTACTGCTGCGAATGTAAACCATAATCCTCTGAACCAATGGTTATCTCGACCAATCGTTGTGTCGACCAATCGTGCTGTCGACAAGCCGTTACGGTCGACTGATCGTTATGTCGACCAATCGTGCTGTCGACCAATCGTTACGGTCGACCAATCGGGTGTCGAGCAATCGTTATGTCGACCAATCGTTATTCGACCAATCGTGCGACACAGTCACCAATCGCACATTGATCTCAACGGGTTGACGTGGACGTCGCTGTGTGAACGGTCACTGTCACAGGTCAGGTTTTGTCGTCCGGCACAGTTCAATGTCTTCTGCTTAACAGAGGACTGGTTCCTAGCAGTCCATTGCAGCGCATTTCTTTGACCCCCATCCGGGGTCTCGAACACAGACATTGGCGCGCTATTGGAAACAGGTCGTGTTTTCTGACGAGTCACGATTTAACTTGATGCACCATGATGGTCGCATACATTTTCTGAGACAACGTGGGGCACGGCACCACGCCCAGCGTCACACCGCCCCAACGAGAAGCGTCACGGTTTGGGACACCACTGGGACCAATTCGAAGCGTCATGGTTTGGGGCGCCATTGGGATCATTTCGAAGTGTCATGGTTCGGGGCGTCATTGGACTGAATTTGAAGCGTCATGGCTTAGGGCGCATTGGATTCAATTCGAAGCGTCATGGTTTGGGGCACCACTGGGTTCAATTCAAAGCGGCATGGTTTGGGGCGCATTGTGCTCAATTCGAAGCGTCATTGCTTGGGGCGTCATTGTATTCAATGAGAAGCGTCATGGCTTGGGGCACCATTGTGTTCAATTCGAAGCGTCATGGTTTGGGGCACCGTTGTGTTCGATTCGAAGCGTCATGGTTTGGGGCGCCGTTGGGTTCAATTCGCGATCTCGCCTAATCGAACTGAGGGAACCCTCAACAGCCAGCGATACATCAGGGATGTATTAGAGGCAGAGGTGATACCCTGCATTCAGAGTTGTCCTAGCGCTATACTACAGCAAAACAATGGTTGGCCACATGCGACCCGGAATGTCCAGAACTTTTTCCATGCACGACAGATATGGCTTCTTCCTTGACCTGCACCTTTGCCGGATATGTCCCTGATCGAACATGTCTGGGACATGGTAGCTAAGGGACTGCCCAGTCAAGCGCCTCTTCCAGTCACCACAAATGAACTCTGGTCTCGCCTAGAAGCAGCCTGGTAAGCTATTTACCCAAGGACGGTATCAAAAACCTCTTTAATTGAATTCCACGCCGCGTAGAGGCTGTTATTTTTGCTCGAGGTAGCTTCACATGATGCTGAGTTTTGAAGCGAAAAAGTCTTCTGTAGCTCTACAAATGTGATCAGTTAACTCCTGTAACATGAGGAGACTGTGATAGCCAGCCATACATCAGGGAGGTTTTAGAGGTAGAATTGGTACTGTTGGCTTGGTTAATATTATGCTCTGTATTGTGGTGGACGTCAACTTATCAGAAGAATCGTTGTTGGTTGCAGGTTCCTTTCATTGGAGCAGGGAAGCAAATAAGTGAGTAAATAAATTGAATATAATGACAGATGATTTCGACTGCACTTATCTTTATTCTTCAGATTGGGGAAGAAAAGGGGAATATAGTTTAGTCAAAATAAATGGTATATACTTCCAATGGGAGTTGGATGTTATGGACAACCTGCTCTACGTTTCCCCCGCCAAATCTGTTCCTATCCCTAGGTGGCTAGTTGCTAGCATGAAATCTTTCCTCTTTCCCCCCTGCTTTCTGTTCGAGCAAAATCCTTACTACTTCTCCCCTCAAGATCTTCAACTAGATCTTCGCCGCCCCGGTGGCGCAGTGGTCTAGGCGGTGGCCTCTGATCATTCGTCCGAACGGGGTCCGGGTTCGAATCCCGGTGAGGCATGGATGTTGTGTTTGTCTTACGGCACTGGCTCTCTCCCTTCCCTGGAACCAGTGACCCTAAATTAGGGACGGGCGACTGCTTATAGCCCATTGAGTTGCTCACGGTGGTCGTTAAACCTCCAATAAAAAAACAACAACAAAAAACTAGATCTTCAAAATCCTTCCTACTTCTCCCCTCAAGGTCTTCAAAATCCTTCCTACTTCTGACCTCAAGATCTTCAACAAGATCTTCAAAATCCTTCCTACTTCTCCCCTCAAGATCTTCAAAATCCTTCCTACTTCTGACCTCAAGATCTTCAACTAGATCTTCAAAATCCTTCCCATTTCTCCCCTCAAGATCTTCAACTAGATCTTCAAAATCCTTCCTATTTCTCCCTCAAGATCTTCAACTAGATCTTCAAAATCCTTCCTACTTCTGCCCTCAAGATCTTCAACTAGATCTTCAAAAATCCTTCCTACTTCTTCCCTCAAGATCTTCAAACTTCCTTCCTACTTCTCCCCTCAAGATCTTCAACTAGATCTTCAAAATCCTTCCTACTTCTCCCCTCAAGATCTTCAACTAGATCTTCAAAATCCTTCCTACTTCTTCGCTCAAGATCTTCAAAATTCCTTCCTACTTCTCCCATCAAGATCAAATCCTTTCTACTTCTCACCTCAAGATCTTAAACTAGATCTTCAAAATCCTTCCTACATCTCCCTCAAGATCTTCAACTTGATCTTCAAAATCGTTCCTACTTCTCCCCTCAAGATCTTCAAAATCCTTCCTACTTCTCCCTTCAAGGTCTTCAACTAGATTTTCAAAACCCTTCCTACTTCTCCCCTCAAGATCTTCAACTAGATTTTCAAAATCCTTCCTACTTCTCCCCTCAAGATCTTCAAAATCCTTCCCACTTCTCTGTTAACAAGTTCGTTCTTGTCTTTGTTCTTGTTGTGAACTTCATAAGCATTGCGTGGTTGAGTTGCTAAGTCTTATATAGTTGAAGATGATAGTAAAATAGTATGCAAATAATTCTTGCGATTCGTAAATATGTCTAAAAAACTTTTATTATTTTCTTCATTTAATTGCCTGCAAAGGTTGACCGTTAGCTGTGCTTTATTTTCTCACTCTCTCGCTTTCGATCATCTCTTCCGCTGTCGTGACATCCCCTAACCTGCCGGTCCACCTAAGACCTACCCTGGGGCAATCACCTCGTCGTTTCTTTTCCGTGACCGCTCGCTATCTCAACCTCGAGACGACTGTCTTTCGCCTCCTTCCCTTGTCTCCAAGAAATGCCCTTAAGCATATCCTAAAATTCCCCGAGAGAAAGAACCACACCGCTTTTCGGTAAATCTTAAGCCTCAAAGTAAAATGTGAGGGGCTAGTCATTCGTCGGCCTCATTGAAATTGAAGCCTGAAAAACTTCAAAAGAGGCGCGATAGAGTTAATTTCTGTTCATACAAACAATGTGCATATACTAATCTTAGACAGAATGTCGTCTTAGTAAGTAACCGTGCATCCGGTGTCTAATGGGGAACTGAGTCTGAGAAATTTCTCTCACGCTTTGTGGAGACAAAGGAATGGAAGCACGAGATGGAAAAAGGTTGCATTTTGAGATTTTATATGAAATCCTAAAACCCCGTATAAAATCTCTGTAACATCTCTCTCAAGATCTTCAACTAGATCTTCAAAATCCTTCCTACTTCTCCCCTCAAGATCCTCATTTACAACTCCTATCCGTTCCATTCCCCTACACGATTTGTCCTCCAGAACAATGCTCTTCATGTAAGAAGTCGACTGTTAATTGCTTGCTCTCATTTTCCCTGGTGGGGTCATTGGGAGAGTCGTATCCAACGACGGTGGAAGGGGGTGTCCTTTTGTTCGTAGGAGGTCCCACGGTCGACGAAGTATGACCTTTCTCCGAAATGAATCTCCGCTAAGCTCCTTTTTTAACTGAGGGTGAACATCTGTAGTTGTCGTTCGCCCATTAAAATACCCGGTCACAATTTAATTAAAGTTTAAATATTTCCATATACCAATAGCCTTCCGTCAGAGTTGTTCTAGCGCTATACTACAGCAAAACAATGCTTGACCACATGTGGCCCGGAATGTCCAGGACTTTTTCCATGCACGACAGATATGGCTTCTTCCTTGACCTGCACGTTCGCCGGATATGTCCTCGAACAAACATGTCTGGGACACGGTGGTGTGACGTGCCTGCCCCGTGGGACGCACATGAGATAAAGGCAGATAGCAGTGAGAGCACATGTCCGCGTAGCTCAGTTGTGAGAGCTACTTACTCCGGAGTGAGGGGCATCGAAACCGGGTGTTTCGATGCCCGGCGTGGACGAAACTTGTTCATTATATTAGCGCCCGAACTTCCAGGATGACCCGGCTGTTAAGTTTCTCGCAATGATGGGATGTTCTTTCCACACGGCGAGACAGGAAAAATGAGAATTCCTTCAGTTCTTCCAAAAAACAAATCAGTGTGGTGTTACGTTCCACACACTGAATTGTCTGGGATTTCTCAAATGCACGTTCTTCATGGGATGACTACCTACAGCGACACATGGTCCCGGCTGATCCGTCGGCCAGGCCCTCTTTCGGGGGTGGAGATGTGACGTGCCTGCCCCGCAGGACCCACATGAGATAAAGGCAGATTGCAAGATAACAGCGAGACATTCTGTCCGCGTAGCTCAGTTGGGAGAGCGACTTACTCCGGAGTGAGGGGACCCGGAATCGATGGCCGGCGCTGACAAACTTGTGAGTTATAGTAGCTAAGGGACTGGCCAGTCAAGCGCCTCCGTCAGTCATCACAAATTAACTCTGGTCTCGCATAAAAGCAGTCTGGCAGGCTATTTACCCCTGGATGGTATCAAAAACCTCTTCCATTCCGCGCAGAGGCTGTTTTTATTGTTTGAGGCGGCTTCACACGATTCAGAGTTTTAAAGTTTTCTACAGTTCTACAAATGTGATCAGTTGACTCCTGTAACATGAGAAGCCTCTGATACAAATTTCATTTGAATCGCGCCATTCTTTCTTGGTGTTGCAATTTTCACAACAGTAGCGTACATATTTCTTAAAAGCTCAGATCGTAACATACTTATCTGAGTGCCATGAATTTAGAAAACGTCATGTTTTCTTTCCTTTTTTGGTCATATTATCATCGTGGAAATTTTAATGAATTTCCCTTTGTTTTGTTGGGTGCTCTTACTTTCCCGCTCTACCTTGTCATCTTCGTCAACAACATCTCTCAAATATCCAATCACCGGATTCAGCGGCAAAAATTATAAGGTGAAGGGGTTCCTGGGAGAGATTCCGATTGGCTGGTTTAACGGAGTGGATGAGTGCATGATCCGAACAATACTGCCCTGTATCCGTCCAGTCAGCAGAGATCGGAAACTCACGCACACATAAGGGCACATACACACAACAGTGCGGGGTGTTTGGTGATAAGAAAGAGAAGTAAGAATTCGTTGCATACATTGCGCCACACAGAGTTGACGACGTCAGCATGAAAGAGGCACGCACTCCCTTCTCTCTCTTTCCTGTCTCAACCGCCGGAATCTCAAACAAACAAAAGCATCCCGGCAAATTCCCCATCAGATAGTTCAGCCTCTGAATAGCAGTTTTCACTCACTTTTTATGAAGGAACTCCTTCAATTTCTGTTTATGTCCACAAAAATTTTAAAGCTCGCCAATGGAACCGCTTCGCCAAGCGATCGATGCTTCTTTTCCACCCTCGGGCAAAGGGTTTCTTATCGAACACGAATTCAGGGCTATATTGTTTTGTCTCGTAATGTTCGGTTACAAGAAGAGCAACTTTTGCGCATCTACTCTTTCTGTTCAGATAAGCGATTTCTGTGGAAAGACAGATTTGATAAACTTTTGCACATATTCTCAGAGATTAAGTACCACATGAATAAAATTGGATATCCTCTTTCAAGCAAGCACTTGAGTGATTGCAGATGGAGGACAATGTGATCGTTGCAGATATGTGTGAGACAATAAAAACATATTCAATCTCTTCCAAAAAAATAACTTTGAATTTAAAAAAAGTAATGATAAGTACGTAACTGTGTCAAGAAAATATACATCAGCAGTTTTCTCCGGAAATACGACTCTCAGGTCTCAATATCATCCACTGCTAGATGAAAATCTCCCCAAGTATCTTTTTTTACAGTATTCTTTTGGAGGAGATGAAGTAGGGAAATTCATTTTCGGTCGGATATGTTCAGAGGCGTAACTAGGGCGGGGCAAGCGGCGGCGGCGGCGGCTTCCCGAGCGCAGCTTAAGAGAGGGCGCAAAAAATCACTGCTTACCGGGCCGCGGGTGGCCTAGTGGGCAACGTTCGTGACTGCCACGGAAAAGACCTCAGGTTCGATCCCAGGCAGGTACGAACGCTCGATCTACTAAATACCCGCCGTGCATCGGATGGGCACGTTAAGCCGTCGGACCCCGCCGTCGGACCCCGAGTACTGGCCCCCGGTAATAAATAAGGGCGTCTTCCTGCTCCTTTCTACTTCGCTTCCGTGTCACTTTCCAATCGGGCACTCTAGCCCAAATACCCTAGCTTCCTATTTCTAAGGGTTGTTTAAGACCTGGGGTCAGACACTTCCTTCCTAAAATCCTCTACAATCAATCAATCACTGCTTACCATCTGATTAAAACGGGAATTGAAATTTGTTCACCAGCTTCTGGGACAATTTTTTTTTCTTCGCGCCGTACTTTTTCACTTGTCTATTTACAGAATTTATTTATACCTACGCAATATGTTGCACCAGTATTGGTAGCCCTGGCAACTTAAAATTCACATATCTTCCTCAAAAGGTTCAGGGGATGTTAGTTTCTCAGATTCAAATTTCAAGGCGAGGTTAAACATACGTCACAAAATTAAGGATAACATTCACACTGGTGAAAGTTTTCTGGGGGCTTTTCCATCATTACTGTAACAGTGAGCCTCGACTTTAAGCTCCATTTGATGTGGTGTCGAAGTTAATTGAGGCACCATTGGGGTGTGACTTTAATTTTTTTCCCAGCAATAATGTATATTCACGTATTCATGTATATACTGTACATACAGATGTTAGTATACACTGTTTAATTAGTAATGTATATATACATTGTATTGAAAAAATTCTCGGGACACCTAGAAGAGAAACATAACATAGCATTTATTGACATACATTAGTACGGTGTCGGACCCCTTTTGGCCTTAATGCATGTACTGACCCTCGAGACATGCTTCCGACAAGGTTTTGGAACACAGCGTTAGGTATGCGCTTCCATTCAGTACATAATGTTGCCGCTAACTGTTGCTTAGTACTAGGCCTTGGTTCCAAACTTCTTATGCGGCGCTCTAATTCATCCCATAGGTTCTCCATGGGATTAAGATCAGGGCTCTGTGCTGGCCATTTCACACACAATACGGAATTATCGTCAAACCACGCCGTAACAGCCTTGCTTTATGGCTCGGTATTATCCTGCTGGCACCAACAAGGCTCGGTTCCATAGTATTGCCACAGAGTTGGTAGGGCATAATTGTCCAGTATATCGAGGTAAACGTGCTGGTTAATAGGTTTGTCCACGATAGCCAATGAGCCGGGACTATACCACGAAAAACACCCCCACACGAATACACTGCTAGTTCCAAACTTGATCGTAGGAACAGTACACTGTGGTAAATAGCGTTCCTCCGGCTGCCGCCATACCCACACAAGGCCATCAGACTGATGAATCATGTATCTGGATTCACCAGTTCATAGGACCCGTTTCCATTGATCTACGGTCCACGATAAATGTTCTTTACACCATGCAAAAAGACGAGTAGCATTCCGAGTGGAGATGAAAGGCTTATGAGCAGCCGCGCGACCTCGGTAACCCATGGAATGAAGTTCTCTGCGAATGGTATGTGTACATACCGAGGTTCCAGCATTTTTACTCACCTGTACACTAAGGTCTTGTGTAGTACGCCGTCGATTAGCTGTAACGACTCTCCTGAGGCTTCGACGTCCTCTATCACTGATTTTCTTTGGTCTGCCGGTATACGTTTTGCTGCTTCAGGCACGCCATGTGTCTTCTAATTATTCAGTACATCCAAAACAGTTGACTCGGGTATGTTTAAACGCCTCTCGATTTCTCTTATGAACAACCCACTAATATAACACCCAACAATTTTTCCTTTCTCGAAGTCAGTTCTATCCTGCCGCGAGATTTTCATTCAACCTCACAGTGCGATATGATCGCGGTCTGCTGAAGGCTTGTTTTTGTACCATTTGCAATTGTACCACGCATCTTAACAACGCAGATGATCCGTTCATTTGCTTTTGAATGGGTGTCCAGTGACTTTTGTGAATTTAGTGTA
Organism: Macrothele yani; assembly: GCA_039090855.1. Taxonomy (NCBI): domain Eukaryota; kingdom Metazoa; phylum Arthropoda; class Arachnida; order Araneae; family Macrothelidae; genus Macrothele; species Macrothele yani. The sequence goes on from CM077028.1 coordinate 41,352,010, forward strand.
TATATAAATAATCATCAACCATTATCAATCCACTACTGGTATTCCAAGTCTTTTCCGCAACTTTCTCTGTTGTTTATACCGTATATGGATCAGGGATACGGACTTTAACCAAAAAATATATTTAGAGACTGCGAACTACTAAATGAAGCATGGAGATGTGCATGCTTGGTATAAACGAGAACGATAGGAAGAGCAACTCGTAGATCCAGAAAATAATGAGAGTTGATAACATCATGATCAAAGTAAAATCCCTTAAATGACAATAGGTTGGACATATTGCTAGAAGAACCGACCACCGTTGGACAATTGAAATACTAGGCCAAGGGACCGAAAAAAAAAACCCCTTTGTGAGGGATGAGTGGAGATATTCCAAAGCATATCGGAGTGGCATGGAGGAGACGGGTGATGCCTAAGTTGTGGAAGAAACTTGAAAAGACTTTCATCCAGCAGTGGACTGATAAATGTTGCTAATGGTGAGACATATGTATATGATAGATGGGAGAGCGGGGGGGGGGGCGCAGTATTTTGAGCTTTGCTGCTGGCGCAGAAGTGCCTAGTTACGCCTCTGGATATGTTAGTTGTAAATATACGTCTAAATACTGTAGTTTCTAATTCTTAGCCACTTTTTAAATGGAAAATGCTTTCATCGCTTCAGTGATAAATGTCGCACGAGTCTTCAATATTTGTTGCTTAATATGGAATTTTCACTATATGGGTTTAGTTTCCGTCATGCACTAAATTCTGTTGAAAAATAAAACATTTATGTTCATTTCGAAACAAGAAGTGCTCTGTCGTGAGCATAAGGTATGTGCAGGATAAGTTAACATTTTGAATGAAATACTGGATTCATCTTTTTAGGTAAAAATCTTATAATTTTTTTCCGACAATATTTTTCGACAACTACTTGTGTACTACAAGATGAAACGAACAACTTCAGAAACTCTTTTAAATTTTAGTTACTTACCTGGTATGAAGTTGCTGCACATTTTATTGCTTATTTAGAATTTTGCTTTTCATTTTTTATTTGTTTGAACATGTTCATGTTATGACGTCGTTAAAGAACACTCGGAGAAGACTTAAAAGACATAAATATTTATTATTTGATGAGCTACCAAACATTTATCTTTAAAACATCCAAGGCCTTATTAAGGCCTTCGTATAATTAATACGTAGTACATTCTTCAAACTAAGTTATCTGTAGAGTTTTCATAACAAGTCATTGTATTTTCCATGTTCTCACGAGAATATGAGTAAAAAGCTTAAATACCCAGATTTTAGTCATCGATTTTTTAATGATTTAGCATTGTATACTTATTTTTTTGTTACATCTTTTTTGTTGTGCAGTGTAAAGCCATAGAGAACTTCGACCAGTAACGGTACAAAGTGCAAGTAGGGAGATTTGAGTGGATGATAATGAAAAAGCTAAAGCTGTTTCGCCGACCAAGCTGTACACAGAAACTTTACCTTTAATGAGTCAGTGCCATGAAATCTGTTCGTCTTCCAGCCTCTGTGATCAAGTGGATATCTGGAAATCATATGAGACAAAACTGAAACTATTTTATATTTTATAAATTTATCTGTATATATATACCGTATACATACATGTACTAGCAAATATATGTAATCGTCAAACATGAAGGAGACATCCAAACAAAATACAAAAGAACTTACAAAAGAGATCAACCCATTACACCAGCAGATATATGTAATCGTCAAACATGCAGGAAACATCCAAGGCAAGTAGAAACCAGAACACACAAGAAACACATCCAAACAAAATAAAAAAAAACTTACAACAGAAATCAACCCATTATACAGACAAAACAAGCTGTATAATGGGTTGATCTCTTTGTAATTTTTTTGTATTTGGTTTGGATGTGCTTTTGTGCTTTTTGTGTGTTCTGGTTTCTACTTGTCTTGGATGTCTCTTGCATGTTTGTCGATTACAAATATTTCTTAGTATTTTGAGACAGTGCTTTTGTTAGCTGCCATGGTGCTGCATAGCCAAATTATTTGTATAGTTTAATCTTAAATAGTCTTATATTTTTCTAATATATATATATATATATATATATATATACTTAAGAGCAAAACGGAAGACTAAGGAAAAAATTTTAGAATTTAAAACGAAGGGTGCAAAATAACCTGAAAATCAAAACGCGCAACGCAGCAGTTTTGAAAATTCAGAATTCACATTCTATAAAGATACCTAAGCAAAAAAATACATATATAATTTTGACTCACACCTAGTACAACATAGAAAAGGTTATGTATCTACCTGTGTGAGTAAAAGGAGAAAAGAAAAAAATAAAATAAAACAACTGAATGTAGAAGGTGTCGAGAATACTGAGCCTTGGCTTTATCAAGGACCAGCAAAAACTCTGCATTTTCTCACTTCCACAAAGACCTAGTTGGAAATGGGTTTCTGCAAGGCCATAGATGCAAGTAACATTCCCACCTAAAATAGTTTAAAAAATATATATATAAGTCATGTCCTCCGTAGAGTAGCATGACCTAGCACTAGTTAACAATTTCGCTTGCATCCATTAACCTTCATGGCCCGACCCATGCTCTTCATCTGTTACTATTAAACAGAGAGAAGAAGATTAAAAGAGAACTCAAGCTGTGAGAGTGACATAATAAATAGAAATGATTTTCAGCTATAACGAAATTCCAAGTTCGTTTGAGAGAGAATTTAAACCTGAAAAACAAATTTTACATTGCAATTAAAAAAGGAAATGTTAATTTATAACGAACAGATTTTTGAAAGAAAACTTGAGTCTAAAACCCCCTACTCTACAACTTATGACAGCACGAAAACGAGAATAAGTTAAAGATAATAATTAACTAAAGAAAACTTTGTGAAAGTTATATACCTTAAACAGTTAGTTGCAATATGTACAAAGTATTTCAGCAGTGCTTTAAGTGCATAATTAATTAGTTATTAAGAACTTAACTACTTTGAAAAAACAGCGCATAGACAGCGCATAGAAAAGGAACAAGCTTAGCCATCTTCTGTTCCTAGGTACCACAAAAGACGCTCAAAGTTACAAAGAAAAGTAAGAGTTAAAACCCGCATAAATGTTAACAGACAAACCAATGCTTAAAAGCTGAAAAGCTAAAAAACGACAGAGAAAAGGTACATGAAGTACAAACATTGAACTTATAAAACCTAGAACCCAAAAACAAGGAAGAGAGCTTACCTCTGGTGTTACAAAAACTTTTCTCCTCACAAGAGGAGAACATGGCTGACCTCTTCCGCCACTCCCTAGACGCTGGGGGGCAGTGAGGGTGGGGCTGATGGCCTCCTCATACAGCAAGAAACCAACGCGCGGAGATTTTAACCAGAGAAAAAAATATATAAACTTAAGACTGTGGATCTGTATGATCAGAATGAGCAGAATTAACTCTCCAGAATACATGAGAAATATTATAAAATACACGAGCAGTTTATTTAATAATCTTTGCATGTATTAAATCACCTTAGTGAGCTTCTATAGATTAATCAGAATCTTATTAATTTTAATGTTGGTTTTACTATTTTTAGTATAGCTATCCTAGTGATGAATAACTAGTTTTCTTTTTTATTTGTTTTTATTTTCTTTTATAAACAGATTTTTAAGCTTTTTTTGTGATTTTGTTTATATTATTTAATTTTTTTGTTTTAATAGGACCGTCATATCCATAGCACTAAGGTTCCTTTAGGTAGTTAATAGGCATCCTCTAGCCAACTTCCTTACGGCTTTGATTGGTCAGAATCATATTATTAACTGTGTAGAAAATTAAAGCAGATCTGCCAACCTTACTCTATTATTCAGAATAATTTTCCTTTCAAAGTAATTAAATATCTTCACTGGAATAATAACATTTCAACCAAAGTAATTGAGAATGTACTAATTTCTCAGGTCCTAAGAATTTCAAGAATTTGCAGCAACAATTTGGACTTCAATTACCACATTAATATACTATTAGAAAGTTTTCTAGAGAACGAAATTCCTTCTTCTTTCATCAAAAGAACTTTAAGAAAAATTATTCTGAATAATAGAGTAAGGTTGGCAGATCTGCTTTAATTTTCTACACAGTTAATAATATGATTCTGACCAATCAAAGCCGTAAGGAAGTTGGCTAGAGGATGCCTATTAACTACCTAAAGGAACCTTAGTGCTATGGATATGACGGTCCTATTAAAACAAAAAAATTAAATAATATAAACAAAATCACAAAAAGCTTAAAAATCTGTTTATAAAAGAAAATAAAAACAAATAAAAAAGAAAACTAGTTATTCATCACTAGGATAGCTATACTAAAAATAGTAAAACCAACATTAAAATTAATAAGATTCTGATTAATCTATAGAAGCTCACTAAGGTGATTTAATACATGCAAAGATTATTAAATAAACTGCTCGTGTATTTTATAATATTTCTCATGTATTCTGGAGAGTTAATTCTGCTCATTCTGATCATACAGATCCACAGTCTTAAGTTTATATATTTTTTTCTCTGGTTAAAATCTCCGCGCGTTGGTTTCTTGCTGTATGAGGAGGCCATCAGCCCCACCCTCACTGCCCCCCAGCGTCTAGGGAGTGGCGGAAGAGGTCAGCCATGTTCTCCTCTTGTGAGGAGAAAAGTTTTTGTAACACCAGAGGTAAGCTCTCTTCCTTGTTTTTGGGTTCTAGGTTTTATAAGTTCAATGTTTGTACTTCATGTACCTTTTCTCTGTCGTTTTTTAGCTTTTCAGCTTTTAAGCATTGGTTTGTCTGTTAACATTTATGCGGGTTTTAACTCTTACTTTTCTTTGTAACTTTGAGCGTCTTTTGTGGTACCTAGGAACAGAAGATGGCTAAGCTTGTTCCTTTTCTATGCGCTGTCTATGCGCTGTTTTTTCAAAGTAGTTAAGTTCTTAATAACTAATTAATTATGCACTTAAAGCACTGCTGAAATACTTTGTACATATTGCAACTAACTGTTTAAGGTATATAACTTTCACAAAGTTTTCTTTAGTTAATTATTATCTTTAACTTATTCTCGTTTTCGTGCTGTCATAAGTTGTAGAGTAGGGGTTTTAGACTCAAGTTTTCTTTCAAAAATCTGTTCGTTATAAATTAACATTTCCTTTTTTAATTGCAATGTAAAATTTGTTTTTCAGGTTTAAATTCTCTCTCAAACGAACTTGGAATTTCGTTATAGCTGAAAATCATTTCTATTTATTATGTCACTCTCACAGCTTGAGTTCTCTTTAATCTTCTTCTCTCTGTTTAATAGTAACAGATGAAGAGCATGGGTCGGGCCATGAAGGTTAATGGATGCAAGCGAAATTGTTAACTAGTGCTAGGTCATGCTACTCTACGGAGGACATGACTTATATATATATTTTTTAAACTATTTTAGGTGGGAATGTTACTTGCATCTATGGCCTTGCAGAAACCCATTTCCAACTAGGTCTTTGTGGAAGTGAGAAAATGCAGAGTTTTTGCTGGTCCTTGATAAAGCCAAGGCTCAGTATTCTCGACACCTTCTACATTCAGTTGTTTTATTTTATTTTTTTTCTTTTCTCCTTTTACTCACACAGGTAGATACATAACCTTTTCTATGTTGTACTAGGTGTGAGTCAAAATTATATATGTATTTTTTTGCTTAGGTATCTTTATAGAATATATATATATATATATATATATATCATCATACCTTCAAGTTGGAACTGAAGAACAGGTTCTCTGCTTTAGAAGGCCTAACATCGGAAGAAGTGGACATCTCTGAAGTTAACAGAAAAGTAACCAAAGCTCTTATGGAAACAGCAACAAAATTAGCTGGGTCTAAGAACAAGTTGCATGTAAATAAATTATCAGGAAAAACGAAAATGTTGATGCAAAAAAGAAGAGAGATGAGGACAACTAAAGAAGATGTGACTTCCAAAGTGGAATATATAGAGCTATGCAAGACAGTACGAAAAAGTATCACTGAAGACGTAAGAAAATTCAACTGTGAACTAGTGAGGAAAGCAATTGAAAACAACCAAAGCCTAAAGATAGCAAAGGGACATCTCAGTAAGGGAAGAAAACAGATTATGGCACTGAGAAAAGAAGATGGTTCTGTAACAAGAAATAGAGGCGAAATATTGACAAGAGTGAAAGATTTCTACTCCAAATTATATGAAAGGGATGATACATGCACTCCAGACATCATGAAAGATACCAGTACCAGAGTTCCTCCAGTCATTCCAGCTGAAGTTGCACATGCAATCAAGAACATGAAGCGGGGAAAAGCTCCAGGAGAAGATTGAATTACTGTAGACATCATACAAGAAGCAAGTGGAGAAATCGAAACAGTACTCGCCCAAATTTTCACTAGATGCCTTAATGAAGGAAAGATTCCTGAGGATTGGAACACCGCTACAATGATCCTGCTACATAAGAAAGGTGACATTGAGGATCTCGGAAACTACAGACCTATCAGCCTCCTATCAGTAGTTTATAAAATCTTCACTAAAGTTCTTTCACACCGCTTGAAGGTAACACTGGACATGGCTCAACCGAGAGAACAAGCTGGATTCAGGAGTGGCTACAGCACAATAGATCATATCCATGTGCTGAGAGAACTAATTGAAAGAGCGAGGGAATATGAACTTCCATTGTGCATGGCTTTTATCGATTATGAAAAAGCCTTTGATTCGGTGAAACCATCAGCAGTTACAATGGCTCTGAAAACCTGCGGTATTGAAGATGCATACATTAATATTATTAATAACATCTATAAAAATGCAAGTGCAAAGATTAGGCTGTTTGAAAATACAACACACATAAAAATTGGAAAGGGAGTGAGACAAGGTGACACCATATCTCCGAAGCTCTTTAATGCCACATTGGAGGGTGTTTTTCAGTCACTGAGCTGGGAAAACAAGTTGATAAAGATTAATGGAGATTATCTAACCCACCTTCGTTTTGCTGATGACGTAGTCATTTTTGCAACTAGCCCATCAGAGCTGCAGAGTATGATCCAGGAACTTGCTGACAAGAGTAAAGAAGTGGTATTAAAAATGAACTTTCAGAAGACAAAAGTGATGTTCAATGCTTTTACAAGAAATGAAGATTTATCGATTGATGGAGAAAAGCTGGAGATAACAGATACGTACGTTTATCTTGGACAGCAGATATCAAGTGAGGGTCACATTGATGAAGAAATTAATCGGCGTACAAAACTTGCCTGGAGAGCTTTTGGAAGAAACAGCATAATTTTCAAGAGCAATATGCCATTATGTCTTAAAAGAAAAGTGTTTGATCACTGCATCCTTCCAGTGCTTACGTATGGTGCAGAGACGTGGACCTTAACTAAAAGAGACATACAAAGGCTGCAGACAACTCAAAGAAGCATGCAGAGGTGCATACTTGGTGTAACCAGGAGAGATAAGAAGAGGAACTCGTGGATCCGAAAAATGACAAGAGTGAAAGACATCATGATCAGAGTTAAATCCCTGAAATGGCAATGGGCTGGACATACTGCCAGAAGGACAGATCATCGATGGACAGCCGAAATTTTAGATTGGATTCCAAGGGACAGGAAAAGACCCAGAAGAAGACCACATGGAAGATGGGTGGATGAATTTCGAAAGTATGTAGGGGTGACATGGAGGAGACTGGCACAAGGCAGACCGTTGTGGAGGAAACTTAGGGAGACCTTCGTCCAGCAGTGGATTGATAATGGTTGACAATGATGATGATGATGATATATCATCATCATCAATTATTATCAATCCACTGCTGGATGAAGGTCTCCCAAGTTTCTTCCACAATTGTCTGTCTTCGGCCTGTCTCCTCCATGTCACCCCAGCAAACTTTCGATTTTCATCCATCCAACTCCCATGGGGTATTTTCCTGTCCCTCGGATTCCAGTCTAAAATTTCAGTTGTCCATCGGTGATCCGTTCTTCTTAGCAACATGTCCAGCCCATTGCAATTTCAGTGATTTCACTCAGGTCATGATGTCGTCCACTCCCGTCATTTCCCTTATCCACAAGTTCCTCTTCTTATCTTTCCTGGTTACACCAAGCCTGCATCTCTCCATGCTCCTTTGAGTTGTCTGTAGTCTTTGTATCTCTTTTTAGTTAAGGTCCAGGTCTCTGCTATGTCTTTTTTTAGTTAAGGTCCAGGTCTTTCTGATACCGCACAATGCAGCTGGAAACCAATATAGGTATTTCACATTTTCGTAATTTATTAAATACTTTTAACCAAAATTCTTCATTTAAAATCAGAATTTGTAAAATTTTCACCTAAAGTTCTGTGAACTAACCATTTTTCAGGGCCACAATAAACACAGTTCTTAACTTCGGAGTCGCCCCGAAGAACTCTTACAATACTTCATACTTTTTTCCTCGTTTGAGGTCTTTCTTTGGACGGTTTTATGGTGCCTCAATTAGAGCATGCAATCAGTTCAGGTGTTTCTTGGGATTGCAGAGATTTTACGAACACACAATTACCGAGAGGTCCTGGTTAATTGGAAGTCAAATGAAACCGTAACCTTATCTCACAGGGTTTGTTTACTTTTACAACGTTGGATATACACGAGAAGAGCAAGGGCCATTTTTGTATTAGAGTTCTGTAAGTTTATGCCTTTTCCATTCTCTTCTTCAGTATGGCTATAGTTCATAACAAAGATAAAGTAGGAAATTATTGCATATTTATCATATTTTTGTTGTACTTATGGTTCGGGCATGAAAGGCAGATTACTACCAAATTCTATGTGTCTAAATTTTGTTGCAACAATATTTTGGTCTAAGGTAATCTCATGAAACCCGAACCCACAGACCTCCCGGCTTCCGGACATCTTTCCCTGAAGATTGGTTCGGGGGTTGGGAGTCGTCTGATTTTGATATTTATTGAGGGTTTTTCCTATTTTCTTTCATTTTGTGTCTTTCTGTGTTTTTGATGTGTGTTTTTTAGGTATTGTCTACTGTCTTGTTATTGTCATGATTTGTGTACACTGGCTGTATTGTGCATGCTTGTGAGGTTTTGCTTGTGGTTGTATTTTTGCGTATACAGTATATATGTATGTATATACATCATCGATGGACACCCGAAATTTTAGATTGGATTCCAAGGGACAGGAAAAGACCCAGAAGAAGACCACATGGGAGATGGGTGGATGAAATTCGAAAGTATGCAGGGGTGACATGGAGGAGACTGGCACAAGACAGACCGTTGTGGAGGAAACTTGGGGAGACCTTCGTCCAGCAGTGGATTGATAATGGTTGACAATGATGATGATGATGATATATGGGATGAAAATGGTTGATGCGCAAACATATAGCTTCTCCTTGACAAATGCCAACCCCGCCTTCTTGCGGTGCATCCTGTTCCCCCTATAGGGGCTCTGACGACCGATAAATAGCGGTATAACTATACCACCGGGATTAGAGGAGATGCTATCCCACACTAACCAGCTTGGCCAGAGTGGTGAGTTATGTCCAACCCTTTACTTCCCCCTCTCCCCAAAAAGGTGACTTCACAACGGAAATTTGGTTCTCAGTCTCCGGCAGCTGGAATGTACCTGGCCAAGGTAGCGACCAGTGCGACATGAAAGCAGAGAGTGCTAAGAATTACCAGAAAACCGGACTAGGCTGCCATCCGAATACCGGTCTTCGCTAATGTGAGTTTAACGGACGATCTCTATCTTCTGATACAAGGCTCCTTGAATTGGAGGAGTCAAGTGGGACATGGGCTAAGTGAGGTAAGAATTCAAGGAGACAATGTCATTGAACTGAAAAGCGGACGTTACACTACTATCGTGGGACAGATACTAGCAGAACTAGTGGTGTTGGATTTATAATAAACAAGAAACTAAAGGACAATGTTCTAAAAGTTGAAAGTTTCTCAGACAGAGCTACGCGACTTGTTATCCAACTCTCAAAAAGATACCAGGCTCAGAGTATTCAAGCTTACGCGCCCACCGCAAGTCATCCTGAGGAAGAAGTTGAAGCAGTGATGTAGAAATGCCTTAGCGATGCTAAGGCACTTTTTCTGTAGGCTTAGCGGCACTAAGGCACTTCTCGTGCTTAGTTGAAAAAAAGCAAGGCAAAGAATTTTTTTTTTAAGACGATCGTGTAAAAAGGACACTGATAATCATACTCGTTCCTTAACAGAACATCGTACTGCAAAGACGGTGTTAAACTGTCGAATCACGAAGTAAGACATCCTTGTAGACAAAGCGACAAGTGGCCGCTACGGTGGCGTAGGCTACTCTCCGTTCGTCTACGTGGGCCTGGGGTCGAGTCATAGGTTATGCGCTTGTTTTACACCACTGCTTTTTATTTCCTTCTCTGGTGCCAGTTGCCCTAAACTAAAGACGAACAGGTGCGTGTATCCATTAAAGTTCTTCATAGAGATCGTTAAATCCCCAACCCAAAGGTCACTAGTGTTTTTTTGGTTTTTTGTTTTTTTTCGTTGAGAAGGGCATTTCAGCCAAACTCGCCACCGGCTCCAACAAAAATAATCCCCTGAGCCCATTCTGTGTTTCCGTGTGAGTAACGCAAAAGGATGGTTCAGGGTCCGAGTGGTCAGAGGCACTGGCTACTGGCCGATTGCCCAGTAGCCAGTAAGGAAAGAAAACTCGAGCTCCGTGCGAGGCAGGGAAGACACGGCGCTGACCAATGGTTCCAAATCAGGGTTCGCCGACAGTGGCCCTAGATGATCGCTGTGGTCATTATATGCGGAAAGAAACAAAAAGTAACACAAAAGATATCCGCCACTCCTACCCCATAATTTTAACAAGAGTAGCGTATAAGTTGCAAGTATTCAGTGTGACTGACACATATTATCCACACTGAATATTTGTAATCGTCAGAATGACAGAACAGTATCTAAAGGGAAACTTAACTTTCTTAGAATCTGACTCCCACGTAACTTGTATCTTTTATTTAAAATCGCTCCAATTCAGTAATTTTAATAAAAGTTGTTGAAAGTAATTAGCAATAAAAATTTAATAATAAAAAATACTAAATGACAAAAACAACGAATCAAATTATAAATGTTCTTTTTTTATTTTTAAGGTCATTTTTTCTGGGTTTGTTTCGCCTAACCCGTTCACGGCTAAGGCCCTTTTTTTCTTAGAACTACGTCACTGAGTTGAAGAATTTTGCGAAGAAATTCGGCATCTGAATAATAAAGTCAAGCAGCATATGAAGAACATAATGAGTGATGTCAATGCGAAAATAAGGCAACAGAATGAAGATGAAGCTTCGGTAGGTAAATTCGGACATCGGCACTGAAACCAGCGTGGAAATACTCTCCTAGAGTTTGAAGTGGCGGAAAGATTTTCCATCATGAACTCCTTTTTCAAGACAAAACCACATAGGTAATGGTCATGGTAGCATCCCAACGGAATGACAACTGAAAATGATTTTATTATGTATAACAAGAAATTCGTCATTGAAGACTGCAGTATGCTGAACAGGTTCAACACAGGGAGTGATCATATATGTAGAATGGTGAGATGTAAGATGCACCTCAACACTAAACTCGAACGCGGCAAGCTCATAAAACAAACAAAATGTAGCGACATGACCAACCTTAAAAAGCATCATGATATAGTACCTTCAAATTCGAACTGAGGAACAGATTCTCCGCTCTAGAAGATCTAAACATCAGAAGCAGACATCTCTGAAGTTAACAGAAAACTAACCAAGGCTCTTATGGAAACAGCAACAAAAATAGGTGATACTGAGAACAAGTTGAATTTGAAGAAATGTCAGTAAAAACAAAAATGCTGATGCAAAAGAGAAGGGAGATGAGGACAAATAAAGAAGCTGTCACTTCCAAAGTGGAATGTACAGAGCAGTGCAAGACTGCACGAAAAAGTAGCACTGAAGACGTAAGGAAATTCAACTTTGAACTAGTGAGAAAAGCAATTGAAAACAACCAAAGCCTGAAGAGAGCAAAGGAGCATCTCAGTAAGGAAAGAAAACAGATTTCAGCACTGAGAAAAGAAGATGGCACTGTATCAAGAAATAGAGGTGAAATTTTGACAAGAGTGAAATATTTCTACTCAAAACTACTTCGTAATGAAATAGATGATACATCTACTCTAGACATTACGAAATGTAACAGTACCAAAGTCACTCTAGTCCTGCTGGCAGAAGTTACACATGCAATTAAGAACATGAAACGTGGAAAAGCTCCAGGAGAAGATGGAATCACTGTGAACATTGTACAAGAAGCAAGTGGAGAAATTGAAACTAAACTCGCCCAAGTTTTTACCAGATGTCTCAATGAAAGGAAGATTCCTGAGAATTGGAGTAATGCTACAATGATCCGGCTGCATAAAAAAAGGTGACATTGAGGATCTCAGGAACTACAGACCGATCAGCCTCCTATCAATGGTTTATAAAATCTTCAGTAAAGTTCTTTCACATCGCTTAATGTAACACACTCGACATGGCTCAACCAAAAGAAGCTGGATTCAGGAGTGGCTACAGCATTATACGTAGATCATATCCATGTACTGAGAAAACTAATTGAAAGAACAAGGGAATATAAACTTCCATTACGTATGGCTTTTATCGATTATGGAAAGGCCTCTGTGAAACCATCATCAGTTACAATGGCTTTGAAATCCTGTGGTATTGAAGATACATACATTAGTAGTATTAGTAACATCTATGAAAATAAAAGTGCAAAGGTTTGGATATTTCAAAATGCAGCAGAAATAGGAATTGGAAAGGGAGTAAGACAAGCTGACACCATATCTTCCAAGCTCTTTAATGCCACATTTGCAAAATGTCTTTCAATTATTGAACTGGGAAAACAAAGGGATAAAAATTAATGGAGATTATTTAACTCAGCTTCGTTTTACTCATGACGTTGTCGTTTTTGCAATTGCCCTTTTAGAGCTACAGTGTATGATCCAGGAAATTGAAGACAAGAGTAAAGAAATGGGATTAAAAATGAACTTTCAGAAGACAAAACTGATGTACAGCGCCTTTAGAAGAAATGAAGATTTATCGATTGATGGGAAAAAGCTGGATATAACCAATACCTACATTAATCTTGGGCAAAAGATATCAAGCAAAGGTGACATTGATGAAGAAATTAATCGACGTGTAAAACTTGGTTGGAGAGCTTTTGGAAGAAACAGTACAATTTTTAAGAGCAAAATGCCATTATGTATTAAAAGAAAAGTGTTTAATCAGTGTATCCTTCTAATGCTTACTTACGGAGCAGAGACGTGGACCTTAACTAAAAAAAGAAAAACAACAACAACAACCTTAAAAGCATGGAGAGACGCATACTTGGTGTGACCAGGAGAAATAAGAAGAGGAGCCTGTGGATAAGGAAAATGGCAAAAGCGAAAGACATCATGATTAGAATAAAATCCCTAAAATAGCAATGGACTGGACATGTTGCCAGAAGAACTGACCACCAATGGACAACCGAAATTCTATAGTGGATTCCAGGGGACAGGAAAATATAAAGAAGACCACATGGGAGATAGATGGATGAAATTCGAAAGCATGCGGGAGTGACATGGAGGAGACTGGCGCAAGAGAGACCGTTGTGGAAGAAATCTGGGGAGACCTTCATCCAGCAGTGGATTGATAATGGTTGACAATGATGATGATTATGATGATATATATATATATACAGTGAAATCCGCTTAATACGATTTTCGGGCCGCCTAGTGCGCAACGTTCGTGACTGCCACGGAAAGGACCTCAGGTTCGATCCCAGGCAGATACGAAGGCTCGATCCACTAAATATTCGCCGTGCTTCGGATGGGCACGTTAAGCCGTCGGACCCCGGGCACTGGCCCACGGTAATAAATAAGGGCGTCTTCCTCCCCCTTTCTACTTCGCTGCCGAGTCACGTTTCTATCGGACACTCTAGCCTAAATCTTCTAGCTTCCTATTTCTAAGGGTTGTTTAAGACCTGGGGTCAGACACTCCCTTCCTAAAATCCTCTACATATGATCATTTAATACGATTTTCAAGGATCCGAAGCAAATTTGCGCCTTAAACGGGAAAGCGTCTTAGCCGGAAATAGAAAATAAATGAAACCTATGCTACGTACCTTTGTATATGTCGGCTGCATATTCACGAAACTGTTGGAGAACACCAAAAATAATAGTATTTATAAAAAAAAAAAACAGAAGAAAACAATTTACTGTAGTTACAAACTGTATTAGCACAATGTTAATTAAAAAATACATAAAAGCATCACGTAGATTATAAAAACTAATTTTGTTCTTGTTCAGTATTTATAAACTGTAATTCACCTTTTTTATACTTTCTTAAAATACTTCTCAATCTTATTTTGCTTCATTTTTTTAAAAGAGGAATTCAAAATTATCAGTTCTAGCTGATTGATTTTACTGATAGTGTTGTCAGAAACTCCAATCATGCTGGACACAAAACGTCTTACTTCAGCGAGTGAATTCAATGCTGCGGCTGGCGTCGGCGGTGGCACCGGCTCTTCTTCCTCATTCTCCTCGTTTGTAGTAGCACTCGTATAGCATTACCTTCTACAATTTCTTGTACTGCTTGAATCTCACAAGTTGCGATATCATTATCGACAGACACGCGCACAAGAAAATTCACGAGAACTGGATCCTCTTCTACTTCGTCATCAGGTTGCAGAGCCAGTTCATTTTGTGGCTAATTGACTGCTTTAATAAAACAGTTCTTAATTAGCTAGGGGCGGACGGCATTCAACGAGGCAGGAAGTAATGAATTGCGTCAATAACGTTTATAGAAGGTGAAGGATCAGCTTGTTTCGTGGCACATATGTACACCTGTGGACATATGATAATGATGTTCCACTACTTTTATTATCCCCTGGTTCATAGGATGAATAAGGGAGTTTTCTGTCTAATCAAAGTAAACATCCTGTGACTCATGTAACACACAACTGACCCATTTTTTGCATAGTGTTACTATTCACCGGAATTCAAATGTACATGGTGCTACAAAGCTAAGCGCTTATTAAGCCGGATTCCAAACGTATTAAATAGGGTATATTTGTACGTTCAACACTAAACTTGAACGTGGCAAGCTCATAAGACAAACAAAATCTATTGACATAACCAACCTTAAAAAACACCATAATACCTTCAAGTTGGAACTGAAGAACAGGTTCTCTGCTTTAGAAGGCCTAACATCGGAAGAAGTGGACATCTCTGAAGTTAACAGAAAAGTAACCAAAGCTCTTATGGAAACAGCAACAAAATTAGCTGGGTCTAAGAACAAGTTGCATGTGAACAAATTATCAGGAAAAACCAAAATGTTGATGCAAAAAAGAAGAGAGATGAGGACAACTAAAGAAGATGTGACTTCCAAAGTGGAATATATAGAGCTATGCAAGACAGTAAGAAAAAGTATCACTGAAGACATAAGAAAATTCAACTGTGAACTAGTGAGGAAAGCAATTGAAAACAACCAAAGCCTAAAGATAGCAAAGGGACATCTCAGTAAGGGAAGAAAACAGATTATGGCACTGAGAAAAGAAGATGGTTCTGTAACAAGAAATAGAGGTGAAATTTTGACAAGAGTGAAAGATTTCTACTCCAAATTATATGAAAGGGATGATATATGCACTCCAGACATCATGAAAGATACCAGTACCAGAGTTCCTCCAGTCCTTCCAGCAGAAGTTGCACATGCAATCAAGAACATGAAGCGAGGAAAAGCTCCAGGAGAAGATGGAATTACTGTAGACATCATACAAGAAGCAAGTGGAGAAATCGAAACAGTACTCGCCCAAATTTTCACTCGATGCCTTAATGAAGGAAAGATTCCTGAGGATTGGAACACCGCTACAATGATCCTGCTACATAAGAAAGGTGACATTGAGGATCTCGGAAACTACAGACCTATCAGCCTCCTATCAGTAGTTTATAAAATCTTCACTAAAGTTCTTTCACACCGCTTGAAGGTAACACTGGACATGGCTCAACCGAGAGAACAAGCTGGATTCAGGAGTGGCTACAGCACAATAGATCATATCCACGTGCTGAGAGAACTAATTGAAAGAGCGAGGGAATATGAACTTCCATTGTGCATGGCTTTTATCGATTATGAAAAAGCCTTTGATTCGGTGAAACCATCAGCAGTTACAATGGCTCTGAAAACCTGCGGTATTGAAGATGCATACATTAATATTATTAATAACATCTATGAAAATGCAAGTGCAAAGATTAGGCTGTTTGAAAATACAACACACGTAAAAATTGGAAAGGGAGTGAGACAAGGTGACACCATATCTCCGAAGCTCTTTAATGCCACATTGGAGGGTGTTTTTCAGTCGCTGAGCTGGGAAAACAAGGGGATAAAGATTAATGGAGATTATCTAACCCACCTTCGTTTTGCTGATGACGTAGTCATTTTTGCAACTACCCCATCAGAGCTGCAGAGTATGATCCAGGAACTTGCTGACAAGAGTAAAGAAGTGGGATTAAAAATGAACTTTCAGAAGACAAAAGTGATGTTCAATGCTTTTACAAGAAATGAAGATTTATCGATTGATGGAGAAAAGCTGGAGATAACAGACACGTACGTTTATCTTGGACAGCAGATATCAAGTGAGGGTCACATTGATGAAGAAATTAATCGGCGTACAAAACTTGCCTGGAGAGCTTTTGGAAGAAACAGCATAATTTTCAAGAGCAATATGCCATTATGTCTTAAAAGAAAAGTGTTTGATCAATGCATCCTTCCAGTGCTTACGTATGGTGCAGAGACGTGGACCTTAACTAAAAGAGACATACAAAGGCTGCAGACAACTCAAAGAAGCATGGAGAGGTGCATGCTTGGTGTAACCAGGAGAGATAAGAAGAGGAACTCGTGGATCCGAAAAATGACAAGAGTGGAAGACATCATGATCAGAGTTAAATCCCTGAAATGGCAATGGGCTGGACATACTGCCAGAAGGACAGATCATCGATGGACAGCCGAAATTTTAGATTGGATTCCAAGGGACAGGAAAAGACCCAGAAGAAGACCACATGGGAGATGGGTGGATGAAATTCGAAAGTATGCAGGGGTGACATGGAGGAGACTGGCACAAGACAGACCGTTGTGGAGGAAACTTGGGGAGACCTTCGTCCAGCAGTGGATTGATAATGGTTGACAATGATGATGATGATGATTTGTACTTATTTGCCTCTTAATTCTAGGGACTGATTGAAAAATGCGTATTAAGCGGGAAATCGTATTAACCGTGAGCATATTAAGCGGATTTCACTGTATATAGGGCCCCTAGCTTATATCCCTTTTAGTCTCTACCCTCCCTCCTTAATCCGGACCTGACAACACCACAGACAATAAAAAAATATTTTGTGTATTAAGCGGGAAATCGTATTACTCGTGAGCTTATTAAGCGGATTTCACTGTATATAGGGCCCCTAGCCTATATCCTTCTTAGTCTGGGACTGCGGGTAGCCGAGTGGGCAACGTTCGTGACTGCCACGGGAAGGGCCTCAGGTTCGATCCCAGGCAGGTATGAACGCTCAATCCACTAAATATCCGCCGTGCGTCGGATGGGCACGTTAAGCCGTCGGAGTCCGGGAACTGGCCCCCGGTAATAAATAAGGGCGTCTTTCTCCCCCTTTCTACTTCGCTTCCGTGTCACTTTCCTATCGGGCGCTCTAGCTCAAATCTCCTATTTCTAAGGGTTGTTTAAGACCTGGGGTCAGACACTCCCTTCCTAAAATCCTCTACATATGATCATTTTTAGTCTCTAGCTCCCCTCCTTAATCCGGCCCTGACATCACCACAGACAACACCAAAAAGTACTGTGTATTAAGCGGGAAATCGTATTAACCGTGAACGTATTAAGCGGATTTCACTGTACATAGGCCCCTTAGCCTATATCCTTTTTAGACCCTACACTCCCTCCTTAATCTGGCCTAGACAACAACACAGACAATAAAAAAAATATGTGTATTAAGTGGGAAATCGTATTTACCCTGAGCGTATTAAGCGGATTTCACTGTATATAGGCCTAGCCTATGTCCAATTTTAGATCCTACACTCCCTCCTTAATCCGGCCCTGACAACATCACAGATAACAAAAAAATATTATGTGTATTAAGCGGGAAATCGTATTAACCGTGAGCGTATTAAGCAGATTCCACTGTATATATGGGCCCCTAGCGTATATCCCTTTTAGTCTCTACCCTCCCTCCTTAATCCGGCTCGGACAACAGCACAGCCAATAAAAAATATTATGTGTATTAAGCGGTCAATCGTATTAATCATGAACGTATTAAGCGAATTTCACTGTATATAGGGCCCCTCGCTTATATCCCTTTTAGTCTCTACCCTCCCTCCTTTATCAGGCCCTGACAGCACCACATATAATAAAAACATATATGTATTAAGTGGTAAATCGTATTAACGGTGAACGTATTAAGCGGATTCCACTGTATATAGGGTCCCTAGCCTATATCCCTTTTAGACCCTACCCTCCCTCCTTAATCCGGCTCTGACAGCACCACAGACACGCATCAACTTGGGTGCTACAACAACCCTTACCTTACAGTCACGGTTTCTTATTCAAATAAATATAGCAGAGTTTTCCGGAATGAAATATTATGGAAAAACCTCACAACAAAGCCGTCTTTGCTATCGTTTCGTTAAGTCGAGCCGAAAATGCATTGATACTCTGGAAATGAGAACAACTGAACGTCATGCCCTAAAGGCTGATTTTTCGTTGTGTATAATTTCTTAGAAGAGATTTCTTTAAATTTCCCGTTTTATTTTTTTTTTCATTTTAGCTCGAGAGAGAATCGTATTTCAAGAATGGGGTTTCTCGCAATTATTTGTTGCCATGCCAATTGACATTCAGAAAACGATGACACAATCACTTACATTTACGAAGCGTGAATTACACTCAGAAAGAATTTTCATTGTCGCCGGTAACAACTTAATACATCTCACTTGGTAAAATACCAAATGGTTTCATCTATATAATTCTTTTTATTGTTAATTGATAAGGAAAGGAGTTACGTAGGAGTATGTTGACATCTGAAAGAGCTCAGAAATTTAATAAAATGAATTTCTTGCAACAGCATTGGTATTCGTTTATCCAACAGGAATTCCAGACTTTTCCGCACCTGGAATTCTTGCCCGAAAAAAAAATTATTAAACTGCTGAATAAATAACAATTATTTGTTCATCGATATATTGATAAACGTTGACAAATATTAATAATTTTTGTTGATCTACGAATATTTATAGGAAAATGCACTGAAGAATGCTAATGACTTTTACTCATCAAAGGGATCACAAAGGGCGCAGCAACTGTTGCAGATCCCATCACTACGGATTTGTGAAGTCAGTTGCTGGAAGATAAACACACATAGTGCCGTGGATTGTTGGCACCGTAGCGTAAAGCGAACGCACTAGGCTAGTTACCGAGAGATCTGGGATTCGTTCCCAGCGTGTCGAAGTACAATTTTTCGGTTGCTATGTGTTAAAGAAAAATGTGGAAAGAGAGATGACTTCGTCTATTTAAAGGGATCACACATTACTACAAACTGGTAAATTTTATCGATAGCGAAATTTACATACAAACATATATTGATGAATGTTAAATAGCTTTTATTGATCAAATAATACCCGTAGAGACATGTACTGGTAAATATTGATAATTTTTACTTAACGATCAAAACTGCCCATAGATAAATGTACTGGTAAATGTTAATGATTTTTATTGATAAACAAATATTTTTAGGTAAGAGTATTGACAAATATTGATAAATTTCATTTGCTGATTAAAAAACATCCGTATCTGAATGCATTGTTTTGTGTGGGGAGGCGCCCCCCACACCGTGGGCGACTCGATGTATACTATAAGAATTCGCCCATCTCTAATTTAATGCCGCTGGTTCTAGGTAAGGGAAAGACCCAGTGCCTTAAGACAAACACAACATCTATTCCTCACCGAGTTTCGAAACCAGACATATCTCGGACGAATAGTCCAAGATGGGTCTGGGTTCGAATCCTGCCCATCTTGGACTCTATTCGTCCGAGATGGGGCTGGGCTTGAGTCCCGGTGAGGATAGATGCTGTGTTGCAGAGTTTAAACCACTGTGCACCGGAGCGCTCTGAATGCATTAATAGAGATACATCATTTAGAGATAAATATTTCAGAGGTAAATATTTCAGAGGTAAATATCGATGATTTTTATTGATCAGTCAACACTGACCTTATTTACTGAATGTTCATTCAATAAATGAGAATAACGCTATCAACGACATGTAACAACAAGTTAGTAAAATCATGCAATGCATTGATTATAATACGCTTTGCAGCATACCAGAAATCATTACTCAAGTTATGAGGATAATGGCTGTGGAATAAATCTCGCTCCTGTGCCGTGACCTTTGATCCCATTTCGATGATATTCAACAGAACCGGTTCAGTGTACCTCCGAAATAACATGATAAAGTTCTGTCGCAATCGAACCATTTTTGCGTAAGTTATGATGCATAATAAGGGCTATGGAATAGATCACGCTCCTGTGTCCTAATCTTTGACCCCATTTCATCCATTTTCAACAGGATTCGTCTCCAGTCAAGACCCTACAACATACTAACATTTCATCCAAATCGAAGAATTTTTACGTAAGTTATGACGCATAATGGCGACGGAAGTGATTCCGCTCCCATGCCCTCCCCTTTGACCCCATTTCGCCCATTTTCAATAGAGTTTGTCTTCGGGTGGTCCCCTACCCGATACCAAAATTTAATCGAAATTGAACCCTTTTTACGTTAGTTACGACGCATAAGAGCAGTGTAATGTATCCCGATCCTATGCCCTGACCTTTACCCCATTTTGTCCATTTTCACTAGGGTTTGTCCCCAGGTGGTCCCCTACCACATACTAAAATTTCATCCAAATCGAACGATTTTTACGCACGTTATGACGCATAAAGGCAATTGAATGCATCCCGCTCCTATGTCCTGACCTTTGACCCCACTTCCCCCATTTTCAATCGGGTTCATTTCCAAGTGGTTCTCTACAATATACTAAACTTTCATCGACATCGAACCATATTTACGCAAGTTATGACGCATAAGGGCAATGGAATGGATCCCGCTCCTATGCCGTGACCTTTGACCCCATTTCGTCCATTTTGAATAGGGATCGTCCCCAGATAGTCCCCTACCACATAATAAAATTTTATCGAAATCGAACCATTTTTACGCGAGTTATCGAGCCGACAGACGGACGGACAAAGCTGGAGCATGTACGCTTCTTCAACCTACGGTTGGAAAGCGTAAAAAAGGACGTCTATTCGAAACCCTTTTTGCAGATCGAATTCCGTCATCATGAATAGCTAATTGGATATCAAGCTTCTAATATTGACGATTTTTGTATAGTAATAAAATGCATGAATATCCCTATGACTTCAACCCATAGGCGTAGCCAAGGGGGTGGTTCTCAGGTCCGGACCCCCCCCTTGAGGAGAGATTTAGCATGAATTTAAAGCGGTATATATAGGGCTTTCACAATTAACCAAACCCATGTACCCCCTCCCTTAAGAAATTTCTAGCTACGCCACTGCTTCAACCGAGTCAATAACTGAATAAAAGTAATAATAACAAGAAAGTTGACACCGAATTTTCGGGTGTAATAAGCACATCTTTTGAATCCGTTCTGACGCAAATTAAATTTATCAAAGCTATTCAAAGTCAATGGAACCGGTATGGAAAACAATAGATCTGACCAAAGAAAGAAGATTTTCAATCGGGTTTTTAATCCCTCAGATATTGCTGTAAACGGAATCGTGAGCTTACGCACTCTTAGAAACAGAGATATCGACAAAAATAAGATGTGAATTTACGTCTCCTGGTGGGAAAACCATGCATTATTTTAGGAAGAAAGTATTCTCAAAAGGTTTATCCGTATAAGCGGTATCGGTCGTAGAAAAAAAATTAGTCGAGTTTTCAGGAGCCCAGATTTTGCAACAAATACTTC
Source organism: Macrothele yani (assembly GCA_039090855.1). Taxonomy (NCBI): domain Eukaryota; kingdom Metazoa; phylum Arthropoda; class Arachnida; order Araneae; family Macrothelidae; genus Macrothele; species Macrothele yani. Next base: position 41,373,976 of record CM077028.1, read on the forward strand.
AGAAGCAGAAATTAGCACATATGACCCCTGGTGGCTAAACCATTCTTTACCAAACATTAGAAATTATGTGAAAAATATTTTCCATCAGGTCTTGTATACGATACAGGAAGAATTTTTCAAATCAGAGCATTAGGAGCAGAAATAACGCAGAAAACGCAATTAACCTTTGTGCCCCCTAGCGGAAAGTGTGTGATTTACTTGAAATTTTTGAATTTATGCGAAAAACAGTTCGCATCTGAAACACTATCCAAGAAAGAAGGAATTTTTCAAATCGTACTCTTAGAAGTAGAGATATTGACAAAAATAAGATATACAACTACGTCCCCTGGCGTAGAAACCATGCATGTTTTCAAGAAGAAAAATTTCCTAAAAGATTTGTCGACATGAGTAGTATCGGTTAACAAACAACGTTTTTTTCAATCGATAATTTAGAAGCTCATATTTTGCTGCAAATACAACAGAAGCAGAAATTAAGATTTACGCCCCCGGGTGGCCAAACTATTTTTTTACAAAAATTAGAAATTATGTGCAAACGATTTCCTATCAAGAGCTGTATCCGGTGCAAAAGAATTTTTCAAATCGGAGATTTAGAAGCAGAGATATAGGGGGAAACGCAATTTAGCGCTACGCCCCCTAGCGGAAAGTCTATGAATTACTTGAAATTTTTGAAATTATATGAAAAGCATGTCACACGGAAAACACTATCCAACAAAGAAGGATTTTTTTTTAAATCGGACTCCTAGAAGTAGAGATATTGACAAAAATAAGATGTACATCTACGCCCCTGGCGGAGAAACTGTGGAATATTTTAAGAAGAAAATATTCCGAAAAAGTTTATCGATGTGAGTGGCATCAGTCCACGAAAGAATTTTTTAATCGATATGCTAGAAGCTACGATTTTATGGCAAATACATCAGAAGCAAAAATTAACACTTACGCCCCCTGGTGGCCAAAGTATTCTTTACCAAGAATTTGAAATTATATGCAAAAGATTTTCCATCAGAAGATGTATCCGCTGAAGAAAAAAATTTTCAAATCGGAGTTTTAGAAGAAGAGTTATCGGGGTAAATGTAATTTACGTTTACGCCCCTCTAGCGGAAAATCTATGCGTAATTTGAAGAAGTAACTATATCTAAAATACTCTTCGACATAAATGGGATTGAAAGACATAATTTTTTTCAATCGGATGCTTAGAAGCAAATATGTGAAATAAAACGTATTTTTGAATTCAACATCATCTGCATTTACGCTCTCTACCGGCGAAATTGTAAATCGTAAAAAAAAAAAAAAAACGAAATAAAGGATCATCATTTGCATATTTCAAGCTTCCCAATGCAAAAAGAATTTTTCAAATCGGACTAATAGTTGCTGAGATATCGTGGGTACAGACGGACGGACAAACCGATACAGAAGCACGATCTTTTTACAAAAGACGTGCTAAAAATCGCTTGCGAAATGTATTTTAAGCTCAAAGTTTTGTCCTTTTCGGAATTAATTACGAAGGGAATTTGATTTCACCAAAGCAATTATTAGGCTACATCTCGGCCCGTATTCAGAATGCTATCTGAAGAAATTTCAGAGTTTGCCATACGAAATCTTTAACTTATTAGAAGCTTAAGTCTGTTCAAAATGACCGATTTTTTTTTTATTTTTATTTTTTTTTTGAAACTCGCAATACTAATTTAAGGAGTTAAATGATGTTTTTTTCTTGTTTTCTTGGCCAACAAATAAAAGCATCCTTTGCGCTGTTCAATCAAAGACGGTACTTTATTTAACGAGGCATAGTGTTTCTTATCATGAGTTACTTTTCTGAGAAATTGATTTTCATAAACAAGACGCACAGGTATCGTTCGTGAAAACGTTGCCACAGCGTTTAAATAAATCTGTTGTTTAAAATGTACAAATCGCTGACATCACCTAGCTTTTTTCTTCTGCTTTGGGGCTTTGAAGACCACCATGAACAACTCTATGTGTTGTAAGCAGTGGCCCGCCCCTAATTTAGGGCACTGGTTCGAGGGAAGGAAGAGAGACAGTGCCAAAAGACAAATATAGCATCATGGGGGTCGAACCCGTATCCATCCCGGATAAATGGTCTGAAGCAAGCATTTAGACCACTGGGCCACCGGGTCGTTTAAGTATGATTTGTACAAGGGCCTTTCCATGAAAACTGAGAGTAAAGTCACACAGCCGCCCCGGTGGCGCAGTGGTCTAAGGCGCTGGCCTCTGATCATTCGTCCGTAAGGGATCCGGGTTCGAATCCCGGTGAGGCATGGATGTTGTGTTTGTCTTACGGCACTGGCTCTCTCTCCGTTCCCTGGAACCAGTGACCCTAAATTAGGGACGGGCGACTGCTTATAGCCCATTGAGTTGCTCACGGTGGTCGTTAAACCTCCAATCAAAAAAAAAAAAAAAAAGTCACACAAGATGAAGAAATATAAGTACAGCAAAATAAATGCTATTCTTTCTCAAAGTACAGTATCTTCCCTCGGATGACATGCAACGGTCCCACGTTCAGTCTACTTTTCAAAGCATGTGGCGAAGGCATTTTGTGGAAGCTGCTTTAGCGACCCCTGTACAGCTTGAATAACGTCACCATCTGCGTTGGATGTTGCACCACGGAACTTCTCCTTCATTGTTGGAAACAATCAGAAATCGCACGTGGCGACGAGACTGTAGACACTCTGTGGCATGATATCAATACTGCATTTCGTAAGAAACTATTGAACACAAGCAGCCACATGTGGGCGGGCGGTATCATGGTGTGAGGTCTACTTGCCCACCAGTTCCGGTCGCTTAATCGATATTTGTCGTCGTAGAAGCTTCAAGGCTGAAATGTAATACTCAGCATTGACAGTAATTTGTGGAGGAACGGCATGCTGGTAGACTACACCTTTATGATCAAAGAAAATTATCATAATCGGGAAGCTGATTTGGTTTAGCAGCCATTTTTCGGAGAAGGCCAGCCTGTGTGTGTCTCCAGACACTCGTTGCGCACTTCGTGAGGGGGTCGAAATAGTGGATCCATGTTTCATCGGCAGTTATTACTGTGTTTAGAATGTTTGGATTCTTTGAAATCATTTATTTCCACTCATGACACACCTGAACTCTGGCTAACAATTGTTCTCTCGTCAGGTGATGAGGTACCCATCTGAAACACACACGATGCAACAGTAATTTGTCGCGTAGAATGCGGAATTCCGACGTTTTTGAAATATTAGTTGACGCCGCTACGTCTTCACACGTCAATCGTCGATCTTCTTGCAGGATTGCCTAAACAGTATTAACAATACGCTCCGTAACAACACTTTGAGGTTGACCAGGAGCAGGAGAGAGTTCTGCCGACAAACTCCCTTTTTGGAAATCATGGTGCTATCTAAAAATCGTTGACTCACCAAACATTTATCTTTGTGAGGTTTTTTCATTAAATCAACTGTTTCTGGAACCGTTTTATCCAAACGATAGCAGAATTTTATCGCACAACGTATTTCCCTTCTTAACTCTGAATCACTCGCCTCCATAGCTGTATGGCGAAATGCAGACGTAACTTAAACAACTGCGCAATAACAAAACCGGAATCGTCTGCTACGGTTAACAATTGTTGCTACAGATACTTCCTTAATTCAGTTAATCGTCTGCGTGGTTATTTTCCCCCTTCGTACTGTTGCCAACTTAAAAACAATTACTCTCAGTGTTTATGAAACGGCCTTTGTAATATCATTTAGATTTAAACTCAAGGCATACTAAAAAAATATTTGAGAAATGCAACATGCTAGCAATTATCTTTTTACTCTGAATCAAATAGCCGCTTACTAGCGGGAAAGGTTTCGTAAAATCACAGGAAAAAATCAAAAGCGAAGATTTTGCGACATTTCTGTATATATACGTAAAGACCTGAAAGTGACTTCACTGAAATAAACGGAATTACTTGTATGAACACTACATGAATCAGTTCCTAAATACTTCAGCTACAGTAAAACAGGAGTCATCCAACAAATTTCAAGACAAGATTACTTACGGGTAGCGTTTGTTCGGCCCAAACTCCTTTGGGACTCAACAAGGCACAACTACAACTCACTTTTCCATATTATTAACTTAACCCACGTAATGTGAGTTAATAATCCGAACACTTGGTTAAGGAAAAACAACAAGAAGGAGACGTCTGATACCAACGAAATTTATACAGCATAATAACGGAATACAGAGGATAACGTGATCAAAACATTATGGCAAAATACAGCTGCATCTGCTGGTAAATTGAAAAGTAACATTTCCATGTACCATGGTTAGTACGAGGTTGAACCGCCATGAACTGCGTCACACAGTGCAATTCTGGCATGGAGTCTGCCGTACAGATGTTGGATGTAAGTTTGGGGTATTGACTTCCAAGCATCCTCAACCTGGACGCGTAAATCGGGAATGGTCGTGGCTGGCCGTGGAGACCGGATAAGTCGTTGTCCCATAAAATCCCACGCGTGCTCAATGGAGGACAAATCCGGTGAACGTGCAGGCCATGGAAGTTGTCTCACACCCTGAAGTGCATGGTGCGTTGCACGTGCCGTGTGTGGGCGTGCGTTATCTTGCTGGAAAACACCACGATGGACCGACCTTACAAATGGCACAACAACAGGCTGAATGATGTTGTTGATGTAGGAGGTGCTGTTTAATGTACCCGGTACAAACACTAGTTGTGTACGGGAGTGATAGCTGATCGCTCCTCACACCAGAAGACCAGATGTAGTCCCTGTGTGTCGCTGGCGGGTGCAAAAGGGTGGAGACGCTCCCATGTGCGTCTGCGAACACGCATACGGCCATCGGAGGCTCCCAAGCAGAATCTGCTTTCATCGCTGAACACGACAGATCGCCATTGCGTTCTCCAGTGCGGACGTTGGCGACACCACTGCAGCCGTTCCTGACGGTGGGCTGGAGTCAGAGGTACACATGCCAGAGGCACACGTGCACTTAGTCCTGCATTCAGTAGACGGTTGTGGATTATTCACACAGTCACCTCAGGTGCAACGGCAGCTCGGATTTGCGTTGCAGTGGATGTTCTGCTTGACAACGCCGCTCTTCTTATGCGTCGATCGGTCCTCTCATCAGTCAGTCTGTGACTCCCGGTACCACGTCTTCTCGTGTGGGAATGTTCCTCGGATCATCTACGCCACCATCGTACCACCACCGATACTTCCCGTCCAATTCGCTCCGCAGTACGGCGATACGACCACCCGGTTTCGCGGAGTCCGACTAGACGACCTCGCTCAAAGTCCGATAACTGCTGAAATCGTACACGTCTTCCATGTCCAGGCATTGCAGTTTCTTCAGGGTCTTCGCACGTGTCCGTACGCCGACGACTGATTACATTCACTTCGCCGTACTCCTTAAATACCACCGACGATAATTCGCATATTATGCCGTGCTGTGGCGTAAGCGCTCACCGGTTGGTCCCGAAATTAACATCACACCTACGTAAACTCGACTCCATTAACATATGTAAATTTCATGATCGTCCGCCAATTCCTTCTTGGTGTTCTTTTTTCACTTTCCGGCAGTGTAGATCAAACTTCAATTAAACAACGCCGCTACTACTGTTATACACAATTATAGCATTATAACATCCACCATCTCCACATAACATCCACCATCTCCACATTTCTGCTGCTGCTCAAACATTATATATCTTCCAGTTCTCATCGGACACATTACGTTCCGCCGCTCTCGTGGCGCAGTGGTCTAAGCGATGGCTTCTGACCATTTGTCCGAGATGAGTCCGGGTTCGAATCCCGGTGAGGCATGGACCTCCCTTTCCTGGAACCAGTGGCCCTAAAGTAGTGACTAGCGACTGCTTATATAGCCCACTGAGTTGCTGACGGTGGTCGTCAAATCTCCAATAAAAAAAAACAAAAAAAAAAACACTATATTCCCTTACGAGAGAGAAGATATAATGTTAAATTTGAAAAACGCTAAAGGAGAATGAATTCAAATTAGATAAAGAAAGTAACTTAAAAATGGAAGTTAAATCATTGTATACGTCACATTCTGGCTACGTACATTCTGTCGAAATACTGAAGTTAAAAGAAATGGAAACTTTTCAAAAAGGAAATTTTGTTAAAAATTCTACACCTACCGAAAACTTTGCTATACACGTTATCTTCAGACATTTCCTGTGAATTCACACCATTTATTTTTTAGACGGTAGGAATTAGAATTGTTAAATATTCCGACAGTGAGGTACTTAACAGATAATTTTGTGAAGTGCAACTAAAACCATTTTGCAGAAATCTCATATCCAGGCACTATATGACAGATACACTGAAGAGCAATTGAATTAGAGACAGCTGGCTTTATGCAAATGTGGCGCTGTGAGCGGCCCTGTAAACGGAAACGACATGACGTATGCAGCGATCCGACAATATAAGGAATGATGCGACGGGAATCAGTAAGAGTCGGACGCAGTGTGGTTAAGACGAAGGATCTAAGCGCATTTGATCGTATGCAAATTATCGGGGCCCGACGAATGGATCACTCCATCTCGGAAGTCATGCAGGAACTGGGATTTTCACGAGCCACTGTGTCACGGGTGCACCGTGAATACATAGAATCCGGTAAAACCATCCCTGCAAGTGTCAACTGCCGTGGACAACAGTGTGTGCATGAGCGGGGTCATCGTCGGCTAGCTCGCATTGTAACAGCGGATAGACGGGCCACAGTGCAAGAAATCACTCGGCAATTTAACGCTGGTGCACAAAAACGTGTAAGGAGCCACACCATCCAGAACCATCTCCTCGCTATGGGGTACAGAAACCATCGTCCCACGAGGGTACCGCTGCTGACCGCACATCACAGGGTGCAAAGTTTAGCATGGGCGCGGAAACATCGCCACTGGACCCTAGACATGTGGGAAAATGCTGCCTGGACTGATGAGTCGAGATTCACGTTGGTACATGCGGATGGCAGGATACGAGTACGGCGCAAACCACATGAAGCGATGGATCCTTCTTGCCAGCAGGGTACTCTTCAAGCTGGTGGGGGTGGCATTCTCGTCTGGGGACTGTTTACGTGGATTGAAATGGGACCCCTGGCGCGTGTGGCATTGTCCCTCACAGGTCAACGTTACCAGGATATCCTGGATGACCATTTGCTCCTGTTTGTGTATCTTCAGCATCCCACTGTGGACCTCATCCTGCAACAAGACAATGCACCGTGCCATCGCTGCCGAATCGTATCCGAATGGTTGGATGAACACTCCACCGACGTGACCTCGCTTCCTTGAACAGCTAGGTCGCCTGACCTCAATCCCACCGATCCCAGCTGGGATGCCATCGAGAGAGATGTTCAAGGCTATGACCCCCTCCACCAAATCTTCGTGAGCTGTGGGAGCTTGTTCAGGGGTCGTGGATCCGTATAGCTTCCCAACGCTTCCGGTGTCTTGTCGAGTCCATGCCGAGACGAATCGCCGCCGTCATCAGGCCGAAAGGTGGTACTAACGTTACTAGACAGGTATCTCTAATTCAATTGCTCTTCAGTGTACAATCAAGTGAGAAGAACACATTTGTATTCAAAGCATCGATAATTAATATCCTAATTTGAACTTTTTAAACTTTTTAATGTTCTTATGGTCACCCTCTATGTTAATTTACGTAGACTCAATATCAATCGACTCTCTGTCTCTGTCTCTCTCTCTCCTTATAATACCTTAACAACACATCAGTAAAGATGAAATTAAACAATGATCTGCCATCCCACTGGATGTACGTACGACATCTTGGTAAACATATCCTCATTTCACATGGAGTTAATAAGGTACATATTAACACTGAGGATACACGTAGCCCTCAATCATTTAGTGCAACAGATTGCACCTATATTTGAGCAGCAGCATTGATCTCGACTGACAATTGGAAGACAGTTATGTACCTGAATAGCGCGACATGCTATGGGAGTAAGAGCTTTAGGTTGTTTTCGAATTACATAGTGCGGCAATTACGTAATGAGACTATTTTAAAAAAAAATACCGGTAAAACACACGATTCGGAAAGGCATGGGTTTTTGATAAGTCATTTACCAGCTATGTGGTGGCAACAGCGTTCGCGTGAGAATTGCGATGATGATTATTTACGCTGTGCATGACGTCATTCGACGGAAGAACATTTTCACAGTCTGTCATGTAGAAGAGAGAAATGATGTGGTCCTGTTTGAAAATTGGTAAAACTGCATCTGAGACAGCTGAATTGTTTGCGTGGTGTATTAACTGGTTGATAATTAACGTTGTTAACTTATTATTTCTAGAGGTTGTTAAGAATGAGCATGGACTCTTTCATCTCGGGGATCGTAGTTAGAGTTCGGCACGCAAACACCACACGTGAAGGAAACAATAGAAGAGCTGGCAATAACAAGCAGGACGCTACATTATTTAATGAAATGCTTCGTTTCTTTAAAAAAAAAAAAAAAAAAATTATTTTTCTCTTTGATTTCGAGAATACTTGTCCGTAGGCTTTTGTCTAACTTACTATTTTTTCGCCGAACAATATATTTCTATTCCCTGTAATATCTGCGTCCGACGATTCTCTCGTTTTTCTTCCGCTTTACGGGGAAAGCTTAAATCCTCCCGCTACCTTAAAACGAATCTGTGCCAATTCCGGACTTTCCAGTTCCGGACAACCAGGGAAAACGTGCCAATTTCGGACAACACCGCTTACCGCTTCCTTTCCGTTTAACCCGCGTATTGTTTATTCTCAAGGGAGCTGGTGCCTCAGAGAAAAGCACACCCGTCTGATACGATGTGGGGCGACATCACGTAGGCTATTCGAATTCAGTCTCTTCTTGTTCAGTTGTAAGAAGAATTTCAGGAAGGAAAGAACTCGAACAAACTGTCCGAAGGATTTATCATGGATGTTTTAGAAATTATCGAGACCGAAAAAAAGGAAGCCTTCTGCTTTTTAACGGATATCAATACAGGATTCATCGGAAGAACAAAGAGAACGTCATTAATTGGGCATGTATCAATGAGAGAACTGAAAAGTGTTCAGGCCACATGGCCACGAAAAATGGCATTATTTTACGAGTGTCGAATCATGTGTGAAAGCCTGATATCGCTCGTACCGAGGTGAAAAAGTCAGTTTCTCAAGCAAAGAGACGCAGTCCATCTCAGAGATATATCGGGAAGAGCTTACTCCGTTATTCAACCGTGGACAGGATTTGGTTACAGAAATTCAACTTATATTTGAGTCAACGAAGATTTCCTTATATCGCGATAGAAAAAGACAAGCTAACAACGATAAAGAGCCGCAAAATGCTGAAGATATTGTTTTTCCGGATGAAGTTTTAACAAGAAAGATGCCACCGAATTTTCGGGAGTAATAAGCACGTCTTTTGAATCCGTTCTCACGCAAATTAAATTTATCAAAGCTATTCAAAGTCAGTGGAACCGGTATGGAAAACAATAATATCAGGCGGAAGAAAGAAGTTTTTCAATCGGTTTTCCAATCTCTCAGATGTTGCTGTAAACGGAATCGTGAGCTTACGCCCTTTGGTTGCAGACTTGTGCGTTAAGAAAAACATGAATTTATATGAGTAACATTTCGCACCGGAAACGCTCTCCAACACAGAAAGAATTTTTCAAATCAGTGTTATATCTTTTATTTTGAACAAATTTATTATAAGAATAATCATATGTTATAAACAAATATTTAACCAATTCACCATAGTTATCTTCAAACGTTAATCGGTACCAACGTTACATTCTAATACGGAACACGTGTTAAAGTTACGAACAATGGCACACGTGTTAATGCTATTCACTGGGACACGTGTTACTGTCATCAATGTTAAATACAAGGTGTTAATTTTATTGTTATATTTATTATTATGAACAAATTATAGGTGCATCAATTACAGATCATTTACCGATTAAATTTACTTTATTGTGCCTTTTTATAACTATGGGACTTTTGTTCTACAGTGATCGTATATGGACAAAAACGTGCTCCTTATTTGTACTGGCATATAATAAAGCACGGCGTTGTGATTCACCTTTATCCCGTCACTGGAATGGTGGGGGAGTAAAGGTGCCGCTCGTGAAAGAAATCAGAAACATAAACACATATCTTAGTTTACACATACCTTAACTTATGTCTTGTGTGGTTATAAGGAAAACAAACAGGAATCTTATGTGGAAGTAATCAAAATAGTTTAATACGAGAGAATTAGGAACACTAAGGTACCACGTGCGTGGGTGCAGCCGTTAACAATACCTTACACATAAAATTTACTCTTATTACGATTTTTCTCTATAACGTCTCCGATCATTTCTGCATACATCTATCTATATATATAAGTGCAAAGCTTAGTGATTCATTTTTCTTCCAGTTCCTTTTCTCCTATGCTTTACCTAAATGTTTTACCTAGCTAACTGGGTTTTCATTGTTTTGTCATGACCAATACACACGCCACGTGCTCTAAATAGGGTTATGAATTAATTTAAGCAAGTACATGCAATAAAAGGGAAAAGGAAAATAACTTATCTGGTATCTCCATATGTCTTTCAGGTTTTCAACACTGGGCATATACACCTAATTGAGCTGACTGGCGCTATCCGAACTCGGCTTTCCGTTTGACAACGTTGGGCATATTTCATTTCTCTCTCGTCATACTCGGCACTCAATACCCACGTCTGTTCCTTGTCGCTACACGTACTCCACTACTCTTGACCAGTGAAAAACCCCTGACCTTCTGAGCTTCACCTTGTCCGCTGATGCCAAGGTCACTTGACCTTCTGAGGGGTTCATCTATTCCGTCAGGTGAACGTTACTTCGCTCCCTTCTTGGGAACTGACCCTTCAACTTTTCCGACCCCCCTATATCCCCTGGGGCCTAAGTATCGTCTCAAGGCTTGAGATTGCCTCTCGCTATCCCCTGGGGCTATCTATGCACGTGCATGTTGGACTAAATTTATTTTAAATAATTTTATTTCCAACATCAGACTCTTAGAAACAGAGATATCGACAAAAATAAGATGTGACTTTACGTCCCCTGGTGGGAAAACCATTCATTATTTTAGGAAGAAAGTATTCTCAAAAGGTTTTTCCATATTAGCGCTATAGGTCCAAGAAAAAAAAATTTGTCGAGTTTTCAGGAGCCCAGATTTTGCTACAAATACATCAGAAGCAGAAATTAACACTTATGCTCCTGGTGGCCAAACCATTCTTTACTAAATATTAGAAATTATGTTAAAAATGTTTTTCATCAGGTCTTGTATGCTATACAGGAAGAATTTTCCACATAGGAGTTTCAGAAGCAGAAATAACGCAAAAAACGCAATTTACTTTTGTGCCCCCTAGCAGAAAGTTTATGATTTACTTGAAATTTTTGGATTTATAGGAAAAAACATTTCGCATCGGAAACACCATCCAACAAAGAAGGAATTTTTTCAAATCGGACTTCTTGAAGTAGAGATATTGACCCAAAATAAGATATACATCTACGCCCCCTGGAGTAGAAACCATGCATTATTTCAAGAAGAAAATGTTCCTAAAAGGTTTGTCGACATGAGTGGTATCCGCCAACAAAAGATTTTTTTTTCAATCGAGATTTTAGGTGCTCATATTTTGCTGCAAATACATCAGAAGCGGAAATTAAGACTTACGCCACCTGGTGGCCAAACCATTTTTTACAAAAAATTTGAAATTATGTGCAACGGATTTCCCATCAGGAGCTCTATCCAGTGCAGAAAGAATTTTTCAAATCGGAAATTTAGAAGCATAGATATAGGGGAAGCAATTTACCTTTACGCCCCCTCGCGGAAAGTGTATGAATTGCGTGAAAATTTTGAAATTATATGAAAAACATGTCACACTGGAGACACTATCCAACAAAGAAAGATTTTTTCGAATCGGACTCCTAGAAGCAGAGATATTGACAAAAATAAGATATACATCTACGCCCCCCCTGGCGGAGAAACTGTGGAATATTTTAAGAAGAAAATATTCCAAAAAGGTTTATCTATGTGAGTGACATCCACCCACGAAAATTTTTTTCCAATCGATACTTTAGAAGCTCAGATTTTATGGCAAATACATCAGAAGTAAAAATGAACACTTACGCCCCCTGGTGGCCAAAGTATTCTTTACCAAAAATTTGAAATTATATGTAAAAGATTTTTCATCAGGACGTGTATCCGCTGAAGAAAAAAATTTTTAAATCGGAGTTTTAAAAGAAGAATCATCAGGAAAAACGTAATTTACTTTTGCGCCCCCTAGCGGAAAATTTGTGCGTAATTTGAAAAAGTAACTATATCTAAAATACTCTTCGATATAAATGGAATCGAAAGATAAAAGCATTTTTTCAATCGGATGTTTAGAAGAAGATATGTGGAAAAAACGTATTTTTGAATTCGACATCATCTGCATTTACGCCCTCTAGCGGTGAAATTGTACATCGTAAAAAAAAAAAAACGAAATAAAGGATCATCATTCGCATATTTCAAGCTTCCCAATGCAAAAGAATTTTTCAAAGCGAACTAATAGTTGCAGAGATATCGTGGGTACAGAGGGACGGACGGACAAACCGGTAACATAAGCACGATCTTTTTTACAAAAGACGTGCTAAAAACGAATGAAGGTGAAAATTTTCTGCTTTTCGACGAAAGGGATGAAAAGAGAATGCTCGTTTGCCACTAGAAAAGGATAGGAAGTTATGAAAAAAAGCAAAGTGTTCTTCATGGACGGCACATTTAAAATCTGCAGTAAACAATTTATTGAATTATACACAATTCACGCTGATATCGGAAGTACCGCAGAAAAAAACTAAGCCATCCAAATGGTGTTTGCTCTGCTTCCCAAAAAGAAAGAGCGGACATAATACGAACAGTTTTTTACCCTCCTGAAAAGACATATTGCCGACTAGAATCCTGAAGTAATTATCATGAATTTCGAAATAGCTGTAATTGCACCTCTGAACAGTCTTTTTCTTTCGGCTCTCATTAGTGGGTGTAATTTTCATTTCAATCAGTGTCTTTGGCGGAAAATTCAAGAAATAGGGTTGGTCACATGCAGATTACAAGAACAATGAAGAGATTCGGCTCCATCTGGTTATGTGTGCAGCCAGTGGCGTAGACAAAGTGCCCCCCGGGAGACCGATGGTTGACTGTGCATTCAAGAGGGAATCCCAAGTCATGCGAAATTGCAGGAGTTTTGCGACTACTTTGTTCGTCAATGGTTAGGAAATTCTGCGATTAGCAGAGAAATGTGGAATTGCAACGGCAAACTTCACAGAACAAACAATATAGTCGAAGGATGGAACAACAGACTGAACACTTTCACTCGTAAGAGGTAGTCTGGGGTCCTCAAGCTAGTTAATTGCTTGAAAGGCGAAGCCAGCCAGAGTGACTTTATTTACGATAGATCTTGCATCTCTTTAGAAGGCAAGAAAAGGAAAACCAAAACAGTTAAACTTGATGAAAGAATCAGAAGAGCGACAATAGAGTATGTCGCAAATGGAGACATAAGGAAGTTTCTGTACACACTGGCTTTTGTTCAGAAATTTGAGTGAAAGGAAAACCGTCTCTTTGCAAAAGTAAGTCATGTGGGAAAGAAGTATAAAAAAAAAAAAATTAAAATCCTCAAAAAGGAAAAAAAATCACAAAATGTAAAAAATGAAAGAAAAAATCATTAAAAAAGGAAAAACAAACAAACAAACAAACAAAAAGGCCTTTAAGAACACGACAGTGTCGATGCATTTCTAGCTCAGAATGTCAGCATTGCCAGTCCTAAGCCTGGAGAAAGTATGTAGGAAAGTTGCTAAAAAAAAAAAAAAAAAGACTTGAATCAGCGACTTGGGGAACTAGAGAGTTGTCTGGAATTGGGACGTTTTTCTGGTTGTCCGGAATTGGGAGGATACCCCTTAAAACTCCGTGCCAAAAAAAAAACTAAGCCCCCTGGTCATCTCATGACCGCTGGCACCTTACCTCTCGCGTTGGTTGTCCTGCTCGTCCCTTTGTTTCCAGGCAAGTTGGCCTCCTTCGCTTCAACAAGCACTACGGTCTCTCCCAAGGAATAAAGGCGGCATAAAACTCAAACCTGAGGTTAAACGTGTTCCGCGTTCCCTTTTAATCATACATGCCGAAAAGTGCCAATTGCATTTGACAATATCAAATGTTGATACGAAGCACAAAGCCAAGTCTTCAAATGGCTTTCTCTATTGTGACATCTTTGTAAAACAAAATCTAAAGATGCGACAGCTTGGCGCCTTCTGAAAATCCGTACTTCCTGACAACGTGAAATATAATAAATGAAACTTTCTCAGGTTCGTAGACAAAGGAAAAGGGAACGCGAGGCAAAGGAAATGTTGCGAATGAGATTTAATATGTTTGCCTAAAATGCTTGTATTAAATCTCCGTAACAGATGCATATGGGATCAGGGTGGGAAATTAGCGGGTGCCAGGCGCAAAATGCGACCGTAATTTTTCGTTCTGCGACAACTATTTTGAGGACTGGCCTGCACAAATTTAGAAGAAATTGATCTGAATTAGTTCAGTTTCCAGGTAAATATCTTCGAAATGTTCCGTCTTACAGTTGCAAAATTTAATGCTGGGTTACGATTACAAATATGTTCAGATATTTTGGTGGGTATTAGTGAAAAATTCATTAATCTTCCTAATTCCTCAAATCTATGTACACACAGTACGTTTGGGATCATGTAAGACCCGAAGGTAAAATTTGTAACGCTTACAAATTACTCATAATCACTAAAGATTTTGTGCTTCGTACCAGATAAATAAAAGTCACGAAATGGAGTTAAAAAATACTGCAGTCAACAATTACCAAATCTCAAAGATCTGCTGGGGTCTTATAAGACCCCAAATGTCATAGGAAGGCTAATGTATCTTTGATTTGTGACATATATGTATATAAAGGTGTTTGGAAAACTTGTATAACTTTTGGTAATTATAGCTTAGTGGTAATTTTTGACGGGCGAACTAAGTATGTTAACTCCCGCGACTCTTGTATTGTAGCTGATGAATTCCGTAGATGTGGCTAAAGATTTTCCCTTCCTCTTTATTCTTTTTTTAAACTGACAAATCAGCGGAATTTCGGAAATATGTGAATTTATGTATGCAGTTTATTTTAAGTACAAGAAGCTGAACATGGTGATATCAAAATTATGAAAATACACCAAAGAACATTTTACTGGTAAAATAAGAGTTTCAAGTTGCTGTTTACATTGTAAAAAAAATAAGTGGTGGGAATTCACTAAAAAAAAAAAAATATTCTGAAAATAGCGTGCAGCAAAGTTCCCCGTAGGTGACCGTCTTTTTCAGAAATTTCCGTTTTTCAAAGTGCCTATTTATTTCAAATTCCGTATTTTCACAGAATTTCCGTTGATTTCAGGAAAGTCAGTTTCAGGTTTTTCCGTATTTAAACTGAAATTTCGCAAAAATCACGTTTCAGCCCTTACACTAGATAATTCTTTCGCAGCATTAAGGATCGAACCCCCCGCAGCATTAAGGATCGAACCCCCTCGTTTCTGTTGGTTCAACAGATAACGCGCGTGCATTTAATCACTCAGCCAGGAACACTCAAGAATTTGGGCCGCGGGTGGTCTGGTGGGCAACGTTCGTGACTGCCACGGGAAGGACCACAGGTTCGATCCACTAAATATCCGCCCTGCGTCAGATGGGCAGGTTAAGCCGTCGGACGCCGGGCACTGGCCCCCGGTAATAAATAAGGGCGTCTTCCTCCCCCTTTCTACTTCGCTGCCGAGTCACTTTCCTATCGGGCACTCTAGCCTAAATCGTCTAGCTTCCTATTTCTAAGGGTTGTTTAAGACCTGGGGTCAGACACTCCCTTCCTAAAATCCTCTACATAATTTGATCATTTGATCACTCGAGGATTTAACTCACGTTCATCGTAAAACAAACTGTGAGACGATGAAAAAACAACAACGTTTTTTTGTTATTAATGCGAGTGATTTAGTCGTTTTATTTTCTGTTGGAGCTTATTATTTTTCTGAATAAGTTCGTATATATATAGTTTTTTCTGTAGAAGGATTTTTCACAAATTAAGCATTTTTCATCGTGATTTTTCAAAGCAACAAAATGCTGTGCAACTTGATTTTTTTAAACTGACAATGACTTTCAATTATCTTTAAAAAAAGGTGAAATGTACTTTTTTATAGTATTATTTCACGAAACTCTTAAGTATAATATTTACTCTTGATGGCTGGCTATAATAGCTTTTGTCTTAAGTTACCCAAAGGCTGATATATAGACATCGTATATCGTATATAAACAT
Organism: Macrothele yani; assembly: GCA_039090855.1. Classification (NCBI taxonomy): domain Eukaryota; kingdom Metazoa; phylum Arthropoda; class Arachnida; order Araneae; family Macrothelidae; genus Macrothele; species Macrothele yani. The sequence goes on from CM077028.1 coordinate 41,390,258, forward strand.
CTGTTACGCAAAACCGACGACCCTGCATTTTTGAGCCCTTTCCCCAGATAATCCTTCCGCTCCAGTCAGAATTGGACCCGCGCAGCTCGGGATGGTTGAACAGGCAGCACAGCCTTTAACGACTGAGCCACAGACACTCGGAAATTTGAATCACGTACATCGTAAAACAAATTGCGCGACAATGATTTTTTTTTCTGTCAGTTATACGAGTGGTTTAGTCATTTTATTTTCTGTTGGAGTTTATTATTTTTCTAAATAGGTTTGTAATTTTTTTTTGTAGGAGGACTTTTCACAAATTAAGTGTTTTTCATCCTGATTTTTCGAAGCAACAAAATGCTTTCCAACTTGATTTTTTAAACTGACAATGATTTTCAGTTATCTTTAAAAAACTGAAATGTATTTTTATATTATTATTCCACACACACACACACACACACACACACACACTAAATATAAAATTTACTCTTGATAGCTATAATAGCTTTTGTCTTAAGTTGTCCAAAGACTGATGCAAAAACATCGTATGACATCCTGTACAAAAAGTTAAGTACCCGGTTTCTTACAGTAACGCGATGTATAATAAATATCTGATGCACAAAACAGGGTAGAGGAGAAGAAATATTCTGTGCTACAATAAATAAAATTAATGCGATATGCTATCCACAATATCCGATCTCGCTACAGAACTTCAAAATCAAATACTTCGACAGAATTTTAAAATTTAAATTAATCAAACTTCCAAGTATTCCCGTGAATCTCTTCTATTACCGGAAAGTTTTCTTCGTGTGCATACGGAAAAAGTGAGAACGGAGTTTTTCTGTTAAAATAAGAAAGGTTTCTGAAAATTCAGAATTTTCCCGCGGTACGAAAAATCTGTGAAATTCAGGTTTCTTTCTGTCATTTCGTGGAAAAAGTTGTATCAGAAATATGTTTCGTTAATTCACGAAAGGAATCACGGAAAGTGGCTCGTGAATTTCAGAAATGTTTTCGCAGTGTACAGTGAGTTTTGATAAAATGGGGTTTAAAAATCTACAAAAATCATCCTCACCCTACCTACCCCATGGACACACTTTTTTTATTTACACTGGCCAAATTTGAAACATAAAATTCCCCAAATTCTCCATATTTATTATTTCATTCACAATTTCTTTTAAATGCATGTGAGCATAGCTGTTATATGCTGTTCATTCGAAAAATAGATTCTGCGTATGGATTTAGATACAACTTTTCGTAACTTTAGTTTCCCATTGTACGAGAAACCAGCAATAAATTCGAGAAACAGATTCTGCGTATGGATTTCGATACAACTTTTCGTAACTTAAGTTTTCCATTGTACGAGAAACCAGCAATAATAATGAATTCGAGAAACATGGATTGGATTATTAGGTATGCAAATTAATTCTCGGCCACAGGCACAACACGTCGACAGCAAATTATCGCAAATCGAATACGTACCACATCAAGGAAATAATCCCCGTCGTGTTGGATACATTTGAGCCATCGGTCAGGGAGCTGCCGAATGTCACTGCGAAAAAAGAGGGCTGTTTAGAGTTGATAAAATCACCAATACTTGTGTGGACCTCCTCGACAGAAGTGAAGTGCGTATCCCTCAGGTGATGTTGCAGGGAGCGAAAGAAGTGATAATCCGACGAGGCGAAGTCTGGACAATACGCCGGGTGGGACAAAATCTCCCATCACAGGTCGGTGATCGTGTTTAAAGTCGTTTTCGCAGTGTGAGGACGCGCCTTATCCTGAAGCAACAGGACCGACCTTCTGCCCTTGCCGATGTACAGCCTTTTCACCTCCATTGCGTCACTCACACGAATGAGTTGCTGACAATAACGCTCAACATTGACCGTTTCACCAGGTTTGAGCCACTCATAGTGTACGACACCGCGCAGATCCCACCAAATGCACAGCAACAACTCCCTGGCATGGATATTCGGTTTGGCGACACTGGTGGTAGGCCGACCTGGATAAACCCACGATTTGCGCCGCTTAGGATTATTGTAGAGGATCCACCTTTCATCACAAATCAAAATCTTGTGGAGAAAATCCTTCTTCTTGAATCTGGAGAGCAAGGACACAGCAACATGGTAGCGCCTAGACTTTTTAACAGCTGTGAGTTGGTGGGGCACCCAACGGCCCTCCTTGTGAATTCGTCCAAGCTTGTGCAGGCGCTTTGCAATGACTTCCGCTGTTACTCCGAGTTCCTGGGCGAGCTCTGACTGTGTGCGACAAGCAGCCGCGTCCAACAGTTGTTCCAGTTCCTCATCGTCAACTTTCTGTGGCTGTCTCGGACGTTCTGCATCACAGAGATCGAAATTTCCCTGCTTAAACCGCTGGAATAATTTCTTACACGTACTGTAGGACAGAGCAACCTCACCCAAAGCAGCACAGATCATTTGCTGGGCTTCCGGGCACTTTTTTTTTCAGCTGAAACGCGAAAAGTAGGCAGTGCCTCAAATGTTGTTTCTCGAACGACATGGCTTTCGCCGTCAACTCTCGTCCCTTCTGTAACTACAGCTGTGAGCGGTTACGGTTGCCTGGAAAGTTGTTGAATGGCGCTGCAATCAGTCATCATCGCACAAAGCTATTTGCATTAGCCGACGTTCTATGATCGCTTGCGGTTAGGGGCCGAGAATTAAGTTGCACACCTAATAGATACAATTTTTCGTAACTTTAATTTCCCATTGTACGAGAAACCAGCAATAATCATGAATTCGAAAAACAGATTCTGCGTATAGATTTAGATATGTTGCGCTTAGAATTTTAGATATAGGTGCGATTTTGTGCTTGCCAATTTCTTTTTCTAATCTCTCACCCTGTATGGGACTGATTGCCTATCTCGTGCACAAATATTGCGATGGTATGCTCGTTTCAAAGACGGGCGGGACGATTTGGAAAATAACGAATGGCCCGGATGCACGATTACTGTGCGAACGTCTAAATCATTGAGAAAGTTCGCGAAAAGATTAAAGGTGATCACTGTGTGACATTGAAGATGCTGAAATTTGTGCTCGCTGTTAATAAGGAGACCATTTGTCAAATTTTAGTGCCAGGTTTAGGGGGAAAGAAAGTTTGTGTTCGTTTTATCCCGTATGCTTTGTCAGACGATTGAAACATGAACGAGTAGAGTACGTAAGACATCCTGAAGACCTCCGAAACAATGCAAATTTTCTCCAAAACATTGTGGCAAGTCACGAGATGGGGTTTTCGTTATGCTCCTGAAACAAAGCATGAGAGTGCTCAGTGGAAGTCGTCACACAGTCACCCAAAGGAAAGAAGATCAGATTACAAAAGTCCAAAATCAAGACAATGCCTGTGTGCTTTTACGACAGCAAGGAAATTTTGTGTCGCGATTTCATTACTGAAGGTCAACTCTAAGGGCTATAAGCAGTCACCCATCCCAAATTTGGGAACACTGGTATCAGGGAAGGGGGTCATCCAATGCCGTAAGGCAAACACATTACCCATGCCTGAACAGAAACCAACGCCTAGAAGGTCGGTATTTCACCATAATTTGGATAAATAAATCCACAATAAGAGTTCTGGTAAAAAATAGTTACCTCCTGTTCTTTTTTTTTTTTTTTTTTAAGAATGGATGAGCAACCTACCACACGCAAACAGCTTTTAGGCGTATAAGAAGTCTTTCATCGCCGCCCTGGTGGCGCAGTGGTCTAAGCGATGGCTTCTGGTCATTCTTTCGAGATGGGACCGGGTTCAAAACCCGGTGAGACATGGGTGTTGTGTTTGTCTTACGGCTCTGGCTCTCCCCGTTACCTGGAACAAGTGGCCCTAAATTAGGGACGGGAAACTATTTATAACCCACTGAGTGGCTCACGTTTGTTGTTAAACCTTCAATCGAGAAAGAAAAACGTATTCTTTATTTGAGGCCACAAGTTCCAGGGAGGGGAAAGAGCCGGCATCATAGAGCAAGTACACTACGCATGTCTCATCTCAACTCGAAACAGGTCCCCACTCGGCCGACCAGGCAGAATCTAGCGCCTCTGTCTATTCGTGATGGTGAATACCTCTTCGAGTCAATAAAAAAATTAACACTTTTGCTATACCTAATCCTAAACTGTGAAATTATTCAACTTCTCATTTTGGCGTGATTGATTTTAATATTTTTTCGTGAGAATAATCACATAGAGAAATGGAGTGTGATAGTAAATAACATTTAATGATTTCAAATATTTTGTTTAACGTAATATTTACACATAAATCTGTGTGTGTCGAAAAACGAGAATATGAAAACTTGAAAAAATCGGATATGATTTATCTTTTGCTGGCTGAGTTATTAAATTATTGAAACAAAAAATCTTCGTAGCACAGATGAGTTCGTTTCTAACTCATTTTTTTCTTTTTTTTTTTTTTTTGGAAGGCTTCGTGTTAACTTCAAAGAACAAAACCTTAATTTTTTGTTAGCATTTCTTGTGCTCCTTCCAAAGATGACTAGCCGCCCCGATGGCGCAGTGGTCTAAGGCGCTGGCCTCTGATCATTCGTCCGTAAGGGGTCCGGCTTCGAATCCCGGTGAGGCATGGATGTTGTGTTTGTCTTACGGCACTGGCTCTCTCCCTTCCCTGAAACCAGTGACCCTAAATTAGGGACGGGAGACTGCTTATAGCACATTGAGTTGCTCACGGTGGTCGTTAAACCTCCAATCAAAAAAAAAAAAAAAGATGACTAACTATACTATTACAACAGGATGGATGATGTCATTTCCCAAAATGGAGGATATACGGCTAGCGTCAGTCACTCAATTATAATCTTTGTTTTCATTACCTCCAAATACCGTATTTCCTTTTTCTTTTCCAAATACCGTATTTTCTTTTCTTTTTTTTTTTTTCTTATGTTCTTAATTTGTTTTTATTTTCAGTTTTATTAAACACTTTTTTTAAACTGTTACGTTGTGTCAAGAACAACTGCTGACGTTCCAACTCCCCCTCCGCCCACAAAAAAAAAAAAAAAAAAAAGAAAAGTAGAGCTTATATATAATTAACGGAAATGAATTACGAAGGTAAATTATGTTTTCTATAATTTTTTAAATAACTTGCTGCAATTTAAACCGCAGATCGTAAACCTTTTATTGGGTTGGAAAGAAAGTAATGTCTGCAAATTCAAGACAACAGAAAAGTGTTAACAACCATATATACAAGTACAAATTAGTCCAAAATGTAGTCGCCATGGTTCACCACGACCTGTTCCCATTGTCGGGGCAGCTGCTGGATAACCGTTCCTATAGAATTGTAGCTGCTTGGACGCAAAGGAGTGAGTAAATGCTCATTTGTCATCATCCCGGTTGGTGAACTGCTGTCGGTCCAGCAAATGCTGTTAAGCCCGGAAAAAAGTTTGTAGTCGCTTGGGGCAATGTCCTGGGAATAAGCTAGGTGCAGCAGCAGCTCTTAGCCCAGGTCTCCGATCTTTAGACACATCACCCGTGCTGCGTGAGTTTTCGCTCCATCCTGCTGTAGAGGACGCCCCTGCGGTGTAGCAGGAATGTTCGTCCCGACGTGAGCGATCTGTGCAGAGCGTCGAGACAACGTCAGTACGCATCAATCGAGATAGTAGTGTCCGACAGCAGCTCACACAACACGACACCCGGTGTTTTCCACCAAACAGACAACAGGGTCTTACGTTGGGTGTAAGCCGGTTTTGGGGGTCGGCATGGGCTTCTTTTTTGTACAACCACTATTTCCGGTTGTTGACATTAGAGGTTTGCACGGGCTTTATTTTGTGAGCCCGGCCCGGCAACTGCAGCTCTGATTTAGGCCAGGCCAGGCCCGTGATTTGCCATTTGGTATTATTTTGTCTTTCTATTGTGCTTTATTAAATTGTGAAAATTAAATATTAAAATGAGATATTATTAAAAATATTCAGGTGAACGTAAGCCTAAAATTATTAACTAAACTTTGACAATTATTGAAGAATATAACCCTTAGAGAGAGAGAGAGAGAGAGAGAGAGAGAGAGAGAGAGAGAGAGAGAGAGAGAGAGAAAAGAAGACAAGCGCGTTCAGAATCTCCCTTTCCCTGAACTAGCGAACAGTTACACTACAAAAGTCAATCCCTTTACAGATTAGGGATAGAAGCAATCGATGACGTCCCACTCTCTTATATAAACACACACGACCCCAGCTAAACTGCAGAAACCCCCACTCCATACAATTCATACACACACACACACACACTCACTCAGAGTCCCCAACTCCGTACAATACACACACACATTCGCTCGGGGTCGAATATTTTTGTTGTCAAAGAGGGCCAAAATGTTTTTACTATATTTAATACCTACAGATGGTAAAAACACTGAGTGCCTCTCCTTGCTTTAGTGATTACGTCCTGGGCTGTGTCATGGAAGTGAGTAAAGCCAGAAAAACAGTTAAACGGTCCAGGAAATCGAGAAACAGGACTTTTTTTTTCTTTCTTTACCACTGCGATGAAAAGAAAGGGACGACTTGATCCGGAGAAAAGCCCGGCCCGTTGCTTTGTTCTCTAAACTAAAAAAAGCCCGACCCAGCCTAGGAACCGGGCCGGGCTTGGGCTTGGCGGGCCAGCCCGGCCCGTGCAGATCTCTAGTTGACATAGTCATACAAGACCCATTTCTCGTTACATGTCACATAGCGATTCAACAACGTTCAATTTGGTCACGTGCAAGCAGGGAAACGAATGAAGTCATGCAATTTATTTTCTGTTCAACTGTTAGTTGATGGAGTAACCAAACTACCCTCTTCTGCATCTTCCCAATTTGACGCAGGTGCGTCATGATGCTCGTGTGGGTAGTCCCCAGCTGTTCGGCCAGCTACCTTATGGTCACACGTGGATCGGTCTCCACTAAGGTCTTCAGCATGTCCATAACAACTGTTGAAGGTCTTCTGGCTTTGGGACTGTCTGTTAGGTCAAAATTTCCCTCTCTAAACCGTTCTACCAACGACAATACTGACGATGTGATATGGCATTGGGGTACATGCTGGTAATGTTCCTTACAGCACTTGCGGGGGTGCTACCGCGACGAAACTCATACAGCATAAAATTGAGGATGTGCTTCTCGTCCACTTCCATGTCGGCTGCAGGACACTCTTCGCCTTCTGACGGCTAACTACCACTGACTTAAGCCACTTACCTGACGATGTCATGTCGGTGTGCTGCACAATCTCAGTGGCCAATGTGTGCCATGGCCGGGGCTTCGACATCGAGTTCCTCGTCGCAGCACATTACTTTCTTTCCAACTCAATATATACAGTATGTACGAGGGCACATTTTAAATTACTGCGATATTGAACGTCGCATCAAGCAGCAATTGTATATATGTAGATTTATGGTCAAAATGATGTATACAGGAAAGAAATACGGGATTACACCATATAATACAAATTTTGAAGATGACAATCCGTTTTTTGGTGTAAATCTGAGAAGGATGGTAAATCAGATAACATCCGAAAATTTGAAAAATTCATCGTCCTAGAGCGGGACTCGAACCCACGTCTCCCAGATAGCGCCCGGGATGCTAACCACTACACCACCCAGAACGACCAAGTCTCAAGTTTCCGATTAATTTGAATATAAACATCACAGGATTCGCTAGTCGAAGCAACCGGCATTCATGTTTAACGAATCTGGAGGTTACGAATCCTATCCCGTGATTGCCCGGAGGAGCAGATAAATCATGGTGTAGTGGTTAGCATACCCGGGCGCTATCTGGGAGACGCGGGTTCGAGTCCCGCTCCAGGACGATGAAAATTTTCAAGTTTTTGGATATTATCTGACTTTCCATCCTTGTCACATTTACACCAAAAATCAGATTGTCATCTTCAAAATTTGTACTATATGGTGTAATCCCGTATTTCTTTCATGATTTATCTACTCCTCCGGGCAATCACGGGATAGGATTCTTAACCTCCAGATTCGCTAAACATGAATGCCGGTTGCATGGACTAGCGAATCCTGTGATGGTTATATTCAAATTAATCGGAAACTTGAGACTTGGTCGTTCTGAGTGGTGTAGTGGTATGAATTAGAGCACCTATGGAATGACTTAGAGCGCCGCATAAGAAGTTTGGAACCAAGACCTACTGCTAAGCAACAATTAGCGGCAGCATTATGTACTGAATGGAGGCGCATACCTATCGCGGTGTTCCAAAACCTTGTCGAAAGCATGTCTCGAAGGGTCAGTGCATGCATTAAGGCCAAAGGCGTACTAATGTATGGCAATAAATGTTATGTTGTGTTTCTCTTCTAGGTGTCCGGTAACTTTTGTTTTTATAGTGTAAGTTTTATTATTATTATTTTTACTTTTCATTGTAGTCTGAAAGAACGTATTATGTCTCGTTAGATGTTTAAATTTCCTTGATTTCCTCCTTTCCTTTCCATATTGGGAGCTTCACTGACATCCATTGTACCACATGGGGCCTTGGGGCTCCGCGGGTATAATTGGAACAAAGCTCCCTAATTTTGAGCGAAGGCCCTGTTGCAATATAGCTTTTTTTTTTTTAACGTCCTGGCACGAATAACATTTTCTTAATAAGGGATATTTTTTCATCATCCAATTTCCTAAAGTTCTTATTGTTCTCGTCGAGGGATCACCATATATATTTACATATGATATTCAGTTTTCAGCCATGAGTGTTCTGCTTCTTTCCCGGAAACAAAGGTCTTTTCTTATGAAAAGATAACTCCTTGCAGCTTTAAATGGTCATGTGGTCTGTAGAATTATAGTTAACTTATTTCCCAATGAAACACTTATGATCAAAACTCTGCACTTTATTACATTAGCCGAACGGTCCAATAATTCCAACACTAAAGAATGAAAGAGAACTGAAATAAGGAGTTAGTTCTTATTGCTATCACTGCAGTTTAGGTACACAGCTTTGAAGACACTGTAACTTGTACAACACTCAAATTATCACATAAGATATGATATCATCAAAACGTAACTTGCTTAGTAAAGGCAAGGTAACATAAACTTAAATAGATCATAACAATGTCGTAATGATTATGACGTTTATCTCTGTTTTGATCTTCCTTTTTGAGTTTCTTTTTCTTGTGTAAATTTTGTTAACTCTCATGTGTATTCTCATTCTGAACGCCATATCGGAATCTCCAAGTTTCTCCCGCAAATGCCCCTGTCCAAAAATTTTCTGTAACATGGATACGGAAAAAGGGATAACTGAATTTTTCCATTAATATAAGAAAGGTATTGTGGAAAAGTTTCTGAAAAATCAGAATTTACCTGGTGTACGAAGAATCCATGAAATTCAGTCTTTTCCGTTATCTTACGGAAAAGGTTGTATCAGAAACATGCTTCGTTAATTCACGAAAGGAATCACATAAAATGGCTCGTGAATTTCAGAATTTTTTTGTTTTACAGTGCCTGATTATTGTTATGGCAGTTTTGCAGCATCTTATCATCTTCGATCTGCTCAACGTACAACAGCCGTAAAAACTGACAGTAAAATCACACAAAATAAAGAAATGTAGATACAGCAAAATATATGTTATTCTTTCTTAAAGTATCTTCTTTCGGACGACGGTCCCATCGTTCAGTCCACTTTTCAAAGCATATGGCGAAGGCATTTTGTGGAAGCTGCATTAGCGACCTATGTACAGCTTGAAAAACGTCAGCATTTGTGTTGAATGTTACACCACGGAACTTCTCCTTCATTGTTGGAAACAACCAGAAATCGCATGGGCGAGGTCAGGACTGTAGGCAGGCTGTGGCATGATTTCAATAACTACATTTCGTAAGAAACTGTTAAACACAAGCAGCCACGCGTGGGCGAGCGTTATTATGGTGTATGGTTCCCTAAGCCACCAGATCCGGGGGTTAATCGATATGTGTCGTCGCAGACGCTTCAAGACTGAAATGTAATACTCAGCATTGACAGTAATTTGTGGAGAAACGGCATGCTGGTAGACTACACCTTTATGATCAAAGAAAATTATCATCATCACCTTCCCAGCTGATTTGGTTTAGCAGACATTTTTCGGAGAAGGCCAGCCTGTGTGTTTCCAGACACTCGTTGCACGTTTCGTGAGGGGATCGAAATAGTGGACCCATGTTTCATCGGCGGTTATTACAGTGTTTAGAAAGTTTGGATACTTTGCAAATATTCGTTTCCACTCATGACACATCAGAACTCTGGCTAACAATTGTTATCTCGTCAGGCGACGAGCTACCCATCTGGAAAACACACGATGCAGCAGTAATTTGTCGCGTAGGATGCGGAATGCAGATGTTTTTAAAATATTAGTTGACGCCGCTATGTCTTCACACGTTACTCGTCGCTCTTCTTGCAGGATTGCGCAAACAGTGTTAACAATACGCTTCGTAACAACACTTTCAGGTCGACCTGTCTTAGGAGCGAGTTCAGCAGACAAACTTCCGTTTTTGAAAAAACATGGTGCCATCTAAAAATCGTTCTCTCACTCAAACATTTATCTTTGTAAGCTTTTTTTTTCATTAAATCAACTGTTTCTGAAGCCGTTTTACCCAAACGATAGCAAAAGTTTATCGCATAACGCGTATCACATCTTAACTCTGAATCACTCACCTCCGTAGCTGTATGGCGAAATGCAGACGTACCTTAAATAACTGCGCAATAACAAAACTAGAACCGTCTGCCACGGCTAATAACTGTTGCCATAGATACTTTCTTAATTCAGTTAGTCGTCTGCGTGGTTATTTTCCCCTCTGCACTGTTGCCAACTCAAAAAAATTACTCTGTTTTTATGGAACGGCTTTTGTATTATAAATCGTGAAACGTATTTCACAGACAACGAATAGCCCTACGTACGAGTATTCCTTCTTTGCAGCACGAATAAAAGCTTCGCCTCCCAGGTGGCGCAGTGGCATAAGCGCTGCCTTACGGCCGTTCGTCCAGGTATGTCTGGGTTCAAATCCCGTTGAGGCATGGATGTTATGTTTGTCTTACAGCACTGGCTTTCTCTCTTTCTTAGAACAAGTAGCCTTAAATTAGGGACGGGAGACTGCTTATAGCCCATTCAGTTGTTCACGGTGGTTGTTAAGAAATAAAATAAAAATAAATAAAGGCTTCTGCTTCAAATGCATTAATGCTTCTACGAACTAAGTCGAAAAGTATAACGGCACAGTATTGCAAAGTAAAAGACATGAAATATTAGGATTATAACTTTCTTTTTATGAAGGTGTCTGGCACTTTTCTTCTTGTACAGTAAGTTCTTCGAGATTTCTTTAAATTTCACAGAACTGTTCAGTAAATTGTTGAAAATACAATTTTATTTGCAATTTTTCTACTACCATAAACCTATAGCATAGCTTGAATAACACTCATTCAATTTTCATAGGCATGCAAATTCCTCTATAGGAAATTATCAGATCAGTTGAAACGTTTTTCAGGACGGAGGTAAACGTTATCCGCAGTTATACTCACGCGAGAAATATCTTGGTTCCTTCACTGTAAAAAAAATTCTGAAATTCACGAGTAAATTTCCGTGATTCCTTTTGTGAATTAATGAAGCATATTTATGATGCAACCTTTTCCGTGAAATGACGGAAAGAAACCTGAATTTCACGGATTTTTCGTACGCCAGGCAAATTCTGTGGTATTTTTGAAATCTTTCCACAATTCTTTCCTTTTATTGACAGTAAATTGCCGTTTTCAAGATGTGTTAGCAGAACATTCTGAATTTTCAGAAACCTTTCCGCAATTCCTTTCGTATTTAACAAAAACCTGCTCTGTTCTTACTTTTTCCGTATCCATATGATGGAAACATTCCCGCTATAGCAGCGATTCGCAGGAATACTTGATGTTTGATTATCTGTTAAATTTCAGTCGTGTGTCTAACAGAGTTGGAAACGGGGCAAAAATTTTGGACCCGGATCCGGACGTCACCTAATTGGAACTGACCTGGATTGTAATGGGATCCGGATCCGACCCGGGCAAATTTGCTTTAAACTAGAATATATATACAGGGCTTTCAAAAAGTCTCACCGCAGTGGGTGCCTTAGGTTATGTGGAAATGAAACAAATGTATTATAGGAACGTAAAATTTACTCACTTGCAGGAAGTATTGAAACTGTCGTCCTTCATTTGCATGATATAACTTAACTGACTGTTTTACACACGTTTTAAAACACATCTGCGAGAGTCAAAAGTCCCTCCGCAGTAATTTTAAGGCTATTGCACCTAATTTTGATGGCGCTACAGTCAAAAGTTTTGAATTAAGCAAATTGCTGTATGTTTCATTTCAGTTTTTGCTGTTTTCCTGCTACAGTAAAATTTTGAAATGAAGTAACTTGCTGTATGTTTCATTTCAGTTTTTCTGTTTTCTTGCTACAGTAAAAATTTTTGAATGAAGTGATTTGCTGTATGTTCATTTTCAGTTTTTTCTGTTTTCTTGCTATGGTAAAAAATTTTGAATGAAGTAACTTGCTGTATGTTTAATTTCAGTTTTTTTCTGTTTTCTTGCTACAGTCAAAAGTTTTGAATTAAGCAACTTGCTGTATGTTTAATTTCAGTTTTTGCTGTTTTCTTCATAACATATCAAGCTTCAGAATATGTTTCACAACAGCAACAATTTTTTTTTTACAAGTTTATGATGAGTTGAAAGTTCTTAAAATGTGTATGTTGTTTTCATCATTGCCCCTCAGAAGGAAGGGACACTTTTCCTTCTGAGAACACTCTTCCTTCATATTGCATGACAAATCGTTTTTTCAGTCCGCGGTCACCGATATCTAGCACAAAATTACACAGTGCGCATTTTTCTTTGAATTCTTTTTTCTTTCTTTTTGCTTTTCAAAAATAAAACGGAAATAAAACCGGGTTGAAATCGGGTTGAAATCGGGTCAGGAGCACCTTGATCCGTTTCCATCTCTGCTGCCTAAGGATCTGATATTAAAGTTCTCTATAGCGAGGTCGGATGTTGTGGATAGCACATCGCACGAAATTTTGGTTATTGTGTTACCCGATTCCTTCCCCTCTCAACCATTTTGTGCTCCAGTTATATTGTGCTACCGTAAGGAACCGGGTACTTAAATTATTAAACAGGATATGTATGTAACAGTCTGTAGAGCTCTTAAGACAAAAGCTATTATACATATTAAGAGTAAATTTTATTTTTCAGAGTTTTGTGAAATAATTCCAGAAAGCAGGACATTTCGCTGTTTTTTTAAAGATAATTGAAAGTCATTGTGAGTTTAAAAAAAGATCTCAAGTTTTAAAGCTTTCTGTTGCTTCTAAAAATTAGGATGAAAACAAAAAAATCTAATTTGTTATATGTTTTCCTACAGAAAAAAATAAGTTATTACAAACCTATTAAAAAAGGAATAAGCTCCAGCGATAAAAACAAAATGGCTAACACTCGCATTAATAGCAAAAAAAAAAAAAAATCGTCATCGCGCAATTAGATTACCTCGAACCTGTGTGTGACTCCAGAGACATTATATCCCAGTGATTAAGACGCGCGGTTTCTGTTGAGCCAACCCAAACGACCTCGAAATGAATCCCGCTTGTGTGCGAAAAGATTAGCGGGTGTGTAACAGCTGAGAAATTCAGTCTTCGATTTTGCGAAATTTCTGTATAAATACGGGAAAACCGGAAACAGACTTTTCTGAAATAGACAGAATTACTGGCGACAGAAATTTTGTGATAATACGGAAGTTTAAACAAGTTAGTAAAATCATGCAATGCATTGATTATGATATGCTTTCCAACATACCAGAAATCATTACTACAGCTCAAGTCATGAGGATAATGGCTGTGGAATAAACCTCGTTCTTCTATCCTGAACTTTGACCCCATTTCGATGATATTAAACAGAATTGGTTCAGTATACCTCCGGAACAACATACTAAAGTTTTGTCGCAGTAGAAGCATTTTTAGTCAAATTTTGAGAATAATGGCTGAGGAATAAATCTCGCTCCTGTACCCCGACCTTTAACCCCATTTCGATTATATTCAACAGAAACGGTTCAGTATACCTCCGGAACAACATGATAAAGTTTTGTGGTAATCGAAGCATTTTTACGTAAGTTATGACACGTAAGGGCAATGGAATGGATCCCGCTCCTATGTTCTGACCTTTGACCCCATTTCAACCATTTTCTATAGGGTTTGTTCCCAGGTAGTCCCCTACCACATACTAAAATTTCATCGAAATTAAATAATTTTTACGCGAGTAATCGTGCGGACGGACAGACAGACAGACGGACAAAGCTGAAACATGTACGCTTCTTCAACTAAACGGGCACTTTTAAAACGGAAATTTTGTTGAAAGACTGACATGTACCGGCAACTTTGCTGCACATTAGTTTCAAGAATTTCCAGTGAAATCACACCACATATTTTTTTTATAGTGTTTCCTTGATCTCACATATCATGTCTTAACATTCAGTGTCTAACTCTTGCCCTCCCCTCACCCCTGCCCACCCCACGAATAGGACTTCAGCTCGGTCATTTCCCATTTTTTGTAAACAAATATTTGTGATTATCTGTCGTTCAGGAAAGTACTGGCACATGCTAGCAGTCTTTGTCACACCGCATTTCCTCCACAGAGAGAAAACTGCGTTTTGGTTCAGCTTTTTAACTATAATCCGTTCCATATAATTGAACTTTGTACGTTAGAATAGAAATGTTGTATCCCTTAATAATTAATAAAACTGTATATGATGCTTGAAAGTGCGTTTGGGTCGAGGCAGAAAGGAACTCTGCCCCTACAGGACAAGAAAGCTTCACATTTCTTTTCATTGACCTTCTGTTCATCACATTTCTCTGTTTTTAGTGTGATGGAATATTCTGTGTTGCTCAATGAGAAAATACATCATGTTTCATTTATGGAAAACAGCACTCTGAGCTTCGAATATGTGGAAAAATTCTAAGCTTCTCTATGGGACGAAAATTCCTCATTTAATTTTTCGACTACTTAAATGAACCTTTTCAGTTCCTTTATGAGCATGAGAAATTGCTTTGTCATTCTAAGTTCGTGCATGAGAAGAAAAATTCGTTGTCTCACATATGTTAAGAAACAGTTTAAGTTCGTCTATGGGAAAGAACATTTGTCGGCTTGTCTACATGATGGTACGTTCTAAGTTTATCTAAAGGAAGGAAGAGTTTCAGTTTCGTTTTTGTGTAATAGCATTCTAAGTTCGTCTATGGGAAAGAACATTTATTGATTTGTCTACATGATGGCACGTTCTATGTTTCTCTAAAGGGAGGAATAATTTCAGTTTCGTTTTTGTGCAATAGCAATCTAAGTTCGTCTACAGGAAAGAACATTTGTTGATTTGTCTACATGATGGCACGTTCTAAGTTTATCTAAAGGAAGGAAGAGTTTCAGCTTCGTTTTTGTGTAATAGCATTCTAAGTTCGCCTACAGGAAAGAACATCTGTTGATTTATCTACATGATGGCACGTTCTATGTTTCTCTAAAGGGAGGAGTAATTTCAGCTTCCTTTTTGTGTAATAGCACTCGAAGTTCGTCTACAGGAAAGAACATTTGTTGATTTGTCTACATGATGGCACGTTCTATGTTTCTCTAAAGGGAGAAATAATTTCAGTTTCGTTTTTGTGTAATAGCATTCTAAGTTCGTCTACAGGAAAGAACATTTGTTGATTTGTCTACATGATGGCACGTTCTATGTTTCTCTAAAGGAAGAAATAATTTCAGTTTCGTTTTTGTGTAATAGCATTCTAAGTTCGTCTACAGGAAAGAACATTTGTTGATTTGTCTACATGATGGCACGTTCTATGTTTCTCTAAAGGGAGGAATAATTTCAGTTTCTTTTTTGTGCAATAGCAATCTAAGTTCGTCTACAGGAAAGAACATTTGTTGATTTGTCTACATGATGGCACGTTCTAAGTTTATCTAAAGGAAGGAAGAGTTTCAGCTTCGTTTTTGTGTAATAGCATTCTAAGTTCGTCTACAGGAAAGAACATTTGTTGATTTATCTACATGATGGCACGTTCTATGTTTCTCTAAATGGAGGAGTAATTTCAGCTTCCTTTTTGTGTAATAGCATTCTAAGTTCGTCTACAGGAAAGAACATTTGTTGATTTGTCTACATGATTGCACGTTCTAAGTTTATCTAAAGGAAGGAAGAGTTTCAGTTTCGTTTTTGTGTAATAGCATTCTAAGTTCCTCTACAGGAAAGAACATTTGGTGATTTGTCTACATGATGGCACGTTCTATGTTTCTCTAAAGGGAGGAGTAATTTCAGTTTCCTTTTTGTGTAATAGCATTCTAAGTTCGTCTACAGGAAAGAACATTTGTTGATTTGTCTACATGATGGCACGTTCTATGTTTCTCTAAAGGGAGAAATAATTTCAGTTTCGTTTTTGTGTAATAGCATTCTAAGTTCGTCTACAGGAAAGAACATTTGTTGATTTGTCTACATGATGGCACGTTCTATGTTTATCTAAAGGAAGGAAGAGTTTCAGTTTCGTTTTTGTGTAATAGCATTCTAAGTTCGTCTACAGGAAAGAACATTTGTTGATTTGTCTACATGATGGCACGTTCTATGTTTCTCTAAAGGGAGAAATAATTTCAGTTTCGTTTTTGTGTAATAGCATTCTAAGTTCGTCTACAGGAAAGAACATTTGTTGATTTGTCTACATGATGGCACGTTCTAAGTTTATCTGAAGGAAGGAAGAGTTTCAGTTTCGTTTTTGTGTAATAGCGTTCTAAGTTCGTCTACAGGAAAGAACATTTGTTGATTTGTCTACATGATGGCACGTTCTATGTTTATCTAAAGGGAGGAGTAATTTCAGTTTCCTTTTCGTGTAATAGCATTCTAAGTTCGTCTACAGGAAAGAACATTTGTTGATTTGTCTACATGATGGCACGTTCTATGTTTCTCTAAAGGGAGAAATAATTTCAGTTTCGTTTTTGTGTAATAGCAATCTAAGTTCGTCTACAGGAAAGAACATTTGTTGATTTGTCTACATGATGGCACGTTCTAAGTTTATCTAAAGGAAGGAAGAGTTTCAGCTTCGTTTTTGTGTAATAGCATTCTAAGTTCGCCTACAGGAAAGAACATTTGTTGATTTATCTACATGATGGCACGTTCTATGTTTCTCTAAAGGGAGGAGTAATTTCAGTTTCCTTTTTGTGTAATAGCACTCGAAGTTCGTCTACAGGAAAGAACATTTGTTGATTTGTCTACATGATGGCACGTTCTATGTTTCTCTAAAGGGAGAAATAATTTCAGTTTCGTTTTTGTGTAATAGCATTCTAAGTTCGTCTACAGGAAAGAACATTTGTTGATTTGTCTACATGATGGCACGTTCTATGTTTCTCTAAAGGAAGAAATAATTTCAGTTTCGTTTTTGTGTAATAGCATTCTAAGTTCGTCTATGGGAAAGAACATTTGTTGATTTGTCTACATGATGGCACGTTCTATGTTTCTCTAAAGGAAGGAAGAGTTTCAGTTTCGTTTTTGTGTAATAGCATTCTAAGTTCGTCTACAGGAAAGAACATTTGTTGATTTGTCTACATGATGGCACGTTCTAAGTTTATCTGAAGGAAGGAAGAGTTTCAGTTTCGTTTTTGTGTAATAGCGTTCTAAGTTCGTCTACAGGAAAGAACATTTGTTGATTTGTCTACATGATGGCACGTTCTATGTTTATCTAAAGGAAGAAAGAGTTTCAGTTTCATTTTTGTGTAATAGCATTCTAAGTTCGTCTACAGGAAAGAACATTTGTTGATTTGTCTACATGATGGCACGTTCTAAGTTTATCTAAAGGAAGGAAGAGTTTCAGTTTCGTTTTTGTGTAATAGCATTCTAAGTTCGTCTACAGGAAAGAACATTTGTTGATTTGTCTACATGATGGCACGTTCTATGTTTCTCTAAAGGGAGGAGTAATTTCAGCTTCCTTTTTGTGTAATAGCACTCTAAGTTCGTCTACAGGAAAGAACATTTGTTGATTTGTCTACATGATGGCACGTTCTATGTTTCTCTAAAGGGAGAAATAATTTCAGTTTCGTTTTTGTGTAATAGCATTCTAAGTTCGTCTACAGGAAAGAACATTTGTTGATTTGTCTACATGATGGCACGTTCTATGTTTCTCTAAAGGAAGGAATAATTTCAGTTTCGTTTTTGTGTAATAGCATTCTAAGTTCGTCTACAGGAAAGAACATTTGTTGATTTGTCTACATGATGGCACGTTCTATGTTTCTCTAAAGGAAGGAAGAGTTTCAGTTTCGTTTTTGTGTAATAGCATTCTAAGTTCGTCTACAGGAAAGAACATTTGTTGATTTGTCTACATGATGGCACGTTCTAAGTTTATCTAAAGGAAGGAAGAGTTTCAGTTTCGTTTTTGTGTAATAGCATTCTAAGTTCGTCTACAGGAAAGAACATTTGTTGATTTGTCTACATGATGGCACGTTCTATGTTTATCTAAAGGAAGAAAGAGTTTCAGTTTCGTTTTTGTGTAATAGCATTCTAAGTTCGTCTACAGGAAAGAACATTTGTTGATTTGTCTACATGATGGCACGTTCTATGTTTCTCTAAAGGAAGAAATAATTTCAGTTTCGTTTTTGTGTAATAGCATTCTAAGTTCGTCTACAGGAAAGAACATTTGTTGATTTGTCTACATGATGGCACGTTCTAAGTTTATCTAAAGGAAGGAAGAGTTTCAGTTTCGTTTTTGTGTAATAGCATTCTAAGTTCCTCTACAGGAAAGAACATTTGTTGATTTGTCTACATGATGGCACGTTCTATGTTTCTCTAAAGGGAGGAGTAATTTCAGTTTCCTTTTTGTGTAATAGCACTCTAAGTTCGTCTACAGGAAAGAACATTTGTTGATTTGTCTACATGATGGCACGTTCTATGTTTCTCTAAAGGGAGAAATAATTTCAGTTTCGTTTTTGTGTAATAGCATTCTAAGTTCGTCTACAGGAAAGAACATTTGTTGATTTGTCTACATGATGGCACGTTCTATGTTTCTCTAAAGGAGAAATAATTTCAGTTTCGTTTTTGTGTAATAGCATTCTAAGTTCGTCTACAGGAAAGAACATTTGTTGATTTGTCTACATGATGGCACGTTCTAAGTTTATCTAAAGGAAGGAAGAGTTTCAGTTTCGTTTTTGTGTAATAGCATTCTAAGTTCCTCTATGGGAAAGAACATTTGTTGATTTGTCTACATGATGGCACGTTCTATGTTTCTCTAAAGGAGGAGTAATTTCAGCTTTCGTCTACAGGAAAGAACATTTGTTGATTTGTAATGATGGCACGTTCTATGTTTCTCTAAAGGGAGAAATAATTTCAGTTTCGTTTTTGTAATAGCAGTTCGTCTACAGGAAAGAACATTTGTTGATTTGTCTACATGATGGCACGTTCTATGTTTCTCTAAAGGGAGAAATAATTTCAGTTTCGTTTTTGTGTAATAGCATTCTAAGTTCGTCTACAGGAAAGAACATTTGTTGATTTGTCTACATGATGGCACGTTCTAAGTTTATCTAAAGGAAGGAAGAGTTTCAGTTTCGTTTTTGTGTAATAGCATTCTAAGTTCCTCTACGGGAAAGAACATTTGGTGATTTGTCTACATGATGGCACGTTCTATGTTTCTCTAAAGGGAGGAGTAATTTCAGCTTCCTTTTTGTGTAATAGCACTCTAAGTTCGTCTACAGGAAAGAACATTTGTTGATTTGTCTACATGATGGCACGTTCTATGTTTCTCTAAAGGGAGAAATAATTTCAGTTTCGTTTTTGTGTAATAGCATTCTAAGTTCGTCTACAGGAAAGAACATTTGTTGATTTGTCTACATGATGGCACGTTCTAAGTTTATCTAAAGGAAGGAAGAGTTTCAGTTTCGTTTTTGTGTAATAGCATTCTAAGTTCGTCTATGGGAAAGAACATTTGTTGATTTGTCTACATGATGGCACGTTCTATGTTTCTCTAAAGGAAGGAAGAGTTTCAGTTTCGTTTTTGTGTAATAGCATTCTAAGTTCGTCTACAGGAAAGAACATTTGTTGATTTGTCTACATGATGGCACGTTCTAAGTTTATCTGAAGGAAGGAAGAGTTTCAGTTTCGTTTTTGTGTAATAGCGTTCTAAGTTCGTCTACAGGAAAGAACATTTGTTGATTTGTCTACATGATGGCACGTTCTATGTTTCTCTAAAGGGGGAATAATTTCCGTTTCGTTTTTGTGTAATAGCATTCTAAGTTCGTCTATGGGAAAGAACATTTCTTGATTTGTTTCTGTTACATTATATTTCGATATAAAGTATTTTGCTGATATTATAAGCTGTCAAACTGTATTGATTTGAACATCTCCACATTGGTATGAATTCCACAAGAGTCGTAGCCTTTACATTATATATCAAACATCTTCAGAATAAAAATATATCTAATTCCTTTCTCCCTTTTCCATTTCCTTTCATGAAAAAAAGACTGCTTTTATCATAATTAAAAGAAATAGAAATGCAACAGCTCTTTTAATAAAAACACAGTAATTTCTTAGGAATTTCAGAAAAACTGTTTTTTAATAAGGCTGGTACATCCTGAAACTTCTTTTTTCTCATACTGGACAAGCGAGGTTAGTTTAACCCGCGTCTCAGGAATTCAAAGTTTCAGATGGTTAACAATTGATGTAGAAAACCATCGTTTGTTTTATTAGAAAGAAGTTGCATGAAGTAAAAAAGAAAAGTTCAACTATTAATGCGATTTCTGATTACGGACATAATTAAAGAGGAAGAAAAAGTGAAGGGGTGAAATGCGAGGACGGGGCAGTTGCCCCCTCTGCCGCCGCGGTTCTGAAGCAGCTGGTTCTAAGTTTCTCTGAGGAGAGGAACATTTTCTGTTTTATCTTTGTGTTGCTAAGATTTTATATTTAGGGGTTTTGTGAAATAATACTGTAAATCAATACACTGCGCATTTTCTTAAAGATAATTGGAAGTCATTGTCAATGTAAAAAGATCCCAAGTTCCAAAGCATTCTGTTGCTTTGAAAAATCACGACGAAAAAATACGCAATTTCAAAAATCCTACAGGAAAAAATAATATTATTACAAACTTATTCAGAAAAAAAAAAGAGCTCCAACAGGAAATAAAATGACTAATTCACCCGCATCAATAGCAGAAAACCTCATCGTTGCGCAATTAGTATTCTACCTGATACATGACTGTGCTTTGCGTCCGTTCCGACTCAACAATAGCACGCGCGGTTGAAGTTGAAGACGCAAGCAGAATGAGGCTAGTTTGATCCCCACCGAGGGCAAACGGAAAAGACCTGAAAAAGTCAAAATCGAAAATTTTGCGAAATTTCTCTGTAAATACGGAAAAAACCAGAAACTAACTTTCTGAAATAAACGGAATGTCTGATTACGGAAAATCTGTCAAAATGCGGAAGTTAGAAGAAAAGGGAAATTTTAAAAATGGAAATTTCATTAAAAGACGGACATTTACATCAACTTTGTTGTACATTATTTTCCGTGAATTTTTCAAATTTACCATTTTGTTTATACTGAAGTGTTACTTTGTTGCGTGCAGAAATTGCATAACAAATTGTTTTTGCAAACGCACTCTTTATCGTTTGTGTTACGTGACCTCACTGATGTTATTTCAATGCATGTTACTTGAGTCAGATACATATACATCCTTCATTTCATGCAGTTTCCCTAACTTTTTGTGACCAGTGTATAAGTTGTTATCGTTAGACAAACTCTGACTGTATTTCATTTATTAAGGTTAAAGTTGTCGCTTCGTAGGTTGTGTGCGTTATTTAAACATACAACCTATAAAACATCACGTATTCGTATAACGTGTTTCGTTTGTGGAACCGAACGTTACATGATGCATCTGTCGGAAAGTAAAACTCCTGTTTCGTGTTTCTTGAGAAGCATTTTATATTCTTCTACGTAGGAGAACAATTCTTGTTTCATTTATGGGCACGAGAAAGGGAATGTTAGACAGGATCAGTGGCGCATATTCGAGGCTAGCAAAGCTAGCTGCGAAGCCCAGAGAATGCACAAATAAAAGTCAATTAAATATACACAAATAAAAGTCAATTATCAACGGTATTAAGATACGTCGATGCTTTTGGCGCGGAAAAAACACGAGCGGATTCGCTTCTTTCAATTACGAGAAGCAGTCTGGCGGGCGATGATCAACGGCATAACGCAGTAGGTCTGCGAGAGCCTTCGCTGTTCTGATGCGAAGAGCTTCCATACTATCGCCTACTAGCGTTTCCATGACAACATGAATATGCTACGGAGGTTAGTGGACCATTGCTTGGCGTAAAGGGTTCGCTGAAAAAAACGAAGACCTCAATCCCTCCATGTTTCCAGCGCGTGTTTCGCGAGAGTTGTTTCAGTTTGTGTGAAGTGTTAATGAATTAAAATCAGTGATATTATATCTTAAATTCGTGGCTTTGTTGGATTCGAACTGTTTTGATAAATTTTCAGAAAGCTTCCCTGAACATCTACTATCAGAGCTTAAAGAACTCTATGCTTCAAATTTTGATACAGCTCGATTAAAAAATGAACTGAAGTTGTTTTATTCCTTTGATGAATATAAAACAAATCAGAAAGAGACATTACTTGTTACATGAAATTAAATAATTTGACATAGTGTTTATTGAGGTATACAAATTAGCAGCTCAATATTAAACTGTTCATCAACAACTGCAACTGCCGAAAAAAGTTTTTCGGCATTAAAAAGAATCAAGATATGTCTTAGAGCCACACAAGGACATGCACATTCGAGCAACTTGGCTGGTTTATTAATAAAGAAAAACATTATTTTTAAATATGAAAAGCACTCGGAAGAAACATTTTTGTGAAAAAGTAACACTCAAGTTCACACAAAAGGAAAGAAGAATGGAGTTCATGAGCAAATAAGTCTTCAAATCCTAATCCTAATAATTATTTGGTGTCATGTTAGCAATAGCATACACTTAAAAAAAAAAATTCCTTTTATTGGAGGTTTAACGACCACCGTGAGCAACTCAATGGGCCACAAGCAGTCGCCCGTCCCTAATTTAGGGTCACTGGTTCCAGGGAAGGGAGAGAGCCAGTGCCGTTAGACAAACACAACATTCATGCTTCACCGGGGATTCGAACCCGGACCCCTTTCAGACGAATGATCAGAGGCCATCGCTTAGACCACTGCGCCAATTGGCGGCCCTAAAATTTAGAAAAAATGTTACTTCCATTATTTAACAATTAAAAAATAAACTTCGCAATTTTTAAAAAACAGGATTGTGTGTGTGTGGGGGGGGGGGAGATATCCCAGGTCTAGGACCCAAGATACGCTACTGGACAGGACTACAAGAAAAAAAAAAAAAAAAAAAAAAGAAGGAATTATATGATATGTGTCTCGTCTGTGAGAAGTCTACAATTCAAACCCGCTTTTTATGAGAAATGAGATTTCGCATTTCCTGGATTAATTAAAAGTTTCGTGTTTCTTCTGCGGAAAAGAAGATCTCGTTTCCTGCCCAGTTCGATAAACGCTTCGTATTTATTTTCCATGTGAAGTGTTGTAGGTAGATAACAATTACAAAAGTACATGCCGCATTTTTTATCTGTAAGGCAGAGGCAGTGGTGATATACAGGGGAGAAAATTTCTCTCTTTCGTCTAAGAGCCTGAGTTGACCGGGAAATTTTAATGTTGATATTTGTGAACTTACAGACATATTATTGGGTGTGTGTTCAAAAGTTCTACCCGTTTTTGTAATAGATGCAAATTGTGATCGAAGTAGTTATGTAACAAATGATGCTGCGATGCCGAATTTTCAGCCAATAAAGCGTGGAGCTGCAGATAATATAGAGGCACTAGGTTTGTCCGAGTACGTCATTCGTAACGGAAATCACGGACGGTGTAACAGGGCATGCGATAAAGAGCACATTAGACATTGTTTACTATACGAGTTAGATAAAGGCAGTACTGCAGCCGCGGCTTGCTGCAACATCTGTCAAGTGTATGTGGAGGATGCAGTTGATGATAGCACATGTCACCGTTATTTTCCAAAATTTCGGGACGAAGACAGAACATGTAACGGCCAACCACGTCTTGGACGTCCATCCGTGGTTTCTGACGAGGATGTCGACCAAGCCATAACAAATGACCCACATCCAACCGTTCAGGAATTAGCGGAAACGTTGTCGGTACACAGAACAACAGTCGAAAGACGGATACATGCGTTTGGGTTCATCACCAAGTTCGATAACTGGGTTCCGCACCATCTTTCTGCAAAGCAACGAGAGGAGAGAATCCGTACCTGTGTTTCTTTGCTTTCTCGTCACAGAAAGGAACCCCTTTTAGGACGAATTGTAACGGGTGATGAGAAATGGGTACTGTACCGTAATGTAAAGCGTCAACGGCCTGTGTGCCAAGGTGCGGAGCCTACTCCATCGACCTCGAAAGGAGGACTGCATCCCAAAAAGATTTTGTTGAATGTTTGGTTGGATGTCCAATAAATAATCCACTGGGAGGTGTTGGCACCTAACCGAACGATAAATGCTGACCTCTACTGCCAACAGTTGGACAGATTGCGAGAACAACTGACGTCGAAGCGGCCAGCACCCGTCAATCGCAAAGGCGTGATTCTTCATCATGATGACGCCACACCTCATGTTGCTTTAATCACTCGGCAAAAGTTACTTGACTTTGGTTGGGAAGTGTTACCTGATCCGGCGTATTTCCCTGACCTGGCACCTACAGGCTACCACCTTTTTCGACTGTTACAGAACGCCTTCGCTCTCCAAACCGATGATGTGGACGATGTGAAAACGGCATTACATGACTTTTTCGACTCTAAAACACAGGAGTTTTTTTCCGCGTGGGATTCACCTACTCATAGACAGATGGTAAGAGGTCATACAGAATGATGGCAATTATGTGAAAACCAAGGTGTGCTGTTTGTTGTGTTCTCTTCTTTTGCTTTCATCCTAAAAAAACGGGTAGAATTTATGCACACACCCAATAAATACTGTATGTCACTGTTCAACTGTTTCGAAAGCGCAATGGATGAATGGATGCAGACGCATAACTAGAGCGCGGCAGGAGGGCGCCGACTGCCTATGGGCGCAGCTCAAGAGGGGGTGCAAAAATAACTAATTACAATCTGATGAAATTTGGAACTGAAACTTTTGCACCAGTTCCTATTATGTTTTCTTTCTTTCTTTTTTTTTTTTTTTTTCGTGCTATACTTTGTTATTTGTCCATTTACAGAATACGATTCTCCAGTTTCAGTAAACTTGGCAAAGTAAAAGGCGCATTTCTTTCTCAATGTGTTCAGAGGATACGTATTAGTTGCTCACATTCAAAAATGAAGGCGCGATTGTAGCAGAGATGGAAATGGGTCACGGGTCAGGGGTTCAACGGGTCACCAGGTCGAACGGGTCGAGTCAAGATATTCCTGACCCGATTTCGACCCGGTTTTATTTCCGTTTTATTTTTGAATAAAAAAAAAAATATTTCAAAAAGCCTTCACAGGTCTTTGAAACTGTTCCTTCAGAAATGCAGAGTATGATTCAGGAACTTGCTGAGAAGTGTAAAGAAATGGGATTAAAAATGAACTTCCAGAAAACAAAACTGATGTACAATGCTTTTACAAGGAATGAAGATTTATCAGTTGACGGAAAAAAGCTGGAGATAACCAATTCCTACATTTACCTTGGGCAGCAGATATCAAGCGAGGGTCACATTGATGAAGAAATTAATTGGCGCATACAACTTGGTTGGAGAGCTTTTGGAAGAAACAGTACAATTTTTAAGAGTAATATGCCATTAAGTCTTAGAAGAAAAGTGTTTAATCAACGCATCCTTTCAGTGCTTACGAAAGGAACAGAGACGTGGACCTTAATTAAAGAAGACATACAAAGAGTGCAAACAACTAAAAGAAGTATGAAGAGGTAACCAAGAAAAATAAAAAGAGGAACTCGTGGATAAGAAAAATACCAAGAGTGGAAGACATCGTTATCAGAGTAAAATCCCTGAAATGACAATGGGCTGCTGGACATATTGCCAGGAGAACGGACCACCGAAATATTAGACTGAATTCCAAGGGACAGGAAAAGATCCAGAAGAAGACCACGTGAGAGATGGGAGGATGGAGGACAGTCCGTTGTGGAAGAAACTTGGGTAGTCCTTAATCCAGCAGTGGATTGATAATGATTGGCAATGCTGCTGCTGTGGTCGTTAAATCTCCAATAATTGAAAATGATTGACAATGTGCTGGACATATTGCCAGGAGAACGGACCACCGAAATATTAGACTGGATTCCAAGGGACAGGAAAAGATCCAGAAGAAGACCACGTGAAAGATGGGTGGATGGAGGACAGTCCGTTGTGGAAGAAACTTGGGGAGTCCTTAATCCAGCAGTGGATTGATAATGATTGGCAATGCTGCTGCTGATGATGATAATGTATTTGAATTAATAGCTCAAAACAGATTTGTCCGGGTCGGGTACAATTATGTGACGGCCGGGTGCGGGTCGGGTCCGGGTCCAAAGTTTTTGACCCGTTTCCAATTGTGGGTTGTAGATATGTTGCAAGAAAAGAATGTCGTTCACACTGTTGAAGATTCTGTGGGGGTTATTTGATGATTAATGCGATTGGGAGCCAAGACTTCCAGCTGAATCCAGTCCTTTTGATATGGTACTGAAGGTCCAAAGCAGCCGAGAAAAGCCGTACACTTAATGCCTGATTGTCCTTTCCCCATGGAGAAAACATTAGAGTGTGACGTTAATTTTGTTTTGTCTAGCGATATATAAATATATTTACCTACACTGAGGTGCCAAAAGAAAAAAAAAAAGAACTGGGAAGGGAGCTACTATTTCCATTACATGCCACTTACACCCAAGCGATGAATGACACACTCTTCAAACGACGTATGTATAGAGGCAGATATCTGCGCAAGCTCAAGTAGTAGCACTCCCAGTTCAGATGGCAGCTTATCAGGATTGAAGCCATTTTGAACGTGGTATAATAGTCGGATGGGTCACTCAATTTCGGGAATTACCACGAAATTTGAATTTACACGGTCAACAATTTCAAGGGTGTACCTGGACTACGCAAACTCAGGGGGAAATTCTAGAGTTCTAGAAACGGAATTTTTCCAGAGTGCGTAGAAATCCCTAGACAATCGTGGACAGCGGCGTCTGGCACGTATCGTAACATCCACTTTGCGTGCAACATTGCCGCAAATCACAGTGCAGTTCAATGCTGGGGCCAGTAATTGCATTAGCGTTCGGGCAGTGCAACGTTCTCAGTGCTCTAAGGGGTTCCGGATCCGACGGCCCACCATGGTGTCATTGCTGACTACGACACAAGTCTGTGCGGCTTCGTTTGGGACTGAGAACACCGCCATTGGACTCGAGACGAGTGGAAACGTGAAGCCTAGTCCGATGAATCGCGGTATCAACTGTTTCTTGCAGATGGTTGACTCCGAGCGTGGTGACAATCCCACGAGGCAATGGATCCCGCATGCCTGCAAGGGAGAGTGGCGATGGCTCAAAATTTTGACCCGTTTCCAATTCTGATCATAACAGAGCCACCGGCGGCGATGGCTCCTATTATGATCAGAGTTGGAAACGGGTCAAAATTTCGGAACCGGATCCGGACGTCCCATAACTAGACCCTACCCGGCCCGATCCGGACCCGTAACTATACTGACTAGGACAAATCTGCTTTGAACTATAAATTTGAAACTCAGTTTATATATATATATATATATATACTGTACATATATATATATATATATATATATATATACATATAAACGTAACATGTATATTCATCCCAATAACTGCTTGATATTTAATAGCTGAAATCCGTTTTTAATAATAAAATTTAGTTACTTGCTAAATTTTAGTGCCATTTTAGTACCACTATTTTGCGTAATCGAGAAGTAATGGCTGACTATGACCGTGACCATGGAGTATATTACAAATGGGAATCATTATTTACGATTACACAAATATATTTTTTTAAATGTATTTAGATTGTTCACTCTTTCCACGCTTTGATGGAGGTCGCATACTTTCATATGACCCGTTAGATTTTTGGTTCCATAATCTTTTATTACACCGTCGACATCTTTCTTTGTAATTATACACTTTGCACAAGCAAGACCAAACAACACAGAATTATTCACCGTTTCCTTAATGAGACGAAACAATTTCCAGCATTCGCTCTTCCCCTTGTGGTTTTCAACAAGCACGTATTTGTTGGCCTCGACGCCTTTCTCAACCTCCTTAATAATAAATCCATCTATATTAACAAATAAGGAGTTAATTTCAACATGACATGTCATGCGAACGGGATGTTAGCACATCAATCAAAAACCTCTGAATGCTCAATGTAAAAGTTGCGATGTGAAAAGTAACTCTTAGTCATACAGTGAACTTCGCACGGAGAGAGTGAATCAGCTGGGAAGCAGGCGAATGGCGTTTGCTTGTACCTTGCCCTGGACAATCGCACTGTAAAAGAACGCAAAGGAAGTATCTTTTTACGATATGGTGTCAGTGTCTCTGACGTCGGTCGAAATCTCCGTTGCTTTATGAAAGAGACGACAATACTTTTGCATGGCAAATCATTATTCACTCCGTGGGCACCAGTATCGACTACAGAATTCCACAACGCGCATTTTTCTTTGGAACATATTTTTCTCTTTTCAAAAAAAAAAAAAAAAAACGGGAATAAAACCGGGTCAGGAACACCTTGATCCGACCCGTTGGACCCGCAAGAAATTGTCAACTCGTTGACCCGTGACCCGTTTCCATATCTGGTTATGGTGTGGGGTGTTTTCAGCTGAGACGCATTAAAACCCATCGCACGCTTGCAAACCCCTCTGACCGGTGGAGGCTACGTAATCAACCTTAGGGATCATTTGCACCCGTTCAGGTCATACAACCACTCCCACGGGTGCGAGCTCTTTCAACACGATAATGCGCTGCGCCACCACACACGTCCATAGTCACCCGACTATGGCTATATGGGAACATTCCACATAATTTGGCATTCTGACTTGGCCCCCCCCCTCGTTTGTCTGATTTAAACGCAATAGAATACATTTGGGATGCTGTTCAACATGCAGTCAATGCCAAGAATTCTCCACCGGCGAATATTACTGAATTGTGGGACGCACTTCAGGAAGTATGGTGTGCACCGTCTCTACAGTATACTACAGAGAGCTCGTTGTGTCCATGTCCTGCCGCGAGGAGGACCAACTGGGTATTAGAGAGGCATCCCAGTTTTTTTGGTTTTTTTTTTGGCACTTCAGTGTACATGCACTTGCATGCACTATATGTTTTAGTTGTAAATATAAATAAGATAGTAAGAGAGATTGGGGCTGGGGGACGCAGAGAAATTCTAGTTACACCTCTGGTTGGATACATGGATGGACGGATGGACTTACTTACTTTTCTGCCCTCATGTACATGTTGTTACGACATGGGGCGCTTTCCAAATACAAATTCCATCCACGAAACAATATTGTGTTTACAAAATTCATTCTTAACCAAGGGACAGAGAATATGGACGATCTTATATTTATTTTCCTTAGTTGAAAAATCTTGCCTCCCCCTATCTACAGGCATTTCCCAGTCTGCATCTGGGAAGAGTACAATTACTTTTTTTATGTATGTGAAGCAACATTTTGAGGAAACAACATTCAAAGGTAGCTGTGATTATAGAATTCGACAAAATCTAGGGGGGGGAGTCCAAATTATCACGAGGTAGAGTTAAATCCCTGAAATGGCAATGGGCTGGACATACTGCCAGAAGAACAGATCATCGATGGACAGCCGAAATTTTAGATTGGATTCCAAGGGACAGGAAAAGACCCAGAAGAAGACCACATGGGAGATGGGTGGATGAAATTCGAAAGTATGCAGGGGTGACATGGAGGAGACTGGCACAAGACAGACCGTTGTGGGGGAAACTTGGGGAGACCTTCGTCCAGCAGTGGATTGATAATGGTTGACAATGATGATGATGATTTCTCAAATTATATGAATTGTGTTGCAAAGTAGACGGTATGCTTACAGAAAAAAATGTTCTTCAAAAAAGCAAAGCTAGACAAAATGGCGATGAGCAGTTTGACACATTGTCATTTTCTCTAATTTTGTAACCGAGTAATGCGAGACGTGTGGTATTTCCCTTAATGTCAATCCCAAATACAATATATTATGAATTCAACACTGGGTTATTTATTTAAAAAGGTAAACGGATAAAATAAGAACATCAGTTGCTATTTGAATTAATTTCTGATGTCGAAACTGAATTCTGAAACTAAATGATTCCGAGTAAAATAAGAACATCAGTTGCTATTCGAATGAATTTCTTATGTCGAAACTCAGTTCTGAAACAAAATCATTCTACTAGATATAAAAGTAAAGAGAGAAATCTTAATTTAATTGATAAGCTTTATTTTTCTAGGCATTTTAGAATACTAAAATGAAACATAAACCTTTAATTTAATTTTAATGAGTTTCGCCAAGGGAGAAAACATTTCCAATTGCAGTTCTGTACTTTCCAAAATCTACGCCAGAAGAAAAGCAAAATGTTTTGCGATGTTTGTCGCGTCAAATTACATTTACCAGCAGGTACTATTTCGCTGCTAGAACATGTTTTGCAGCTCTCAGTTTTCTATATGGCATGAACATAGACAGAAGGGGTTTAATTCGCAAGATGATAACTGTTACTATAGTGTTGCCTCCGACTAGAAAATTTTTAAGGTATACATTAAATATCCACATCTCATTTGTTTATTTCAAACATTAGTGAAACGAAAAAAAAAATCAGCCTTATTCTCTGCCTTTATCTTCGCATGTATTTGTAAAAATGATAAGTTAAGGTTTTTAACTAGCGATAAATAGTAAACGGTATCACTGGATTTTCTTTTTTTATCCTCTGTATCTCTCTACTCTAAAAAAGAAGTAAACGCCACTGCCGCCGCTGTTTTAGAAATTTCGCGACACTCGCGCTTTCCTAGCTCGCAGCGTAAAAAGTATTTAACACAAAAATTTTAAATTTACGTTGTTTGTAGAGAATTGTTTGGAGAACATGCTGAAATAAACCGTTCTTCGATTTTGGCGTTACTTCAAGAGCTATTGTATTTCAAAGTTAAGGTAAGCAAAAAAGTGCTATCAGTTCACGTTCCGGTCACACTAACAGCAACAGAACCACGAAACTTTGTAGTCATGTAAAGCCATGGCCGAATTTTTGCATCATGTCGCCCTTTTTTTGAATTTCGATTTAGTTTACGAGAAATTAAGTTTTCATATTTCACAAAATTCTCTATTTCGCGATGGGATCCATTTAAAAAAAATAATATATGGCAAACTATAAATCATAACGCATCAAATTTTGCCAGCATAAACTCACAACTATCATCCCTCTTTTTAAAAAAATTAAGAGATTTTTTTTTCTGATTTTCAAGCATTTTTTAAAGACGTAAAGGAACGAATGGTTTCCTCTGTCTTCAGCGGTAACCACACAGGGAAGTTCTGGTCCCGTGACCAGCTGCCATGGTGACCCAGCTATTTTTAGTACTCTCTTCTCACTGAGTAAAAGGACAGGCTACAATCAAACAGGTAATGACGCAATACCTAATGACGTAGCGGCTCTTTTAAAATTCGGCGTTTTCCGCCGTCATATATGAAGGATTTGAAAGATTACTCTACATATCTTATATTATCCCGTCATTATTGACGGGCTTTCACCTAGTGGAGCAAAAATTTGAGTATAAGAATAGTTTAAGGAATGTCGAACCACAGATAAATTATAAGAAAAACATTCAGATTCACTACCATTCCTTTCCCACGTTTCATGAATTCACTTACATTTATTTTCCAAGTTTCAAGAAAATTCAGATTCACTGCCGTTCATTTTCCCCGTTTCAAGAAAATTTTATTTATTACCACTCATTTCCCACGTTTCAAAAACATTCAAATTCACTATTTATTTCCCACTTTCAAGAACATTAGGATTTACTACCATTCATTTCCCACGTTTCAAGAAATCACTAACATTTATTTTCCAAGTTTTAAGAACATACAGATTCACTACCGTTCATTTCCCACGTTTCAAAAACATTTAAATTCACTACCATTTATAAGAACATTCAGGTTCACTAACATTTATTTACCAAGTTTTAAGATTATTCTGAATCACTAACATTTATTTCCCACGTTTCAAGAGCATTCAGATTCAGTAACATTTATTTACCAAGTTTTAAGAACTTTCAGATTCATTACTATTATTTCCCACTTTTCAGGAACATTCCGATTCACTACCATTCATTCTCACGTTTCAAGAACATTCAGATTCACTTGTGACGTGCCGGCCCCGCAGGACGCACACGACATAAAGGCAGATATCAGCGAGAACGAACGTCTGCGTAGCTCAGTTGGTAGAGCGACCTTTTCCGGAGTAAGTGGACTCGGGTTCGATCCCCGGCGTGGACCAAAAAATGACGGAGAAATTTACTTCGTTATACACTTCCATTTAATTTCCACGTTCAAGAACATTTAGATTTACTGTCATTCATTCCCACGTGTCAAAAATTCACTAACATTTATTTTACACTTTTCAAGAACATTCAGATTTACTAACATTTATTTACCAGGTTTTAAGAACACTAAGATCCACTAACATTTATATTTCAAACGTTTCAAGAACATTCAGATTGACAAACATTTATATTTCACACTTTTCAAGAACATTCATGTTTACTAACATTGATTTACCAAGTTTTAAGAACATTCAAATTCATTACTATTTATTTTCCACTTTTCAGGAACATTCCGATTTACTACCATTTATTTCTCACGTTTCAAGAACATTCAGATTCACTACCATTTAATTTCCACGTTCAAGAACATTTAGATTTATTATCATTCATTTCTCACGTGTTAAGAATTCACTAACATTTATTTTTCAAGTTTCAAGAACATTCAGATTCACTACGATTTTTTCTCGCGTTTTTTTAAACCAGTGGTCTGATTCACGAATTTTGTCCCTAAATTTGATTAAAATGGCGGAAATGCCTGGAAATCATTTTCTGTTTCAATTCAGTAGACTTGAAAGGTGAGTGGCTAACGGTTTCTTTAAGTTTTACCCAATGAACAATTTACTGGGTTGATTATGAACAATTTTACTGGGTTGGAAAGAAAGTAATGTCCGATGACTAAGTACCCGAAGCAGAAGCCCCAGTCACGGCGCACATTGGCCACTGAGATTGCACAGTACACCTGCATGACATCAGCAGGTAGGTGGCTTAAGTCAGTGGCAGTTAGCCGTCAGAAGGCGAAGAGTGTGAGCGCCAGCCAACATCGAAGTGGACAAGGGGCACATCTGCCATTGCATGCTGAATGAGTTTCGTCGCGGTAATACCCTCGCAAGGTGTGAAGAACATTAGCAGTGTGTACCCCAATGCTATATCACATCGACAGTGCTGTCGGTGCTTTGAAAGGTTCCGAGAGGGAAATTTTGACCTGTCAGATCGTCCAAAAGCTAGAAGACCCACAAAGGTGGATGGATATGATGAAGACCTTAGTGGAGAACGACCCTCGTGTGATAACGCGGGAGTTGGCAGAACAGCTGGGTAGTACCCCCGCAAGGTGTAAGGAACATTAGCAGTGTGTACCCCAATGTCGTATCACATCGACAGTGCTGTCGGTGCTTTCAAAGGTTCAGATAGGGAAGTTTTGACCTGTCAGACCATCGCAAAGCCGAAAGGCCAGCAACGGAGGATGGATATGATGAAGACCTTAGTGGAGGCCGACCCTCGTGTGACCACGCGGGAGTTGGCTGAACAGCTGGGGACTACCTACACGAGTATTATCGAGCACCTGCGTCAACTTGTGAAGGCGCACAAGAGGGAAGTGTGGGTACCCCATCAATTCGCAGTTGAGCAGAAAGCAAATCGCAGAAGTGCATGCGTTTACCATGCTTGCACATGACCAAGTTGAACCGTTCTTGGACTGTATTGTGACAAGTGACCAGAAATGTGCCCTGTATGACATTGTACTAAAGACCATAAGAGAAGGAATTTACTAAAGACCATAAGAAAGAGAAAACATAACTGGTTAGATCATGCGTTAAGAGCCTATTGAAAAGAATGATAGAAGGGAAATTGAAGAAAAACGACCAAGAGGAAGGAGACGACTAATGATATTTGATGATATAATGGGCATAAGAGTCTATCAAGAAATGAAGCAAGGTACAAAAGGAAACTGGAGGAAGAGAACTTACTGAGATACCGTTGAACCTGTCAAAAGATATAACACCAATGATGTTGATGACAATGTCAGCGCCGGAAACAGTGGTTGGATCCGAAACAGAATCTCATGCCGATCCCCAAAACCGGCTTACACCAACGCAAAGTTCCGATGTCTGTTTGGTGGGATATGCGGGGTGTTGTGTTTTTTCAGCTGCTGCCGGACAACACCACTATCACCGCCGATGTGTACTGCCGCCAGTTCGACGATCTGCACCCATCGCTCACGTAGAAATGACCGGTACTGCCTAACTGCAAGGGTGGGCATCCTCCTACAGTAGGATGGAGCAAGATCTCACAGAGCATGGTGGCCCACGTCACAAAGTCAGGGACCTGGGCTGTGCCGCCCTGAGCCTATTCCCTGGAAATTGCCCCCAAGCGACTACCACCTTTTCAGGAGTCGTTGCAGCATTTCCTGGAAGGATAGCTGTTCACCAACTGGGACAATGTCGAACGCTCGCTTACTCACTTCTATGCGTCCAAACCGCCACAGTTCTACAGCCACGGTATCCAACAGCTGCCCAGATAATGGGAGCAAGTTGTGGCAAACCATGAGGACTACATTTTGGACTGATTTGTTCTCGTATACACCGTAATCAGCACTTTTCTGTTGCCTTGCATTTGCAGACATTACTTTCTTTTCAACCCAATGCTTCATTTTCAGAGAACGCTCTCCAGCGAAACTCATTCCAGATGTTTTACCAACTACGTGCGTTTCTTTCCGTAGGCACACTCTGAGGGTGTAATTGATAAAGTGGCCATGCCAACTGAATACTTACTTCATTACAGCCATCTACTTAATATACTGACGGAAAAAAAAAATCCCAACACCACGAAAAAATAGTTGTATAGGAATGAAATGGCGGCAATACATTTGTATAGGTAACATATTTAATCGATTAAGGTTTCAAGATCACAGCTTAATGTAAGCGCAAGAAGAGCCATTTTAAATGTGAAATGTTGGTACATTAATAACCGGTGTAACCGCCAGAATGTTGAATGCAAGCACGCAAACGTTCATGCATTGTGTCGTACAGGTGCTGGATGTCAGTTTGTGGGATGGAGTTCCATGCCTGTTGCACTTGGTCGGTCAATACAGGGACGGTTAATGCTGGTTGGGGGTGACGCTGGAGTTGTCGTCCAATGATGTCCCATACGTGCTCGATTGGTGAAAGATCTGGTGATCTAGCAGGCCACGGCAACATATCGACACTCTATAGAGCATGTTGGGTTACAACAGCGGTATGCGGGCGAGCGTTATCCTGTTGGAAAACACCCCCTGGAATGCTGTTCATGAATGGCAGCACAACAGGTTGAATCACCAGACCGACGTACAACTGTGCCGTCAGGGTGCGTGGGATAACCACGAGAGTGTTCCTGCTGTCATAGGAAATTGCTCCCCAGACCATAACTCCAGGTGTAGGTCCAGTGTGTCTCGGCCGCAGATAGGTTGGTTGCAGGCGCTCACCTGGCCTCCTTCTATAACCAACACACGGCCATCACTGACACCCAGGCAGAACTGGCTTTCATCAGAAAACTCAACAGATCTCCACTCCGTCCTCCAATGAGCTCTAGCTTGACACCACTGACGTCGCAAACGGCAGTGGTTTGGAGTAAGTGGAATGCACGCTACAGGGCGTCTGGCTCGGAGCTGTCCTTCAAGTAACCGATTTGTAACAGTTCGTTGTGTCACTGTGGTGGCAACTGCAGCTCGAATTGCTGCCGCAGACGCAGTACGATGCGCCACGGCCGTACGCCGTACACGGCGGTCTTCCCTCTCAGTAGTGCCATGTGGCCGGCTGGAACCCGGTCTTCTGGAGGCAGTACCTTCCCTTGACCACCGCTGCCAACAATCATGCACAGTGGCTACATTCCTGCCAAGTCGTTCTGCAATATTGCGGAAAGAAAATCCACCTTCTCGTAGCCCTATTACACGACCTCGTTCAAACTCCGTGAGCTGTTGATAATGGCTTCTTCGTCTTCTTAAAGGCATTCTTGACTAACATCAACACACTACGTCGAATCTCAACGATAACTAACGCTCACGAACGTTACAGCGCGTATTTACAGCAAACTAGCTTTGCATGTTCCGAGGCGCTACTAGCGCCACACGTATGCACCGAGCGCGAAATTTGCATAGACGTCATCTTACAGATGTACTCTCACGGCCTACCAACTGTCGTTTATCTAACACAACCCCTTCTTGGTGTTGGGATTTTTTTTTCCGTCAGTGTATTTCGTCAGCCCTCATTTCGCCCACAGATCGGCTGTTCTCAGGCTTGGCATCAACTCAACGAGGTGTCCGTACAGTTGCGGGATCTGCAACCAAGTTCATTGTATTGTAGTCCACAATCCTGGTATGGAGCGGGGTAGTGTGCCCAACTGCCTCACTTGGCGTTCCACAACATCGCACAGATGTTCATTTGGGTCGAGATCAGGCGAGCTTGACGGCCATTCGAGGTAGCTCATATCAACACTGTTTTGCCAAACAATTTCTGCATTAGGTAGGCCCTCTGACACGGACCATTGTCATCTTGGAAAATTCGACCCCCTCCAGGGGGAGGCGTTGTGCAATAACGCAATTCTTCCTTTAAAACAAAGGCCTTCCACCCGTGCCCGGGGTGCACTTTTCACTGGCCCACCAGACTTTGTCCACTAAGGAAATTCTAAAATGGAAAGATAATACGTTTTCGAAATGGAAATACACACACACACAACACACACACACACACACACACACACACACACACACACACACACACACACACACACACACACACACACACACACACACACACACAGACTCATCTTACAGCCCGACTTGTGGGTTTAAACTGTAATTAATCAATGCATCCGGTGGCAGATTCGTTTTACTCTGTGAACTTCGCCATCTGATTATTTAGCAAGTCAGTCTCCGTTTCAGAATCATCTTTCAGCTCGACTTGTGGGTTCAAGCTGTAATTAATCAATTCATCCGGTGGCAGATTTGTTTCATTCTGTGAACTTGAACATCTGATTTCTTTGCAAGTTAGTCTTCGTTCAGTGTGTATGACTTGTTGGTGCATGAGCACATATAACAGCCACTAGGAAATTAAGTTACTGCTAATTTTTTTGCTAGATGTTTGCTAACCCTTTTGCCGGCTGGAACGAATTAAGTCGGGTTAGTAAAAGATTCTGAAATCAGCTCGAACAAACATATTTGCTGTCTAAGAAGTGGGGCGAACGCGGCGTGAACGAGTGAACTTGCGCATCAGAAAGCGTTGCTTAGTAATTCAAAGTGGTCGTTTAAGGGGGTGATTAACACTAATCTTTTCTGACTAATTACCAACAAAAAGGGTTATGACAATGGCGATGAACCTAAGAAAGGAGAAAGAAGATGTTTGAGTCTTGTTTCTGCCCAGTGGCATGATGTCCGTGTCAGGGGAAATTATACTCGCGGCAAAGCTAACCTGACTATGAGGTTGAAGGTACGAAATGTGCATTTCCACTGCATAATATAGTTTCGACTCTAAAAGCGAGCTTGAAAAAAAGTGCGTAGTTGTTCTAAACGTTGTGCGTACGTACATTAAAAAAAAAACGATCTTAGTTTCAGTCGCGTTTCTAAAAATACAGGTATATGAGTTTTGGCGACATCATTGTCACTTATGTCTGTTGGCCATGTGGATTAGAAGCTATTCCCCGGAGGATATTTAATGCTGGTAATAGGTAAGCGAACAGTCTAGTGTTTTGGGGGAGGGAGCTAGACATTTCTCCATTGTTTCTGAGGGGAATATCGCTGATAGTAGAATGAGCGAGAAGTTTCCAGCCTCCCGTCATGATGGAACACTACACCTTGTTAGTGCGAATAAATACTGAGAAACCGTGATATCTTTTCAGTGAAAAGGCTTTTTTCAGCCTCCACCCCGTAGTCAGGTTAAGTTTGCCCGAGTACAGTCCTTTGTTACGGAGATTTAATACTAGAATTTTAGGCAGGATATTAAATCACATTTCGCAACTTGTATTTCGCTTTTGTGCTCCATTTCCTTTGTTTCCATGATGCGTGAGAAAATATTTTGCTGTGTCACCATCGGAAGCACGGTTTATTTAGAGGCGACAGTTTGTCGCATTTTAGCGTCTGCGCCTTTGTATTTTGTAGACGCATTAGTATTGTCCAGCTCATTTGATCTTTTGCCTTCTTAATGTCAAAGCAGCCAATTGAAAGCGCAAGCCCTCTTAATTTCTACCTTGAAGCTTTGTTAAGCCGACGCCGATATTTTCCCCGATGGTTTTTGTGGAAGTAAAAGGGTGAGTTTCCGTGGGGACAAAGGAGAAGTTAAACAGTTGACTCGGGGGATTGAAAGCGAACAGTCGCTAGGAGGAGGCGAGAAAAGGCCTCAGGTGTTAGGAAGCATTTCTTAAGCTGACCGGGAGAATGGAGGTTTTTTCTCCGCAGGGTCAGGAGAGAGGCGAAGGAAATGACTGAAGCAGGATTTAGGAAAGAAATCTTAGTTTCAGAGAAAACGGGGAGGAAGAACTACTGAGCTGAGGACAACCTTTCTGCGATTAAGTAAAGAAAAGAATAAAGTGCTTTTAAGAGATCTAAAAGGATTGCAAAAAATAATTACTTACAGCTATTTTATTATCTTCAACCACGCAAAACTATGCAAGTAACCATAGCCACTTAACACCTTCCCCATCATGCCTTGGGTCATGAAGCACAGAATAAAAGACTAGAAGTTAGCAGCAGTCATCACTGTTGACAGGTTTATAGTCAGTATTGCTGAGATGAGGGGGTTCGAAAGGGAATTATTTTCCCGTAGCTTTCGAAAAACGCGGCCACTATATGAATACAGTAGAACCTCTCTTATACGTTTTTCTAGGGAATGGGTTAATAAACGTATAAATGTAAATAACGTGTGAATGAAATTTCAAAATGTTAAATACTATTGCAAAGTTTTGAATACCTCTAGAAATAAGAAACGGCGATGAAGGGCTCTAAATTTTTAAATTACTCTAATTTATAATGAATACTTTGTCTGCTATCACAAGCCTAGGTGTGATCATGTGTAGAGGATTTTACGAAGGGAGTATCTGACCCCAGGTCATACAAAGGAGAAGGAAGATGAAATAGAAATAGGAAGCTAGGAGATTTGGGCTAGAGTGCCCGATAGGAAAGTGACACGGAAGCGAAGTAGAAAGA
The DNA here is from genome assembly GCA_039090855.1 of Macrothele yani. Lineage (NCBI taxonomy): Eukaryota > Metazoa > Arthropoda > Arachnida > Araneae > Macrothelidae > Macrothele > Macrothele yani. Next base: position 41,429,642 of record CM077028.1, read on the forward strand.
CGCCCTTATTTATTACCGGGGGGGGGGCAGTACCCGTGGTCCGACGGCTTAACGTGCCCATCCGACGCACGGCGGATATTTAGTGGATCGAGCGTTCGTACCTGCCTGGGGTCGAACCTGAGGTCCTTTCCGTGGTAGTCACGAACGTTGTCCACTAGGCCACCCGCGGCCCACAAGCCTAGGTGTATTTTGACTTTTGTATAATATTTTTTTTATTCCGATTTCATTATGAAAGCCAGTTTGAGAAATACTGTGCGATTTCATATTTTCAACGTGTGAGAATGGAAAAATCCTTTGGATTGAAATACTAGTCAAATAGAGGTTACAGACAGATGGATGCCAAATTAATCAAGCTAGTAGACAGAAAACTTGAAAATTACATCGTCCTGTGGCGAGAAGCGAACCCGTATCTCCCGATTTACGTTCGTGTACGTTACCGTTACATCACGCAGAACAAGGAACCATCAAGCAACTGACGACAGGTGCGGATCCAGGATTTTCGTGAGGGGGAGGGGGCCTTAAATGTCGAGAATAACCGTTGATCATTCTGATATTTTCCCGCCAAATGAAAAAGTGTTCTTAGTATGTCTATAAATTCTTCCAATTAATTAACGAAAGTAATGTACTTTTAAGTACACTGTAAAAAATAAGTGGTGTGAATTCACGGAAAATTTCTGAAAATAACGTGCAGCAAAGTTGCCGGTAGGTATCCGTGTTTTTTCAGAAATTGCCTTTTTTAAAAGTGATCGTTTATTTTAACTTCCGTGTTTTCACAGATTTTTCCGTAGACAGAAATTTAGTTTATTCCAGAAAAATCTATTACAGATTTTTCCGTATTTAAACTGTAATTCCGCAAAATCGACGACCCTGTGCAGCATTTATCCCAGATATTCCTTCCCCTGAGGTCGGGATCAACCCCCCGTCGTTAGATATGGCTAATCAGGTAACTTGCGCCTTTAACAACTGATCCACAAAAGCTCGGCAACCCGACTCACGTACATCGTAAAACGAATTCCGCGGCGACGATGAAATTTTATTTTTTGTCATTAATGTGAGTGATTTAGTCATTTTATTTTCTGTTGGAACTTATTATTTTTCTGAATATGTTTGTAAAATTTTTTGGCTTTTTTTACGCTTTCCAACCGTAGGTTGAAGAAACGTATGTGCTGCAGCTTTCTCCGTCCGTCCGTCTGCCCGTCCGGACGATAACTCGCGTAAAAATGGTTCGATTTCGATGAAATTTTAGTATGTGGTAGGGGACCACTGAGGACGAACCCTATTGAAAATGGAACAAATGGGGTCAAAGGTCACGACATAGGAGCGGGATCCATTCCATAGACTTATGCGTCATAACTCGCCTAAATATGATTCGATTTCAATGAAATTTTAGTATGCGGAAGGGGACCACCTAGGAACGAATCCTATTGAAAATGGATAAAGTGGGGTCATAGGTCAGGACATGAGAGCGGGATGCATTCCATTGCCCTTATGCGTCCTAACTTGCGTAAAAATGGTTCGATTTCGATGAAATTTTAGTATGTGGTAGGAGACAACCTGGGGACGAACTCTATTGAAAATGGACGAAATGGGGTCAAAGGTCAGGACATAGGATCGGGATAAATTCCATCGCCCTTATGCGTTATAACTTACGTAAAAATGCTTCGATTGAGACAAAACTTTATCATGTTGTTCGGGGAATATACTTTACCGTTTCTGTTGAATATCATCGAAATGTGGTCAAACATCATGTCATAGGAGCGAGATTTATTCTACAGCTATTATCCTCATAACTTGAGTAATAACTCGAGTAATGATTTCTGATATGTTGGAAAGCGTATCATATTCAATGCATTGCATGATTTTACTAACTTGTTTTCTGTAGGAGGACTTTTCACAAATTAAGCATTTTTCATAGTGATTTTTCGAAGCTACAAAATGCTTTGCAACACGATTTTTTAAACTGACAATGAATTTCAGTTATCTTTAGAAAAGGTGAAATGTACTTTTTATAGTATCATTTCAAAAGAAAAAAAAAATTAAAAAATTAAATATAAAATTCACTCTTTATAGACATAATAGCTTTTGTCTTAAGTTGTCCAAAGACTGATACACAGACATCGTATATTCAATCATCTGTACAATAAGTACCCGGTTTTTTAGAGTAAACACAATACATAATAAGTGCTGGTGCACCAAATAGGGAAAAGGAGAAGAAATATCCTGTGCCACAAAACACAAAATTCATGCGATATGCATCCACAATATCCGATCTCGCTACGGAACTCCGAAATTCGACAGACGATTGAAATTTTAAAGCTAATTAAATCTCAAGTATTTCCACGAACCGCTCCTATTACCGGAAATTTCTTGTCATACGGATACGGAAAAAGTGAGAACGGAGATTTTCCATTAAAATACAAAAGGAATTGCGGAAAAGTTTCTGAAAATTCTGAATTTTCCTTTAACATATCTCTAAAACGGTAATTTGCCGTCAATATGAGAAACAAACTGCGGAAAGGTTTCTGAAAATTCAGAATTTTTCCGTGGTGTGAAAAATTCGTTAAATTCAGGTTTCTTTCCGTCATTTCACGGAAAAGGCTGTATCAGAAATGTGCTTCGTTAATTCACGAAAGAAATGACGGAAACTTGTCCGTAAATTTCAGAATTTTTTTTACAGTGTAATGCTTTCTTTCACGAAAAAATATTCAATTTGTAATGAACGCCTAACAAATCGAGGTTTTCCTTGGTTCCGGGGGGAGCGCCTCCCCTCTGGATTTGCCCCTGAATGACGATGTGTTTAGGACTCGGATAAAACGCTCCTCCGTGCGGAAATCGAAACATATATGTATGATCTTTCAACTTAGCGGCACGTGAACTTGATGTTCCGTGTTTTGAGTGGTGTAACGGTAACACACTCGAACGTAAATCGGGAGATGTGGATTCGATTTCCGTTCCAGGACGATGCAATTTTCAAGTTTTTTGAGGTATGTCTATACTTGCTTTGAAATATACTATCTGAATACGATTTTGTTTAATATTCAATACCGGTATTACCCAATCTTTACTTATAAGCATCGTTCTTTGAAAAGCAGTTTGTCCTCTAGTTGATTTAACGCTAGTGCGAAGTAAAATATTCACTAACTTTGTTTGTTTCAATTTTTTTTATTCGATGAAAGTAAAAAAAAACTGTGGATGTTATTTAGTAAATTTTTAATTACTTCATCTATCTCATGGCTGCAAAAAATGCTGTCTCAATTCTCTCAAAGTTGTAAAATTCCGGTTTACATATAAAAGAATCAAATAAAGGTGTATTTTTTATAACTTACAGTAAATTTAAAATTTAACGTATAATCGAAAAAAAATGTGTACAAATCATTTATGTACCCGAATTAAAGAAGCTTTAGAAACTACAGTAAAATGTCGGGACTGCAGCAGAATCACGTATAAAAGTGAAAAACGTGTAAATGAATTACGTATAACCGAATTGAAAAAGTGAAAAACATATAAGTGAATTACGAATAACGAAATTGAAAAAGTGATAGAAACTACCGTAAAATGCCAGGACTAGCGCAGAATTACGTAAAAAAGGGAAAACCATGTAAATGAATTACGTATAGCCGAATTGAAAAAACGAAAGAAACTACAGTAAAATGCCGGGACTAGCGCAGGATTACGAATAAAGTGAAAAACATGTAAATGAATTACGTATAACCGAATTGGAAAAGCTATAGAAACTACAATATGTCGGGATTAGCACAGAATTACGTATAAAAGTGAAAACCATATAAATTAATTACGTATAACCGATTGGAAAAGCGAAAGTAACTACAGTAAAATGTGGGGACTAGCGCAGAATTACGTATAAAAGTGAAAAACATATAAATTAATTAGGTATAACCAATTGGAAAAGCGAAAGGAACTACAGTAAAATTCCGGAACTACCGCAGAATTATGTATAAAAGTGAAAAACGTGTAAATGAATTACGTATGGCCGAATTTGAAAAGCTAAAGAAACTACAGTAAAATGTCGGGATTAGCGTAGAATTACGAATAAAGTGAAAAACATATATATTAATTACGTATAACCGAATTGCAAAAGCGATAGAAATTACAATATGTTGGGCCGCACAGAATTACGTATAAAAGAAAAAAACGTATAAGCGGAAAACCTACAACTGAGGTTCCACTGTATTTCTGTTTGACGATCGCAGAAAATTTTGGGCAGCATTTGGTTCAGGTACATCGGCAGCTTAAAGGGTTAAAAGAAAAACTGCAGTTCTTGTGTTTCATTTTTTAAAGTATGACTTCCGAACGTCTTTAGTCACCTCTGAACTTGCAATCTTATCAATGGTATCTTAAATTTTGTCACTGCGTTCTCTTTCTTTCTAATCCAGGAGGTATTTTTGAATACAAAATCAAACTCTTCTGAACATATTTAGCAAATTCCGTTCGCTTCCTTATAAAGTCTTAAAACATGCAGCATGTGATATGTCTACTTTGGAACATAATCAGATGCTTTAGAAAAAAAAAAAAAAAAAAAAAGCAAACCAAGAAAGAGAAATGCCACAGCAAGTGGATGTAAATATATTACAAATAAAAATAAATTATGTGCTTCAGAAGATATAAAAAGAAAAAAATATGGATATCATTTCGTCAAGGAAAAGCCATTAATTTCGGTAAACTTGACAATAATCAGCATAAATTCATTTTTGAATCAATACTTTCTATAGGAACGACTTTCCAAGTGTCCATTATGGAATATTTATTGTTGCGCAAATCTGTGTAAATTCGGGCACTCTTGCAACAGAAGCATCAGGGAAATAATATGTGATTAGATACAGTGTTATTCCAAATTTGATTTTTCGGCAAACATTCCGTTCAATGTATGTATAGGTATCACATCAGATCCATCACCGAAATTTGCCAAGATGGGAGTCATTAAATTCAAAGCAAAATCATTTGCTTATGTTTACTTAAAATAGTAAAACTAGTTATTCAAAATAATTGGTGTAGAATAGAAATAATATTCCTGAATAAATAATTACATTCGCATCTATTCCTTCATTGCCCGGTCAAGTCACCACGTTCAAATAGTTGAAGCGCCGTATTATTCAGTTTGCGATTTGCTGTCTACCTTTCTTGAAAAAGCCATCTGGTTGATGTGCAAAAGCTTGGAAACTTTTATTTCTATTCTGCGGCAAGAAAATCGGATACCTATATAGTAAAGTTTTACTATTTTAAGTATAGTTGGTGTACAGTTCCTCGTTATTAATTATGCATATGTTAATTTGAGTAACTGACATTTTTCTGCGAAACGACAAATATTTTGACCTTTTCTGTATTTCGTAAGCTTGCTTTTCCTGCTAGCGTTTATAATTGAGACAGCGATTTAGAAATTTGCAAACATTAGATCAGAATGCGGCAATTTGCAAACATTATATCAGAACAAATTATTTATTTTGCCTTAATTTTGCCAATATAATTAATGTCTTTTTATAGTTCTCTTGTTTTCATTTCATGAAGTGTTTTCAATATACTTTTCTTTTTCTCTCTTAGTAAAGAGCACTTTTGTAAATAACCTTTTTTTCGCGGAAAGCAGAAAACAATGAAATGAAAAGAGGCCTTTCTCTTTATCGATCGAACGGCTTTTTTAAGTGTTTTCTTTTCTCTTTTTATTTCCCTTTTTTTTAATTCTCATGAAGTAATTGCAATTTAGAATATCCTGCTTTTGCTCATTATTCAGAAGTTATTCTGAGAATAATGAAAAGATAAATAAAAAAAGCAACAACAACGACAAAAAAAAGAAAAAAAAGTAACAGGTGCATTTATTTTTTGCGCCTTCACTTCACGTTTTTTTTTTTATTTTATTTTACTTCCTTCACTTTTTTATGTCTTTTTAGCTTTGTACGTAATTTTCCTCTTCTGAAATTTATTTTGGGAGTAACTTGGTGTAGTAAGGAAACTAAAAAGAAAGTTACTAGATTGTTTTTCATTTCTCAGCTTCTGTTTCCTTCCCTTATTTTCCTCCTCACTAGAATGCTTTTCATCCCTCATCTTCTGATTCCTTCCCTTATTTTCCTCCTTACTAGATTGCTTTTCATCTCTCAGCTTCTGATTCCTTCCCTCATTTTCCTCCTTACTAGATTGCTTTTCATCCCTCAGCCAGCTTCTATGATTCCTTCCCTTATTTTCGTCCTCACTAGATTGCTTTTCATCTCTCAGCTTCTGATTCCTTCCCTTATTTTCCTCCTTAATAGATTGCTTTTCATCCCTCAGCCAGCTTCTATGATTCCTTCCCTTATTTTCGTCCTCACTAGATTGTTCTTCATTTCTCAGCTTCTGTTTCCTTCCCTTATTTTCCTCCTTACTAGAATCCTTTTCGTCCCTCATCTTCTGATTCCTTCCTTTATTTTCCTCCTTACTAGATTGCTTTTCATCTCTCAGCTTCTGATTCCTTCCCTCATTTTCATCCTTACTAGATTGCTTTTCATCCCTCAGCCAGATTCTATGATTCCTTCCCTTATTTTCGTCCTCACTAGATTGCTTTTCATCTCTCAGCTTCTGATTCCTTCCCTTATTTTCCTCCTCAATAGATTGCTTTTCATCCCTCAGCCAGCTTCTATGATTCCTTCCCTTATTTTCGTCCTCACTAGATTGTTTTTCATTTCTCAGCTTCTGTTTCCTTCCCTTATTTTCCTCCTTACTAGAATGCTTTTCGTCCCTCATCTTCTGATTCCTTCCCTCATTTTCATCCTTACTAGATTGCTTTTCATCCCTCAGCCAGATTCTATTATTCCTTTCCTTATTTTCCTCCTTACTAGATTGCTTTTCATCCCTCAGCCAGCTTCTATGATTCCTTCCCTTATTTTCGTCCTCACTAGATTGTTTTTCATCTCTCAGCTTCTGATTCCTTCCCTTATTTTCCTCCTTAATAGATTGCTTTACATCCCTCAGCCAGCTTCTGATTCCTTCCCTTATTTTCCTCCTTACTAGATTATTTAGCATCTCTCAGCTCCTGATTTCTGCCTTTATTTTCCTCCTTACTAGATTGTTTTACATCTCTCAGCTTCTGATAAGTTCTTGAAAGTGCCTTTACTTAGGCATATGTTACGGAGATGTTAGTAATAATAAAATACGGGCGTTTCAGGAAATCATAGACTTCCATGTGTAGCAAGAAATTTCAGGAAAAGGCCTCTTTTTCAGTCCGCATGAAAAAACTTCGACGGTGTCTTTAAGATGTTATCTGTCAGGACGGCAATAAGAATTAATATTTAGATGTTGTAAATACTGGTGGCGTGGATCTTGCGGACAGCTGGGAAACCGTGGATTTTGCTGACAAAAAAGTGCGAGCAGTGGAAGTTGCTGACACTGGTAGATCCCTCCGATCAGCGGCGTGTCGACCGGGATTGCTAGGGGATGCGCCAACCGGTGGTGCGATCCCAACATTGACTATAAAACCGCTCTTTGAAAGAAGATAGGAAAGTAGGATCAATGTTGTAAAGGTACTGAGGTATAATTTTGATGCAACCTATGATGCATTATATGTTATGTCATTGGCGATACTTTTGAAGACACTGACAGATGAAATTTAGCAGATTCTTTTTAACTGCTAAAGCTTAATTTTTATAGATTTATAGGTTCCACAATGACTTAGTCTAATTTTTAAAAATAATAATCATCAATGTAAAAAATCTTAAATAATTTGCGAACTGAGCTATGTCGGTGGCTCAGTTGGTTAAGTCAGTGCATAGCGACTTAACCACCAACTGCGCCACCGGTATGAAGTCGGCCCCGGCAGCACTTTGTCCCTGGACACCCTTGTCCGGGATGCCTGGGTTTACCTGCTGAGTGTCGATGCGCTGGTAGTAAAACAATGTAAGACGAATTAAATCTGATGCTCCATGGCATCCGGCACCTACTGGAATATTACCCATGGTTGTTGATGATGATAATGGAAATGTACGGTTCAGTTAATAAGAAAATCATATAGCTTGTTTTAACATATTTAATACCAATATGATTATTACGTATTTTGTTTTAATACGATCTTTAATATGATTACTTACTTTGTTTGACATCTCTTTCCCCACCGTTCAGTAGGCTAGAATGGAAAATTCAAATCAGACTGCTTCATTAACATCCTCGTCAACTCTGTAATGCTTCAACCCCACTTCCTGTTTGCAAATTTCACCGCTCGCGCTTCTTTATCCGCAAAATCCACGCTCCCTAAAATCCGCGGAACCGTAAAACCTCAGTACGTGGACTCTAAGTGCTATTATATGGTATCATTGGTTCACGCAGCGATTAGTGCAATGCAATAGATTAGCGCATCCAGATGGCATAATGATTTCATTGCTTTTCGGGGCGTCAGAGAAATGCGGGCAAAAGAGGGGTTGAAGAGAACACTTGGAGCTGTTCTGCAGGTTCCGTTGACTTTGCGGTTGTGGATTTTGCCGAACGTGGATTTGGCTGACAAAGAGGAGCGAGTGGTTGAATTTGCGGATAGAAAGAGAGGGTTGAGTATTACAGAGTTGACGATTGCTTTAGCTTCATCCAGCTTGCCTTTAAAACCGTCAGCTGGTCATAATTCTTTCAAGTAATCATTTTCTACATTTTCATTTATGGTCGATGAAATAACTTCAGATTTTTACGTTAATGATTAGGAGACAATAAAGTCACTTAAATACACAATTGGTGTATAGTAAAACAAAAATGTTTTTATCTGCGAATTTTCGCCCTCCAACGGGAGGCTTTGTCAAGCCAAACTACATCAGGTGAACAATAACCAGTTACTGTTCGGGTTATTGATCGTCTAATGAAATTAATTCATATTTTTACGTTAATGATTAGGAGACAATAACGTCACTTATATCCATAATCGGTGTTGTAAGAGAAAAATGTTTTTATCTGCCGAAATTTCACCTGCCAACGAGAGACTTTTTCAAGGCAAGTTACATTACCCGCTATTGTTCGTCTAATGTAATTTGCCTTGACAAAGCCTCTCGTTGGCTAGCGAAAGTTCGACTGATAAAATAATTTTTTCTTACTATACACCAGTTATGGATTTGAGTGACTTTATTGTCTCCTCAGTTATCAGAGTGTATTTAGTATATTCTGGGCATATCCTTAAGATCTCTCTTAATGATTATTTTTAAATACTGTACCAAATTACTATGGAACGTATAAGTTTATATGATTTTTAGTTTTTAGCAGTAAAAAAAGAACAAAAAAGAATCTGCTAAATTTCTTTTATCACTATCTCCAGAAGTACACTGCTAAACATTTTGTGGTAGGTTACTTCAAAAAGTTATGTTACACCAGCTGCACCACTTTCCTAGAAAAGATACACCATTCTGTTTTGCAACCTTGCGTGCAACTTTGTACCATAACGTGGTGAAAAGTTGAACCACGTTATTGGGTTTTGTTTGCAAAACAGGATGGAGTATCTTTTCTCAGAAAGTGGGACAGTTGGTGTAGCACCACTTTTTGGTGCAACTTATCACAAAATTTTTAACAGTGTATCGCCAATGAGATAATGTACTGCATTATAGGCTGCATCGGATGTGTACCTCAGTACCTTTACAGCATCGATCATACTTTTCCATCTTCTTTCATGATGTGGTTTTATAGTCAACATTTGGATTGCGCCATCTGTTGGCGCAGCTTGCGCCTGTTTGTCAGAAAAATCTACGATTTTTGAAACTGTTAGTAAAATCCACGCCATCGTTGGACAAGGAGGACAAAGGTTTGGAGGGAGAGACGATTTCGGACGGCGAGCTGGGGAAGAGATGAAGAAGGGTGACTTCCGAGCTAGGAAGTGTGAGTGACCAGAAAATGGAACAGAAGAGAAATAAGGTAAAACGTGCAGATGACAAGTGGAAAAAAGTAATCGTAATTTCTTCAATAGTCAATATAATTCTAAGACACACCAAGAAAGAAAATTAGGTAGGTCGTAATAAAGAACAAATTTGACACTGCAAATGTTTTCAATACTTTCTGTGAGATACAATTCATTCGTAACATCCGCAATAAGACGCAATTACGCTTAATATCGATCCCTTGAGACCCCAACAACTACAAATTCACAATAGTAAGTGTACACATGATTCAAAAGTTGTTCACCAAATAATTTTTGCATACCAGCAGAAAGGAAGATAATAAATTTACAATATTCCTCGCGTTCTCTTTTTTTTTTTTTCCTTCGCATTTTTCCCGACGTCAGTAAAGTAAATCCCAAGAATTTTTTCGGAAGTAACGAAGAGTGGGTCACCGTGTTCGTTCAATGGTCTAACTCTGGCTTCTGACCACTCGTCCGAAGTGGGTCCGGGTTCGAATCCCAGTGAGGCATGGATGACACTCTGTGTTTGTCTTACGGCACTAGCTCTCTCCCTTGCCTGGAACTAGTGGCCCTAAATTAGGGACAGTCGACTGCTTATAGCCAATCGAGTTGCTCAGCATGTTTAGCTAAACCTCAAACCAAATAATAGTAATAACAAATAAAAATAAATAAATAAAATAAAAATCATAAAATAAAAACGATAATAGATAACAGAAGTAGCCAAAACCATTGTTGAAATCTGGTTTCCGAATGCTATTCCATGAAGCGATTCAACAAAAGTTACTTTCATTGACATTCAACAATATATTTTGCTAAACTATCGCCAAACATTATTTCATCACGTTTTAAAAAAACGTAAAAGTATCTCACTTCAAATTTTGGAGATGACACTCCGTTTTTTGGTGTAAATATGACAAGGATGGTAAGTCAGATAATATCTGAAAACTTGAAAATTTCGTCGTCTTGGAGCTGGAATCGAACCCGCATCTCCCAGATAGCGCCCGGGTATGCTAACCACTACACCACCCTAAGCAACCAAGTCTCAAGTTTCCGATTAATTTGAATATAACGGGTTCGATTCCCGCTCCAGGACGACGAAATTTTCAAGTTTTCAGATATTATCTGACTTACTATCCTTGTCATATTTACACCAAAAATCGGAGTGTCATCTTCAAAATTTGTATTATAGGGTGTAATCCCGCATTCCATTTATGTTGTATCTCATTTCAATCTGCGTAAGTTATGAGAACCTCATGCTGAACGTGATAAAAGCCGTTACAAAAATCCATTTTTTAAATTTGGCTTTCTCTTGATTTTTAGTGAGGGGGGGTCACCTGCTGTTGACGAGAGATTTAAAATGCTAAATAACACGATGAGGTGTAACCTGTAGATATCCTAGACCAAAAGTTACAAATCCCCCTCATTAATACACTTGCGATTCAGCTTTTCTTTCTATCTTGGGGTCAGATTTTAGCTTGCGCATGCGCAGATGGACTTTCGTAGCTACGTCACTATTAATCGTCTCTTACGTTTCTCTAAGTCTGAATAATATATAATAATGATAGAAATAAATATAGCAATTCGACTGTTAAGTTTTTCAAAAACAAGCTATTTGCGCCTCCATAGTTTAGTAAATATTTACTTTTATTGCTCACATACCTTCTTTTTCTTTACGACAGTAACATTTATTAATCCACCTACTTAATAACCACTCAATGGCAGGAATTAGTAAACGTTATTTTTTGTTGTTATGATTTAATTTCACTTGGTATGTACCCGTACTGTGGCTTGGGGTGGTCGTGAGTGACGCGAATAAATGCAATGTATTGAATATTTTACGTAAATAAAAGCATACTCTCGAATCACTCATTCTATTTCACACCCACAAAGATCTTGTCATGCGAAACTTAAATTATCTACAAAGAGTACCATGGTACTTTCTCGTTTTTCTTTTATTTTAAAGTTACTTTTATTATTTTTATTTCACTTATTGAAGTCGTGAAATAAGAGCTTTAAAATGGATAGCAGAATTATTTGATCTTATTTTACGTTTAACTTCTTCACTTCAACTTTTAGCTCCGTTACTGAAAGACTTAAAATGCCACTTTTCTGGATTATTGTAAATTGTTCATTGTAGCTGAAAACTTTTTTCAAGCGTAGAAATCTCTAAGCAAGCACTTCAACTACAGAGTCAGAGCAAATTATTAGACAATACTTACGAAAACCAGATCCAGTCTTTATTCAATAGTCCAGCACGCCAGGTAATCTTTCAGTAAATACTTCGTTCGTAACAAGACGATATGTATATGACTAATGTTCTGTTCACATACCAATTAACAGCGCGTACTCATAAAATGGCTATCATCGCCCAGTAAGTAAGCAAAAAAAAAAAAAAAGAATCCTGAAATTCACGAGATATTTTCTGTGATTCCGTTCGTGAATTAACGAGCCATATTTTTGGCACACCATTTCCGTGAAATGACGGGAGAAACTTCGAATTTCACGGATTTTTCGTTCGTCAGGAAATTTCTATATTTTCAGAAATCTTTCCGCAATTCCTTTCGTGTATAAACTGTAAACTGCCGTTTTTAAGGTGTGTTGACGGAAAATTTTGAATTTCCAGAGACTTTCCGCAATTCCTTTTGCATATTACCCCCCCCCCCCCCCCTCTTCTTTGTTGTACCTTTCTGTCTCGTTTACTGCCCTCTTCCTCTCCGACTTTTGCTTAAATGGGAGAAAACTAAATCTAGAGACTCTGTAGTTCGGGGGCGTATAGCCTCGTGTAATTCTAAACTCTTTTCCAAATAAATCCACTTAAATTTTAAAAGACCTTTCATGACCCATATACAAAACTTTCCGAATACAGAACTTTCTTATACGCTTTTTTGTGGACTTTTAAGGAACACGTTAGGTCTATGAGCAGTAGCCGGTTCCTAATTTTGGGCAACTGGTTTCAGGGAAAAGACAGAGACAAGAACAACACCCGTGCCTCATATGCAGGCTCTACGCTACTGCTGGGCAAGGTAGGCTTAAGCCTACCCTACTTTTCTTACAGACCACTGTTTAGCTCCCCCCCCCCCCCCACTCCGCCTAATAATATTTATGCAGTTAGAACACATAGCGAAAGCAGACATCTAAGATTTTAGTGGAGAACTTCGGTAAATGTTTGTGAAATTTTCTGATTCGCAGAAATTTTGTTGCATAAAATGACTTTTTTTTATTTTGTTAAATTTAGTGTTATACTATTCTGTTAAATGGAGGGAGTCCTCTAAATGTGTGCGGCAGAATTGTAGAAAGACAACTTTTTGTAATTGTAGTTTAAAAAGATGAGAGATAAAGAGATATCTTTTGTCAGGTTACAAACTAAAATTCATAAACAGCCTTATGATAGCGAATATTAAAAAAAAAGATAAAAAAAAAAAAAAAAAAGAAAGGACGTAAGTAAACTAAAATTCCGAGGAAATGGTGACTTGTTAAAGGCCATGGTGGTTGGTATCCATACTTCCCAGTATTACATACAATGAATAAATATTACATGCAGTACGGACCAGAAAACTTTTTTTTTACTATGGATTTTGCTTAGGGCTGTGAGCGTCGGATAAAATCTACTTGAGTGGATTTTTTGGCAAAATTTCTGCCAAGCACTTCAAAATTTGTGGCCCCTACCTTCGTGCGGTACTAAGCCCCCAATACCCCCCCCAGTTCTGAGCTGTGGCGTCGCTACTGCTCATTCGGGACTTGAACTCGAGCCCATCTCGGACGAATGGTTAGAAACCAATTCTTCGGACCACTCGAATGGGGAACTGAAAAACCACCATGTCAATAAAACTTTTCGTTTTTACTGTTCATAATACTTGAGGTTTATTTAAAAAAAAAAAAAAAATGCACACGAGCGCCGCGCATGTAGTGCATGTGGTGTGTGTGCGTGCGCGCGCGTGTGTGTGTGTGTTGAAAAAATATTTTAGCGTAATATTTGCATAAACGTAAATCGTCCTTAAGTTACCACTTTTTTTTTTTTTTTTTTTGAAGTAGTGGAGTACAACACAAGTAAAAACTCCTCTTGGAACAAATGACAATCATGCATCACGAATGTACAAACGACCACATCAAACAAAGAATTACAGCCCACATTTTTTAAATGTGATTAAAACTGGAATTTTTGAATTCAAATTTAGCAGTGACTCATAATTTAGTCTGGAATATTTTATATAGAACCACAAGTTTTAAAAATGCCTTGAGCTCATTTCTTCGGGTGACGGAGAAAAACTGTATTGGAAATAGTGGTGATTTAATGATATAGTATTGTTACGACACACCCCCGCAATTAATTTAGTAATTAATGGGCGTGGTGGATGTATGAAATTAATTAAGTATTAATTATGTTCGAGGCTTGATTGGAGCAGGACGCACACGACATAAAGGCAGAAAGCAGTCAGAACAAACGTCCGCGTAGCTCAATTGGTAGAGTGACTTATTCCATAATGAGGGGATCCGGGTTCGAATCCTGGCGTGGACAGAAATGACGGAGAAATTTACTTCGTTATAGTTGTTAAATTGATTGACAGCGGTGGGATAATAACCCACTGTCGTAACATTTTGGTGCCAGCGGCGGTATCAGTATGATTATTTTGGTGAAGAAAGTGTGTCTGACTACGAAACATGCCTCCGGTATATGAATGAATAACCCTTTCGTAGTCTTCCGTTCTCTCCCTTTCTCATTTTTTCTTTTTAGTATATAAACTAGAGCAAAATTTCTCTTCCTCTGAGGTAAGCCTCTAGAACGTTCCTGCATAGCTTTCTGATAAAACATTAAACAATCATGAGAAGAAATTTATTTTTTGCAACCCACTTCAGTAGTTTTAGGACCCACTGGTAGGTTGGGACTAGTGTTGCCATTCTACTAATATATCAGTAGATCTACTGATTTTGACTTCTGTCTACTAATAGATTTTCATAATATACTTATTTTTCTCTGTTTTAAGACTAACTACACACTCAGTATTCTATTCTGTCTAAGAATGTCTGCGTTCTTTTAATACATAGTACTTTTTTATTTTGTGCAGTGCATAATGCAGTTAGGTGAGTCTTGTCGATTGAATCATCTATTGATCCAATCCACAAGTCTCACCTTCGAACTGGCCTGAAGAGAAAAAGCTGACGAAGACTAAAAATTTCCAATCCCAGCTACCTATTGTTTTTTTTTTAATTCATGCTGGTTGTCATGGAAAACTTGTGTTATTCCAGATATTTAATTAGTCATTTATCCAAAGATTTTCCGTATTAGTAAACGGAATTACTGATCACGAAAAATCTGTCAGAATACGGTAATTAAAAGAAACGGGAATTTTTAATAACGGAAATTTCGTTAACCGGTAATTTTTAATAACGGAAATTTTGTACCGGTAAATTTGCTGCACGTTATTTTCAGGAAATTTCCGCGAATTCACACTACTTATTTTTTACAGTGTAAAATTCCTGTTCACAGGCAACAAGAGCTGTAGTAACTTCCGCGGATATTAATATTTCCAGTGTATGTTTTCATTCTCAGACCACATAAAATAATTATGACTTTACTGCTATAAGAATCACAGATTTTCAAAATAAGCGATGCAGTGAATGTACTTCGTTCGACGATACTGCACAGATGCCGCTGCGTTCTTGCACGAGTAGTGATAGACAGATGTGATAAGTCAACACATGAAAAGTGCAACATCAGTGAAAAAATGCTGAACGGTTAGCATATAAAGTAATCCAAATTCGATTCTAATAACTTCAGCTTACCTGATTTGTCTTAGATAATTAAAAAGAAAAACAACGTACAAAATATATACAGTGGAACTTTGGTTAGGATATACGTTCCTCGATTATACGTTTTTCACTTTTAACGTAATTCTGCGTTTGTCCCGATATTTTACTGTAGTTTCTATGGCTTTTTTTTTTTTTTTTTACTCGGTTATACGCACAGTAGAGCACCGATTGTACATTTCTCTATAATACGTTTATATCATTTATACGCTGAATTCTTGCAGACCCAGCAGACTCCAATATGCGCTAACGTTAATTTATTTCGGTTATACGTTATTCGTCAGATTGTAAGTTTCGTTTATACGTTTCTATCTTCTAGCTAAAAGGAAAAAAAAAAATCGCTTTTGTGAGCCTTTGGAGAGAAAGAAGAACCAATTTGCCTGTAAACTTCCCTTTCTTCTTTACCGTTTATCGCTGCCACAGGCACCTAGTGAGAAGGACAGAGATCTGTCGAGGAATACCTTGAATAGGGTGCATTGGTAAAAATAAAAATTGGCGTTTTGAAAGCTATGAACTTCTTAGCCATGACTTGACAAAATGTTTTACTGTAACCGGGGCTTCCATATTTATCAGAAGCGAGATTCTGTAGCCATTTTTGTGTTACTGAATTGGAATCATTTCCTTTCAATTCCCGTCATTTGGACGAAAGGCAAATGAGTATTTCCTTTCCCACGCGACGCAGCAGATGGCAATTAGGGAATCTTGCGATTTTCGGAGAAGAGACATCTTAGGGTGTAGCCAGAGGGAACGCGGTGGCAATGGGTCGACGAAGCAAGATAGTTTTAGCAGGGGTGCGGTATGCTTCGGGTCGAAAGGGACGGAGGAAGGAATAGTTTTTGAGTGGCCGGAAAGAGAGAGAAGGATTTTCGGCGGTGTAGAATACTGTGGGAGAACGGAAAGAATGAAAGCACGAAAAGGACAGAAGCTTGGTGACATTCCCCGTATGATCTGAATAAACGTTTTCCTCACTGCAAAAATTTAGCTTCAGTCGATTCACTTTTCTACGGTTTGTATTGTTTTTATCTGCTCCAGTTGGAATAATTACGGATTAAACCACCGATACCGAACTTACGGCAAAGGAAGCACAAACGAATCCTCCACACAGGGTGCTGTTATAGAATTCAGCTCCAAGCCCTGTAACATTTAAATGGCGCCCGAACAGGGGCTCTCTATAAATCTTCCATTCGCCGGTACGGAACCCGAGCATCTTTATTAAGCAGCGTGGAACTCGAGCATCGCCGATGAAAAGCAGAACGGTCCTTCGGTATTTGGTTTTTCAGTGCAGCAACGTGGAGTCTTCAAGTCACCGACGTCGGGCCTGAGAGTATTTTATTCCTCATTGTGGAGACCTGTTCCTGTTCGAATTTTCCTACAGATTGGAACATTTTGGTTTTTGCAGTGATAGTGCTACTAGACTTTGGGTGACAATCAAAACAGTGTGTGTCAAAAAACAACAACAAAAAAAACATTCTGGATTACGAAGTCAAGCGACGTGCTGTAAATACAAAAAAATATTTTCTTCCATTTTTAAAGTGCACCCACTCTTACAGTGATATCCCACACCACACGCCGCCAATAATCAGAACGTATATGCACCATTATTGCTGAACGTTAAAATTTGTGATATCTGAAAAACATTTTTTCATCGATTCTTTTATATAACAAGCATTTTTTGGTATTTTCTGCAGCACCATGTATTGCATGAAACTCAATGCCGAGAATTCCACTTCGGAATTTTTTAACGCCACAGAACCCTATAGCAGGGATGCACAGCCCCAATTAGATACTCAAGAAGGGAGCATGTTGCACCTGATGATGAAAAAACTTGAGGCTAGTGATAAAGCTATTAAAGCACTGACGGACGAAGTGATCGCGTTGAAAATGCAATTGCAGAAAGAGAAGCTTCGTGAAACAATGGGATACCGAGCCCCTAATATTCCAAACAGGTATCAAAATAGGAAGAAATGTTGTTGGACCTGTGGTTCACATTTTCACCTGCGGCGGCATTGCAGGGAAATGCATACCTCAAATTTCTTCGGCAGGCATTATTACAGGCCTCAACCCAGGTCACCTCCTAGAGATGACCGACTGCGGTCGCAGAGAAGCGGAAACTTCGCGCCATCGGATACTGCTCAGAGTGCCCAAATAAAGAACTTGAGGGTCGAAGTCGATCGGAAAGATAAATCACCGCTGAGGAATTCTGTGCACTTCAGAGATGAGCAGCCGCTCAAGACTGAACATGTCGGCACCTGTTCCATCATTAAAAAACTTAGCTCTCCGAAGGCAGATATTGGGCAGAGTAAGAAATTTGATCATTTGTCTGAAGGTCCATGTCGTATCATAAGCATGATGGATGACGTCAGTGAGAATTTGCAATTAGTTTGCAATCCGAGAAAGAAGACAATTGCTCATTTTGATCAGCTACACCGATGCCCTACCGGGACATCCAGACAGACGGAAATGACAACAAAAACTCAAACAGCACGGCGAGATTCATCCAACGAACAAGATCGACATTTTCCTTACCGGCGTGGGAATATACCTGATGCAACCATGGAGACTTACATGGGAAAAGGTTATCAACCCCCAAAACGTGGAACGAGTTACAGCTGAACCATGTCGTCATTGATATGGAACCAGCAGATCAGGGTTACAATCTTAGGGAACGCGATATCTTCGGCAGGGTGCGACACACAAATAGGCAACGAGTGTGATTCTTCAGTGCTGTTGAAACTTTTCGACATGTTGAGTCATCGACTGCAAAT
Organism: Macrothele yani; assembly: GCA_039090855.1. Taxonomy (NCBI): domain Eukaryota; kingdom Metazoa; phylum Arthropoda; class Arachnida; order Araneae; family Macrothelidae; genus Macrothele; species Macrothele yani. The sequence continues at coordinate 41,448,050 of CM077028.1, forward strand.
AACGTGCCTGCAATATGTTGCGTAATCATTCATATTTTGTGATGAACTATTCATACCAAATGCATTTTTTTTCCATTTGTATTTCAGTGATAAAAATAATTTTCAATTTGTGAAACGTGTACATACGAACATTTTGTGTTTACATGAACATTTCCCAAAAGACAATTTAAGTTTTTGTGCATCAAATTGATAATTTGCACTAAAGTGATTTTTTATATGCTGTCACGGGCATTAATTTACGCTGCTCCTTTTAAGTGGTTAGATGGACAATGATCATCTATGATCTTATTGAACTTTAAGCGGAGTCATTCAAAGACTGAAGAAATGCATTGATTATTTGCAGTGTTATTTATCTCAACTTGTTTTATTTTATATAATGTTAGCGTAAGTAATTTTAGTATGTAGAAAATTGCAGTGTAAAGTGTATATAAGATTTTGCGAAAATTATTCAAGTGTTCAATCGGTAGAAAATTGCAGTGTAAGTGTATATAAGGTTTGAGAAAAATTATTCAAGTGTTCAATAGGTAACTTATCAGCATTGTCAAAATTTAAATTTTTCTGCATTTCATGTTTCAACTGAAAGAAAATTTATGCATATTTTGTCGTACATTTTTCGGAAATTTTCAGCGTAGATCAGCATTATAAACTAAAATGAGGGGTTAATACAAACTGGACAAGAATGGTTGTACAGAGGTAAATTTTGAGAATTAATTGCACCGTGAAGTTAAATTCTTGTAGAGATCAATAGTAAAATTGTAATGTAGGAATGAAGTGGAATGGAGACATCGATGAAAGTATCAAGTGTAAAGTATTATTTGTGGTAGGTATCTGTACATGTATTTTTCAGGAGAAGTGTGATTAGCAACCATGTTTGCATATATGTAATATCAGAAAATGTTCTGGAACCCATCATGCTAGTTATATTTCAATGTGCTTGCTGGAAATCTTTCGTCAATTTTATCGTCAACTATGTTTTAAATTATTTTGCCATTAGGTCATCATCGTGAAGTGTATGGAAATATATTGATCAAAGAAATCAAGGAGAATTACTGAATGTAAGCCTTAGCATGCAGGTACCTCTTCAAAATCATGTAAAATTGCCCGCCCAATATTGTATTGTCACAAGCTTGTCCTGATTCGAATCAATCGCGTTAGTTAATGTAGGCAAAAAATTAGGCTGTCTAACGCCACCCTCATTTTTATTTTGGCGGGGGAGATTTTGTAACCGGGGCTTCCATATTTATCAGAAGCGAGATTCTGTAGCCATTTTTGTGTTACTGAATTGGAATCATTTCCTTTCAATTCCCGTCATTTGGACGAAAGGCAAATGAGTATTTCCTTTCCCACGCGACGCAGCAGATGGCAATTAGGGAATCTTGCGATTTTCGGAGAAGAGACATCTTAGGGTGTAGCCAGAGGGAACGCGGTGGCAATGGGTCGACGAAGCAAGATAGTTTTAGCAGGGGTGCGGTATGCTTCGGGTCGAAAGGGACGGAGGAAGGAATAGTTTTTGAGTGGCCGGAAAGAGAGAGAAGGATTTTCGGCGGTGTAGAATACTGTGGGAGAACGGAAAGAATGAAAGCACGAAAAGGACAGAAGCTTGGTGACATTCCCCGTATGATCTGAATAAACGTTTTCCTCACTGCAAAAATTTAGCTTCAGTCGATTCACTTTTCTACGGTTTGTATTGTTTTTATCTGCTCCAGTTGGAATAATTACGGATTAAACCACCGATACCGAACTTACGGCAAAGGAAGCACAAACGAATCCTCCACACAGGGTGCTGTTATAGAATTCAGCTCCAAGCCCTGTAACATTACCGCAGGTGACAGAAACTGTTTGACCATTCTAGATTCCAATCAAAAGAAGGTCCCCATAACAACTGAAAAATTCAGGTTAATAGCAATCGAAATTTGGTCTAATTTAAGCCCAGGAACTTTTGAGGATTATGCCAGCTGTAATTTCTACCTTGTAATGTCATCACTTTTGATAACTGATGAACTGATTTAAATCAAAGCTCGTAAGAACATCAGTGACAGTGATGACGAAGAAAGTGTTTTCATTATGTAACACCAAACTTTGCCCGAACTCTTGCTGCCCACGATCCGTTGGAAACATTTCTTATTAATCATGATATAAGTGAAGGAACTGAAAATACTCTCAGTACAGTGTACATTGAACTTTTTGTATACGTTCAAAAAATTCATCTCAGGCTAAACTGAGAGAATTTACTTTAAAATAAGTAATAATTGAAAAATATCGCCCAAGGGCTTGCTGATATTCTAAATTAGACTAAGTATTGATAAAAATACGACAAAGCACATATCTATTCCAGAAAATATTTGTATGCAAATGAAGGTCGGGTAAATTAAGGAATAATGTTCCGTTAGGGATATGTGTATTAAACATTTGATTTCTAGGTTAAATACTGTATATGTAGAGATTCGTATTTTCTATAATATTATCATTAAAATTTGAAGTTTCCCTTATACGTTTTTCATAGTTATACGTTTTTTGTTTCGGTCCCTGGAAAAAGTTATAACCAATGCTTTACTGTAATTCATTTACAATCGATTATACGTTAAAATTTTAATTTTAAATATAAAAAATGTACGGTTCTTTGATTCTTTTTTACGCAATCCGGTATGTTATAACCTTGAGAGAATTGAAGCAGCTTTGCTGTGTTCCTTCTTGGTGCAAAAAAAATAAAATAAAATAAATAAATAAATAAATAAATAAATAAAGGAAAACGCTAATTCATGAGTTCCATACTAAAGCACTGGTTCTTAGATGTGAGGATTTCGCTTAATTTAGAATAAGTATTTTTATATGGCTTTTAGAGAGAATCAAAGACTACTGACAGTCAAAAATATACATAGATCTAAAACCGAGGAAGAGAATTTTAAAGGCATATGTTTTACCTGTAGCTCTGTACGGTTCTGAGACATGGACATTGACCAAGAGGGAAGTGAAAAGGCTGGAGGCATTTGAGATGTGGAGCTATAGAAGAATGGAGAGAATAAGCTGGCTCGATAGAAAGACTAATGAGGAGGTCCTGGAGTGAGTGAGAGAACCCAGGAATCTGATCAACATGTTAAACAGAAGAAGAATGTTATGCATGGAACACACATTGCGCCATGGAGGCCCGATTCTGAAAGTTTTGGAAGGGAAAATTCAAGATAAGAGAGGAAGGCCAAGGAATGGTTTTGTGGTACAACTTATAACGAAGTAAATTTCTCCGTCATGTTTATCCGCGCCGGGGTTCGAACCCGGGTCCACTCATTCCGGAATAAGTTGCTCTACCAATTAAGCTACGCGGACATTGATTCTAATTGCTATCTGCCTTTATGTCGTGTGCGACCTTCTGGCAGGTACGTCTCATCTCCTGGTACGTTACATCATCTCCCCCTTATTTTTCTTTTTCTTTCGAAGTGCTGCTCATATTTTTCCTATCTCGCGGTGTGGAAATAACATCACACTAATGCGAGATTTTGAACGGTCGGGTCATCCGGATAGTTCGGGCGCCATTATAACGAAGTAAATTTCTCCGTCATTTTTATCCGCGCCGGGGTTCGAACCCGGGTCCACTCATATCCGGAATAAGTTGCTCTACCAATTAAGCTACGCGGTTCTAATTGCTATCTGCCTTTATGTCGTGTGCGACCTTCTGGCAGGTACGTCTCATCTCCTGGTACGTTACAAACTATACTCCAAGACACTAATACTAGGACATACTATGACTTGAAGAGAACGGCGGTGAATAGAGAGGAATGGAAAGACAGAGTACAACTACTGAACAACCAGTCCTTGGACTGAGTAACGAAGAAGAACAAGATGGAGAGATACAGTCGCCAAAAGAGAAGTTTAATTTTCATACGCTTTATGATTTTTTGCAATAAAATAAAATATATTATAATAATTTGTAACGCTTTTTTTTTCTTTCGCCGCCAGTTCGGCTATAATTAAATCATTATTGAGGAACATTTTACAAACTTCAACAATTCGGGCAGAACATTTGGCATTTTAAAATGGATATGTGAATCAGTGATATTCCTATTACAGCGCACATAATTTGGAAAGGAAAACGAAAACCTGTTCACAATACGAATCAAAACGCTTCGAAAGTGTTGTGATGTTGAAATCAACGGCAACAAACATTAAAAATAAGGAGAGGAGAAATCATTTTTAATTTACTCTAGCATAACTTCGGCGCTCAGTAAAGACATGAAAAAGCTATTCCGTGTGGTAGAAAATTGACATGGCGATTAATTGGCAAGACTAGAAGTTTCACGCAAATAAGTGGATTTTTCTTCTGAAATCTAATAAAAAACATGTGGACATTTAAAAGAAAGTCAATTTATTAGCTTGAAATTTGACGTCTTTTGTATATGATATATATTTTTTTTGTTCGCTGCACCAACAAAACTAATTAGTCGGCGTACAATTGCGTTGGCTCGTAGCATGCTGGGAAATATAATGCACACATTGTATTTCGTCGATGTTTAATGCATTTAATATGTGTGTGTGTCGAAAATTTTAACTCCCTATTACAAGTACTTAATGCATCCTTACTCAAATTTGTCACGTTTTGATATGTAAGATATATTTATCGGAATTTCTGACCGTACGAATAACTGATTATAAGGAATTCAAAAGCAACAAAAATAAAACCAATGTAATTATATGCAATCTTCTCTAGCACTCATACGTTTAGATCAAAATTTTTAAACTAGTGAAACTTTTGCTAAGACATACGACTTTTTTGTTTTCGAAAGTTCCATTACTGAAAAAATTATCGCAAGCAGTTACATGGCTTATTGCGGATTGCATAAAAAATACGAGGTAAAATTAAGAAGAGTTTTAAACTGGAGAAACTTTTATACTTCCTTTGATTTCCCATCCAACAGCTTTAATTTGGGCGATGTGGTTGTAATTTCATGCTATTCTTACGTGGTTGTAATTTCATACTTTAATTTGGGCGATGTGGTTGTAATTTCATGATATTCTTACATGGTTGTAATTTCATGCTATTCTTACATGGTTGTAATTTCATGCTTTAATTTGGGCGATGTGGTTGCAATTTTATGCTATTATTTTTAACCACGGTGGACAGGTTTTATGATTGTGAGGAAAGAACAGTAGCATCGGATCCGCTGGGGGAGGGCAAAGGGGGCGGTTGACCTGTGCCAAGTTTCGTGCAGGAGCAAAACATCTCCTTTGCCCCCACACTTTTATTCCTTTTTAATTATATATGTAATCGGAAAAGGAGTAAATAATTAGATTACTTTTGTTTCTTGCCATTTAAAATTCCTTCTGATAAAACTAAATTTTATTTTCTGTTTTAATTTTTAATTATGTAGAACTCTGAAATTTTCAATGCTATATCTGTGACGCTGGTCATGTTGAACGAGGAGCGTTAGGCTCTCCTCGCTTGACCAGCATGAAAAAAGGAAGTTTTACAAAGTAGCAGCATAATAGATATCAGCATGAAAAAAACAACCGTCTTTCGAAATACCAGCCTCATTACAAAACAGTTGTCCTGAAAGGTATTGTGCTTTCATAAGAAGAGCAAAAACGTTCTTTTTTTAAGAATAAAATAAAGTTTTTTTTCGCTTTTTGTTTTTTGAAGAAAGAAAATAGGAGGAGGAAGGGAAAAATTTAAAAATCCGTCTTTTATAAAGAAAGAAAGTAGAGAGGGGGAAATAATGAGATATATCTTTAAACTATGTTATTGACGTACAAAATAAGAGGTTCTTGCGGAATGCATGCTCATGTGGATGCATCTGAATTAATACATTTTAACATCGTTCATAATGTTATTAAAATGTTTTACTTCAAATAACCCTATAACATAGGCTATAATGTTTCTTGAGAAGCAGTTGTGTTAAGATTGATGGTGGAAATTAATGCTAATTGTGGATACGATATTGTTTAATTGCCGTTTGAGTTCTTTGAAGGCTGCGTGTTCTGCTTTAATGCCAGTGTTGTGTTTCTTAGTCAAGTGTTATTGTTGATATTAATTCACTTTCGTTTAGCTGAATAAAGACTAACCGTAAGTAACTTTTTCTGAAGTATATTTGAGAAACTTCTGATCCGCTTAAAAGTGAAGTTATTAAAAACTGATTCGGGTGGTGTTCCGACAGCGCTATATTCCACGAACATTACAAGGCATAAAACTCGAGATTCATATTAATTTATATTATATCGATATAATAGTTTTATATGTAGCATGTTGAGATGACGTCATTATATTCTGTTTTACGAAACACAAATAAGCTTTTATGATCTGACCAAAAAATGCGGATCCTGATATCTTGCCCTCGTTGTTAAAAAACAGTTCAGGCGCTCCTGGGATAGGAAAAAGAAAGCTAAAATTTGCACTAAAGATAGAAATAATGAATTCTTTTATCGAATAAGATTTCGTTTTCCTACTTTAGATGAAGAACTGTCTTTATAAAGAAATGTCTTTACGAAGAAGCAGTGGCGTACCGGAAACACCCCTCCTCCCAAAAAAAATAAATAAATTCGAGCTTTTACGGGTCTATTAGTTTTCAATTACTGAAAATTTTAAATCAACATTACTAACTAGGTTTTATGGGCATTTCAATCATTCATATTCTTTGGAACCTACAGATATTTTTCTTAAGACTAAAATTATTGCACTACATTGCGTGTAACACAAATGAGCATCTTGTAATTAAAATGATTGCCCTAGTTTTATACCAATTCAAAGTACTACAAAACATTTACGCCTAAGTTGATCATACGCAAATTTTATTTTTGAAATACTTTACCATTACACACACAAAACACACAATTGCCATGTGACTAACGACCTTTTCCTATTCACACGAAAGTACAGAACATCATATAAGTTAGTAAATAAATAAGTAACAATTAAGAATTGTGGCACAAAAAAGTAAAACTACTTAAATTTTTCTGAGGGATGTGTAGGTATGTGAAAACAACTGCAGCAAATACCACCTTATCATCAGTGGCATAAAAATTGCGTTCATTAAATTGATATTTCTTTCACATTCTCTAATTAATGTACATATAAAAGAACTTGATCTATGGCTGTGAAAAGGGGCCTCAAAGTCCGCTGGGATAGCTGCTCTTCCGTCATCTAGTTGTTTTAAAATGAAACGGCGAAAATGATTTCGGAATATTTTACTTATTTACTGGGAAAAATACCAAATTTTTTTCTTAATAATTTGTTCAAAGCTACCGTCAAAAATTTCTTGGCTGTTTCTTTAACAAGTTCCATATATGGAGTTTTTCTATAAAAAAATTGTAAAATCTTCAAAATCTTTTGCTGAGACCAGAGGCTCACTTACCATGAGCCCCCCCCCCCCCCCCATGAAGAAATGTTTTTATGAGTAAGTGTCTTTGAACCAACAATGAAAAATAAAATGAAAAAGAAAACAGGAAATTTTTTAGCCTCAAAATATCCACCAGATCCCAATAAGACTAAAGAAATGCTTCTCTTCATTTCAGGATTTATTTTGTTAGGCTATGCAACTTGTGTTTGCTCGATGAAATCTTTCTCAAAAGAGAGGAAGGTTAAATATTGACTAGGACACACAGAATTTTCACACAACAAAGAAATATATGGGAAATAAATCTTTTAATAGACAAATATCTAATCCTGAAGTAAGATATTAGTTAAGTGCTGTTTTACTTTCTAATGAAATCACATTACAAAGTAAATTGAATTTTCTGTTGTTGTTTTTTTCTTTTTTTCGAATTTCTGTTTTCAAGCAATGAATTAACATGATCCGGTTACATAATGAAAATGAAAATATACTTCTTAGATTTATGCGTTCAAAGATTCAACTTTTCTTTTACATAATGTTTTAGAACAACGTGTTCATATTATAGTTTGAAGGAAATGGCTGCTTGAACAGTATCTTCAGAATTGTTTACAAACATAAATATACATGGACAAGATTAATTCTTTGCACTTCAAGATACATACATACATACACATATATACATTTATATATATATTAAAAGCCGTCTTTTCAAATTCTTGACCGGTTTTAACTTTTAAAATCCCCTTTTACTTTCATTTGATTTGATTTGGATTCTGTAATATTTAAATGAACTGTACAATTAAATTTGGTGAAAAACTCAGGTTATTGTAGATTAATGGGAGTATAATAGATCTAGTTCCAATATTGTATTGAGTCTTTAATCATTTCCTATATTTTCTAAATTACGTAAAAGGATTAAAAATCAGAATACCTTGAGATACGTTTTTCGTTTTTAAATGTCTGCGTCACTGAAGAATGCAAAATCAATAGCGTACACATTTAAGCCCAATGAAGTTATTAATGTTTTATTTTTTCTTTTCTAGAAAATTATTTTTAATATCATGAAATATTCTTTCATGTAGAAAATATAATGGCATAAGATTTTATTCCTTACACATAACTTGACTTTTTATAGGTCTATAGCATTTCAGTTACGTGTTTCTGAATAAATTTTTGCTTTCCGGTGTTTTGTATAATTTTTTAGAGATCTTATGGAAAGTGATTAGCCCTTCACAACTGATGAAACACGGAACTCAGATACCTGGAAACAAAGTCTTAATATATATATGTTTTTATTTTAGTCATAAGCAAGGTTTACTTTTAAAAAAAAGAGAGGGATAGAAAAAAAAAAACTCGTATTTATTCATATTCACATACTTGCAATGAATTTCTGTGTGCATTTTAGTAATTTTAGCAGAATAATGGCCTATTTCAGGATTATTACTAAATGAAGGTAGTAGTCTATTAGTTTAGTTATCAAAACTACCAGATTTGTTAAAGGAGTATTTCGTATCTTAACAAAAATCTGTAGTCATCTTTGCTAAAGGAGTTTATAGCATCTTAACAAAACCTGTAATTATCACTTCTAAATATTTTGTGTGCTATTGACGTATAAATAAACCATATTTTTGTTTCATTTCAGTGTCGTCTTCTCAATTGGATTATCTTGAATGTGAAATGTTGCAGGTAAGAGAGACCAATTTAAAAGTTATTTTCTTTTGAAGAGATGGCTTAATGATTTTAAGTTTAGGATTTTTATTGAATTCAGTGCTATAATGTCCATTTAAATTGTCAGATTTTCCCAGTTATCCGTCTAAAGCAATGTAATCGCTTTTTTTTTTAAGTAATGAAGAAACTGAGAAAGAATTTCGACTTTTAAACAGAAATTTCATTTTTTTTTTCTTCCTCATCCGCTTACAGGTTAAACACCCTTACTGTAAACCGATGCAAAGTTTCTGCATTCTTGGGGTAAGGCCTGAGAAATTTCGGAAGATTAATTTAAGGTGAACACTCATTAATGCCATATAATTGATATTTTTATGTACGGAAACCACCGATTGAGTATGACAGTGAAGTAATCAAATAATCACTTTCAATTTTAACAGCCTCACTGAGTGATCAAGAGATCAGACATTGGAATTGCTTGAGTTTGTCTTCGTGTAAGCTTCAGTTTAAACATAGATTATTATAGAAAATCATAAGGCCTTCGTTTTACACATGCCTTAATTCTCTTTTATGACAACATCAACAAAAAGGACTATCTATAATTTCATGTAACTCAAAACGAAGATATTTTTAAATACCATTTTAACAATTAATATATTTCTCAAAAAACTGTGCAATGCAAGCTTTTGTCGTACTGAAAATTTGAAAATTGTTGCCTTTTGTTTTACAAGCACTTGAATTCTCTGTCATGAAAAGAACAAAGAAAATTATAATTTACAACCTGAAACAGCGTTCACCCAGCTAGCTACACTCTTAAAAATTTTTTGATAGGTTGCACCAAAAAGTGGGGACTACACCACTTTATGGTGCAAGGTTTCACCCTGTTGTTGGGTTTTGTTTGCATCACAGAATGGGGTAGGTTTTCTCAGAAAGTGGCTCAGCCCCACATTTTAGTGCAACATACCACCAAATTTTTAACAGTGTATTTAAAAATAATATTTTTGCAATTAATGTATTTCTAAAAGAAATGCGCATACAGGCTTTTGCCACATGCGAATAATAAATTTGAAAGTTGCCACTTTTTTTTTATACACACTTGGATTTTCTGTCATCAGAGCAAAGAAAAAAGATCATTTATAACTCCAAACAGCGTTTTATATAACTATTTCAAATACTATTTTAATGACTGACACCCTTATAAAAGAAATGTTTGTAAGAGCCTTTGTCGTAGAATACATATTTTTTAAGAGAATTATATATTCATTTTTATAATTCAAACGGTAAAATGTAATTAAACTATTGCATGAACTTCAAGCAAAGGTCGATTTAATTTTTTAGTTAAAGTTAAATACATAATATTTTGTTGTAAAATTAAATTCCCGGGCAGGAGGGGGATTTTTTGTGTTTTTGCTGTATCAGTCATTTTGTCAAAATATCTAAACGATTCCTTTTTCTAAGTATGATGGCCAATATTTTGATAGAATGACTGAAAGGGCTGTAAAATACTGCAGAAAGGGCTGTAAAATACTGATGTAAAAAAATTGCAGCGTTCTTATTGGGGTAATTTTTTTTAATTAGCGCTACCTCATTTTCATTTAATTTCTTTCTCATGTTCAGCTTCACAATGTAGCATTTGATAAATTTTCAGTTCAATTATGCAGTAAAGGGATTAACGATTCATCAAGAATTTAACGACTTTTGGATTACTTTTAATTTTTCACCAGGAATTTAACGATTTTTGGATTACAGGAATTAATGATTTTCCTAAACACTGACAGATATTTCCCATTCCTTATTTTAGCTGCCACTGGCTCCAAGAAAGGGTCAGAACCAGAACCGTAGTGTTTAAGGCAATATCCGTATCTCAAGGATTAAATTGAAAAGAGAAACTATAATGCATCTATATAGCACATGCATTTATATTTTAACAACAAAAACCTTTCTTTTTCGGTTACTTTAAAATTATAAAAAAAAGGTAAATTTTTGTGAAATTTAATGTTAGTTCGACTCTTAAAAATGATATGAGATTTGCTGCGTAGCTCATTAGATTGATCTTTACTTATTGGTCTTTTAATGATAATTCTACTCTTAAAAATGATACAAGATTTGCTGCTTACTTATTGGGCATTTAATGTTAATTATACTCTTAAAAATGATATGAGATTTGATGCTTAACTGATTAGATTGATCCTTACTTATTGGGCATTAGTGATAATTCTATTTTTCAAAATAATATGAGATTTGCTGCTCAGCTGATTAAATTGATCTTTACTTATTGGGCATTTTAATCACATCACTGGGTCAATGTATATTTACTTTATACTAAAAATTTTATCGATCTACAAATAACACAGCTTTAAATTTACATTTACTCTAGAGAAGACCAGATAAAGGGGAAATAGTTCACTTCAGTTAAAGGACGTTTCACCAAACATAACACAAACAGACAGACTGACTGGTGGAATTTTTGTAAAGTACAGTACCTGCTTTGAAGGCTTGTTCGTCTTCCTTCAAAACACACGAAGTGAAAACGTCCTCACCACACACCCTCTGTTTTAATGGTTCATAAGGTCCTCCGTATGTTACGAAGAAGTGAAAACGTCCTCACTTCACAAGGTTCGTTTTTTAGTTACATTAGGTCCTCCGTTATATAACCAGAGCTGTCGTAGTTATATACAAATTTAATGTTCAGGAACTTAGTGTGATGATTAATATTTGCTTATTTCCAAATGTACATATCTGAGAATCTTTACTTGGACTTGACTCGTGGAAAGGCCTGAAAGAATTCTTGATTGAATCGTCCGGCATAAAATCATAAGGTCATCTCGAGTCGTGAGAACTTCTTACTTGGACATTGAAGAGACGTAGTTGTGTCTCCTCAATCGACAACACTGTAGAGCGAGAAACGAGCCGCAACACTGGTTGTTAATTGCTGCATATAACGAACGTAATTTGAAAACTCTTCGGAAGCATGTGAATTCTTCTGCTATGACAACACAAAATGTAAACCTAATTTTCATGACGAAAGAAAAGTCGGAGAGATGATTTGCAATACAATGTGTCTGTCTTCTCTCTGGAAAAAGTGCCTTGTTGATTAAATAATATATCATTTAAAATATATATATTGATCAGCCTCGTATAAATTGACTTCTTTTAATTTCTTAAGAAAAGTATTCATAGACGATGCAAGAGATATCACTGTTGAATTTTTGTCAAACGGATGATTAAAGCAAAATGCAATATGAAAAGAATTTTTATGAAGCATCAGTTGGTCAAATTTACTATTATCTTCTATGAAGGTAATTCTCCACTACATACCAGCTCTCCACTCTGAGCAAGTGCAGCTTAAATTTAGATAAAGACTTGCTTCAAGGTTACCTCGATTTTTACAGTCGTAGCATTCTGTTTTGGGCTTGTTCCAGCTGAAACTGTTTTTTTTTTTTTTTTTAACAGCAGCTTAAATAGTTTTTTTCGTTGCTTCCTCTTTATTACCAGAAAAATTAATCATACATCATTATTTTAGGACACAAATACATTTTTTTCGCATAAATGTTGACTGCACTGTATAAATTCACATACACAGCTCCATTTTTTCTTCTACACCTGCAGGGAACACTTTGATTTAAAGTGCATTCAATCCGAGAATGACTTCATTTCCACTTTAATGTAGTTTTTCACTCGGGTTTGTCAGGAAAATTACACAAACATTCGAAAGGATTTGCTCTTTTTTCTTATTGGAGCCGGGTTGGCAAGATCGGGATTTTTCTAGAATATTTAGCAGAACGATTTGCTAAACGGTAACTAGGGAAATGCTAATTACCCCACTTAGATTCTTAATTTTTTGGGGGAGGGGGTGGATGGCCATTCCACGATCAATGATTTTTTTTTGGCTTCCTTCCCGAAACAGGATCACCAACTAGCTTTGCTTTGATAATATTGGAATAGGTTTGTAGATAGTCGTAGAGTCAGAAGACGTTGCACTTTGTGTGGGTGTTCGGTTCACCGGTGACTGACAGGTCAAGGCACTAACGGGTAATGTCCTCAGCGCCTGGAGGTCATACAGAGCTTGACCGGGGGTCATGAGTGAGGAAAAAGATAGCCACATCCGGGAATGGCGCCGTAGCTGTGAGCGGGTCCAAGTCCTAGGGATGTGCATGTTGTGGGACACCCTACAGCGGCTGGCCATAGGGGGTGCGTTGATGCTGCCGCTGCAGCGTGAAGCGTTGAATCCGCAAGCAGTCTATCAACACTGAAACCTTGTACTGATGGCTTACTGCTGACTGAAGAAGGACTCGACATGGACGACATGGCAGTTCCCAAGGTTGAGTACGGATACTTGAAAGAGAGAAGGCTCCCCGGAGTGTGGAACCCGCCGTAGCCTGCCAGGGACCAACCCAGAGGACCGCCCTTGTCGTGCGGGTGCAAGCCAGCCCCGTGAAAGATCGGCGCTCCGGCCCGCTTGAACGCCGCGAGCCGGCTACGGGAAGCCGCCGTGGTCCTGCGGCGCAGTTTTCCCGTGGTCCCTCCGATGAACACGTCGTCAGAACTTGGGTCCAGCATCCAATAATTACCTTTTCCTGGGTCATCGTAGTGCCTCGGAACTTTCACAAAACACTTATTTAGACTGAGATTATGTCTGATTGAATTCTGCCAACCTTGCTTATTGTCCCTATAGTAAGGAAAGTTCTTCATGATGAATTCGTAAATTCCATTAAGAGTCAGTCTCTTCTCGGGACTCTGGCGAATGGCCATCATTATGAGGGCGTTGTAACTGAAAGGGGGTTTCTCGAACTTTGATTTTTTCTCCTCTTTGGCTTTGGATTCGGTAGTGGATACAGGCTCTGAGTCTGTGGATTTGGCATTTTCCTTGGGTTCTTCTTGCTCTGGAAGCGAGGTCACTTCGCTGATGATATCAGGAGCTTTCCGGCTGAAATCCCTCGGTCCCTCGGGACTCTCCCCGCCCTCGGATGTCTCTATGAGGCTGCTGATGTTGAAAGATGTCCGTCGGGGCGTCATCGAACCTTCCGTGCCCTCGATGCGCACCATGGCCGAACTTTAAACAACCGAGTCGTCCGCAAACGACACATTAAATACGACAACCGAGAATCGGGCGAACCGCAGGCGCAAGCCACACCTTCACAGCGAATGAGCGCCGCGCATGACCGAAGCCACGCCTTTAAACCGCCCTCTACGCGTTACTTCTAACCAATGGTAGTACGAGCAGAGCGTTTCCCCAGTGGTGTCGGTGTTTGCTGATTCTCTTTGTGAAGAGGACTTCCCACGACGTCGCACAACACACACAGGGGAGCTGTTTTCGGGGAGAAATGTCGACCCCCTCACCTCACTCGACACATGCAAACTCCCGCATCAAAAGGTAAGACAAACATTTGGATTTAAACTAAGTCGGCTTCTTTCCCTCCCCCTTTCCACTTTTGTGTAACGATATAATATAACAATCGGGTTCTATCACGCATGTTTCTATACGGTACTGGGACAGGAAAACTTCCCTTTCTAACATACATTTCGTTTTACAAAATAATTTTGGAGTCTTACATAAGAATTATTTTCACTTTCTTGGTTTATTCATTTTTCATTTTTTTAGTTTAATTGTTTAGAGAGCGCACGCTTTGCCCCAAAACAATGGGCACCCCCCCCCTTTTCAAATCATGACATGCATTAGTGTCAAACTGATGACAAGAAAAGAAAACGAAAAAGCATGAAACATTCACACTTCTTTTTTTTATTAGTATTAATGTGAAAGCTAATAATTTGAAACATTTCCCGAAAGTGAACGTTTTGATATTCAGAAATGAGAAAAGTAAAATGTTTTCATTTCAGTTCAGAAAATTCAAATTGTTGTAAAAATTACATACAATATAAAATTGTACACATTTGAAAGTACTGATTTCAAAATTTACGGGAACTGGAAATATATATGTTGCGGTTCAATTTGAGGGTTGCATTTTCATCAGTTCTGTATTCAGATGAATTTTGATTGAATTTGTATGTGTGTGTGTGTGTGAAGCAGCCGTCACTATTTGATAACTAGCGAAGATTTTATAAGGAAGAATTTTTTTTTTTTTTTTTTTCAGAATTCTCATTCACGCTATACGTGCTAGCTGTACTAACCACCCGGATGGTATAGAGAGGTCAGAGGCGCGGGTATCTGACCATTCGTAGCAGATGGGAATAGGTTCAGATTCCTGATGAGGCAGGGGCGTCGCCCCTGCCCTACGACTTCAGCCCCCTTCCTTCCCGGAACCAGCGGTCCCAAATTAGGAGCAGGCGACAGCTTACAGCCCTCAGAGTTCCTCATGGTGTTCATAAAACCCCTATGCAAGCAAAAAGATTATGCGCAAAAGATTTGAGTTTTCCTTCGTTTGGAAGTAGAATAAAAAAGAAGTTGTACTAAATGATTTTCTATGTACATTGGAAAACTCGGTCATGCGTTTTCCGGTTATACGTTTTTTACTTTTATACGTAATTCTGCGCCAGTCAAGATATTTTACCGCAGTTTCTATCGCTTATTCAATGCGGTTGTACGTAATATTATTCATTTATACCAGTGGTGCATCTTGGGTCCGAGACCTGGGCTATTCCAACCAAACCCCCAAATTCCGCACCTTTTTTTTTAAATTGCGAAGTTTATTTTTCAGTTGTTAAGTAATAGAAGTAACATTTTTCTAAATTTCAGGTATACATTCTATTGCTAACGAGTTACCAAATAATTATGAGGATTAGGATTTGAACACTTATTTGTACATGAACTCCATTCTTCTTCTGAATACTTTATTTGTACATGAACTCCATTCTTCTTTCCTTTTGTGTGAACTTACGTTTTCATAAAATGTTTCTTCCGAGTACTTTTTCATATTTACAAAGCATGTTTTTCTCCATTGACAGAACAGTCAAGTTCCTCAAATGTACATGTCTTGTGTGGCTCTCAAATATATCTTGATTCTTTTTAATGCAGAAAAACTTCTTTCGAAAGTTGCAGTTGTTGATGGAAACTTTAATATTAAGTCTGCTAATTTGTACACCTCACTAAACCCAATGTCCAGTTTATTCAACTTTATGGAACAAGTAATGTCTCTTACTGTCTTGGTTTTGTATTCATCAAGGGAATAAAACACCTTCAGTTCATTTTTTAGTCGACGAGATGTATCAAAATTTGAAGCATGGAGTTCTTTAAGTTCTGACAGTAGATGTTCAGGAAAGCTTTCACAAAATTTATCGAAACAGTTCGAATCCAACAAAGCCATGATTTTAAGATATAATATCACTAATTTTAATTCATTGCCTCTTCACACAAACTGAAACGACTCTCGCAAAACACGTGCTGTTACGAGTGGAAGCATGCGAGTGACTAATGTAGTCCTAAGTCTTCTTTTTTCTGAGGAAACCGTTGCACAAAGCAATGGCCCATTCACCTTTCACCTGCTGATTCATGTTGTCATGAAAACATCAGCTGGCGATGGTATTGAGGGTCACCGAATTAGAACCGTGAAGACTGGCAGAGCTGGTTGCGTTACGATGATACCATCCTTCCACGAGGAGACCCGTTCGTTTTCACTCTCCAGACTGATTCTCTCTGTCAAAAGAAGCGAATCCGCACCAATCACCAAAAGACATTACTTGCAATCGTGTTTTTCCTTTCTTTTTTTTTTTTTTTTTTTTTTTCGCAGCGAAAGCATCGACATATCTTAATACCGTTGATAATTAACTTTTATTTGTGTATATTTAATTGGCTTTTAATTGTGCATTCTCTGGGCTCCGCAGCTAGCCTAGCTAGCCTCGAATATATGCCACTGATTTATACCCTTTCTGCTATTATACATTAAATTTTAAATTTCCGATTATAAAAAATACACGGTTCTTTGATTTTTTTTATATCATCATCATCATCATTGTCAACCATTATCAATCCACTGCTGGACGAAGGTCTCCCAAGTTTCCTCCACAACGGTCTGTCTTGTGCCAGTCTCCTCCATGTCATTCCCGCATACTTTCGAATTTCATCCATCCATCTTCCATGTGGTCTTCTTCTGGGTCTTTTCCTGTCCCTTGGAATCCAATCTAAAATTTCGGCTGTCCATCGATGGTCTGTTCTTCTGGCAGTATGTCCAGCCCATTGCCATTTCAGGGATTTAACTCTGATCATGATGTCTTCCACTCTTGTCATTTTTCGGATCCACGTGTTCCTCTTCTTATCTCTCCTGGTTACACCAAGCATGCACCTCTCCAAGCTTCTTTGAGTTGTCTGCAGCCTTTGTATGTCTCTTTTAGTTAAGGTCCACGTCTCTGCACCATACGTAAGCACTGGAAGGATGCATTGATCAAACACTTTTCTTTTAAGACATAATGGCATATTGCTCTTGAAAATTATGCTGTTTCTTCCAAAAGCTCTCCAGGCAAGTTTTGTACGCCGATTAATTTCTTCACCAATGTGACCCTCACTTGATATCTGCTGTCCAAGATAAACGTACGTATCTGTTATCTCAAGCTTTTCTCCATCAATCGATAAATCTTCATTTCTTGTAAAAGCATTGTACATCACTTTTGTCTTCTGAAAGTTCATTTTTAATCCCACTTCTTTACTCTTGTCAGCAAGTTCCTGGATCATACTCTGTAGCTCTGATGGGGTAGTTGCAGAAATGACTATGTCATCAGCAAAACGAAGGTGGGTTAGATAATCTCCATTAATCTTTATCCCTTTGTTTTCCCAGTTCAGTGATTGAAAGACATTTTCCAATGTGGCATTAAAGAGCTTCGGAGATATGGTGTCACCTTGTCTCACTCCTTTTCCAATTTTTATGTGTGTTGTATTTTCAAACAGCCAAATCTTTGCACTTGCATTTTCATGTAACCCAGTATATCCTGGAGAAAACGTCTTTCAAAATATTGGGAAGAAATTAAAATATCTACGCCATACTAAAGTGCGTTTCCAATGATTCGTAAAATACGTATTTAAATAAATATATTTAAAATTAAGCAGCCAGTATCAAAGAGCGAAGGACCAAGTGATACCTCATGCTTAGGGCCCGTACTCCTGGGTCACCCCCACTGAGTGCGACACCGTAAATTAACTAATTGGTGGCACTTGCGTACATGTCAAATTTGGTGACACTTGCGTACGTGTCGAATTTGGTGGCACTTGCGTGCGTGTCAAATTTGGTGGCACTTGCATACAGTGACACTTGCGTACGTGTCAAATTTGATGGCTCTTGCGTATATATCAAGGCGTTCTCAAATCTAACGGGTGCAGCATAGGAAAAAAAGGTGGCACTTGTGTACAACATAATGTGTAGAGCACATCCTAACATCAAGACCCTCATTCAGAGCTTAAAAGAAGAATCTAAGTACAGTGACTTATAAATCGAACAGACCTCAATCTTGAAGGAAAGAAACGATCTAAAAGGTACATCAAACTGGATCAACGAATCTCAATAACTCTGCGACATTACGAAAGTATACCCAAGATGTAAAGAAGTGTTTGAAGTCTTTAGTTTATATTGCTAAATTAGAGTAAATTTTCAGAAAATGAATTGAAATATCTATAAAGAAAAACATTTTAAAA
This sequence comes from Macrothele yani, assembly GCA_039090855.1. Classification (NCBI taxonomy): domain Eukaryota; kingdom Metazoa; phylum Arthropoda; class Arachnida; order Araneae; family Macrothelidae; genus Macrothele; species Macrothele yani. Next base: position 41,466,608 of record CM077028.1, read on the forward strand.
ATAAAATAAAAAATGAATATGCGAATGTCGCCTACCAATAAATAAATAAATAAAGGCGAATATCGCCTACAACTTTTAGACACGCCAGCATACATTCTACCAGTCCTAAGCCTGGATAAAGTGCTAAGGAAAGTTACAATCATTCAAAATATGGGTCACAGTGACAATGTTGTTCGGGGATAATTGCAAAAACATAGAATTATCCCCGAACATAGGACTTTGGCATGTGCGCAAGTGTGACTGTATACGTCTTGATATGTACGCAAGTGCCACCAAATTTGATGCGCACGCAAGTGTCATTACACCAAATTAGCATAATCTAAATTTTCGAGCCCCCTCCCTCCTTTTTCCCCCTTTTGGAGGCATTCAAAATTTTGCAATAATATTTACACAATTCTGTTTATACGTTTCTTAAAGCTATCTCCTAAAAAATCTATAAGCGAAGTTGCTGTATATGTATAATACAAAGTGCAATTTTCATTATGGCTAAGGTTTCTTATTTGTACACTGAAGAGCAATTGAATTAGAGACAGCTGGCGTTATGCAAATGTGGCGCTGTGGGCGGCCCTGTAAAGGGCAACGACATGACGCATGCAGCGATCCGACAATATAAGGAGTGATGCGACGGGAATCAGTAAGAGCCGGGCGCAGTATGGGTAAGACGAAGGATCTAAGCGCATTTGATCGTGGACAAATTGTCGGGGCCCGACGAATGGGTCACTCCATCTCGGAAGTCGTGCAGGCACTGGGATTTTCACGAGCCACTGTGTCACGGGTGCACCGTGAGTACATCGAATCCGGTAAAACCATCCTTGCAAGGGCCAACTGCCGTGGACAACAGCGTGTGGATGTGCGGGGTCATCGTCTGCTAGCTCACATTGTAACAGTGGATAGACGGGCCACAGTGCAAGAAATCACTCGGCAATTTAACGCTGCTGCACAAAAACGTGTAAGCAGCCACACCATCCACAACCATCTCCTCGCTATGGGGTACAGAAGTCATCGTCCCACGAGGGTACCGCTGCTGACCGCAGATCACAGGGTGCAAAGATTAGCATGGCCGCGAGAACATCGCCACTGGACTCTAGACATGTGGAAAAATGTTGCCTGGACTGATGAGTCGAGATTCACGTTGGTACATGCGGATGGCAGGATACGAGTACGGCGCAAACCACATGAAGCGATGGATCCTTCTTTCCAGCAGGGTACTCTTCAAGCTGGTGGGGGGTGGCATTCTCGTCTGGGGACTGTTTACGTGGACTGAAATGGGACCCCTGGTACGTGTGACATCGTCCCTCACAGGTCAACGTTACCGGGATATCCTGGACGACCAATTGCTCCCGTTTGTGCGTCTTCAACATCCCACTAGGGACCTCATCCTGCAACAAACAATGCGCCGTGCCATTGCTCCCGAATTGTATCCGAATGGTTGGATGAACACTCCACCGACGTGACCTCGCTTCCTTAACCAGCTAGGTCACCTGACCTCAATCTCATCGAACACATCTGGGATGCCATCGAGAGAGATGTACGAGGCTCTGACCCCCTTCATCAAATCTTCGGGAACTGTGGGAGCTTGTTAAGGAAACGCGGATCCGTATGGCTTCCCAACGCTTCCGGTGTCTTGTCGAGTCCATGCCGAGACGAATCGCCGCCGTCATCAGGGCGAAAGGTGGTGCTACACGTTACTAGACAGGTATCTCTAATTCAATTGCTCTGCAGTGTATTTCCTGAGCTTCTGCCGCCCCGGTGGCGCAGTGGTCTAAGCGCTGGCTTATGATCATTCGTCCGTGAAGGGGTCCGGATTCAAATCCCGTGAGGCATGGATGTTGTGTTTGGCTTACAGCACTGTCTCTCTCCTTTCCCTGGAACCAGTGACCCTAAATTAGGGACTAGCGACTGTTTATACCATTGAGTTGCTTATTTGGTCGCTAAATCCTCAAAAAAAAAAAAAAAAAAAAAAAAAACTCAGCTTCTTCGGAAGAAGGAGGGGAGGGTGGGGGAGCGTTCTTAACCCTTGAAGTATGACTAAATAAAAGCCAGAAAGCAAAAAATAAAAAAAATATGCTACATATTGGTATCTAAGTAGGTTATTTTGTCGGATATTTTTGTGTGTTATGCTCAATTTCGTGCCGCAGCAGAAAGTTTTATAAATACAGTTCCATGACAAATAATTATTGATGAAATTCTATAAGTGAGCTGTACTAAAACTAGGTAATCGTGTTATTGACAGAACGCATGCAGGTCGTAAAAACTTACTTACAAAGTTACATTAAATTTGTTCCAGAATATTTTCTTGCATGGCATCGAAGACGTGAGTATCTGCACTAAAAAATGACTGCATATATTGAGCCCAAGGTCCTTCGTCTGAAATAGAGATATTCTCGGCCGGGTCGGGCTTTTTTTAGTTTAGAGAAAAATGCAACGGGTCGGGCCGGGCCAAGTCGACCATTCTTTTTGTCGCAATGGTAAAGAAAGAAAAAAGCAGTGTTTTTCGATTTCCTGGTCTGTTTAATTGTTTTGCTGGTTTCATTTATTTCTGTGACATAGCTCAGGACGTAAGAGAAGCACTCACAGAGACGAGGAGAGGCACACAGAGTATTTTTGCCATCTGTAGGTATTAGGGCGGCCACAGACACACACGTTTGAATGACGCGTTTGAGTGTCACGCCAGCAAACGGGACAGTTTTGTGCCGGAAACGGCATGTAGCTTTAGCTTGGAGTGAAGTAGGAGTGAAGTTCTTCAACGCCTTCCTGAAATACTCTTCACGGTGCATGCCGCCTCGGGCACAAAACTGTCTCATTTACTGGCGTGACACTCAAACGTGTCATTCAAACGTGCGTGTCTGTGGCCGCCTTATAGATGGTAAAACCACTTTGGGGCTTGTTGACAGCAAAAAGGTTCGATCCCGAGCGAGTGTGTGTGTGTGTGTGTGTTTGTATGATAGAGTGGAATGACATCGATTGTTTTTCCTATCCCTAATCTGTATGGGGGTTGCTTTTTGTAGTGTTAACGCTTGCTAGTTCAGAGAAAGAGAGATTTTGAACGCGCTTAGTATCTCTCTCTCTCTCTGTCTGTCTTTAAAGGTTATATTCTTCGATAATTGCCAAAATTTAGTTAAAATTTGGAAGCTTATATTCAACTAAATATTTTGAATAATATCTTATTTCATTAACACAGACAAATGACGAGGACCAGGAACATCAAACAGAAGTCCTCGTTCTTTCCACGTTTTTATAAGTGAGTCACGGAAAAAAGTCTCATCCGCCGCCACGGGGAATCGAACCCAGGGTCTTCCAGTTACGCGCCGGACATGCTTCCACTGCACCACAGCGGCCTCGAATTTTTCCAGGCTTGACAGTTAGTCGTATGTGAGTCTGGAGGAATTCGAGGCCGCTGTGATGCAGTGGAAGCATGTCCAGCGCGTAACTGGAAGGCCCTGGGTTCGATTCTCGGTAACGGCGGATGATAATTTTTCCGTGACTCACTTATAAAAACGTGGAAAGAGCGATGACTTCTGTTTGATCTTATTTCATCATTTAGTTTTCGCAATTTAATAAAATACAATAATACAAAATGGCACATATCGGTTCGGGGTTCGGGCCAGGCCTAAATAATAGCTGCAATTGACGGGGCTGGACCGAACTCACCAAATAAAGCCCGTGAATACCTCTAGTCTAAAGTGACCCATGAAATCAATGTTCCTGAACCAGATGGAAATTGTTAATGACTGTCTATGACCATTCATTTTATCATTTAACTTAGGACCGCCTCTTGGTTTTAATGAGGAAGTTATTAAATTCCTTTGAATTCAAGATCAGACAAAACCAGAAAAAACGAACTAGGAATTAATATCTGGCACATACATTATTCCAGTTTTCCTCCCACTCCCCTCCCACAGCAGAACGCTACAAGAAAGTTTAAAAGTATTAAAATTATTTTTCTTCTGTGTAGTGGAAACATGTACGCTTAAAAGCCAGACAGCAATACTGATTTGACAAGTGGGCCGCGGATGGCCTAGTGGTCAACGTTCGTGACTGCCACGGAGAAACCTCAAGTTTGATCCCAGGCAGGCACGAACGCTCGAACCACTAAATATCTGCCGTGCGTGGAATGGGCACACTAAGCCGTCGGACCCCGTTTACTGGGCCCCCGGTAATAAATACGGGCGTCTTCCTCCCCCTTTCTACCTCGCTTCCGTGTCACTTTCGTATCGGGCACACTAGCCCAAATCTCCTAGCTTCCTATTTCTAAGGGTTGTTTAAGACCTGGGGTCAGACACTTCCTTCCTAAAATCCTCTGCATATGATCTGATCTGTAATATTGGCTTTTCATCAGTGTTCGAAAAATAAAAAACAAAAAAGAATGAACAATGTTTCAAAGTTTCTCTTCGCCATGTTCTTTGGCAATATTTTTTCTTTTAGTAACTATTCTCGTAAACATAAAAAACAAATATTTCCATATCTTTACGTCTCTTAAGACCCAACCATTTTTTCGGAATTTTTTTTTTCAATTTCATAAAAAACATATTTCTCAAATTATTTAATGTTTTTCAGCATATATATCACTGATTTTAATTGTGTACATAGTAGAAATTTAACGCATCACATTTATTAAATATTATTCACAAGTTCTGTTCATTGGACTGAAGTATAAATGCATGTAAGTAGCATAGAATTAAATTATGAAATTTTTTCGTGATGCAAAGAATGAGGAAAGGTTTGGGAATAAGAAAGGATGAAAAATTGAGTTATTAAATTGAATGCGGTTATTTTTTTCACAATATGTCGATGACATATTTTCTATGAAATAAGATGTCAATTCAATAAACTTTTGCAAGCTGTTTTTCTTTTTTTGATGTTTGACGAATTATATTTGTATCAACATTTCTGAATGGCTGGTGTGGATTTGCGGACAGTTGGAAAATCGTGGATTTTTCGGACAAGAGGGGCAAGTGTTGGAATTTGCGGGCACTGGTAGATCTTTCCGATCCGGGACGCTCCGACCGGGAATGAAAGAGGAGGCGCCAACCGCGGGGCGCAATTGCAACATTGACTATAAAACCGCTCTCTGAAAGAAGATGGGAAAGTAGAACCGATGCTGTAAAGGTACTGAGGAATAATTTCGATGCAACCTATGATGCATTATGTTATCTCATTGGCAATACTTCAAGAGATAACGGAAATTTTGAAAGATTTTTTTATTGCTTAACTGAAATCATGTAAATTTATATGTTCCATAGTGATTGGGTATGATATTTAAAAATGATAATCATTAGCGTAAAAATCGCAAGTAACTATACTGACAATGATGGAATTGTGGAAAATGATTATCTAAAAGAATGTGGAACGGCTGACGGTTTTAAAGTCTTGTTAGCTGCGAAGCTAAAGCAGTCGTCTACTCTGTAATACTTCAACGCCTCCACCTGTCCCTGTCCGCATATTTTCTACCGCTCGCTCCTGTTTTGTCCGCAGAATCCACGTTCATAAGATCCATGGAGTGAATGCACAATTTGAGGAAGATTAAATATTTATCATGCATCCTGCCTGTCCTCGATAGTTTCTCCGATGAGTGACAGCATCGCACCTGCTGTCACGTCATGCCAGCAAGCCGTACCTAGCAGGAGATAGAGGGTGCTCAGCCCCCCCCCAGGAAAATTGACGTTGTTGTAAATTCAGTGATCGGTGTTTTATGAAAATGACTTTTGTATGTTATCATAAGCATAAATCGTCATTGTCAACCATTATCAATCCACTGCTGGACGAAGGTCTCCCCAAGATTCTTCCACGACGGTCTGTCTTGTGCCAGTCTCGTCCACGTTACTCCCGCATACTTTCGAATTTCATCCACCCATCTCCCATGTGGTCTTCTTCTGGGTCTTTTCCACTCCCTTGGAATCCAATCTAAAATTTTGGCTGTCCATCGATGGTCTATCCTTCTGGCAATATGTCCATCCCATTGCCATTTCAGGGATTTAACTCTGATCATGATGTCTTCCACTCTTGTCATTTTTCGGATCCACGAGTTCCTTTTCTTATCTCTTCTGGTTACACCAAGCATGCACCTCTCCATGCTCCTTTGAGTTGTCTGCAGCCTTTGTATGTCTCTTTTAGTTAAGGTCCACGTCTCTGCACCATACGTAAGCACTGGAAGGGTGCATTGATCAAACACTTTTCTTTTAAGACATAATGGCATATTGCTCTTGAAAATTATGCTGTTTCTTCCAAAAGCTCTCCAGGCAAGTTTTGTACGCCGATTAGTTTCTTCATCAATGTGACCCTCACTTGATATCTGCTGTCCAAGATAAACGTACGTGTCTGTTATCTCCAGCTTTTCTCCATCAATCGATAAATCTTCATTTGATGAGTTGTGACGTACCTGCCAGCAGGACGCACACGACATAAAGGCAGATAGGAATCAGAACAATCGTCTGCGTAGCTCAGTTGGTAGAGCGACTTGTTCCGGAATAAGCGTCCTCGGGTTCGAATCCCGGCGTAGGCCAAAAATGACGGAGAAATTTACTTCGTTATAATGGAGCCCGAACTACCCGGATGACCCGACCGTTCAAAATCTCGCATTGGTGTGATGTTATTTCCACACCGCGAGACAGGAAAAATCAGAGAATTCCTTCTCCAGCGCTTCGAAAAATAAAAAAATGTGTGATGTTGCATTCCACACAGCAGATTGACTGGGAGTTCTCAAGTGCACGTTCTACAGTGGATGGTTGCCTGCAACGATTCATGGTCACGGCTGACACGTGGGCCATGCCCCCGGCCCTCTTTCGGGGGGGAGATGTGACGTACCTGCCAGCAGGACGCACACGACATAAAGGCAGATAGGAATCAGAATAAGCATCTGCGTAGCTCAGTTGGTAGAGCGACTTGTTCCGGAATAAGCAGCCTCGGGTTCGAATCCCGGCGTAGACCAAAAAATGACGGAGAAATTTACTTCGTTATAGAGTGGAAGTTTTTGTCGTGCTAATTAAGATTTAGCAGTAGACCATATTGCTGTTTTAAGCACGAAGAACAAGACATAACCCATTTCAACACGAAATAAACCAGGTCAAATCATCGCAAGCTGTGAAACATTTTTTACTTACGAGAATTAAAACTTGTTTAAAAGGTTAAAATGATTAAAACAATGTGCGAGATCTTTCGGGTCTGTCTTTACAGACCCATCCTCAGGCACAACAAGAAAACTCTCACGAGGGACGCTGGCTTATATACGCACCTCTGTGCATCAGCAAGATACAACGCATGCGCCGTACTACAAGGTCGGGTATGCTTTACACAGAAAGTGACAAATGAAAATATGTACAAATGCATGAAAAGAAATACAAATGGCAGTAAGTAAGTAATCAAAACATATTTACAGTAGAAGTGGGATCTTCCAACAGGAACCTCCAGAGAGCAGATATGATTTGCGGAGTTTCTTTATTACAACTATTGTAATGAAGAAACCCCGCAAATCATACCTGCTCTCTGGAGGTTCCTGTTGGAAGATCCCACTTCTACTGTAAATATGTTTTGATTACTTACTTACTGCCATTTGTATTTCTTTTCATGCATTTGTACATATTTTCATTTGTCACTTTCTGTGTAAAGCATACCCGACCTTGTAGTACGGCGAATGCTTTGTATCTTGCTGATGCACAGAGGTGCGTATATAAGCCAGCGTCCCTCGTGAAAGTTTTCTTGGAGCCGCGGATGGCTTAGTGGTTAGTGTTTCAGACTATCGATGCTGGGTCCCCAGGTTCAAGCCTGGGCTGATCTTTCAGAGATGGTGTGATTTACTAACAATCGCTGAATATCCGCCGTGCATCGGACGAGCACGTAAAGTGACGGCCCCCAGGCTGGACCCACTGGTTAAATGGGTATCCTTTCCTATGTCCTCCCTGAAATTCTCTCACCCATCTATGTGCAATGTCGTACTTGTACGGTGGCGCCATCTACTGTACTCTAATCTCACTACAAACTGTTCTGTCAAAAAGTCGCTAGACTTGCTCTCATTCCTTCCGTTTCTGTGTCCTGCCCAAAAGGCGATATCGCTGTAGGTGGCTGGGACCTAAACTCTACTACCTGTGGACGGAAGTCCTACATGAAAATGACAAATTCTCCTCCGGCGTCGAGAGTTTTCTTGTTGTGCCTGAGGATGGGTCTGTAAAGACAGACCCGAAAGATCTCGCACATTGTTTTAATCATTTTAACCTTGTAAACAAGTTTTAATTCTCGTAAGTAAAAAATGTTTCACAGCTTGCGATGATTTGACCTGGTTTATTTCGTGTTGAAATGGGTTATGTCTTGTTCTTCGTGCTTAAGACAGCAATATGGTCTACTGGTAAATCTTCATTTCTTGTAAAAGCATTGAACATCACTTTTGTCTTCTGAAAGTTCATTTTTAATCCCACTTCGTTACTCTTGTCAGCAAGTTCCTCGAACATACTTTGCAGCTCTGATGGGATAGTTGCAAAACTGACTACGTCATCAGCAAAACGAAGATGAGTTAGATAATCTCCATTAATCTTTATCCCTTTGCTTTCCCAGTTCAGTGACTGAAAGACATTTTCCAGTGTGGCATTAAAGCGCTTGGGAGATATGGTGTCACCTTGTCTCACCCCCTTTCCAATTTTTATGTGTGTTGTGTTTTCAAACAGCCGAATCTTTGCACTTGCATTTTCATAGATGTTATTAATAATATTAATGTATGCATCTTCAATACCGCAGGATGTCAGAGCCATTGTAACTGCTGATGGTTTCACCGAATCAAAAGCTTTTTCATAATCGATAAAAGCCATGCACAATGGAAGTTCATATTCCCTCGCTCTTTCAATTAGTTCTCTCGGAACGTGGATATGATCTATTGTGCTGTAGCTACTCCTGAATCCAGCTTGTTCTCTCGGTTGAGCCATGTCCAGTGTTACCTTCAAGCGGTGCGAAAGAACTTTAGTGAAGATTTTATAAACCACTGATAGGAGGCTGATAGGTCTGTAGTTCCTGAGATCCTCAATGTCACCTTTTTTATGTAGCAGGATCATTGTAGCGTTGTTCCAATCCTCAGGAATCTTCCCTCTTAACTTTATTTTTTCGCCTATTAAACTTTTGTTTTAAAAGAAGCAAAAATGAGATGCTGTAGATGGGGAGCAATGAATCACTCAAAAGGAATGATTACTGAATCAGTAGAAATAACTGGGCCAATAATTCTCTAGCAAATGCGCACGGAGCTTGTTGGTCTCAAGGGTCAGAGAAGAAAAAAATGCCCTTTTTCTTTGAAAGAAATGAAAAATTTGGAAGAAGAGCATTATTAAAAAAAAAAGAAAGAAAGAAAGAAAGAAAGAAAGAAAGAAAGAGAGGCTAAGTTGGAGACGTAATCGTGCTGAAGACTAAAACATGGTTTGTCATTGGGTAAGGGGCTGTGAAATACTAAGCTGCTGTTAAAACCTTCCTTTGCAGTAAATTACTTACAAAGAAGTGCCGTTGGGAGGTTTTAGGTAAATGTATGCCTCTAGGCTTAGGAAAATAATACCGGAGGGAAGTCTTTGTGCGAGTAAGTGAGAGAGAGTGAGTGCAATTTTCCCCCTGTCCTTTGCTTTGTTTAAGTGCAAGTAGCTTTATGTGATCTTTTTTGGAGAAAATGGATTTGTTAGGGAGGATCTAAGATATCATGGGGTTTTTATGTGAGGAGGAGAGACGTTTGACTGTTGACCACGGTAAGAAGAGGGTACATCTAACCATCAGCGAGAACGAATGCGCGATTTAAGATGAAGAAAAAAAAATGAAACTTTAAGAAGAAGAGTAGAAAGAATCGAAATACGATATCAATTACACTTTAATGACATTACGTTGGATTTACTGAAGATGAGTATAATATTAAATTAAAACAGCCGTCCCGGTGGCGCAGTGGTCTAAGCGATGGCTTCTGTCCGAGATGGGTCCGGGTTCAACTGCTGGTGAGACATGGATGTTGTGTTTGTCTTACGGCACTGGCTCCCTCCCGTCTCTGGAGCCAGTGGCCTAAAATTAGGGACGGGCGACTGCTTATATCCTATTGAATTGCTCACGGGGGTCGTTAAACCTCCAATCAAAAAAGAAAAAAAAAGAAGTAAGGGGGTGAGTTTGCGTGGAAACAAGGGGGTAGCTAAAACAGTCGACTCGAGGAATTGAAAGCGAGCAGTCGCGGGGAGAGCAGGGAGGAAAGGCTTAGGTGTTAGGAGGCACGTCTTAAGCCAGCCGGGGAAATGGAAGTTTTTCTCCACGTGTGCGGTATAGAGAGGAACAGGGAGGAAGAATTGCAGAGCTGAGCACAACCGTCTGCATTAAGCAAAGAAAAGAACAAAGTGTTTTAAGAAATCTAAGAGTATTGAATAAAAATTATTGTTTATAGCAATTATGTTAGCATGTCTTTTGTAAAAAAAGATAGTACTTCTGTTATCGGTTTGTCCGTCCGTCCGTCTGTACCCACGATATCTCAGCAACTATTAGTCCGATTTGAAAAATTCTTTTTGCATTGGGAAGCTTGAAATATGCAAATGATGATCCTATATTTGTTTTTTTTTACGATGTACAATTTCGCCGGTAGAGGGCGTAAATGCAGATGATGTCGAATTCAAAAATACATTTTATTCCACATATTTGCTTCTAAACATCCGATTGAAAAAAAATTTATATCTTTCGATTCCATTTATGTCGAAGAATATTTTAAATATAGTTACTTTTTCAAATTACGCATAGACTTTCCCCTAGGGGGTAGCGGTAAATTGCGTTTCCCCCTATATCTCTGCTTCTAAATCTCCGATTTGAAAAATTCTTTCTGCACCGGATACAGCTCCTGATGGGAAATCGTTTGTACATAATTTCTAATTTTTGTAAAAAAGTAGTTCGGCCACCAGGGGGCGTAAATCTTAATTTCCGCTTGTGTTGTATTTGCAGCAAAATATGAGCTTCTAAATGCTCGATTGAAAAAAACGTCGTTTGTTGACCGATACTACTCATGTCGACAAACCTTTTAGGAAAATTTTCTTCTTGAAATAATGCATGGTTTCTACGCCAGGGGGCGTAGATGTATATCTTATTTTTGTCAATATCTCTACTTCTAAGAGTCCGATTTTAAAAATTCCTTCTTTGTTGGATAGTGTTTCCGATGCGAAATGTTTTTCCTATAAATTCAAAATTTTCAAGTAAATCATAGACTTTCCGCTAGGGGGCGCAAAGATAAATTGCGTTTTCTGCGTTATTTCTGCCCCTAAAGCTCTGATTTGAAAAATTCTTCCTGTATCGCATACAAGACCTCATGGAAAATATTTTTCACATAATTTCTAATGTTTTGTAAAGAATGGTTTAGCCCCCAGGGGTCATATGTGTAAATTTCTGCTTCTGAAGTATTTGTTGCAAAATCTGGGCTTCTGAAAACTCGACTAATTTTTGTTTTCTTCCACCGATACCGCTTATACGGATAAACCTTTTGAGAATACTTTCTTCCTAAAATAATGCATGGTTTTCCCACCAGAGGACGTAAAGTCACATCTTATTTTTGTCGATATCTCTGTTTCTAAGAGTTCGTAAGCTCACGATTCCGTTTACAGAAATATCTGAGGGATCAAAACCCCGATTGAAAACCATCTTTCTTTGGTCAGATCTATTGTTTTCCATACCGGTTCCATTGACTTTGAATAGCTTTGATAAATTTAATTTGCGTCAGAACGGATTCAAAAGACGTGCTTATTACACCCGAAAATTCGGTGTCAACTTTCTTGTTTTTATTTTATCATTTTCAACCACGCAAGACTATGGAAGTCAACAAAAAGCCAGTTAACAGATGACTCGTTCAGGCCAACAGACGCAGACAGCACTGTTCAACAGTTGACCACCCAATACAACAGAGATCAACCGGGAACAGTATCTGTCGTGGCCACGCATCGTACGCTCGCATGTATGGGCGTATGGGCTATAACAGCAGACGACCCCGATGACATCCTCTCCTAACCCACGGTTCATAGGCGCAAAAAACTCACCTCTTGAAAAGATCCTGCAAGTTGGACATCAGATGACTGGAAAAAAGTGTACTGGTCTACCAAGTAGCGTTTTTTACACCACTCCGTGGATGATCGTTGTAACGACCTTCGTCCCTTTCTTCTCTTACTCAACATAGCCGCGATTCAGCGAGAGCCGTCACATAATTTTGTTGGTTCGTTTTCAAGAGAATCATTGCTTGAAAAGAAAAATATAGAATACGGAACCTTTGTGACAAAAAGTTAGTAAAATCATGCAATGCATTGATTATGATAAGCTTTCCAACATACCAGAAATCATTACTCAAGTTATGAGGATAATGGCTGTAGAATAAATCTCGCTCCTATGACCCGACATTCGACCCCATTTCGATGATATTCAACAGAACCGGTAAAGTATACCTCCGGAACAATATGAAAAGTTTTGTCTCAGTCGAAGTATTTTTACGTAAGTTATAACGCATAAGGGCAATGGAATGGATCCCGATCCTATGTCCTGATCTTTGACCCCATTTCACCCATTTTCAATAGGGTTAGTCCCCAGACGGTCCCCTACCACATACTAAAATTTTATCGAAATCGAACCATTTTTACGCAAGTTATGACGCATAAGGGCAATGGAATGCATCCCGCACCTATGTCGTGACCTTTAACCCCACTTCACCAATTTTCAATAGAGTTTGTCCCCAGGTGGTCCTCTACGATATACTAAAATTTCATCGAAATTGAACCATTTCTACTCAAGTTATGACGCATAAGGGCAATGGAATGGATCCCGCTCCTATGTCTTGACCTTTGACCCCATGTCAACCATTTTCAATAGGGTTCGTTCCCAGTTGATCCCCTTTCATGTAGTAAAATTTCATCGAAATCGAATAATTTTTACGCGAGTTATCGTGTGGACGGACAGACGGGCAAAGCTGGAGCATATACGCTTCTTCAACCTACGGTTGGAAAGCGTAAAAAACAAAAAAACAGACAATTTATTTTGCTAAAACTATGTGGCTTGGGAGTTCTTCAAGAGCTGGTTAATACAATGCTCAATTGACTTGGTCTCCATCCGCAGCCATATAGACCTGAAACCGACTCAGTTTTCCCGTACACCCACGCCGCTGCTACCGACGCCAAAACTAACCACACTCTCCGAAAACGTCTGGTTCTCCCTAATTTTTACGACCCGACCTCTCTCTCAAAACCTAAGGTCCCATCTGTCTCCCTTCCACTTCTAAAGTGTCTTCTCTCTTAAAACTCCAGAAAATTTCCACTACCCACTTAAACGGATTTCACAGTTAATCTCACCTACGTGGGGCTACCTGACACACCCTTAAGCTTGTGTTTCTCTCATTAACGCGCCCTCGAGATAATCCCATTGCCACACAAAACAGGTACAGTGCACTTCAAATACAATAGGGATCTTTAGGAAACTTCAAAAAGGTAAGAAGTACACCAGTAATAACTAAGGAAACAACAAGGTCATATAATCTGAGAGAATGGTGTATATCAAAATATTTAATCATGCCAAGCTTTCGCCTTCCACCAGGAGGCTTTATTAGCGCGAACTTACACTAGAACAACCATCCGTTTGTCGTTTAAAATCAGACTAACCACACTCTCCGAGTATGCGTATTAAACACAAACACATATAACGCATTACAAACACGTGAATTGTTGTTAACCATTGCATGGGTCCAATGTTCACGTTACGCATCATGCAATATCAATTGATGTTTCATATTAGTCTCAAACTCAGAGGCTGCGGAAAATGGAGGTCCACGGAGACCGCAGTTCAAGCGATATTCCATCATTGCAGACATCGCTTTTTGTGATAATCTCGTCTCCCTCACCAAAGTTCCCATATAAGTATAGTGAAAGAGGCCACTAATTTTCTATCATTCCATATGGGAACCGCTGCGTTGTAAATTACTTCCTTAACTAAAGCAGTCGTTCCTCTTCAATATCTCTCATATGTTCTTTATGTCTCACACATAAAGATCTTTTCATCATTCCGATGTATGATTTAACAGAGGAATCCGGGAATTTTAATGGAATTGCATGTACTCCCGCAGTATAGTCCAAATCTGTTTTCTTGTAATTTGCTGTTAAAATCTTAACAAAGGTTTTTTCACTACGTATACATACACTATCTACCAACAAGTAATAGGACACCTGTGATAGCAAAGGAAAACGAAGTTTATTCACCTTCAATAGTTGGCGGAGCCTCCACGAGCGACGATTACAGCTGCGACCCTCCGGGGTATACTCTCAACCAGGCGTTGTACGACGGCCAGCGGTATTTTCTTCCACTAGGCTTGAAGAAGACAGGTCAGTTCCTTCACCGATTTCGGACGGTAGGGGCACCCCTTAAGTCGACGCTCCAACTCGTCCCAGAGGTGCTCGATAGCATTAAGGTCCGGGCTCTGCGCAGGCCAGTCCATTCGATTAACCCCATTGTCACCATACCAAGCCATGGTGGACCTCGCAACATGACAGGTGTCATTGTCATCCTGAAAGTAGCATGGGTCCACCCCGTAGAACTGCCACAACGTAGGAAGCGCATGGTCATCCAAAATGGTGCAGTAGGTCTCGGCGTTGAGTCTACCAGGAATTGCGACCAAGGGTCCTGTGCCATACCAGGAGGAATACCCCCATAGCACAAATCCACCGCCGCCGAACTTCACAGTTGGCACAATACATTCCGGCAGGAGGTATTCTCCAGGCAGACGCGAAACCCAGACCCTGCCATCCGAACGGTAGAGGGTGAACCTTGATTCGTCACTCCAGAGAACCTGTTTCCACTGTTCAACGGTCTACTGTCGACGTTCTTTGCACCACGTTAGCCGAGCAGCGCTATTGGGCTTGGTGATCAAAGGCTTGTGGGCGGCAGCACGTCCATGATAACCGAGCAGCCGAGCAGATAGTCTTTGCTTGTTTCAGATTTTTGAAATAAGAGAAAGTAGAGAAATGTGAACGTTATTAATAACTTTTTAGTTACATCACCTATTTCATGGCTGGAATTAAAAAAAAAAAACGCTGTCCTAATTCTCTCAAAGTTGTAATATCCTGGGTTACATATAAAAAAAATCAAAGAACCGTGTATTTTTTATAATCGAAAATTTAAAATTTAATGTATTGTTGCGACCTTTTGGTCTTCAGATATCAGGATGCCAAATTAATTGCGGACTGCGATTCGAATCACTGGATCCACAGTAGAGGGAAATGACCGTTCCTGGCTTAAACCGCAGCCCATAGACTTAACATTAGCTCCTTCTGGAGCAGGTGGGGCCAGCTGGAGCCAGCAGCAGCCGGGCGGACGGGGGGGGCGTGGTCAGTAGCAGCCTCCAATTCCCAGCTGCAATTTTTCCTCCCCGACCGAAGTGTGTACTTATCTCCGAAGATAGTAGTATTTGTTGGACTTTGTCAAATTTTGGGGGAAATTAATGAAGGTTTATTCCTTATTTTTTAAAATTTAATGAAGGTTTATTCATTATTTATTTTCCCCTCTCTCGACCCACCTCCTTAGGTTATTGTTATGTAAACCGTTTTTTCCCTCGTAATTTGTTGATGTATTTTATTTTTCAAATAATTTTCATGAATTCCTCATGTGTCTTCCCTAATGAAAATTATGTAGGACAAGTATTAATTATTCATTTCTCTTTTTCTTTTCTCGAATAATACGTTCATGTCCTCATCTCAAGAAATGTTATTATGATATCTTATTTTTGTTCATAAATGTTTGATTTTGAGGGATGGCAACGCCCGAGTGGGAAAGGGGTTGGATATATGGGGATGTCAACTCGATGTGTTGCTCCCTAGCGGTGCTTCTTGGAACTTTCGATTGATCTTTGATTTTGAGGGATGGCAACGGCCGAGTGGGAAAGGTGTTGGATATAGGGGGATGTCAACTCGATGTACTACCCCCTAGCGGTGCTTCTTGGAACTTTATTATTTCGATGGATCTTTGATTTTGGGGGATGGCAACGACCGAGTGGGGAAAGGACACTGCGTAGGTGTTAGATATGATGGTGCTTCTTGGAACTTTATTATTTCGATGGATCTTTGATTTTGAGGGATGGCAACGACTGAGTGGGGTCCGTTGGGAGTTTTTGCATTTATTCCTGT
This sequence comes from Macrothele yani, assembly GCA_039090855.1. Lineage (NCBI taxonomy): Eukaryota > Metazoa > Arthropoda > Arachnida > Araneae > Macrothelidae > Macrothele > Macrothele yani. The sequence continues at coordinate 41,482,732 of CM077028.1, forward strand.
GGTTTGCAAGCTGGATTTTTCCCCCTCTTCAATACTATTTTTCCCCCGGAGGAAATTTTTACGTAACGATGCTGGGGAATTTTCTTTCCAAGGGAATAAAATGCTCTGATGGTCTTAGCGAGGTTCTAACTCACGATGATTTGGTTTCCAAAAATAGACAGGGGGTCAAATGGTTTTCGTGTACTACGTATTCACTATATATATTTCTTAATTACTTTTACGTTATTTCTTCATGTGTTTTTATATATTTTTTGTATGTTTTGAGGGAGTTTTTTCGTGTAGATGTAATGAATTTTCTGGGGAACTTTTCTTTTTCCTCCATTCAATTTTATTTCAGACCATGAGACGAGGAAATGCTTCTTTAGAAATTATTTCGTTCATGTTCGCAGTAATTACTGGACATAAACTTCATGTTAATTCTGAGTCTTTCACCCCTGCAATAATATTTTCACGTAATTTTTTCGTATGTTCAAGAACTCTACAGGTCTTTCCCAGTTAAAATTCTGCTGAAACAATATTTTCGGTCTTTATTTCATTATAGCTTCACAATTTTCGATATTTTTCTTCTTCTATCTTTGAAATTTCATTAAACTTCTCAATAGGTCAGGATTCTTTTTTTACTTGGACAAACTTATGAGTCTTTTATTCAGACTATTTTTTTCCATTTCATTTCAGCAAACGATTATTTTAGATGCAACAAATCGTCAGATTTTGGTTTCCTTATATAGCATATTTTCCAACTTGCTTAAAAATATTCCTCAAAGCTTGCATGTATGTCAAATATGCATTTTTTATTCTTTCGTAGTTAGCTATACTTTTCGTGGTCTGCCCCGACAGGAAAGCATTCAATGTCAAGACATATAATCTAAAACCTTTTTTCTTTCGATACAATTTGTATTCTTTGGGCGGTATATTTTTCTGTCTCGTCCAAAAAAAAAAAAACATTCATTCTAGAGGCAAAGCGAGTAATTCCGTTCTTCCCATAAACGTTATTTTTTTATTTATTTGATATTCAGAGTTGTATACATTTACTATCCAAAAAAGAGATATATTTAATGTAAAGGTATATTCTTCCAAGCTGGGGAAATATATGTATATATTAGTTCATATTCAGTTAAGGGAAATGCATCTTTATATTTCAATATGAAAAAAGAAGCCCTATAAGTGAAAGCTCAACCTAAAGACGGATAGATTGTTCACGCTTTCTCTACTCTATGACATTTATTTACTGAATGAACCATGGCCTTTTTTTTCATGAACTGCTTTAAAATCTTCGCTCTCACTTTACTATTGTCAGATTCCATGTCCCTCCAGTTCTTTACTGAGAAACAGAAGCATTTATTCAATTTTAATTTATTAAGAGAGTAGAACTCTTTTAGGCTTTCGAAGTACTTTCAAGTCTTTCATTACGAAAATTTTCATTGTCATGAAAGAAGCCAAAATCGAGATGATTTACAATCGTTTTAATGAAAGTGTTTACGCATTCATTGCTATGATGTCAGATTTCATTTTCTTATACTTCGAACAAAAATGAGTTTGAATCATTCGTCGAGAAAACATTTCTTTCATATATATATATATATATATATATATATATATATATATATATATATATATATATATATATATATATATATATTCTATTAAGAAGAGACCTAAGCAAAAAAATATTTTTGACTCATACCAAGTACAACATAGAAAAAGTTATGTATCTACCGGTGTGAGTAAAAAGAGAAAACAATAAAAATAAAATAAAACAACTGAATGTGGAAAGTGTCGAGAATACTGAGCCCTGGCTTTATCAAGGACCAGCAAAAACTCTGAATTTTCTCCCTTTGTTTTCAGCTTTGCTCTGCAGTATATATATATATATATATTTTTTTTTTTTTTGCCTCCGAATCAAACGAACTCAAAAAATAAGAGACGCACTTTAATATTTTTTTCCTTTATGAGAGGAATACGGGAATATGATACCAAAATTAAAGAATAAAGAATATCGACTTTCTTCTCAACACCTTACATCTACGGTTTTTTTTATTTTTTTTATTTTCAATAAGCTGTTTCTATATTTTTACAACTGAATAGAATTATTAATTGAAAAATTCTAAGTAAGACAAAAAATGGTTTTGCTGATTTCCTAAGAGGATGATTTTGGAAATTTTCGTTTTCTGGTAATTGTAAAAATCTCATGGGAAAACTAGCATGCATAAAAGACTGTTTTGCATCGAGTAAATTGAAAGAATTTTACAAAGTTCATTTCAGAAAAGTACATTCCTTCCTAGTGTCAAAACGAATCACTTCGTTTTTTCTAAGATACGATTTGGAATCGTATAACAGTGCATAGGGTCAAAAACGATTTTGATGATTTTACTAAGATAACAGATTTCAGATTTCTTATGATAGAAAATACAGTGAATTTCCCATTGAATAACATGGGAAACTGCGAAATTTAAGAAGCACGTTTTCGTTCAAGTAAAATATTTTAAAAGGTCTTTTTTCGTATCAATTGAAAACAGACAGGGTGTGTTTCTGAACAGCTCATTATTTCCTAAGATCAAAACGAATCACTTCGTTTTTCCTAACTTATGTTTCTGAAAGAAGTAAAAATAGTTTAGCTAGAAAATTGGAAAGAATTTTTTATGAATCCTAGACTGTTTATTTTTTTATAACTAGAGGGGTCGTCAGTGAGAGCACTTATTCTCTATTCAAACTAAGAGAATGAAGTGTAGTCAGTTTGAAAAAAAATTTTTCAAACTCCCCTAAATTAAGCCTTTTGTCCTGGTTTCGACTCAATACTGTAAAGCATTGCTCTCAGACCAGTTGAATTCCTGGCCCTTAATGAAATACATTAAGCCTTTCCCTTAAAAATAAGCAATCTCTTCTTCAATACCAGATCCCCAATAAATTTCTTTAAGAATTATTCATTCACACTTTTACTTTTAAAAACTTGAATTTCATTATTATTTTACTCCTTACAAAAAAATGAAACTCTTTCATACAGAAAAAATATAAATGAATAAAAATAAATAAAGTAGTCCTAAAAAGAACTTTTTCAAACCCTAAAAAGGACTGTTTTTCTGGGTCCCCTTCATACAGATGCTCCATGGTCGGTGTAAGGAATTTTTTTTTATCTGCTGATATCTCAGCACATTGACTTCACAGTCTCTAGCAAGTTCTTTACAATTACGCTTTCCAAGAACGCTTTGGACGGGACATGGTCTCCAGTGACTGCAACAAAAGATTCTGCTAGAATCTTGGGGTTAAGCAATGCAACGGCATCATCGAAATACTTTTGCCACTTGGATTCGGGGGTGGCATATGCACAGCTGTGGGCCATGATGTTTGCGAATATACGATTTGGGGGTTGGTGGTACTCCATACAATAATATAAGTTATTGACATGTTCCTGAAGGCGATCCCTAACCATGTCAGCAAGCATGATGAAAAACTTTTCATCTGAGATGGAAGCAACAGGGGAAGAAGTCCTTGGATGGAGCAAAACAGCCTTTCTAAAGACTGGTCCAAATAGTAGTTGAGTAATGCTGTCCCATATTTTTCCGCATTGATCAATAAGAGTTCCAAATTGTTGACAAGTCAGCTTTATCGAAACAGGATTCAATCGACGAAAACCATGAATTCTGGGGGAAAGCACTTCTAACGTGTAACTGCCAGAAGCATCTAAGAGGGAAGGATAGCAGGAAACGATAAGTTCACGATTAATCAAGATGTCACAATTCATGCCTTGAATCCAGTGTGATTTTCCCATGAATTTTCGGAACGTTGAAGCTGACATTGTTATTCCATTCTTAGAAGGGTAGAAAGATTCCCCGTCTTTCCTGTAACTTCGAATATGAACTCGGACCGTGTTGTTAAAATCGCATACTTTTGCAAACATCTGTTCACGTAAATGAAAATGATGAGGTGCAAGATTTTTCAAAGAAATTCTTGGGAGGGTAACTTCTCCACACGATTTGGGCTTTAAAGGAACGGACTCACACACCTTCTTAGCGGGAGTAGCAGAAATTTCAGCACTTCGCTTCATCGTGGAAATGGAATCGGTAGCACTCAAAGCAACAGACAAAAATGAAGTGACTCGTTTGAAGACTCGAGACAAACTTGAGGAACAGCTCTTATTCTAAGTCAAAACTGAGAAGAGGTTGGAGTTCATCACTTGTTTACTGCTTGAGAGGGAAAGAGCAGAGTCATGGGGCAAAGAACACTCGGTTATCATCTTTCTAAAGGTCAAATTCAATCTAATGTTTGGAGCATTCTTTTGTCGAGGCAGACCATGACTCCAATACGAATTAGTTGGTGGCAGGATCTGTAGTAAAGTTCCAGATCTCAAAGATAAAGAAACTGGTTTAAACCCGTTTCGCTTGAAAACAAAGTCTCTTTCCTGTCCGAGAGATACTGATGCAATACAAGACAAAGGATCTAATTCAGCTTCGTCATCACGGTGATCACCGATTCTATCATTCCCATTTCTTATAAAAGTGCATGGGGTCAAAAAACGATTTTACTAAGATGACACATTTCGGATTTCTTATGATAGAAAATACAGTGAATTTCCCATTGAATAATATGGGAAACTGTGAAATTTAAGAAGCACGTTTTCGTTCAAGTAAAATATTTTAAAAGGTCTTTTTTCGAATCAGTCGAAAACAGACAGGATGTGTTTCTGAACAGTTCATTATTTCCTAAGATCAAAACGAATCACTTCGTTTTTCCTAACGTACGTTTCTGAAAGAAGTAAAAATAGTTTAGGTAGAAAATTGGAAAGATATTTTTAAGAATCCTAGACTGTTTATTTTCGTATAGCTAGAGGGGTCTTCAGTGAGAGCACTTATTCTCTTTTCAAACTAAGAGAATGAAGTGTAGTCAGTTTGAAAAAAAAATTCAAACTCCCCTAAATTTAGCCTTTTGTCTTGGTTTCGACTCAATACTGTAAAGCATTGCTCTCAGACCAGTTGAATTCCTGGCCCTAAATGAAATACATTAAGCCTTTCCCTTAAAAATAAGCAATCTCTTCTTCAATACCAGATCCCCAATAAATTTCTTTAAGGGTTATATATTCACACTTTTACTTTTAATACTTGAAATTCATTATTATTTAACTCCTTATAAAAATGAAACACATTCACACTTTTACTTTAAAAAACTTGAAATAACTCCATACAAAAGTGAAACCCATTCACTTTTTTACTTTTAAAATTATAGAAAAATAGATGATACAGAACATAGGTTCACTTTCTCATTCACACTCATGCATACAGAAAAAAAAATTAAATAGTGCTGTTTGAGCTGCATGGAGGTGTCAAGATGGGTGGGAAAACCTCCATCTATCATTCAATTGGACTAAAACAGTTGAAGGATGTGAGCTATTCTCACTAGCTCCTCCATGCAAGCTGTCTGACTCGAGGTTGACCACCTCAGGCTGTGAAATTAAATCAATCATCTCAACTTCGGAATCTGAATCCGAAGTAAGATCGATAATTTCCGGATCTTCCGAAGTTAAGTCAATAACCTCCGGTTCTTGGGTAGAGTCTTCCACAACCCAGAAGTTTTCCCACTGTGAGGGGGGAGGAAGATACCTAATCCACTGATTAACGTAGAAATCGTCTCTAGATTCCTGGAGGAGAGAAAAAAATTATAAAAAAAATACATATATATAATAATAATAAATAAAAATAAAACCATACATCCTAGATAAAGCAAAAAGAAAAAAAGAAAAATATTCTTACCGAGTCGAAGTCCAGGGGAGATGTAGGGGAATTATTTCCTGTCGACATCTTTGATTCTAATAGTATGCGTAACTTCAAAGAAAAGAAGAAAACTTCGAGAAGATGTGGGATTCTGAGATCTCTCATGCTGCTATTATACTCGCAGAAGGATTGATAAGGAGGGATCATGTGATAACATACACGGAATAGATTGGTCTTTGAGGTCAACTCAAATCGACAGATCGCTCTATTTTATAAACTTTCCATTGTACAGGAAATAACATCTTTCTCAAACACCACAGTTCATGGGACCTTCTAAGGAGGTAAAAATATTCTAATGCATATATAATCAATGTTCTGTATCGTTAAACATGGAACGCAGGTGGTTGTTTACTTAAGACCAAGCGTAAATGGAATCGATAGCACTCTTCCTCCCTGAAGGAAATGACGTCTGCATACATCTCAAAATCCTTTGCTCCCTAAGTCAAACGCATGGAGGGAAAATCAAGTAATCTTATCTGTATTCCTTCGTTGAAAGTGTATGTTTGTTTAGAAAAGATAAAGAACAAAACATTTCCTTTCTCAAGCTAAATCCGAATCAGCATTACATTGGATTGAGGGTTCGCGTGTTAAAAGCAACACAATCGCAGTTGCTTACCAAAAGTTAGATTACAAATTTCCTGTGAAAGAGGAAACTATGATATTGAATGCTGGAAATCAGATTACTTTCTGAAGCAAATCAAAACTGATTGAAAAGAGTCTGTACAATAGACAAAAAGGAAATGCAAAAAAAAATCCCCTGAGAAGTACTTCAGAAATGAATCTCAAAGCAGAGAAAAATAAAAATATGCTAGATTAAAGAGTAACGTAGGTCAGATAAAAGAAATGTCAGAAAAAAGAAATATGTTAGGAAAAAAAATAACTCCCCATTAAATGTACTTCAAATTAGCATTACATTGGAGGGAGGGTGGTAAATGTCAGGTTTCGAGTGGAAACTCATATCCTTTTTTTTGAAATTCAAAGTATCTTGTCTAAAAGATAAGAAAGTAATGCAAAAATGTTAATACCCGAAAGCAACATGACTAAATGAGACATGGGCCGAAGTGCAAGCCGAAGTTTCCTGATTTATTCATTATAACTTTTTTCCGACTCCCCAACTTAGAATATATATATATTTTCCCTTTTTCCTAGAATATATATATATTTTTTCCTCTTTCCCTCTCAAGCAGTAAACAAGTGACAACTCCAACCTCTTCTCAGTTTTGACTTAGAATAAGAGCTGTTCCTTCAGTTTGTCTCGAGTCTTCAAACGAGTCACTTCATTTTTGTCTGTTGCTTTGAGTGCTACCGATTCCATTTCCACGATGAAGCGAAGTGCTGAAATTTCTGCTACTCCCGCTAAGAAGGTATGTGAGTCCGTTCCTTTAAAGCCCAAATCGTGTGGAGAAGTTACCCTCCCAAGAATTTCTTTGAAAAATCTTGCACCTCATCATTTTTATTTAGGTGAACAGATGTTTGCAAAAGTATGCGATTTTAACAACACGGTCCGAGTTCATATTCGAAGTTACAGGAAAGACGGGGAATCTTTCTACCCTTCTAAGAATGGAATAACAATGTCAGCTTCAACGTTCCGAAAATTCATGGGAAAATCACACTGGATTCAAGGCATGAATTGTGACATCTTGATTAATCGTGAACTTATCGTTTCTTCCTGTCCTTCCCTCTTAGATGCTTCTGGCAGTTACACGTTAGAAGTGCTTTCCCCCAGAATTCATGGTTTTCGTCGATTGAATCCTGTTTCGATAAAGCTGACTTGTCAACAATTTGGAACTCTTATTGATCAATGCGGAAAAATATGGGACAGCATTACTCAACTACTATTTGGACCAGTCTTTAGAAAGGCTGTTTTGCTCCATCCAAGGACTTCTTCCCCTGTTGCTTCCATCTCAGATGAAAAGTTTTTCATCATGCTTGCTGACATGGTTAGGGATCGCCTTCAGGAACATGTCAATAACTTATATTATTGTATGGAGTGCCACCAACCCCCAAATCGTATATTCGCAAACATCATGGCCCACAGCTGTGCATATGCCACCCCCGAATCCAAGTGGCAAAAGTATTTCGATGATGCCGTTGCATTGCTTAACCCCAAGATTCTAGCAGAATCTTTTGTTGCAGTCACTGGAGATCATGTCCCGTCCAAAGCGTTCTTGGAAAGCGTAATTGTAAAGAACTTGCTAGAGACTGTAAAGTCAATGTGCTGAGATATCAGCAGATAAAAAAAATTCCTTACACCGACCATGGAGCATCTGTATGAAGGGGACCCAGAAAAACAGTCCTTCTTAGGGTTTGAAAAAAGTCCTTTTTAGGACTACTTTATTTATTTTTATTCATTTATATTTTTTCTGTATGAATGAGTTTCATTTTTTTGTAAGGAGTAAAATAATAATGAATTTCAAGTTTTTAAAAGTAAAAGTGTGAATGAATAATTCTTAAAGAAATTTATTGGGGATATGGTATTGAAGAAGAGATTGCTTATTTTTAAGGGAAAGGCTTAATGTATTTCATTAAGGGCCAGGAATTCAACTGGTCTGAGAGCAATGCTTTACAGTATTGAGTCGAAACCAGGACAAAAGGCTAAATTTAGGGGAGTTTGAAATTTTTTTTTCAAACTGACTACACTTCATTCTCTTAGTTTGAACAGAGAATAAGTGCTTTCACTGACGACCCCTCTAGTTATAAAAAAATAAACAGTCTAGGATTCATAAAAAAATCTTTCCAATTTTCTAGCTAAACTATTTTTACTTCTTTCAGAAACATAAGTTAGGAAAAACGAAGTGATTCGTTTTGATCTTAGGAAATAATGAGCTGTTCAGAAACACACCCTGTCTGTTTTCAATTGATTCGAAAAAAGACCTTTTAAAATATTTTACTTGAACGAAAACGTGCTTCTTAAATTTCGCAGTTTCCCATGTTATTCAATGGGAAATTCACTGTATTTTCTATCATAAGAAATCCGAAATCTGTCATCTTAGTAAAATCATCAAAATCGTTTTTGACCCTATGCACTTTTATACGATTCCAAAGCGCATCTTAGAAAAAACGAAGTGATTCGTTTTGACACTAGGAAGGAATGTACTTTTCTGAAATGAACTTTGTAAAATTCTTTCAATTTACTCGATCCAAAACAGTCTTTTATGCATGCTAGTTTTCCCATGTTATTCTATGAGATTTTTACAATTACCAGAAAACGAAAATTTCCAAAATCATCCTCTTAGGAAATCAACAAAACCATTTTTCGTCTTACTTAGAATTTTTCAATAAATAATTCTATTCAGTTGTAAAAATATAGAAACAGCTTATTGAAAATAAAAAAAATAAAAAAAACCGTAGATGTAAGGTGTTGAGAGGAAAGTCGATATTCTTTATTCTTTAATTTTGGTATCATATTCCCGTATTCCTCTCATAAGAGGAAAAAAATATTAAAGTGCGTCTCTTATTTTTTGAGTTCGTTTGATTCAGAGGCAAAATATATATATATATATGAAAGAAATGTTTTCTCGACGAATGATTCAAACTCATTTTTGTTCGAAGTATAAGAAAATGAAATCTGACATCATAGCAATGAATGCGTAAACACTTTCATTAAAACGATTGTAAATCATCTCGATTTTGGCTTCTTTCATGACAATGAAAATTTTCGTAATGAAAGACTTGAAAGTACTTCGAAAGCCTAAAAGAGTTCTACTCTCTTAATAAATTAAAATTGAATAAATGCTTCTGTTTCTCAGTAAAGAACTGGAGGGACATGGAATCTGACAATAGTAAAGTGAGAGCGAAGATTTTAAAGCAGTTCATGAAAAAAAAGGCCATGGTTCATTCAGTAAATAAATGTCATAGAGTAGAGAAAGCGTGAACAATCTATCCGTCTTTAGGTTGAGCTTTCACTTATAGGGCTTCTTTTTTCATATTGAAATATAAAGATGCATTTCCCTTAACTGAATATGAACTAATATATACATATATTTCCCCAGCTTGGAAGAATATACCTTTACATTAAATATATCTCTTTTTTGGATAGTAAATGTATACAACTCTGAATATCAAATAAATAAAAAAATAACGTTTATGGGAAGAACGGAATTACTCGCTTTGCCTCTAGAATGAATGTTTTTTTTTTTTTTGGACGAGACAGAAAAATATACCGCCCAAAGAATACAAATTGTATCGAAAGAAAAAAGGTTTTAGATTATATGTCTTGACATTGAATGCTTTCCTGTCGGGGCAGACCACGAAAAGTATAGCTAACTACGAAAGAATAAAAAATGCATATTTGACATACATGCAAGCTTTGAGGAATATTTTTAAGCAAGTTGGAAAATATGCTATATAAGGAAACCAAAATCTGACGATTTGTTGCATCTAAAATAATCGTTTGCTGAAATGAAATGGAAAAAAAAAAATAGTCTGAATAAAAGGACTCATAAGTTTGTCCAAGTAAGAAAAGAATCCTGACCTATTGAGAAGTTTAATGAAATTTCAAAGATAGAAGAAGAAAAATATCGAAAATTGGGAAGCTATAATGAAATAAAGACCGAAAATATTGTTTCAGCAGAATTTTAACTGGGAAAGATCTGTAGAGTTCTTGAACATACGAAAAAATTACGAGAAAATATTATTGCAGGGGTGAAAGACTCAGAATTAACATGAAGTCTATGTCCAGTAATTACTGCGAACAAGAACGAAATCATTTCTAAAGAAGCATTTCCTCGTCTCATGGTCTGAAATAAAATTGAATGGAGGAAAAAGAAAAGTTCCCCAGAAAATTCATTACATCTACACGAAAAAACTCCCTCAAAACATACAAAAAATATATAAAAACACATGAAGAAATAACGTAAAAGTAATTAAGAAATATATATATAGTGAATACGTAGTACACGAAAACCATTTGACCCCCTGACTATTTTTGGAAACCAAATCATCGTGAGTTAGAACCTCGCTAAGACCATCAGAGCATTTTTATTCCCTTGGAAAGAAAATTCCCTAGCATCGTTACGTACAAATTTCCTCCGGGGGAAAAATAGTATTGAAGAGGGGGAAAAAATCCAGCTTGCAAACCACAGGAATAAATGCAAAAACTCCCAACGGACCCCACTCAGTCGTTGCCATCCCTCAAAATCAAAGATCCATCGAAATAATAAAGTTCCAAGAAGCACCATCATATCTAACACCTACGCAGTGTCCTTTCCCCACTCGGTCGTTGCCATCCCCCAAAATCAAAGATCCATCAAAATAATAAAGTTCCAAGAAGCACCGCTAGGGGTAGTACATCGAGTTGACATCCCCCCTATATCCAACACCTTTCCCACTCGGCCGTTGCCATCCCTCAAAATCAAAGATCAATCGAAAGTTCCAAGAAGCACCGCTAGGGAGCAGCACATCGAGTTGACATTCCCCTATATCCAACCCCTTTCCCACTCGGACGTTGCCATCCCTCAAAATCAAAGATCAATTGAAAGTTCCAAGAAGCACCGTTAGGGAGCAACCCATCGAGTTGACATCCCCCTATATCCAACTCCTTTCCCACTCGGGCGTTGCCATCCCTCAAAATCAAACATTTATGAACAAAAATAAGATATCATAATAACATTTCTTGAGATGAGGACATGAACGTATTATTCGAGAAAAGAAAAAGAGAAATGAATAATTAATACTTGCCCTACATAATTTTCATTAGGGAAGACACATGAGGAATTCATGAAAATTAATTGAAAAAAAAATACATCAACAAATTACGAGGGAAAAACGGTTTACGTAACAATAACCTAAGGAGGTGGGTCGAGAGAGGGGAAAATAAATAATGAATAAACCTTCATTAAATTTTTAAAAATAAGCAATAAACCTTCATTAATTTCCCCCAAAATTTGACAAAGTCCAACAAATACTACTATCTTCGGAGAAAAGCACACACTTCGGTCGGGGAGGAAAAATTGCAGCGGGGAATTGGAGGCTGCTACTGACCACGCCCCCCTCTCCGTCCGCCCGGCTGCGGCTGGCTCCAGCTGGCTCCACCTGCTCCAGAAGTAGCCTAATGTTAAGTCTATGGGCTGCGGTTTAAGCCAGGAACGGTCATTTCCCTCTACTATCCACCAATACCTCGTTAGCCAATTAGCCGACACAGTACACCAATAAATCAATGGAGGCACAGTATAACAATTAAAACAGGGATTTAATAGATATACACAGTGCGTCAAAGAATTTTTAAGACTGTCGCTAGATTTCAGCCTACGGTGGCGCCACCAGTGTAATCGCCAATGCGTTATAAACCGTGACCATTTGCTTGCTTTCTGCCAAAAGTACTGCGCAGTTGTTAAAGTAACTCAAACGAAACGGGCGTTCATTAGAGAAGTGAAATTTTTTTCATGTGGAATTATTAAGATGGAACAAAGGGCTGTTATTAAATTTAACGCAAAACTTGGTAAAAGTGGCTCGGAAACGTACCAAATGATGAAACAAGTTTACGGTGAGTTTTGTTTAAGTAGATCAAATGTTTTCCTGTGGCACAAACGTTTTTTGGATGGAGGAGAGACGCTAGAAGATGATAAGCATACCGGAAGACCAAGTTCATCTAGGACACCTGAGATTATTGAAAAAGTGCGTGATTTCGTGGTAAACAATCGATGTGCGTCACTAAGAATGACGGAAGAGTCTTTAAACATCAACAAAGAAACGATTCAAACCATCCTGCATGAAGATTTGGGCAAAACAAAAGTTTGTGCCAAATTTGTTCCACACACGTTAACCAATGAACAAAAATCAAGGAGAAGTGCACATTGCAGAGACATCATTTCAGCCGCTGAAAATGATCCAAACTTCTTAAAATCGATTGTTACTGGTGATGAAACATGGTGTTTTCAATATGATCCTAAAACAAAGCGACAAAGTGCGGAATGGAGGTCAAAAAACTAGCCACAAGCCAAAAAAAACAAAACAAAAACAAAAAAGTTCCATCGAAAATCAAAACAATGCTCATTACATTCTTCGATAGTAATTGTATTATCCACAAAGAAATTGTTCCAAGTGGACAAACAATTACTGGTGAGTTTTATTTAATGTTTTGAGGCGTTTGATGGGCAGAATTCGTCGCATTCGTCCAGAATATCGAGATGAAAACAGTTGGTGTTTGTTGCACGATAATGCACGCAGTAACACCTCACTTCTTGTTCGTAGATTTTTGGAGAAAAATAACGTCTGTGTGTTGAATCATCCACCGTATTCGCCTGATTTAGCACCCTGCGACTTTTCTTTCTTCCCAAAACTTAAAATGACGTTAAAAGGGTGTTATTTTGATGATTTTTCGACCATACAAAAAGTTTCGACGCGTGCTTTGGAGGCAATTCCGCAAAGTGAAGTGGAACAGGCATTCGAATCATTATTAAATCGCTGTAACAAGTGTATTGAAGCCGGAGGGACTTATTTTAAATAACAAACTAAAACAAATTGTAGTTTCTTGTTTCTATTTCATTTTACGGACCCAATCTTAAAAATTCTTTGACGCACTGTGTATGCCTAAATCACACCACGTTAAAAGGGTGTTATTTTGATGATTTTTCGACCATACAAAAAGTTTCGACGCGTGCTTTGGAGGCAATTCCGCAAAGTGAAGTGGAACAGGCATTCGAATCATTATTAAATCGCTGTAACAAGTGTATTGAAGCCGGAGGGACTTATTTTAAATAACAAACTAAAACAAATTGTAGTTTCTTGTTTCTATTTCATTTTACTGACCCAATCTTAAAAATTCTTTGACGCACTGTGTATGCCTAAATCACACCAGATTCTTCATCTAATAATAAAAGCTATAACTTCCGGCCAGCTTTGGCCCTCTTCGGTGTTTCAGAAAAATATGTCCTAACGAAAAGTCTGTTCGTTCGCAATGGACCGCAAAGAAAATACTGATAAAAAGTACTTACATATGTCCTCGAGTATCCAAAGTATTGATGACACCAACAAACACAAACACTCACTCACATTCCCTAATATGTTGGCACTACGGATAGCTCTTTTTCCTCTTTGGAGGAAGCCGCGTTGCTTACGGACTCTAGTATGCACGTATTCAAACGCACAGACTTCCTTCCTCCGTGGAACAAGAAAGGTGGAGATTCTCTCTCTCTCTCTCTCTGCAGGGCGTCTGCTTTGTTCCTGGGGCCAGGCGTTTCTCCTCTCCTCCCTGCATGAGCGAGGCGATGCCTTGATTATTTTCTCTCTCTTTGCATTTCAATTGAACTGGTTCCTTACAGCAGGTATCGGTGGTCCGGCAAGGTGAAGAAAGTTTTCGGGTAAAGTTCGTGCTAGTTATTCATCAGCTTATGCTTTTAGCTGGTTTCCCTTCTTATGCTCAGAACGCAAAATCACTCAGCAGACGGCAAGCATCTTCGAGCGCGAGGAAAATAAAAGCCTAGTTCTCTCGGCTATCAAACGGATTCTGCTCCTCTCAACAACAATCTCCCGTCTCCAAAACGTTGGTAAGCGGTGAATTCTACCACTTGAAACCGCGACATATTTATTATAAAAAAGCTTCAAACGCTTTTGCCGTCCAAACATTTTTGAGTCATAGGAAATAGCTTTTAAACTCTGACCCGTCCCATTTCCGTTTATGGGCTCTTTGTTCTCGAGGCAAACACCTGCAACTCGCCACTTGAATTCCAAGTGCCAGCAGATCTTTTCTTAATATACCGCCCCTCGCAAGTGTTTAAATTATAACTCTCTGTTAATTAAAACCCCCAATCAAGTTTCAATTACCGTTAATTAGCCACGCCTCTCGTCAATTAATTATGCAAGGGGAGGATCGTACAGTATAATAGCAGAAAGGGTATAAATCAGTGGCGTATATTTGAGGTAAGCTAGGCTAGCTGCGAAGCCCAGAGAATGCACAATTAAAAGCCAATTAAATATACACAAATAAAAGTCAATTATCAACGGTATTAAGATATGTCGATGCTTCTGCTGCGAAAAAAAAAAAAAAAACACGATTTCAAGTAATGTCTCTTAGTCATTGGTGCGGATTCGCTTCTTTTGACAGAGAGAATCAGTCTGGAGAGTGAAAATGAACGGGGCTCCTAGTGGAAGGATGGTATCATCGTAACGCAACCAGCTCTGCCAGTCTTCGCTGTTCTGATTCGAAGACCCTCGATACCATCGCCAGCTGGTATTTTCATGACAACATGAATCAGCAGGTGAAAGGTGAATAATGGGCCATTGCTTTGGGCAACGGTTCGCTCAGAAAAGAGAAGACTTCGACGACCTCAGGCACCCGCATGATTCCGCCTGTAACAGCACGTGTTTTGCGTGAGTTGTTTCAGTTTGTGTGAAGTGTCAATGAATTAAAATAAGTGATATTATATCTAAAATTCGTGGCTTTGTTGGATTTGAACTATTTTGATAAATTTTGTGAAAGCTTCCCTGAACATCTACTGTCAGAACTTAAAGAACTCTATGCTTCAAAGTTTGATACAGCTCCAATAAAAAATGAACTGAAAGTGTTTTATTCCCTTGAATACAAAAACAAATCCGTACGAGACGTTACGTGTTACATAAAGTTGAATAACTTGGACATAGTGAGGTGTTTAAAATTAGCAGACTTAATTTTAAAGTTTCAATATACAACTGCAACTGCCAAAACAAGGTTTTCTGCATTAAAAAGAATCAAGATATACATTAGAGCCACACAAGGACATGTACATTCGAGCAACTTGACTGATTTGTCAATAGAGGAAAACATTCTTTTAAAATATGAAAAACTACTCGGAAGAAAATTTTTTTGAAAACGTATCACTCATGTTCACACAAAAGGAAAGATGAATGGAGTTCATGTGCAAATAAGGTATTCAAATACTAATCCTCATAATTATTTGGTATCATGTTAACAATATATAGCATGTACCTAAAATAAGTTACTTCTACAATTAAAAATTAAACTTCGCAATTAAAAAAAAAAACAATATCGGGGGAGGGCGGGGGGGGGGGGGGTGAGATAGCCTAGGTCTCGGACCCAAGATACGCCACTGGCTGAGATCCTTTAAGAGGTGAATTTCAGCTGGCGCTGAGTCCTTGTATTTGCAACAGATAATTGCTTTTTTAGGACCAGTATTTCTGTTCATTAGAAAGTGTTTTCCTGCGGGGGTGGAAAAGCCTTTGACTTTCGTTCGGACGTTAAGTCAGTTCTGAAGCGAGAGTTTGGAAGTTGGTGTGGGAGACGGATCCGAAAGAGGAGTGCTTTTTAGGAGGTCTTGTTATAAAAACAGGACGTTCAGCGAGGAATTAAAGAGCTGAGAAAGAGGTTGATGCGAATTGAGGAAGGAGAAAATCGACGTGACATCGAGAAGGAAACGATGTCTCTATGCATGCGCGGAAAATAATTAAGGTAACTGAAACTCTAATCGCCGGTGAACTGCGAGGGTTTAAATGATATCCCTGAATGAAAGAACTTAATATAAGCCACCAAATGGCATTTTTCTTTTTACGCTTTCCAACCGTAGGTTGAAGAAGCGTATATGCTCCAGCTTTGTCCGTCTGTCCGTCCGCACGATAACACACGTAAAAATGGTTCGATTTCGATGAAATTCTAGTATGTGGTAGGGTCAACCTGGGAAGGAACCCTATTGAAAATGGGCGAAATGGGGTCAAAAGTCAGGACATAGGAGCGGGATCTATTCAATCGCTCTTATGCGTCATAACTTACGTAAGAATGCTTCGATTGCGACAAAACTTTATAATGTTATTCTGGAGGTACTCTGAACTGGTTCTCTTGAATATCGTCGAAATGAGATCAAAGGTCAGGGCACAGGACCGAGATTTATTCCACAGCCATTATCCTCATAACTTGACTAAAAATGCTTCTATTGCAACAAAACTTTAGTATGTTGTTTCGGAGGTATACTGAACCAATTCTGTTTAACATCATCGAAATGGGGTCAAAGGTCAGGGAACAGGAGCGAGATTTATTCCACAGCCATTATCCTCATAACTTGAGTTATAAGTTGAGTAATGATTCCTGGTATGTTGGAAAGCGTATCATAATCAATGCATTGCATGATTTCACTAACTTGTTTAAAGAATTATTTATTTATGATGTCTTCGGTGCTCATGGAACTCTATTACGGTAACAAAGCAATATGAAGACAAAACAGCGTTGTGACGTTTACTCTCCTGTTGCTAACGCCAATGAATATTTAAATGCTGTTTTGAGAGCGATTGTCTTCAACCGGTAGCCCGCCCAACACTTTTTAATGGTGCGGGAGACGCTGTCCGCAAAGGAAATTCTAAAATAGGAAAGGGTACATTTTTCGAAATGCAGAAATGAATATTCAAGTACTTTGGGTACATGGACTTTGAATTCCCATATCTGCTTTGAGCTATATTGCGATAAATTATATAATTGAAATTTCTGAAGAGTACCGAAGAAATGTAGGAATATCAGGTACTTACTTTGGACTTCTTTGTAGCATAAATATCATGTTAAATGCATCGGGGTTTTTTTTCCGAAAGTTAAGGTTTAGGTTTGGGAACTTTTTGAAGAAGGCGATATTGATAATGAACGCATACATTTTTACTTTTCTTTTTTATGTGTCCAGTAAATCCTATTCAATTTTGTCATGTTGTCCGCGATTCAGAAATGATTGAAGACCTCCTGCTCCAGAGAAACAAACGTGCTGTACTGAACACAACTGCCTAAATAGTAGAGGGAATACTATGTAGAGAAACTTGCCATTTCTCGTAGGAATTTCTCCCACAGGTGAGGTTTAGACCTGACTGTACATACTTCTGTTACAAATGTAAATGCTTTTCCTCCTCTGCACTTAAGTATGAACGAGTTCTCTATCTCCAAATATGTAAACAAATACTTCGAGCTTCCTCTTCTCCGTTGCAGCAACGAACGGCGCCAGAAGCTGGTTTTGGTTTCGTGAAACTGAAAACTCTGTTTATGTAATCATTTGCCGGAAGAAAAAACGAAACAGCTGCGTATTTTTGTCCCTAAAGCCAACGAAGTGGAAGCGTAATTTGAGTTCAGTTTTTAAATAAAAAAAAAAAAATCCCATTTCGGGCTCTCATCTGAAATAATTATATTAAAGATCAATATTTTTTCCTTGAGTAATGTTGAGACCTGCTAATAGATGGCGCGATCTGCACATTTATGGCGTCAGTGGACAAATAAATATTTGATGTTATTTTGGGATTAGAAATCAGGAGTACCTCCAGTTCTGTTGGCATTTTCAACTAAATTATTGTGAGAATATTTAATCTAAGTGGCTCAAATAATTGAAATATTGGGTTCAAAACTTGATTTCGTTCAGAAAATTATTGCAATTATTGAAAAAAAAATATTAGTAGTATTGTAGGTACTGCTGATTTCTAAATCCAAAATAAGCTATCAAATATTTGTTTTTCCACTGACGTCATCATTGTGCAGATCTCGCCATCTGTTAGCAGGTCTCAACATTACCCACGGAAGAATGGTTGATTTTTAACGTATAATTATAGTTACGTTTTAGAAAAAAGTATTCCATGCTATAATTTAAATTTATTTTCATCGAAGTGCAAATTTTCATCCTTGGGAACACATTAATTGCGAAGAAAACGTTTTCAGAAGTTTTTACCATTGGAAATATAGGGCAGAGTTTTCACGTGTTATATATATACTTACTGATGAAAAGCGAAAATAAATTAGTTCACGCGTTCTTCGCAACGAAGGAAAAATAAATTTGTGTGTACGTTCTTTGAAACTTTTTTTTTTTTTTTTGAAAAAAATGCTTCATTTCTTAACTTTGAATAATGTATTTCGAAAAATTGAAAGCCTGTTCGTTCGTGTAAAAACTTTAGGACTTCTTGTACCCAGTTTGTTATTAAACACGTTCAAAACGAATCCGTTCATTACAAATAAATCGATTTGGACGATTGCAGTGATCACAAATATTAACTAGCATAACAAAATCTTCTTCCTGTATTATTACTGATGCGTGTTTGACACATCCGATGCTGAGTGCCGAGTAAGTTTTCCATTTGGCTAGCAGAATACACAAGGCCATGTACACATACATTGAGTTAGCTTTGCATTAAAACCCCTGTTTTACCTATTCGGAGCGATAACGAAGTACCACGTGATATCAACGTCACGTGCGGCTACTATAAATTATGCACGCTTATCTTCTGTACGTAATTAGTAAAGGTTTGGCAGTAATGGAGAAATGTGACTATGTGAGCCAATTTGACCGCGGCCAGATTTTGGGGCCCGGAGTACAGGTGCCAGTATTTCGGAAATAGCCAAACTTATTGGCTGCTCCCGCACTTCTGTATCAAGTGTGTGTCAGGACTGGATTAACCATGCACAGACATCCAGCATAGAAGGGCTCCCATTGGTCAGCCACAAGCGGTTGATCCTAGAGATGAGCGTTGGGTGTCACGATTGGTATCTCAGCAACGACGTGTAACACTCGCCCAGCTTACCCTCCAGTACAACATCGGTGCAGTTCGATCTAATTCTACATGCACCATGCGACGTACCTTGTTTCACCTTGGGTTCCAAAGCCGGAGAACAACGAGGGTACCCATGATGACGCCCAGTCATCGCAAACAACGCCTTGCGTGGGCCAAGGAACATCGGCAGTGAACCCTTAACAGATGGAAGAAGGTCGTCTGGAGTGATGAGTCCCGTTTTCTGCTGCACCATGCTGATAGCTGGGTTCACATATGGGGTAAACAGCATGAAGTCCTATAGCCTGGTTGCACAGTTGGATTCAACAAGCCGGCGAGGTGGTGTTCTGGTCTGGGAGGTTTTCCCTGGTAAGCCCTAGGTCCATTGGCTATCATCCCACAAACACTGAATGCTGTACGTTACAGGGACCTGTTAGCCGACCATCTTCAACCATATCTGCAGGAGGTATACTCGGACTACAGTGTCATCTTTCAACAGAAAAACGCACCATCTCATCGGGCTCGTTCGTATAATTACTGAGTGGTTGTAGGAACACGACAACGAATTCACCACATTACCTTGACCCCCAAAACTACTGACTATAACCCAATTGAACATTTCTGGGATATGCTAGAAAGGCTTGTGGGAACTGCTGATCCTCCTCCACAGAATGAACGTGAACTGACTGAGCTGGTGCAGAAGACATGGGTCAAGTTACGCATGGAGGATGTTCGACACCAATTAAAATCTGTTCCTAGGCGTCTTTGAGCCGTGATTGCACAGAAAGGTGAACCAACGCATTATTAGGTAGGTGATCCTAATCCAAAGATAACTCAGTGTGTAATAATCACCATCGACAACTGTTGTCAATTCACTGATGGATGAAGATCTCCCCAATTCTCTTCCACAACTTTCTAGCTTGAATCAGTCTCCTCCATGTCACACCAGCGTGCTTTCGAATTTCATCCAGCCATTTCCGACGGGGTCTTCTTCTGGGTCTTTTTCGGTCTCTTGGTATTTAGTCTAATATTTCATTTGTTCAGCAGTGGTTGGTTCATCGAGAAATATGTTCAGACCGCTGCCATTTCAGAGCTTGTTTATACTTTGGTCATAATGGCATCAACGCTTGTGATTTCCCTGATCTATGAGTTCCTCTTCCTACCTTTGCTGGTTACCTTGAGTACGCACCTATTCAAGCTTCTTTGAGCTGTCTGCAGCCTGTTTGTGCCATGCATGGAGGTAGGAATAAGGGGAGAAAGTACTCTCCGTTGGCTCAATGCAATCCAAGTGAAGCCAGCCAAACGTCAAGCCTGTGACGTCACGGCAGCCATCCTAAGACTGACACGAGCAGACTATGCAATAGCTGTTAACGCTGTGCGAGGCATGAAGTTGGCAGTTTGCTTTTAATATTAATAAATTTGCCCTTCTTTATTATATTAATCGTTGATAGACTGCTCTTAATGATATTATTAGTTGATTTATCTATGTTTAGGGCGTTACGGCTATTTCTAGGTATTTAGAATTTAGGAAACATTTCGGCTGGCTTCTGCGGGATCAGCGTAGGTACAAGAGTTTTTCTCATTCTGTAGGTAAAACCGCCGTGTAATTTCATAGTTTTTAAAGTTGCGTTTATGATAATCTAAGTTTATTGACGTTTTACAGAGATCAGCTCTGTTAAAATCAAGAGAATATGATAATATACGCAAACTAATGTTAAGCTGTAATACCAAAATATTACTTTATATTAGATATGTCATGATGAAAATATATCTTTCACGAAAGAAGGGCACAATTTCAAAAGCAGTACAAAATCCTTACATTTCAACACCACTAAATAAAACTTAAAAAGTGCATGCAGGGTTCAGTTACATATCTCCCAGCTTTATAATACACCTTGACTATACAACCTAAATGGGAAAATGCCTTTTCGCCTGTTAACAATCATATGATTTGAAATATGATGCTTGGAACATACAGTATATCACATTGGTAAAGCTTTTCACTTGTGTGCATAAGCATATGCTCTGAAAGATGACTTTCAGAGCATATGCTTTTGCACACAGGTGAAAAATAATCTAAAGATGAAAGATGACTCATTCTGTCAATCAAAATGGGAAATTAAGCTGGTAAAAATTTCGAAAATCAAACTTATCATGTACGTAACCCAATGGCTCAAAACGACTATGAGGGTCTTAAGATGGCCGCCACACCGTCAGCGTCGTCTGCTAAGAAAGTTTCAAGTTTGTGACGTCATACTTTCTCCCCTAATTCCTACCTCATGGTGCCATGCTTAGTTAAGGTCCATGTCTGTGATCCATAAATACACCAACCGGACGTATCGATTTATTACGTGGATTCAGGAGATTTTGCAAGATTTTAGTATTAATTCATTTTCAAGTAGGCCTACGGAATTCTTAGCGTAAGTTCAAAAGGGACTATGAGGCAGCAAGGCTAATTAGAAGTTGTAAAACAGTGCTACCAGGCAGTCTCTCTTTGTCTTGGAGAGCCGTTTCAGAAAACTTTAAGTGATTTTTATCGTTTTATTCATGTACGCTGTAATCATGTACATCGTGATCCCAGAAAAACAATCGGGACGGCTTACTTTGTTTATTGCATCGAAGGCGTCAGGACTCCTCCATCGAGCTAGGAACGACAAAGACAGCGAAACGGAGGACAAGACAGAGGTCTCAAGACATTCATTTGAGAAAGAACACTTTTTTCGGGTCTCCGGACAAAGACAGCGGAACTTGAATGAAAAGCTACGTAGAATTAGAGAGCAAAAAAGAAAAAGCGAATGTTTAGGAAACAGAAAGAGCAGCAAGAGAGGACAGAAGCATCAGTGATGAAGCGTCCATAGACGCGATGGAAGCGCCGCTTCCCTTTGAAATCGTGAGGCAAAATGTTGCACAAAATCGTGAAAAAATACAATAAACAATTAAAAATTCAAATTCATTTATGCATTAATTTTCAGTTTGTTCCCCATTAGGAACAAATTTCATGATTACACGACTAAGTGAATCTTCAACTTGCCGCCGGTTACGTTAATGCCGACTATTGTGAACCAGGGAAATACTTGAGGCTTCTCGTTTTCGACACACATGACCATGGTACGTTCTCCATGGAAGCGATATCTACTGCGCTTCTAGCCTCCCAGACCAGTAAAGGAGCCAACGCGGCGCATGCGCGTGACGTCCCTTTCGGACAGGCATGGCCATGCTACGTTCTGCTTGGAAGCGATTTCTACTGCGCTTCCAGCAGTGACTCTCAGCCCGGCAAGGGAGCCAGTGCGGCGCATGCGCGGGTCATTTCAGACTCTGCGTTTAGACCACTTCCAGCTAGAGCCTTGTGCTTTGATTGCGCTTGTGGTGCCGCTTCCACAGCGGTAAACATTTGCGGAATAGGTGAGTTGCTGCCTAACGGAAATAACACAGATTCGTGTTATTGAGCAGTTAATAAAAAAACCTTTTACTTCGCTAACTTTTAGCGATAAATTAAAAGTTATGAACACTGGCAGACCAAAACCATTACCCACTTTGTGTTCTCAAGCAAAAGTCACTAAATCTTTTGTTCGCCTTTTCCACACCCGCCTTTACGAGTCATTTTCGTGGATGTGCCGCTGCAGTCAATTACACAAATTGTTTCGTTGGCCATGTCTCCTTTTCAGTAAAGAAAAAAAATGAATGGAATACGAAAGGATTTCATGATTTAAATAACATTCACAGAAGCAGTGCTAGCCACATAACAGCTGCCAAAGATTTGGAGCAATTTGTAAAAAGTAGAGTTGAGTCTAAGCAAGGAGTCTTCGTTCCTGAAAGCGTTATTAATATTTTTGCCGAAAAAACAAAGTAAAACAAAATTCCTTTGTGCTACAAATAAGGTAAAGTAAAGAAGCTCTGAATACTTTTCCTAACTTGTTGTAATATTTGCTTACAATGACGCTTCCCTGTAAACTGTAAGCAACAGAATTTTTCGCTACTATTTTTTAATTATAATCTTTAAATGTCTATAGGAACATAATTTTTAAATATATATGAGTGCATTCATTTAATATTTGCATGCATGTATAAGCATATAATTTTTATTACATATGCATTGTATGTGTATTATAATGTGATTAGAGATGGGCTGTTCTGATCGCTTTCCCCTCCAGAAAAGTCACGCTCCGCCACTGAGAAGCATTAAGTTATAATTTAGTAAGATAACTAGGTGAAAGATCGTCAATAATGACTGGGGAAAATAAGATATGTAGAGTATTTTTTTAATAACTAGGTTTGTTTATTTTTTAACTAAGAATTGCGCAGTTCCGAATGTTAAAATGTTATGGTGGTTCATGCGAGAAACAAAAACAGTATTTTTAATTTTTTTCCTGGTTTTTTTTTTTTTTTTCATTTCTTCTATAAATATAAATAAAAGAATACCTGGTTATATTACCCAAAAAAGAAAAAAAAAATAGTTAAATTCTGAGAATTTCGTTGTTTAAGGAAAAAAGAAGTTCCAAAATCATATTTCTTCAGCATACGCATGGAATAATAATAACACACTGTTACCTACTGTATTGGAACTCTCAATTTTTAGACTTAAATGAGAAAAGAAACTGGTTCGACAATCTAAAATAATAATTTTAGGTCAGCAAGGGAAATCTTAAAATTAAATTTCATACGACAGAATTCTAAACGAAAAAATCCTGTGTCATTTATGAACGACAAAGTAGAACCAAAATTCCTGACGTAACATTTTTCTGTTTCTAAAAAGTTGTTGAAATGATTTAATTGTGTGACGTAACGCATCTTTGACGTCATAGAATGATTTGGATGAGATGACGTCACATCAGCATCTGTGAAAAATCGGGTTTGGTTGCTATGACAACAAGGGAAAGTAACACACGCGTGCGCCGTGTTGAATGGCTATATTTTATTGTTGTATGAATTTGATATGGAGTGTCACAAAATATCTGGAACAATGTTTCGTCAAAGTGAAATAGATGTGTTCCAAATGTGAAACAATGAACATTACAGCAATAAACAAGAAAGATGACACCGAATTTTCAGTTGTAATGAGCACGTCTTTTGAATTTATTCTGACGCGAATTAAAGTTATCAAATCTATTCAAAGTCAATGAAACCGGTTATGAAAACAATCAGCCGATTTCTACAATCGAGAAAAGATCCAAAAATAGAAATATCTACTTAGTTCCACCAGTGGCTAAAATGCATGTTACGAAAATTATCAAATGGAGCAAAAAAAATTTCTGATAGCACAAGGAAGGTATCAGAAAGAAATAGATTTTCAAATATAACAGTTAAAAGAAGAAATATGGATTGAAACATGACATAGACTTATATCATAACGCGAATTAAAGTTATCAAATCTATTCAAAGTCAATGAAACCGGTTAGCAAAACAATCAGCCGGTTTCTACAATCGAGAAAACATCCAAAAATAGAAATATCTGCTTAGTTTCACCAGTTGCGAAAATGCATGTTACGAAAATTATCAAATGGAGCTCAAAAAGTTTCCCATAGCACAAGGAAGGTATCAGAAACAAAGAGATTTTCAAATATAACAGTTAAAAGAAGAAATATGAACTGAAACATGATATAACTCTATATCTGCTAGCTGAAGAATTTTGCATAATGGAAAAGTTGAAAATAGGCGAAAAATATTCCTCATAGAAAAAAGCTATGCTTAGGAAAAATAATTTTTCAAACACGTCTCCCGGAAGCACAGATAGCGAAAAAAAAAAAAAAACGAAAAACGTTTTCGTTCTTTACACACCTAGCGGGAAATATTTGCATTATGTAAAGAGGATAATGCCCCACATCTGTATTATAGCGAATGACACATAGTAAAGAAGAAATTTCTCAATAGCGATTTTTTTAATTAGAATTTTAATGACTACCGTGAGCAACTCAATGGGCTATAAGCAGTCGCCCGTCCTTAATTTAGGGTCACTGGCTCCAGGGAAGGGAGAGAGCTAGTGCCGTAAGACAAACACAACATCCATGCCTCACGGGATTCGAACCCGGACCCGTTCGGACGAATGATCAGAGGCCGTCGCTTAGACCACTGCGCCACCGGGGCGGCTATATATAGCGTTTTTAGAAGCTGCGATACAGCTGCAAACTGAAGTACACAAACACCACCCACCAACAGAACCGTGAACTACAAAATTCCTCGTATACCAGCCTAAACTGTTCTACAAGGTAAATGGCATCCAGGGCTGAAAGTATTTTTTAAATCGCACATGCAGAAGCAGAGATATTGAGCAAAACAGATTAAGCATTTCCGCCCCTAGGGGCGAAATTGTGCCTTATTTTGGGAAGAAAATACTCACACAGAGTTTGCATAGTTACTATTTAGTACATGACCGAAGAAAGAAATATTTCAGTCGGGTTTTTAGTCCTGCAGATATTGCTGTAAAGGGAAACGTGAACATACGCCCTCTGGTGGCAGACTTGTGCGTTAAGAAAAATTTAAAACTTTGAGAGAAACATTTCGTAGCTGAAACGCTCTCCAACAAAGAAAGAATTTTCCAAATCGGAGTCTTAGAAGCACAGTTATAATCAAAAATATGATAGCCGCCCCGCCCCGGTGGCGCAGTGGTCTAAGGCGCTGGCCTCTGATCATTCGTCCGTAAGGGGTCCGGGTTCGAATCCCGGTCGGGCATGGATGTTGTGTTTGTCTTACGGCACTGGCTCTCTCCCTTCCCTGGAGCCAGTGACCCTAAATTAGGGACGGGCGACTGCTTATAGCCCATTGAGTTGCTCACGGTGGTCGTTAAACCTCCAATCAAAAAAAAAAAAAAAAAAAAAAAAAAAAAAAATATGATATGCATCTTCGTGCCCCGGCGAAAAATTCATGCGTCATTTCAAGAAGGAAGTATTCTCAAAACTTTTACGATGTGAGCGGCATCGTCTAACGAAAGAACTTTTTTCAATGAAGTTTTCAGGAGCACAGATTTTGCTTCAAATACATCAAAAGCAGAAATTATGCTTACGTCCCTGATGGCCAAACTCTTCCGTTCCAAATATTAGAAATTATAGGCAAAACATTTCCCATCATGAGCTCTATGCGATACAGGAAGAACTTTTCAAATCAGAGTTTTAGAAGCAGAGATATCGGGGAAAACGCACTTTACCTTTACGCCCCTCTAGCGGAAAGTTTATGAAATGAATTACTTGAAAATTTTGAAATTAAAAGAAAAACGTTTCGCACCGGAAATTCTATCCAACAAAGAAGAATTTTTTCAAATCGGACCCTTAGAATCAGAGATATTGACAAAAATAAGATATATATCTACGCCCCTGGTGGAGAAACCATGCATTATTTTAAGAAGAAAGTATTTCAAAAAGGTTTATCGACTTGAGTGGTATCGGTCCACGAACAATTTTTTCGATCGAGATCCTAGAAGCTCGGATTTTGCTACAAATGCGGCCAGTGCGACATGAAGGCAGAGGGTGCTAAGAATCCCCGGAGAACCGGACTAGGCTGCCATCTGATGCTGACCTTGGCAACGTACAATGGACGCTCCCTATCTTCTGATTCAAGGCTTCTTGAATTGGAAGAGGAACTACAAAGGATCAAGTGGGACATCGTGGGGCTAAGTGACGTAAGGAGAAAAGGAGAAGATCTCATCGAACTGAAAAGTGGACATCTCTTCTACTATCGTGGGACAGATACTGGCAGAACTAGTGGTGTTGGATTTATAATAAACAAGAAACTGAAGGATAAAGTTGTAGAAGTTGAAAGTTCCTCTGACAGAGCTGCACGGCTTGTTATCCAACTCTCGAAAAGATACCAGGCTCAGATTATTCAAACTTATGCACCCACCACAAGTCATCCTGAAGAAGAAATTGAAGAATTTTATGAGGAAATTTGTCATCTAAATAATAAAGGTAAGCAGCACTTGAAAATAATTATGGGAGATTTCAATGCAAAAATAGGGCAACGGCAACAGAATGAAACTTCAGTAGGTAAATTCGGTCACGGTAACAGAAACCAGCGTGGAAATACTCTCGTTGAGTTTGCAGAGGCAGAAGGGTTTTTCATCTTGAACTCCTTCTTCAAGAAAAAGCCACACAGGAAATGGACATGGAGACATCCAAATGGGACGACAAGTGAAATTGATTTTATTATGTGTAACAAAAAATTCGTCATAGAAGACTGCAGTGTGCTAAACAAGTTCAACACAGGTAGTGACCATAGATTGGTGAGATGTAAGATGCACCTCAACACTAAACTTGAACGTGGCAAGCTCATAAGACAAACAAAATCTATTGACATAACCAACCTTAAAAAACACCATAATACCTTCAAGTTGGAACTGAAGAACAGGTTCTCTGCTTTAGAAGGCCTAACATCGGAAGAAGTGGACATCTCTGAAGTTAGCAGAAAAGTAACCAAAGCTCTTATGGAAACAGCAACAAAATTAGCTGGGTCTAAGAACAAGTTGCATGTAAATAAATTATCAGGAAAAACGAAAATGTTGATGCAAAAAAGAAGAGAGATGAGGACAACTAAAGAAGATGTGACTTCCAAAGTGGAATATATAGAGCTATGCAAGACAGTACGAAAAAGTATCACTGAAGAAGTAAGAAAATTCAACTGTGAACTAGTGAGGAAAGCAATTGAAAACAACCAAAGCCTAAAGATAGCAAAGGGACATCTCAGTAAGGGAAGAAAACAGATTATGGCACTGAGAAAAGAAGATGGTTCTGTAACAAGAAATAGAGGCGAAATTTTGACAAGAGTGAAAGATTTCTACTCCAAATTATATAAAAGGGATGATACATGCACTCCAGACATCATGAAAGATACCAGTACCAGAGTTCCTCCAGTCCTTCCAGCAGAAGTTGCACATGCAATCAAGAACATGAAGCGGGGAAAAGCTCCAGGAGAAGATGGAATTACAGTGGACATCATACAAGAAGCAAGTGGAGAAATCGAAACAGTACTCGCCCAAATTTTCACTCGATGCCTTAATGAAGGAAAGATTCCTGAGGATTGGAACACCGCTACAATGATCCTGCTACATAAGAAAGGTGACATTGAGGATCTCGGAAACTACAGACCTATCAGCCTCCTATCAGTAGTTTATAAAATCTTCACTAAAGTTCTTTCACACCGCTTGAAGGTAACACTGGACATGGCTCAACCGAGAGAACAAGCTGGATTCAGGAGTGGCTACAGCACAATAGATCATATCCATGTGCTGAGAGAACTAATTGAAAGAGCGAGGGAATATGAACTTCCATTGTGCATGGCTTTTATCGATTATGAAAAAGCCTTTGATTCGGTGAAACCATCAGCAGTTACAATGGCTCTGAAAACCTGCGGTATTGAAGATGCATACATTAATATTATTAATAACATCTATGAAAATGCAAGTGCAAAGATTAGGCTGTTTGAAAATACAACGCACATAAATATTGGAAAGGGAGTGAGACAAGGTGACACCATATCTCCGAAGCTCTTTAATGCCACATTGGAGGGTGTTTTTCAGTCACTGAGCTGATGGGAAAACAAGGGGATAAAGATTAATGGAGATTATCTAACCCACCTTCGTTTTGCTGATGACGTAGTCATTTTTGCAACTAGCCCATCAGAGCTGCAGAGTATGATCCAGGAACTTGCTGACAAGAGTAAAGAAGTGGGATTAAAAATGAACTTTCAGAAGACAAAAGTGATGTTCAATGCTTTTACAAGAAATGAAGATTTATCGATTGATGAAGAAAAGCTGGAGATAACAGACACGTACGTTTATCTTGGACAGCAGATATCAAGTGAGGGTCACATTGATGAAGAAATTAATCGGCGTACAAAACTTGCCTGGAGAGCTTTTGGAAGAAACAGCATAATTTTCAAGAGCAATATGCCATTATGTCTTAAAAGAAAAGTGTTTGATCAATGCATCCTTCCAGTGCTTACGTATGGTGCAGAGACGTGGACCTTAACTAAAAGAGACATACAAAGGCTGCAGACAACTCAAAGAAGCATGGAAAGGTGCATACTTGGTGTTACCAGGAGAGATAAGAAGAGGAACTCGTGGATCCGAAAAATGACAAGAGTGGAAGACATCATGATCAGAGTTAAATCCCTGAAATGGAAATGGGCTGGACATACTGCCAGAAGGACAGATCATCGATGGACAGCCGAAATTTTAGATTGGATTCCAAGGGACAGGAAAAGACCCAGAAGAAGACCACATGGGAGATGGGTGGATGAAATTCGGAAGTATGCAGGGGTGACATGGAGGAGACTGGCACAAGACAGACCGTTGTGGAGGAAACTTGGGGAGACCTTCGTCCAGCAGTGGATTGATAATGGTTGACAATGGTGATGATGATGATGACATCCGAAGCAGAAATTAACATTTACACTAACTGGTGGCCAAACAATTTTTCACCAAAAATTAGAAATTGTATGCAAAAGATTTTCGATCAGGAGCTGTACCAGCAGCAGAACTTTTTTTTTTTTAAATCGGGGGTTTAGAAGCAGAGATATCGGGCAAAACGGAATTTACCTTTACGCCCCTCTAGCGGAAAATTTATGAGAAACTTGAAAAAGTGACTATACCTAAAATAGGCTTCGACATACACATGTGTATATGGAATCGAAAGGTAGAGGATTTTTTTCAATCGGGTGTTTAGAAGCAAATATATGGAATAAAATGTATTTTGAATTCGATATTATCTGCATTTAAGCCCTCAAGCGGCAAAATTGTGCATCGTAAAAAAAATATTAAAGGAGGGATCATCATTCTCATATTTAAAGCTTCCCAACGCAAAAAAAAAAAAAAAAAAAATTCAAATCGGGCTAATAGTTACAGAGACATGGTATCCACAGACGGACAAACCGGTAACATAAGCACGATCCTTTTTACAAAAGACGCGCTAAATAAATATATTGGTTGAATTAGAAATTCGGCAATTAAAACAGGCAAGCATCAGGAAGCGCCAACATAACGGGACAAACGTTTAAACGTTCAGACAAAAAAAATTATATGTTTAGATTCTAGGACAACCTGCACAGTAAGTTCAAGCAAGTAATAAAATTTAAGAAGCTACAACTTTCTCAACGATTTCTTTTCCATATACGCATTTCCCTCTTACAAATTAAACACTTTTTTTTTAAGGCAAAATGCGAAAATGCTCTTGAAAATTGTATAGTTACTTCCAAATGTGCATCCTAGGCAAGTTTTGCATGCTCATGAACTTGTATTGGTACGTACTACAGAGGTGAAAACTTGTGTCAAGACAACAAATCTGCAGCGAGATATTCTGTCAGCGTAGCTCGGTTGGGAGAGCGACTTACTCCGGAGTGAGGGAACACCGTTTCTATGCTCGTCGCAGACAAACTTGTGTTTTCACAACTGCCAAAATTCATCCCAAATAAAGAGAATACGAGAAAATGGACATTTCTTGAGTAGTCCGCCGGAAAATGTCCCACTGGGTAAATGTACTCCTGGTCCGGGACTTTCAAATTAAGACCCGTGCAGAACTTTACTGTATGTCACGAGATGTTCAAGCTGAAGTTGTTAGTTCGGTGTTTATAATAAATTAGGCAGGCGGTGTAGATTGCAAGGGTGTCAAAATGGCGTGTCAATAAAATCTACAGAACTAACCATAGAGACGAATACTGCAATGTTAATTGGAAGACCTGCTCTTACATAAATGAAGTGTTTGGACGAAGGAAAGGGAGCATGTTGTTTTCAATCTGCATGGTAGTGTTAATTCCATGTAGACGTAGCCGTAGTAAATTGATGAAGGGAAGTGTGTGATAATCATTGTGGGGCACAGCTCTTCCATTTGCTTCTTCTTGCTCAGGATGTCCTTCCTCATCAAGCGAAGCGATGCGACGTCGTCCATGATTTCGGGCCTGCGCAAGTATGTGCGTGTGTGCATACGATTGTAGAGGAAGGAGCCCATTTAGGTGCAGTCCTTGACTGACGGTGCAAGGAAATATTATTGCAAGAGAACCCCGTCGCGGAATTTCTGTTGAAACGGGAAATGTGTGAAAGTCCATTAAAAAAGCGGCAACAAAAGAACTGGAAGCAGCCTAATGTAAATTCATTAAAAGTGCTTAACACGAAGTCAATTTTTCAAATGTGCTGTCACCGCGTAACATTGAAGGCATTTTAGTTTTCTTAATGTGCTTGCACTGAACAAAGGGGCGGATTGGCCCACCAGGAATGTCTCAGTGGACCACTCGAGAAATGTCCCAATCCCTAGCTTTTTTTTTTTTTTTTTTTTTTTTGGTTTTTTGGAACGATCCGATAATTATTTTTTCACTTTTAAATAATAACCGTTAACTTCATTTGAGCTTTATATGTGTGTGAAAAGTTATTAAGCCACTTACACTGGGGGATCATAACAAAAGTTCTGCACCCTGTCCATTTTTGAGAAAAATGTGAAGTAACGGAGAAAACTTACCTTATTGCCGTTCAATGTACTCCCCTCCGCTGCTAATGACAGCTTGCCAGCGGTGAGGTAGATCTACGGTGCCCCATAGTACGCCATTTTTGTTCTGCTGTCGTATTACTCGGGTCACGTCCAATGACAGTTCGTCCAGCGACTCTCAGCGGATGCCACGGAGCCGATTTTTTAGCTTTGGGAAAAAAATCAAAGTCAGGTGAACTGAGATCAGGGCTCTATGGTGGGTAGGATAAAGTTTCTCAACCATATTTCGACAAAAGTCCTCGTACCGACGCTGCACCAGGACACGATGCGTTGCCATGGAGCAAGATCGCTCACGTTTCCAATAAGATGGGGAGATTATTCCAACAAGATGGGGAGATTTTGACGAATTTTCGGTCTCAACTTTGCCCTCAGGAACTCAGAAAGTAAATGTACTTCGATCAGGAGTTCCTTCCCCACAAACTTCTTGCAAAGCAGTGAGGATCTGTGTCGGAGTTTTCCCCCACAGTTTCTATTTTCACGTGCGAGCGCTGGTCTAACGCCGTGACTCGACCTGAGGAGCTGCATGCTTCCATTTACAAACCCTCCCACATTCACACAGCAAATGATAGCCCGTCGTTCTGACACCACTACGTTGCTGAGTCTGACCCTGACATGACGCAATCATTTTCCCGATTTCATCATCCGCTTCCGTTTTAGATTGACGTGTGCAGAACTTTTATCATGACCCTCGTAAACCCACGTCAGTTCCAAACCTGATGATCCGCAGCTCATTCTGCCCCGCTAGTTTCAAGACAGCTTTCTTCCGTTCTCGAATCAGAAGAGCCTTTGCCATTTCCTTTGATGTTCCTCCTAGAAATGTGAATTAAAAAACATTGTCGAATTGTTCACTGAAACAGTAGACACCCAGAACCTGGCACATAACTATATCGGAAACACCAATACCAGTCATGTTAATCTCTCTATGTCGCAGCTACGCTATCTGGGCTCAATTCCCTACATACCAAATGTTTCTTATCAGCTCAAGAACGCACTCAAGAAGATGAACTTTGGTGTCGGCAAAAGGTCTCCGACATCTTTATATGCCATGTTTAAGGGAAATATTGACGAGTCCCCTCTTTCCAACGAAACATGTGTTTATGCCATCCCTCTACAATATTCGGACAGTTCCAAGCGATACCACTTTGGAATAACCAAACGTTCATTTAAAATTAGAGTCAATGAACATGAAAAGGGAACAAAGAACGGTAAAGTAACCACGGCCCTGTCCAAAGAAGTCAAGTTCCAGTACGCTGCTCCTATGAGGGATGACGTAAAGAAATAAGCTTCTTACTCCGTCCCTAAATCTACTGCCATTCGCGAAACATTAGGGATCATTACTGTTGTGTATTCATATCGCATCTCGTGATGTATATCGTCAAGTGCTGTATGTTAAGCCGGCAGTTAAGTTGTTGATCTGGGGGAGTAAAGATGACCGTGAGTAATGTTAAGACAATGAAAGCAAATGTATTTTTTTCTTGCATATATAATCATCGTTGGTTCTTCCAGTGACTTAATTTTTAAAGGTAAGTTTACTTTAAGTGGGCTAGAACTAAATTCACTATTATGGTGCCAGAAATACGTCAATTCCAACAGTGAGTCCTGCAAAGATAACGTCTCGCTGAAATCGCCACAGATTTGGAATCAATTCTTCAAATAGTGAATGCTTTGTTAACAAGTTCGTATTAACTTCATAAATATGGCGTGGTTGAATTGCTAAGTCTTATATGGTTGAAGATAGTAGTAATTAACACGTAATAACCAAATGATAATAGTTGTATGCAAATAATTCTTGCGATACGTAAATGTGTCTAAGAAACTTGTTGTCCGTTAGCTGTGCTATGTTTGTTTACTGTTCTGCTTAAAACTTCCAATTCCCTTTAATTATGTCCCGCTTTCGATCATCTCTGGCGCTGTCAAGAAAATCGCCTATCCTGCCGGTCCGCCTAAAACTCCCAGCGTCGCCTGGGGTAATTTCCTCGTCGTACTTTTCGTGACCGCTCGCTCTCCTGGACCCGAGATCACTCTCTTCTCTTCTCCTTCTCCCCTGTCTCCCAAAAATGCCCTTAAGCATATCCGAAAGTTCCCCGTGAGAAAGAACCATACCGCCTTCGGTAAATCTCAAGCCTCAAAGTAAAATGTGAGGGGCTAGTGCATTTGTCGGCAGCATTGAAATTGAAATATGTAAAGCATCAAAAGAGGTGTGATAATCTCCATTCAATATACAAAGTGCAAATACTAAGCATAGACAAAATGTCGTCTTAGTAAATAACCGTGCATCCGGTGTCTAATGGGGAACAGACTCCGAGAAATTTCTCTCACGCTTTGGGGAAACAAAGCATTGGGAGCACGAATTGGAAAAATGTTGCAATATTGAGATTTTATATGAAATCCTAAAACCTTGTATAAAATCTCTGTAACAGCTTTTTGTTTCCCTTCTAGGATTTCTCGTCCTAAAAGAGCATGATGCCTCGTGTCTTTGAAGGAATAATTAAATTCGCATCTGTTCCTTTATTGTCAAGGCAAGTCACCACGTTGAAACTGTTGAAACGATATACTATTCAGTTTGCTGTCTACCTTCCTTGAGGAAGCCATCTGGTTGGTGTGCGAAAGCTTGAAAACTTTGATTTTTGTTTTACACCAAGAAATTCGGACAACATACTATTTTGAAAATAATTTTTTTTTAATGGTTTCGTTGTGAAGGAATGACAAAACAGTTTTTTTCTTGTTTTTTGCTTTTTTTTTCTTAGTGTAAGCAATTTACTGAATGATTCTTGCATACGCTGCTCGCTAAGACAGCTTTCTCCCTTTCTCGAATTAGAAGTGCTTTCGCCGTCTCCACCGATGTTCCTTCTAGACAATGCGGACTAAATAATAATCAAATTAGCCAGTGAGGCAGGATACATCCCAAACCAGAAATATAACTTTGTCGAAAAAAAATAAAAATAAAATAAAACATAGCCTGCCGTGTTGATCTTTCTACAGATTCCAT
This sequence comes from Macrothele yani, assembly GCA_039090855.1. Classification (NCBI taxonomy): domain Eukaryota; kingdom Metazoa; phylum Arthropoda; class Arachnida; order Araneae; family Macrothelidae; genus Macrothele; species Macrothele yani. The sequence goes on from CM077028.1 coordinate 41,517,372, forward strand.
GTCTTTAATCGGAAATCGGATAAATATTTTGATTCCTTTATTTCCTGCCATTCAAAGTTCCTTCCGATGAGACTAAGTATAAAATAAGTCCTCTTTTAAGAAAGAAAATACAAAGAATACAAAGGAGAGGGAGAGAAAGGAATGTGATACGAACGTTATTTTACGCATGATATTTGATTTATAACCTAAGGCTTTATACGGTTCTTGTGGAATTCACACTAATCAATATAGTTTAACATCGTTTATAATATGAGGAAAATGTTTTACATCGAAAAGTCATATAATACAAAAAAATGGAAGTTTTATGGTAATTTAGATTTTACGGATACAGTTGTTTTATATGTTGCCAGGGACATCACCAAGGGGGTGCAAGAGTGGGCTTCAGCCCACCCTGAAATTTTTCTTACACACCCTAACACCCACCCAAATTTTTTTTTCATTTTTGTGTCAGTATTTTTTTCATCTGAACTTTGCCTGCAGCAACCGGTGGCGTAGTGGTCTAAACAATGGCTTCTGATCAATTGTCCGAGATGGGTCATGGGTTGACTCCCGGTGAAGCACGGACGTTGTGTTTGTCTTGCGGCACTGGCTCTCTCCCTTCTCTGGAACTCGTGGCCCTAATTTAGGAACGGGCGACTGCTTATAGCCCACTGAGTTGCTCACGGTGGTCGATAAACTTCCAATCAAAAGGGAAAAAAAAGAAAAAATGACACCGAATTTTCGGTGTAATGAGCAAGTCTTTTGAATCTGTTCTAACGCGAACTAAATTTATCAAAGCTATTCCAAGTCAATGGAACATATATGGAAAACAGTAGTATCTGACCGAAGAAAGAAGTTTTTCAATCGGGTTTTTAATCCCGCTAATATTGCTGTAAATGGAATCGTAAACTTACGCCCTCTGGTTGCAGACTTGTGTGATAAGGAAAATTTGAATTTATATGAGAAACATTTCGCAGCAGAAACGCTTTCCAACAAAGAGAGAATTTTTTCAAATCGGTCTCTTAGAAGCAGAGATTTTGACAAATATAAGATATGCATCTACTCTCCCTGGCGGGAAAAACATGCACTATTTTAAGAAGAAAATATTCCGGAAAGGTTTATCGACGTGAGTATAGTATCAGTCCACGAACGAATTTTTTTTTCAATCGAAGTTTTAGAAGCTCATATTTTGCTGCAAATACATCAGAAGCGGAAATTAAGGCTTACATCCTCTGATGGCCAAACCATTCTTTAACAAAAATAAGAATTACATGCAAAAGATATCCCATCAGGAGCTGTATCCGCTGAAGGAAGCACGTCTTTTGAATCCGTTCTGAAGCGAATTAAATTTACCGAAGCTCCTCAAAGTCAGTGGAACGGGTATAGAAAACAGTAGTATCCGACCGATGCTACTGTTTCCTGTACCGTTTACCGGTTTTCAATCGGGTTTTTAATCCCGTAGGTATTGCTGTAAACGGAAACCTGAACTTACGCCCTCTGGTGGCAGACTTGTGCGATAAGGAAAATTTGAAATTATATCAGAAACATTTAGCAGCGGAAACGTTCTCCAACAAAGAATTTTTCAAAACGGACTCTTGGAAGCTAAGATTCTGACAAATATAAGATGTGCATCTGCAAAGATATTGGCAAATATAAGATATGCATCTACGCCCCCTGGCGGGAAAACCATGCATTATTTTAAGAAGAAAGTATTCTGAAAAAGTTTTTCGATGAGAGTGATATCGGTCCACGAAAGAATTTTTTCAACGAAGTTTTCAGGAGCTCAGATTTTGTTGCAACTGCAGTACATCAGAAGCAGAAATTAACCCTTAAGCCCCCCTGGTGGCCAAACCTTTTTTTTTTTTTTTTACCAAATATTAGGTATTATATATAACATCTATGAAAATGCAAGTGCAAAGATTAGGCTGTTTGAAAATACAACACACGTAAAAATTGGAAAGGGAGTGAGACAAGGTGACACCATATCTCCGAAGCTCTTTAATGCCACATTGGAGGGTGTTTTTCAGTCACTGAGCTGGGAAAACAAGGGTATAAAGATTAATGGAGATTATCTAACCCACCTTCGTTTTGCTGATGACGTAGTCATGTTTGCAACTACCCCATCAGAGCTGCAGAGTATGATCCAGGAACTTGCTGACAAGAGTAAAGAAGTGGGATTAAAAATGAACTTTCAGAAGACAAAAGTGATGTTCAATGCTTTTACAAGAAATGAAAATTTATCGATTGATGGAGAAAAGCTGGAGATAACAGACACGTACGTTTATCTTGGACAGCAGATATCAAGTGAGGGTCACATTGATGAAGAAATTAATCGGCGTACAAAACTTGCCTGGAGAGCTTTTGGAAGAAACAGCATAATTTTCAAGAGCAATATGCCATTATGTCTTAAAAGAAAAGTGTTTGATCAATGCATCCTTCCAGTGCTTACGTATGGTGCAGAGACGTGGACCTTAACTAAAAGAGACATACAAAGGCTGCAGACAACTCAAAGAATCATGGAGAGGTGCATGCTTGGTGTAACCAGGAGAGATAAGAAGAGGAACTCGTGGATCCGAAAAATGACAAGAGTGGAAGACATCATGATCAGAGTTAAATCCCTGAAATGGCAATGGGCTGGACATACTGCCAGAAGGACAGACCATAGATGGACAGCCGAAATTTTAGATTGGATTCCAAGGGACAGGAAAAGACCCAGAAGAAGACCACATGGGAGATGGGTGGATGAAATTCGAAAGTATGCAGGGGTGACATGGAGGAGACTGGCACAAGACAGACCGTTGTGGAGGAAACTTGGGGAGACCTTCGTCCAGCAGTGGATTGATAATGGTTGACAATGATGATGATGATGATATATAAAACATTTCCCATCAGGAGCTGTACCCGGTGCAGAAAGAATCTTTCAAATCAGTGTTTTAGAAACAGAGATATCTAGGGAAATGCAATTTACCTTAAAGCCCCCTATTGGAAAGTCTATAAATTACTTGAAAATTTTAAAATTACATGAAAAACATGTCGCACCGGAAACTCTATTCAACGGAGAAGGAATTTTTCAAATCGGACCATTAAAAGTAGAGATATTGACAAAAATAAGATATATATCTACGCATCCTGGCGGAGAAACCATGAAAATTTTAAAGAAGAAAATATTCCGAAAAGGTTTATTGCAGTGAGTGGCATCAGTCCAAGAAATATTTTTTCACTCGAGATTTTAGAAGCTCAGATTTTGCTGTAAATACATCGGAAGCATAAATTAACACTTACGCATGCTGATGAGCAAACCATTTCTACCAAAAATCAAAAATTAGATACAACAGATTTTTCCATCAGGAGCTGTATCTGCGGCAGAAAGAATTTTTCAAATCGGAGTTTTAAATGCAGAGATAGCGGGGAAAACGCAGTTTACTTTTACTTCCCCTAGCAAAAATCTATGCGTAATTTAAAAAAGTGACTCTATACCTAAAATAGTCTTTGACATAAATGGAATCGAAAGGTAAAAAAAGAAAATTAATCGGGTGTTTAGAAGCATATATATGGAATAAAATGTATTTTGAATTCGATATCATCTGCATTTACGCCGTCTAGCAGCGGAATTGTGCATCGTAAAAAAAAAAAAAAAAAAAATGAAGGATCATCATTCGCACATTTCAAGCTTCCTAATGCAAAAAGAATGTTTGAAATCGGGCTATTAGTTGCAGACGGACGGACAAACCGATAATATAACCACTATCTTTTTTTACAAAAGACGTGCTAAAAATTCTTTCTTTCAGTGTTTCGTAAATAAAGTTGCTATCAAACTTGTTCCCAGAAAAAATAATACTCTCCCATCGTGATTTCGAAGTTTAGCGACGTACTTGTCTGTAGAATGTTCTAATGACGTCATCACGTCCTGTTCTGCAACAGACAATGTGTTATTTGATGTGACCAAAAAATACATATCATGATATCTTGCCTCCGTTTTCAAGAAATAGCTCTGAAGCCCCTGAAAAGATACATGAATAAGCGGACAGACAGAGGAACTGATAAAAAGTTACGATTAGCGCGCACTTTATGTATTGTGACGAGTCTGCCCAGCAGGACGCACACGACATTAAGGCAGATAGCAGTCAGAACGAACGTCCGCGTAGCTCAATTGATAGAGTGACTTATTCCGGAATGAAGGGACCCGGGTTCGAGCCCCGGCGTGGACAAAAATGACGGAGAAATTTACTTCGTTATAGTATTTACTTTTTGTTTGTTTTTAAAGGATACGTACTGAAATTAGAAAATTAGAAATTAGAAAAATATCATAGGCTTTGTCACTCAATTAACAGTCACTTGAGATGATTTTGCTGGTGCAGAACCCCATTTATTTCAGAATCGAGAGATAGGGCGAAAATGGCAAGTTGATGAATGACGAACTGTTTTTCGAGTGCTAAAGGAAGTCATGATGGTGCCACGTAAGGGTTTCCAAGATCTTACAATAAATATCCAGCCAAGATATCTATCTATCTATCTATCTATCTATCTATCTATCTATCTATCTATCTATCTATCTATCTATCTATCTATCTACGTAGTGCGATCAGAAAGTTCCGAGACTAGGTACGTAGCGCGCCAATAGATGGCAGTACGCGGACACGAGTAGCGGTCGAGGGCAGTGACCTTCATGAGTCATTGTGCCGAGTGGTGTCGTTCTGTGAACATCGGAAGCTGTGCTACACGATATTTGGTGACCACGTGCAGAACACAGCTGCAATTTCGGTATGGACTGCAAACTACAGCAGCGAGCGAACATCAAATTCTGCGTCAAACTCAGCAAATCGGGAACGGAGACGCACGAAATGTTGCGGCAGGCTTATGGCAATGAAGCAATGAGTCGTGCGAGGTGTTTTGAGCTGCAGAACGGCACTGGAAGACGACGAGAGGTCAGGGCGACCGTTTACGAGCAAAACCCCCGAAAATGTGGGCAAAATTAGGGAACTGGTGCATGAGGATCGTCGGAAAACTATTCAAGACATTGCTACCATCGTCAACGTATCATACGGAACAGTGCAAGAATTTCTGACGTCGGTTTTGAACATGCACCGCATTGCTGCAAAGTTTGTGCCAAAGATTTTGAACCCCGAACAGAAGACGCTCCGTGTCGAACTATGTCAAGATCTTCGTCGGCAGGTAGTGAATGAACAAACGTTCCTGTCGCGGGTCATCACTGGGGACGAAACTTGGGTCTACGATTACGACCCGGAGACCAAACAACAGTCGTCGCAGTGGAAGAGCCCGACATCTCCACGACAGAAGAAGCGCAACCAAAAGCATGCTCATCGTGTTCTTCGACATTAGTGGGGTTGTGCACCGTGAATTCGTTCCCCAGGACCAAACCGTCACCGCCCTTCTTTACTGCAATGTTCGGCGGCATCTCAGGGAGGAAATTCGCCGCAAACGACCGGAAATATGGCGTAGGGGCAATTTTTTTACTCCGTCACGACAATGCAGTAGCTCACAGAGCGTTACCAACACGCCAGTTTTGCAGCCGCAACGGCATGACTACCCTTCCTCACCCGCCTTACTCGCTGGATTTGGCGGCCCCTGCGACTTCTTTCTTTTCCCGAAGGTGAAGCTGAAGCTCAAGGGTTGCTGTTTTTCTGCCAGCGTGCGATGCATGGGTGTATTGGGCAGTCAACTGTTGAACAGTACTGCGTCTACAAATATATACGAACCATGAAAAAACGGGTTTCTGTACGCCTAATTAATGTGAAAGACGATAAAAAGTGAACTCTATTTATTAGGCGTGTAAAACAAAGGGATCAAGAGATGCTAGCTTTCACTACCTCCGGGTAGCTTCATCAGGCATTTAGTAGCTAAAGATCGCCAAAGCAACTGGAAAATATATTTCTAAGAATATAACTAAATTCAAAATAAGCAAAACATTTGCACCATGTCACGAGTTGTTTGATCCCAGGGCCGGGTGGTCACGTGTAACTTCAAGAAGCCGGTGCCATATCTAAGTAAGGCTCGTGGTTACATCTTTGTTACACACATTCCGTCGCGTGATGATCTCCATGGTTTCGCGAAGCGCATTAGCTCTTGCGCTGTCGTAAGGTGCTAGTTTCTTAAAATCCCTCCATCTGGGAACTGCCCCTTCAGATGCAACATCACGGTCTAGGGCCGTCGTAAGCTTTCCGGCCTTAACGTTCCTTTGGTGTTCAGAAAAACGGATCTGGAAGGATCTTTTTGTCATCCCGATGTAGGACTTAACGTATGCGTCAGGGTAATCCAAAGGAATAGCATAGACTCCGGCTTCAGTGAGCGTAGAAGGTGATGCGCGCTGGTCTGCTGCGAGGATATATGACGAAGGTCTAGGTGCCCTCACGCCAATATCATAACCTAGTCTTCGGAGAGCATTCTTCAGGAAGTACGTAAGCCTAGGAATGGAGGGAATCGAACCCACGAACCGGGCGGGCTGTGCCATGAGGTTGTGCGCGAGCAGTTGTTGCAGCCTTTCCGACTATATGGTCGATTGTGATCATGTCGTACCCCGCTGCAGCCGCTAGGTTTCTAAGGCTACGGATCTCCTCCTCGTATGTAACCTTGTTCGATGAGAGTTCGAAAGCTTGCTTTGCTCTGTACCTAAAAAGCGCATATTTGGGTGCGGCCGGGCCTCTTGAGTCAGGGAATATGGGGTTGTCCACGTAGGTGGGTTTGTAGTAGACCTCTGTGCTAAGAGCACCAGAGGGTAATCTTCTTACTAGTACATCCACAAAAGGCAATGCACCTCTAGAGGTGCATTGCTTTGATATGGCACCGGCTTCTTGGAGTTACACGTGACCACCCAGTCCTGGGAGCAAACAACTCGTGACATCGTGCAAGTATTTTGCTTATTTTGAATTTAGTTATATTCTTAGAAATATTTTTTCCAGTTGCTTCTGCGATCTTTAGCTACTAAATGTCTGATGAAGCTACCCGGAGGTAGTGAAAGCTAGCATCTCTTGATCCCTTTGTTTTATACGCCTAATAAACGGAGTTCACTTTTATCTTCTTTCACAGTACTGCGTTTGTTGGCCTGTACGAGTCGTCAGACCCGGCGCTCATCTCTCACATCAATCTTTCACTGTCCTGTGCAGTTTGGCCTCCGGGTCACTGTTTGACTATTTTGACGCTAGTCCTGATACATTTTAACTACGGCGGGTCGCAAACAACTCACCGATTCAGCCGTTTGAGCAATCGAAGCACCGCTCTCCGAGCTCTGACAATCTGTTCTTTCATCAAATATAAGTGCTTCTCCGTTCCTACTGCTCTTCTCACATCTTATATATTCTTCGTCGGTCGACTAATTACGCCCTCTCGGAAATCACGTGGTCAACAGGCCGCATCAATTTTTGATAGGGGTGGTCATAATTCAGTGATCACTCGGTGCAAATAAGGCAGTGATGAATCACAAAGCTCTAGTGGTTCTAACTTCTTGCCAATGATTTTTACTTAGATGTAATTAATTACAACTGAATTAGAGATACACAGACATCACAATAAATAAACTACGGATAATTTTTTTCTCAAACTACATCGATTCCGCGTTCCCAATCGTGTTTCATTTCTCTGTCATTTTTCATCTATGTAAAATTTTAAGAAAGATCTTACGAGATATTATGTTTAACATAACATTTATTAGAGAGGAAGCTATTCTATTGCCTTAAATTCGTATTTCGGACACGAGGTGAAAATGGCTTCAAACATTTCGTAAGTTCTTGAAATAGCTGGATCTCATCTGTGATATGCAATTTTAAGGTGGTTCCACCTAAAATCTCTGCCTTATGTTTCCAATGCTATAACTTCTTTACATATTTTCTTCGCAATTAATGTATTTATTCCCATGGATGAAAATTTGCACATCGATAAAACTAACTTTAAGTTACAGCATGGGATACTTAATACTTGCTAAAACATAACCATAATTAAGCAATCCAACATATCTTTTTCTACTGACGTCATCAATGTGCAGGTCGCGCCATCTGTTAACAGGTCTAACATTACTCAAAGAAAGATGATTGATTTTTAATATAATGATAGTTATATTTTAGCAAATATTAAATATCCCTTGCTATAACTTAACGTTAGTTTCATCGATGTGCAAATTTTCTTCTTTGGGAATACATTAATTGCGAAGAAAATATGTAAAGAAGTTTTACCATTGGAAATGTAATGCAGAGATTTTAGGTGGAACCACCTTAAACTTTAAGCACAGTTTGAGCTTTTTCAGTTCTCTCTCTCTCTTGTTTTACTCTCTCTTGTTACACTCCCGCACTCTCTGTATATCTCCTTATTCCACAATCTTTGTGTGTGTCCTTATTTCATACCCTCTGTATATCTTCCTGCCACTTTTTCTTTACCCTCTTCATATCTTTTGCGTGCACTCTGCTTCTTTCTGTTTCACAATCTCTTTTTCTTTCTCTGTTTCACTACCTGTTTGGCTCTTCCTATCTGTTTCGTTTCCTCTGTCTATGTCTGTGTCTCTTTTGGTTCTTTTGTGCCTCAAAATCTTTCTCTATTTCTATTTCACTCTATTTTTACCTCAGTTAATCTGTCTTGCTTTCGATCTGTTTCACTCAGTTTCTACCTCGGTTTCAATATTTCTTTCTTTCAGCCAGTTTCATTCCCTTTCTCTTTCTTTGGTTCGCTTCTATTTCATAACATCTCGCTTTCTCTCTCTCTCTCTCTCTCTCTCTCTCTCTCTCTCTCTCTCTCTCTCTCTCTCTCTCTTTCTCATGATAATAATAAGTACATTCTCATCTGAAAAGAAAAAAAAAAAAAAAGGTTTTGTGTATTCTTAAAGAGTAAGCTTTCTTATAAAGACATGTCTCTAGGATAAAAAAGTGCACCCAGCGGAAATTCTAAAAAAAAAAAAAAAAAAAATCGTGTTGTATCTCGCCTTTTCCTCAAAAGCAAATTAATTGGTTGATTTGGAGACGTTGTGCGCTTCTCTGTCTCAGCAGCTCATAATGTTTTCGTAGGAAATATAAAATTGCAGTCTCTATCGTAATGAATCATAGCATCGTCATCAGAAGGGAAGACGGGCTCCGAATGAGTCCAACATGGCTCACATCCGGAGTCCTTCCAATATGAGGGTGGTCCTCAGAAAAAACATGGACAGGAAGAGTATCCCGACACCCTCCCTGCTCCGATTATCACCAAAGGCATCCGCAAACTCAGTTTCAGTCTCAGAAATGAAAGTTCGGGGGAGGGGGAATAGCGTTAACGAGGCCTGTGCTACAAATTGTGTACGTGTAAGTTAAGTGGGAAGTCGTCGTTTCTTCCTAAGTTGTTGCAGCCACAAATCACAATCCCCCGTCGCTGCTGCGAGAATTGAGGAAGACAGGCGTAATTGCGCCTAACAGTGAGTCGGCGATGTCTCGTACCATTTGACAGTATTTGAGTCCACTTCGCATTGCGCTTCTGTCACATTTCGCTTTCATCTAAAGGACCAGCTGGTGACAACACGTGAAATTATCTCCAATAAACTCCGAAGGTCGACATAGTCAACCAATGAGGCCGACGTCATGATTGGGTCACCCGACAAAACAAAAGCCCCGAGGAAAAAACTTTAAACAAAATATTTATTGGCTTCAAACTTGTGCGAGTCATGTCCGCTCTTCCAAGTGTTTTATTTCTTTCTCATTTTTTTTTCTAAATATGTTTTCGGCTCCTATGATGTTTCGGCACGTTACAGCAGGCAGTGAACTGCCTGCCCTGCAATGTTCTTTTCAATATTTACTTTGTAACTTTTTCTTACAGCTTCCACTTTGTGTTAGAGGTCTGAACGGGCCAGGCCTTTACTATTATTCTTATTCTTCTTATTAATATTATCGTCTTATTTATTCGAAATATACGAAACACAGCCTATGACAGGCAAACATAAACAACGAAATTATCGTTGACTGAGTTTGTTGAGCTGATACGAATTTCCACCGGAAATCAGGTATCAGTCAAGAATCGGTGTAAAAAATATTACGTCCCAAGTAAAGCTGTCTTCTGCAGTTCTGTAGGTAGAAAGCTGCAATTTTTTTAAATGATTCATAAAATTTTTTGACATTGTTCCAAGTGCCCCGATAACAATGGGGACGACTGCTGTGTGTTTAGTCTATAATCGGATAACTTCTATGGCCAGGGCTCTATATTTAGTCATGTTTTCCAGTTCTTTTCCCTCGACTCTACCATTTCTAGGAATTGCTATATCAATTATCCAGACTTTCCGATTTTCTATTACTATTATGTCTGATGTATTATTATGTTCTAGGTGCCGATCGTTCTGAATTCGAAAATTCCACAAGATCTTGACTTGATCATTTTCTAAGACTTTTTCAACCTGATGTTCCCATGAGTTTTTCAATGCTGGCAGATTCTGCTTTCTGCATAACGGCCAGTGAATCAATTTTGCAACCCTGTCGCGTCTAGTTTTGTAATCTGTCTGTACAATTTTGCTACATTCGCATATAAGATGAGACAGTTTCATCTTTTTCTCGACAAAGTCGACACTTTGGTTTATCACTGATTTTCTGAATTTCAGCCTTCATAACATTTGTTTGCAATGCCTGTTCTTGTGCAGCAAAAATATGACCTTCTGTTTCTTTCTTGACGGATCCCACTTTCAGCCATGCCCAAGTCAAGTTGTTGTCACTTTTTCCTTCAATATTTTTTAGAAATTGTCCATGCAGTGGTTGCCTCTTTCAGCCATCTAATTTGCTTTCAAACTGCTTCCTTTTGTATTCATCCTTGCTTTCTGTTGCTTTTAATATATTTTTATTTTTCACTGTCTGAAGTAGCATTTCCCTGAATCTCTTGACGTAATCATTTAGGCTTCTGTTTTTCTTCCTTTGCTTCTTGCTGTACTTGTAGTAGTTCTCTGCCTCTAATTTTCCGTAGTAAATAGAATATGTCAACATCGCCTTTTGGATGGAGAGCATGATGCATGTTCAAATAGCTATCGAGTTTTCCGATCCAGTATTTCTAATTCACTTTGGACCCAATCAGTTATTCCAGCTCAATATCTGATTACTGGAATGGCCCATGTATTTATGGATTTGATTGTATTAGGTGTGCAATTTAATTCTTGGCCACAGGCATGACACGTTGACAGCAAATTATAGCAAATCGAATACGTACCTAATCAGGGAAATAATTCCCGTCGTGTTGGATACATTTCAGCCATCGGTCACGGAGCTGCCGAATGCCACTGCGGAAAAACGAGGGCTGTTTCGAGTTGATGAAATCATCAATACTTGTGTGGACGTCCTCGACAGAAGTGAAGTGCGTTTCACTCAGGTGATGTTGCAGGGAACAAAAGAAGTAATAATCCGACGGGGCGAAGTCTGGAGAATACGCCGGGTGGGACAAAATCTCCCATCACAGGTCGGTGATCGTGTTCAAAGTCGTTTTCGCGGTGTGAGGACGCGCGTTATCCTGAAGCAACAGAACCGACCTTCTGCCTTTGCCGGTGTATGGCATTTTCGCCTCCATTGCGTCATTCACACGAATGAGTTGCTGACAATAACGCTCAGCATTCACCGTTTCACCAGGTTTGAGCAACTCATAGTGTACGACACCGCGCTGATCCCACCATATGCACAGCAACAACTTCCTGTCATGGATATTCGGTTTGGCGGTATTGGTGGTAGGCTGACCTGGATAAACCCACGATTTGCGCCGCTTAGGATTATCGTAGAGTATCCACTTCTCATCACAGGTCAAAATCTTGTGGAGGAAATTCTTCTTCTTGAATCTGGAGAGCAAGGTCACAGCAACATCATAGTGCCTGGACTTGTTCGCAGCTGTGAGTTGGTGGGTCACCCAACAGTCCTCCTTGTGAATCCATCCAAGCTTGTGCAGGCGCTTTGCAATGGCTTGCCGTGTTACTCCAAGTTCCTGGGAGAGCTCTGACTGTGTGCGACAGGGATCCGCGTCCAACAGTTGTTCCAGTTCCTCATCGTCAACTTTCTGTGGCTGTCCCGGACGTTCTGCATCACCGAGATCAAAATGCCCCTGCTGAAACCGCCGGAACCACTTCTTACACGTACTGTAGGAAACAGCAGCCTCACCCAAAGCACCACAGATCATTTGCTGATTTGCTGGGTTTCCGCGGCACTTTTTGTCAGCTGAAACGCGAACAGGAGGCAGTGCCTCAAATGTTGCTTTTCGAACGACATTGCTTTCACCGTCAACTTTCGTTTCTTCTGTCACTACAGCTGTGAGCGGTTACGGTTGCCTGGAAAGCTGTTGGATGGCGGTGCAATCAGCCGTTGTCGCACACAGCTATTTGCATTTGCCGACGTTCTATGATCGCTTGCGGTTAGGGGCCGAGAATTAAGTTGCACACCTAATATTTCCATCATTTACTTTTGATTTCAGTATTTTTTGTGCTCTCTTGATGTACTCCCTCTGAGGCAGACCTTTGACTTTTGTATGTAAGATGTTATCTGATTCAAGAATTCCATGGTGTTTGTAATTTTCGTTATTTGACAATGATTTCATAATGCGTATTATCATTTTCTAGCTCTATTCCATCTATGTTCTGGACTTTTCCCCGGTGCATGGATAGCACTGCACATTTTTCCAGTCCAAATTCCATTTGTAAATCATTACTAAATATTCTGTATTCAGTAATGTTTCAAGTTAGTCAACACTTTTTGCATGTAATTTTAGGTCATCCATCTACAGCAGATGGTTTATTTTTCCATGCTGGTCCGAAATGTGGTAGCCCATTTTTATTTTGTTCAAGATAATTGACAATGGTATTAAAGAGGTGTTAAACAATAAAGGTGACAAAGAACCCCCTTGAAATATGTCTCTTTTCATATGAACTTTCCCGAGTTCTTCACCAGGTGCATGTAACATTGTTTTCCAGTTTTTCATATTTTCTTTGAGGAATCGACAGATGTTCTTGCTAATTCCAAATAGTTCTAGACAGGTGTTAAAAGCTGTGTGGAAGTGAGTCAAAGGTCTTCTTATAATCAATCTATACCATATTCAAATTTGTTTTTCGCCTTTTAGAATTTTTTAGTACCATTTTATTTTGTCAACCAGCAGCTGGTTTTTTGTGCCTCTTGACCTTCTGAAGTTTCCCTTCTGTTCTATTGCGTACAAAGTTGTTTTCCCGTAAGTAGTCATATATTGATCTTACTAGTACTCTTGTGAAAAGTTTGAATGTTGTTGGGAGGCATGTAGTTGGGCAATAGTTAGTAGGTTCATTGCTCTTTTTTTTTTTTTTTTTTTTTTTTTTCTCCTATCTTTCATTATAAGGAACTTGCGACCTGTTGTCATCTAATTTTCTGTGGTGGAACTCTGTAGCATTATATTGAGTTGCATAGCTATGCGTTGATGAAGACTTGTAAGATACTTTAGCCAAAATCCATGCAATTCATCTGGTCCAAGTGCACTCCAGACTTTCACATTCTTTACTTGCTGTGTAAACATATCAGTTGTTATCATCAGATTATTCATGTGTATTCCTTTTAGATCTTTACAGACAACTTTGATCCACGAGGCATTTCTGTTATGTTCAACTGGGCTTTCCCAAATTTCTTTCCAAATTTCAAAGTATTATTATTATTATTATTATTATTATTATATATGTTGGATGTTAGCGTCCTTTTCTCGTTTCTTTTTATTTTCCATCGGACACCTGCTGCAAAATTGTTTACGATTTGCGAGCTTCAGTTGCGAGGATGCAGAACAGAACAATCAGCGGTGCGTTGCAAAAAATTATAGGATCACGACCCTGGACAATTGAGAGGAGAGAAGATGGCGTTGTCCCTTCGCTGTGTTATTGTTCTTACAAAAACTGCTCTAAAAGAGTACATGCTTTATGCTCCTAAAAGGATTCTCGCTGGAATAAGCTGTGTGCTGTATGAACTCCTAAAAGGAATATTAATCATGGTAAGACTGTTTAAAACAGAAGAAATAACCTTAAAGCACGGTGTCATTATTGTTAATAATAACTCATTCATTCTATGTTTATTATATATCTGTCAAATTTCGATAGTGTGTTAGTTGTGTGTTTAATCAAGAATAAATAACGAAAAACTTAAATCAGGAGTCTGTTGATTATGAACATAGTTACCGTTGCAAATTTTTTCTTAGTTTTTAACTTACACCATCAATATAAAATAAAGAGGAAATTATTCCACCTCTTCCTGAGGTTTTTCTCTCTTCTTTCCGGGACGGGTACGACGTACCAAGTCTGGGAAGTGGTATTCCTTTCTCTCCGTTGTCCAGGAACTTCCTTACTATCCTACAAGTGTTCAGGATAGCTGCTTACTGTAGTTGCATGAAGGTGTTAGGTTCAAGGTCTAGTGTCTGTATAGAGCTATGAATGGTCTTAGGTACAACTCTGTGGCTGATATTATTATGGAGACAGTGGTGACGTTCTCCATATGCCACATTTCCTTGACTTCGTATCGTATGTCGTTATACTTTGGCAGCTTCTCTCTGCGCGTCTTCTGGATGTTGCACATGTTGGGCACGGCTATGTCAATGAGGTGTTGACTTCTTCTTCCTTGTCGACCCGGACGATGTCGGGCCGATTGTGGGGGATGGGTTTATCTGTTCTGATCGATCTGTCCCAGTACATCTTGTGGGTGTTGTTCTCTAGAGGCGTTGTTGGCTCATACTTGTAGTAGGGGACTGGCTCGGTTGCAATGAGGTGATGCTTTTTTGTCAATTCCTGATGGATGATCTTCGCGACTTGATTGTGCCTGTTTGTGTAAGAACTCTGCACCCTGCTGTGATATGTTGGATGGTCTCCGGTGCCCGATGGCATTGCCGACATGTGTCTCTTTCCACTGACGTGTCCTAAAGGATATGCTTCCGGTAGTTCCTGGTGTTTACAACTTGATCTTGTATAGCCATCAGGAACGATTCGGTCTTGGGGAAGAGTGATCCGTTTGTTAGCCATGCACTGGAGGCAGTCTTATCCACATGGTTGGATTGCAGATCGTTTTAGTGCCTTGCGTGTAGAACTTTCTTGCCCCAAGCTCCTTTTGGCTCCCTCCTTCCAATCTCGATGTTCTGAGTAGAGAGGTCTAGGGCTGTGTACTTCTTGTCACTCTGGTTTATCGCTTGGTGAAGGGTCCCTTTGCTCTGATGGAAGTATTTTCTGAGGCTGCTGATTTCTTTGTCTCGGTGTTCCAGGAGATCAATCATTTCCCATCCTCCTTCAGCCCGTCCAATAGTCATCCTTTCTATTGCTGATATATTATTATTATTATTATTATTATTATCTGTTAGGTGAAAAATTTCAGTCTCGGGCCGAAAAGTTTTAGCATTTTGCTGCTGAATTGACCCTTTAACGACCATAGGGCCTTGAAATCTTGTGTTGCTCAGAATACCATAACCTCCGAAAATGTATGTTGCTCCATTCAGAATTTCTTCCCTCCCCTTTACAAATTAACAAAAGAAGGATTAGTGCCCGGTCACCATACGGCACTTCCGATCGCACTTCCGTCTTGATGTGTTGACCTTCAGACATTTCCCGGGGCGATCACTGCATTCTTCTGCTAAGAAGGCATACGATGTCATGAGAGTAAACAATATCTTCCCGGAAGATACCAATGCCTACGTTACTTATTTGTTTAGCGACAACAATGGTGGTTTAGCGACAACATGGTGATTTTTGCTAATCCCGTAGTGGCCGTGTAAATTCAAAGAACAGGTGGGGTGAAGAATTCCTATTCATTCTAGACGGGCGTTTTCGGGAGATCGTGATAGTTTGGATAGTAAGGGCGTTTCGGGCGTTATGATCGTTAAAGGGTTTAAGGGAAAACGTTTAGACACACAACGTGAAGACTGACTTGTGAAATAATCAGACGGAAAAGATCACTGAGTGAAACGAAAGACTAACCGTCCGCACAAATGGGCCTGGGTTATAGTCCCGGATGAGGATTTGGTGGTGTGTTTGTCTTATGGCACTGGCTGGCTCTGTCCCTTCCCTGCAACCAGTGACACTAAATTAGGGACGGATAACTGCTTATACCACTTAAAGTCGCTCACGGCGGTCGTTAAATCCGGAAATGAAACGAAAAGAAAAAAACCTCGTCAAACATGGGAGCACTTCCGGTGGACCACTCGGGAAACCGCCCACAGTCATGTATTCTTTTTGTTTGGATTTTGTGAAACTAACTAACAATTATTTTTGTACTTAAGAATATTAATCGTTAATTTCATTTGAGTGTTACTTCTGTCTGAAAAGTTATTTCCTTAAAAAAATCCTTCTTGTTTGGAAATTTTGTCTGCAATGACTTACCTAAGCTGACCAGAAGTCCCGAATGCTTAAACAGTCCTCGGATTTGGTTTACTGTCCCCGAAAAAGGTCTGATGCCTTTGCCGACGCTAATTATCCTCGAATTTTGATTTCCCCACCTCAAATGTCCCTAAATTTATAATTCATCACTAGGTTTTTAAGGTTCTAATGAAAAATGTCCTCAAAAATAAATTTTCGTTGTACCAGCCTGTTGACCTGTGGTAAGAATATATACTCACCAGAGGTCCCGAACTCTTGAGGACAGTTCCCAAAGTTAGTGCACTGTTCCCGAAAACATGTAATATCTTTGGGAACAAAAATTGTCCTCAAATTTAGATTTTTGTTCTCAGGTTTTGACTTGATTAAAAGCTCCTTGCGTTTCTAATGAAAATGTCGTTTAAAAACGATATCCGTTGCACCCACTCGGGTACACGTTCATCGTAAAACTAAATTGTACTTGTTCTAATTTTCACCCAAAAATTTTTCACGAAATGAGAAAATTCTACATGCAGTTTATTCTTCAGAGACACATAATGATTATGAAGCTCTTTCTTAATTCAGTATGTTCATCTAATGTAAAATATTTCACTTTTGCATAATATGTTCTCTCTATCATATCTCTGTTTTGTCGGTACAAATCGCCAACATTCTAAAAGATATATTTCTTCAAGATAAACGATTTTAAAACGCAACATTACACTTAGTGAAACAATCAGGGGAGTATTTACAACTAGGCTAAACTAGGCCGCCTGGGTGTGCAAATTCCAGAAAATACCTCATGAGAAGTAATTGAGTTCACTCTTTCCTGACGTGGTCATTGCATTAAGAATATTTCTGAGCATGATGATTTCTACTGCACCAGATGAAAGGTCTTTTCGTGTTCTTAAAAGAGTAAAGAACTATCTTGAGAAGTCTCCCCAGTTTCGCTAGTCTTGTTGCAAATGCTAAACTTGTAAAAGAACTTGATTTTGGAGATGTCATTAAAGACTTTGCTGTCATGAAAGCACGTCATCTGGACATTTAAAAAGAGGTAGCATCAAAAATTATTTTATTATATTTATAATAATAATTCTAGGTCAATTTTAAAACTTTAATGCCGTCAGACTTTTTAAGAAGATTTTTTTCTTTTTTTACAATTAAAATTATTGTAGCTCGTAGTTGATTCATTAATATTTTATTTAAATAGAAGAAAAATAATGCCCTCAGTGCTTTGTTATGATAAAACAAATTCATATGCAATTTTAAAGAAGGGCACGTAAAGAAAACTTGTAAAACTGCCTAAAGGATCAGTGATGCACTTAAGTTTATTAAAAAAATTTCGAGTGCGGAGGGCGATCTCCAAGCAAGGCTGGCCTAGGTCCCCAAATATTTAAAATCCCCACACTGGAAACAATACAGTTTTATGACAAAACGTTTCGCATATTTAGTCTGATTTTTTATGTGCCCCCAAATTTGGGGGCACTATGCAATTTTGTCCTGAAATCAGTGTCCCGGTGTCTGATCACCTTAGATGCACCAACATTATCTGTTCTTTTGTGATAAAAGTGCCGCCCGATTAAGCACACTCTTATTAATTAATTAAGCTATAGCTAACTACAATTAGACGTATGCCATTGGACTTGAAGCCCAGAGTCATTGATAGACCCTGCCCTCCTCTTGTAATCTTGAAGAAGAGAATAGTACCCATTGTGACGGCCCGTCATTCCCATCCCCTATCCATAGACTAACTAGCACAGAAAAGGAATTCTCCCGCAAAAATATTCCGAAATCTGTGTCCCACCCACATTTACCTTAAAAGAAATATCGATTTACCAGCACTGGTTCATGGGGGTAAAACGGAGGTTCATGGGCCAAAATAATGGGTAGAATTAAAAAAAGAAATCTATTCAAGGAAGAGATACTCAGTAGGCGACAAGTCGCCTAAAAAATACAAATATGCAGAGGGTGAGTCGAAATTTTTTCAATATTTGCATAAACGCATGTGCTGCAGCGGGTATGTCACGTGTTTAAACTAGTTCATGTCGCGCACTAAAGTCAGCCGAAATGGATATAAAGGGGTAGTGGTTGCCGTGAACTGCATTGCGTGTCGTCATTCTGTCTGTGGTTGGGACGTCTTATAGATGAACAGCCACAACCGGCTAATTACAGAACTTTTGCTTTACGAATTTGAACTCGGCTAAAACGCTGCTCAAATTACAACGCGAAACATTTGTCATGCGAAAGGGAAATGTCACGTGGACCACAACACCGGAACCAGGTGCTTCAAAACATTTCGGTGACAGAAACCTCGACGATCAGCCACGGTCAGGTAGGCAGCGAACCGTGGTTTCGGAGAACGTGCACCAGGCCGTAGAGGAAAAACCGACAACCAGTTCTCGGAGATTATGAGGCGAGTTGGGCATATCACAGACCACCGTAATTCGTCCCCTTCAGGACCTGGGCAAGGTCTACAGGAGCTGCTGCATTGTCCCTCACGAACTGACTCCAGCTGAAGCGAACCGCCAAGTGGAAATGTGCACGAAACTCGAAGAAAACCCGCACGATGTGCGTTTCATCAAGAGAAATGTTACGTGCGATGAAAAGTGGGTCTATTTCCCTAATCCTAACACACAACGGCAGTGGTTGAGCCCGGGGCAGCTTCCTGAATCTGTTGCCAAACGTGGGCGCTTCGAGCACAAAGTGATGCTCTGCGTCTGATGGAATTTCGAGGGAATAATACATTACGAATTTGTTCCAGACGGTCGGACCATCAACGCCAACCTCTACTCTGAACAGCTGGAGCGGATGTATGCCGTTTTGGAGGAAAGGTACCCTGCACTGGTGAACAGAAAGCGCGCTCTCCTACAGCAGGACAACGCTCGGCCTCGTTCAGCGCGAACGACCCGGGCAAAACTCCAGGAACTTAAAGACATCGAACTGATGCCACACCCAGCATATAGTCCGTATCTTGCCCCGTCGGATTATTACTTGTTTCGGTCCATGGAACACTTCCTTCGTGGGCGGCACTTCAATAACCACGAGAAGGTGGCATCTGGGGTGAAGGAGTTCTTCGCCTCGAAGGGCAAGAACTGGTACCGTAGCGGAATCGAAGAACTGGCAGACAGATGGAAAAAGACGGTGCAACACGATGGCATATACTTTGAATGCTAGCCAGCTTTTGTCGTAACGATATGTATGAAGGCATAAAGTGATCCAAATATTGCAGAACTTTCGACTCACCCTCTGTAAATTGCCATGTGGTATGTGCACACTAACTTTCAGAGTGATCTTCATAGTGATTTTGTTGAAAATGTGGTCTCAAGACTATCGTGATTTTTTAACCAAATTTTTAAAGGAAAATAACTCTTTGGTACTACACGCCGTATTGAGTGTGGTGTTACGGAGAGTTTAAGATTCATTCGTTTTCAGGAATAGTAGGGAATATTCAGAAATAGGTTTGTCTTTGTCAGTCAGCATGGGAAACTTCGCTTTAAAATGTCATCTGTCAAGATGGGAACAAAAATGTGTAGGTGTTGTAGAACAGCACTTCCCAAGCAATCATACTGGGTAATGATTTTATTGCTTCTTCACGGCGGCAGGATACTTTGCTTAAAGATAAGAGGGAAAACGCGGGAAGGAGGAAAAGGGGTCACGAGAGAACAACAATCGCAGACGTGGAGGGAAAAGGTCTGAAGTTTTCGGAAGGAGAATGAAAAAGATTAGGATACGAAATAAGGAAGAGATTGGCAGAACGCAAGGAAGAAAGTAGAAAACAGAGTAATTGAAGTCAGTTGTAAATATGCAGGAAGATAATTCCGGGACAACCATCCCCAGATAGCACAGCCTTGCAATTTAACGTAAGCCCGATACTGAACCACTGTCTTTTAGGAATAAAAGACAGTGGCTCAGTATTGGGCCTACGTTAAATTGCAAGGTTGCACTGAATAAAAAAGTTTGTTTAAAACAACAGCATAGTTTTGTTGAGCTGTTTTGTCGATTTATTTTGTTGCTTTAGCCAAACTCCATGGGAATTGTTTTGTTGGCAACACAAAATTATCTCGTTGGCTATATTTTGTTAAACTATATGGAGGTTGCATCGACCTTACGCCAAAGCGCACGTGATTACTAGCTACTCCATACGGGTACTACCAGACTACCACTGAACAGAAGAATCTCGTTTTGCGCTAAGGTGGACGTCAAGTAATTTTTCTTCCTATACTTCCAATGGAAAAATTTTGTATACATTTCCTTCACAATTAGTGTGTTCCCAAGGATGAAAATTTTAACATCGATTAAAATAACTTCATATTGTAACTTGGAATACTTAATATTTTCTAAAACATAACCATAATGATATTAAAGATCAATAACTTTTCCTTTGGTGGTGTTGAAACCAGGAAAAGGAGGGCGCGACCTGTTCTTTGATGGCGTCAGTAGACAAACAAATGTTGGATTGCATAATTATGGTTATCTTTTAGAAAATATTAAGTATTCCAAGTAATAAAATGAAGCTATTTTAATCGATATTCAAATTTTCATCCTTGGGAACGCATTAATTGTGAAGAAAATGTGTACAGAAGTTTTTCCATTGGAAGTATAGGAAGCAAAATTACTTGACGTCCACCTTAAGATTTCATTTTGAATTAACTGCGAAATGAGTGCATTGTTGGAAGACTGGGAGCTGTCAACTCTGATCGAGACATTCAGAGCTAAGAATTTCTAATATATCTTAATAATTCTGACGTATTTTTATGCTAGTGTTTACAGTGAATTTCAGTGATAATTTGGCCTCACTTTGTAGACTCATAATTACAATGTACACGATAGAATCCGCATCTTATTAGATGCACAGGGGCACGTCTTAAATTTAAAGCCAGATTTCTGATAAAACAATAATACATTTCTTATGACGACTTGCGGTTCCTGATCGCAAATAAACATTTGCACATGAAGTAATGATAAGAGTTGTAATTTATGTATAGAGCTTGATTTCATGTATAGGCTATATATACAGGGTGTTTCAAAATTCGTGCGGCAACCAAAGATTGCAGGGTGTTTCAAAATTTGTGCTGCAACCAAAGATTGTATCTGGAACATATACACTGAAGAGCAATTGAATTAGAGATGCCTGTCTAGTAACGTGTAGCACCACCTTTCGCCCTGATCACGACGGCGATTCGTCTCGGCAAGGACTCGACAAGACACCGGAAGCGTTGGGAAGCCATACGGATCCACGACCCCTGAACAAGCTCCCACAGTTCACGAAGATTTGATGGAGGGGGGTCAGAGCCTATTACATCTCTCTCGATGGCATCCCAGATGTGCTCGATGGAATTGAAGTCAGGTGACCTAGCTGGCCAAGGAAGCGAGATCACGTCGGTGGAGTGTTCATCCAACCACTCGGATACAATTCGGGAGCGATGGAGTGGTGCATTGGCGGACACCCAGCGTGGAAGGGTACTGCCTAAAATTACTGCATCGGCAAAGTGTTGCCATGGGGAAAAAGTTTACTGACGAAGTGGCCCGGCTACATAACTCTAAATTTTGTTGGAGCAAGAAATTACTGTGTCACGATAGCAATATGTTTGGTTGCAGCAACAAAACGTTTTATCACGATAACAATATACACTGACGGAAAAAAAAATCCCAATACCACGAAAAAATAGTTGTAGAGGAATGAAATGGCGGCAATACATTTGTATAGGTAACATATTTAATCGATTAAGGTTTCAAGATCGCAGCTTATTGTAAGCGCGAGAAGAGCCATTTTAAATGTGAAATGCTGGTACATTAATAACCGGTGTAACCGCCGAAATGTTGAATGCAAGCACGCAAACGTTCATGCATTGTGTCGTACAGGTGCTGGATGTCAGTTTGTGGGATGGAGTTCCATGCCTGTTGCACTTGGTTGGTCAATATAGGGACGGTTAATGCTGGTTGGGGGTGACGCTGGAGTTGTCGTCCAATGATGTCCCATACGTGCTCGATGGGTAAAAGATCTGGTGATCTAGCAGGCCACGGCAACATGTCGACACTCTGTAGAACATGTTGGGTTACAACAGCGGTATGCGGGCGAGCGTTATCCTGTTGGAAAACACTCCCTGGAATGCTGTTCATGAATGGCAGCACAACAGGTTGAATCACCAGACCGACATACAAATGTGCCGTCAGGGTGCGTGGGATAACCACGAAAGTGCTCCTGCTGTCATAGGAAATTGCTCCCCAGACCATAACTCCAGGTGTATGTCCAGTGTGTCTCGGCCGCAGACAGGCTGGTTGCGAGCGCTCGCCTGGCCTCCTTCTAACCAACACACGGCTATCGCTGGCACCCAGGCAGAACCGGCTTTCATCAGAAAACACAACAGACATCCACCCCGTCCTCCAATGAGCTCTAGCTTGACACCATTGACGTCGCAAACGGTAGTGGTTTGGATGAAGTGGAATGCACTCTACAGGGAGTCTGGCCAAAACCCCCTAAAGATTAAGAAAGCCTCCGAACTGGTCTGTGATGTCAAAGCTAGTGGGCCGACCGACTCGAGCCTCGAGCTCTCCGCTCCTGAAAACACCGACGAAGTACCGCGGTGTTTAAGCAGAGAAATAATTTCTCGAGTGCGATACTATAGACAATTTGCGCACACAACAATAAATCGACCGGTTTTTTTTCTCCTTATTTTTTGTC
The DNA here is from genome assembly GCA_039090855.1 of Macrothele yani. Classification (NCBI taxonomy): domain Eukaryota; kingdom Metazoa; phylum Arthropoda; class Arachnida; order Araneae; family Macrothelidae; genus Macrothele; species Macrothele yani. The sequence continues at coordinate 41,540,294 of CM077028.1, forward strand.
CTTAAATAACATCAAAAGATTACATCCCTAGTTTTCATTTTTTCTTTTCTCAGTTTCCAGCAATGATATCCGTAAATCGGGGAATTCCAAAGTTTTGCTCTTGTTCTGGGAAATGATTTCTTGAAATTTTTTTTTAGTTTTCAATTTGGCTAAAACAGTTTTTTTCTTTTTTTTTTTTTTTTTTTTTCAATTTGAACACTACTAACTACGAATTTTGCAAAGAAAAATAACTATTACTTTATGGAAATGAAATGTTGAATGGTAATTAATACCATTATAATATTGTATAAAAATGCTTTCTCACGTGCACAACTACCGGAAGCTCAATACTGATCAATGCCGCAGGAACGCGAAGCTAATATCGGCATTCCCTTTACGTTTGCCCTTTGACCTCTCTGGAGAGAGGGATTGCGACGGCCCTTTGACCGTGACGTCACACCCCTTCGTAGTTCGCGCGCTGGGGCTTTCTCTCCAGGGGGATTTGGTCTGGCTCGGAGCTGTCCTTCAAGTAACCTATTTGTAACAGTTTGTTGTGTCACTGTGGTGGCCACTGCAGCTCGAATTGCTGCCGTAGACGCGGTACGATGCGCCACGGCCATACGCCGTACACAGCGGTCTTCCCTCTCAGTAGTGCCACGTGGGAGGCCGGAACCCGGTCTTCTTGAGGTAGTACCTTCCCTTGATCACCCCTGCCAACAATCATACACAGTGGCTACATTCCTGCCAAGTCGTTCTGCAATATTGCGGAAAAGAAAATCCACCTTCTCGTAGCCACACGATCTCGTTCAAACTCCGTGAGCTGTTGATAATGGCTTTTTCGTCTTCTTAAAGGCATTCTGGACTAACATCAACACACTACGTTGAATCTCAACGATAACTAACGCTCACGAACGTTACAGCGCATATTTACAGCAAACCTGCTTTGCATGTTCCGAGTGGCGCTACTAGCGCCACACGTATGCGCCGAGCGCGAAATTTACATAGACGTCATCTTACAGATGAACTCTCACCGCCTACCAACTGTCGTTTATCTAACACAAACCCTTCTTGGTATTGGGATTTTTTTCCGTCAGTGTATATTGTTGGATCAAACAAATTCCCCAAAATCGACCTAGGCATTTTGTTAAGTGAATAAAACGTTTTGTCATGATAACAATAAATTTTGTTGAATCAACAATAATTTTCAGCAAAATACTTTTGTAAATTCAACAAACATTTGTGCTGACTGCATATCGACAAAATTTTTTTGGTTGATTCAACAATTTTTTTGCTGAATTAACAAAACGTTTTTCTCAGTGTGTGCTGCCTGGGGCGAAATAAGATGATAGTAGAGAGGAAATGAGTGGTCTGCGGCATGTGATGCATGCTGGCATGGTACACAGTAGTCAATGCATCACGAAATGATGCATTTCCAGCGCTGAGGGATGTGTGGAACGTGCATGTATTATGCATCACGTGGTGCAGACCACTCTTTTTCTTACTACTGCTGAAAAAAACTGCAGCTTTTCTCACCAATTCCTTCATCATATATTTTCTGCAACGGGCTACGATAGGCTTAAATAGCGAACCCGAACGGGCAGTGAAAAGCTTACAGGGGTTTTATGCTACATTCAGTCAGGAGCGGATTTTCAAAATAATTTTACCCATTAAATTGTTGCTAAAAGTGCTTTGCGACTGAATTCGTTTAGCAACGCATATTTGAACAATTTTCTTTTATTCATGACCTAACAGAATTTTTTCCATGAGGGAATTTGTGAGATATTTTTCTGTAGATTCACGTTTCTATAGTGGACTGCAAAACTAACATTCCCAGCCCGGCTTTGTCGTCGCAGTCCACCCTTGCATGGAAGTGTATCTGCCACAGGATGTGTTCGTTAATCAATAATCAAAAAATTTAATTAATTACAGAGGAAATCTAAGGCCGGGTTGTAATATGAAAGTCTGAAACAGGGCGTAAAAATAGAAGATAGAGCTAGTCTGGCTCTCCAAATTAAGGCCCATGCAGAACTCTATTTTGCGCGAAAATATGTTAAAACGTTCTACAGAATTCCTTGAAATTAAAAAAAAAAATTTGGAAATTATTTAGACAAAGAAAAAAAGTCAGAAAAAGTAGCACATACACACTGCGTATTTAAATTGAAAACACACTAAAAAAAAATTCAGCCTTGCGGGGTTTTTTTTTTTTTTTTTTTTTTTTTACTTTCAACACTAAAAAGTTTTCTGAAAATTCACGATCAACTTTTCGTGATTCCTTTCGTTAATTGATGAAGCATATTTCTGATACAACCTTTTCTGTGAAATGACGGGAGAAAAAAACTGAATTTCACGGTTTTTCGTATAGGCCAGGAAAATTTAGAATTTTCAGAAAACTTTTCCGCAATTCCTTTCGTGTCTTAGCGGTAAATTGCAGTTTTTAAGAGATATTAACATAAAATTCTGAATTTTAAGAAACCTTTCAGTAATTTCTTTAGTATATTAACAGAAAAATGCTATTTTCATTTTTTCCGTATCCATAAGAGGGAAAATTTCTAGTAATAGGAGCGATTCGCAGGAATACTTGAGGTTTGATTAACTATTAAATTTCAATCATCTCTCGGAGGATCGGATTTTGAAGTTCTGTGGCGAGACTGGATTTTATGGATAGCATATTGCACGAAATTTTGGTTTTTGTGTACCGGTTATTCCTTCCCTTCTCCGCCATCTTGTGCACCAGCTATTGGGTTATTGCGTTACCGTATGAGAAACCTGGTACTTAAATTATTGTACGGGTGATTATACGATGTCTATGTATCACTCTATGGAAAGTTTAAGACGAAAACTATTACAGCTATCAAAAGCAAATTTTTCATTTAGGAGTTTTGTTAAATAATACTATAAAACAGTAGATTTCACCTCTTCTTAAATATAATTTAAAAGTGCATTTCATCTTTTCACTACATTTCATAAAGTACATTTCATCTCATATTACACCTTTTCTTAAAAATTGAAAGCTATTATCAATTTAAGAAAATCTCAAGTTCGAAAGCATTCCTTGCTTCGAAAAATCAAGATAATAATAATAAAAAACATGCGTAATTTGGAATGAGTCCTCTTATGAGGAAAATAGAATTGTGACCATAGGCGCCAACTTCGTGGTTTCGAGATACTTTTTGAACCCCCAATGATTTTGTTGTGGGTTCCTCGAACCCTTAATATTTTTGCGCGTATTTCGTGGGGAAAATACACGTACGCATACACCAATGAGCCGTTATACTATGACCACCCCCAGCCTGGAGAAATGAGCGAGCCTGGAGACCGAACAGTGGCGCATGTGTAGTTCACAGATCCTTTTTATCCTGTCAAGTTTAAGCGTTTACGCTATTCTTTTAATTGGTTGATCTTCTAATTCCAAATATTGCTATTTAGGAGCAATCCGAGGTACCGCACAAATAATTTCATACATACAACACGAGAACCGGCTTTCGGTTAGTAGAGTATTCGGAGTCAGAATGGGAAAAGCTACCGATTTATCGGAGTTTAATAAAAGACAAATTGTGATGGCGCTGCGCTTCGGAATTACTATCTCGGAAACGGCGCGGCTTGTGGATTGTTCGCGTGCCGCTGTACTGTGAACGTATCAAAAAGTGGTGTACAGATGGTCAAACGACGAACCGTTGTCCAGTCGTGTGTCGTCCGCAGCTCACTGATGCCAGAGGGGAGCGGAGTGGTTCTGCGGTCGCATTGTTCACAGCGACCGCAGAACCGCAGTGCGACAAATCACCCTCGCAGCTACAACAGTGGTGATCAGGGCAATGTGTCACATCACACAGTTCATCGCAGCCTTCTGCGGATGGGCCTGCGTATAGCCGAAGACTCAGCCAGGTCCCCATACTCACTGAATATCATCGCCAACAACGCATGAAATGAGCCGAAGAGCATCGAGATTGGCCCGTGGATGGTTGGAAGAAAGTTGCCTAGTTCTGACGGTTCTGTCGATTCAAGATTCCCGGTGTATCACGTAGACGGCCGAGCGCGGATACGCTGATAACCAACAGAGGCTATGGCACCTGGATGCACTGTGGGCGATGTTTTCTTGGGACACTTTAGCCCCCATTATCTCAATAGCACAATCCCTGACATCTGTCAGGTGTCTAAACATCGTTGCGGACAAAGTTCACCCATTCATGGCAACTGTGTTCCCTGCTGTGATGGCCATTACCTACAGGATAATGCGTCATGCCACACTGCCAAGGATTGGTTCCAGGAACATGCTGGTGACTTTCTGTTAATGCCCTGGTCTCCAAATTCACCTGACATGAACTTAATCGAACATTTGTGGGTCGATGAAAAAGCGGGTTCGAGCTAAATCAGTACCACCCCGAAATGTACGGAAACTAGAGGATCTGGTGTTGACATTATGGTACCAGATACCCCAAGATACCTATCGCCACCTCATCGAATCGATGTCTCCCCGAGTGGCAGCTGTTTTGTGGGCTAAAGGGGGTCATACAGCTTATTTAGTAGGTGGTCATTATGTAATGGCTCATCGGTTTATAATAATGTTGCGCCTACAAAAGCAAAACAAATAAAATAAGTAATTATCTAGATAATTTATTTTTTCTCTGATTAACTATAATTTGATTCATTGTAGCGTTTCAGACGTCTTATTGGTCCAGATAATCTGACTGAATGAAATTTAAATTAGATTTAAATCCTTTGAAAAATGCATGGGTCACTTGTTTAAAAATTTCCGGAACCCCCAGTAATTTTCCAAGTCGGCGCCTATGATTGTGACAAACCTATTCCAAAAAAATAACAAGTTTAACAAAAAATAAAATGACTAATTCACAATTAATAACAAAAAAGCATTTCATCATCACGCAATTAAAGTTATAGGGAGGATCAAAAAGTAACGCACAGCACCTTTTTTCTCTTTGCCGGTTGCAAAGAGAAAAAAATCTTGCAGTTTGGTAAACAACGAGTTTGAAATATCGCGCTACAGACCGGATTGGCTGGATCAGGTGGCGCCGTGGTGGTAGACAGTATGAACGACGGCACAAAGATGTTGCGTCCGTTAGCGTCGTCTACGAAGAAAGAGAAAAGCGGTGTAGTCCGATTTTTGTAGGCTAAATGGAAAATTCTGGCGGAAATTCACAAAGAAATGGTCGAAATGCATGGTGATGACTCCCTTAACTGCAGCAACATCTTCAGACGCCGCAGTTTCTTTGCAGAGGTCCATAGCAACTATACCGATTCGCCAAGTTCCGGTCGTCCTGTAACTGCGTCACCACCTATCACTGTGACAGGTATTGAACAGGCAATTCTGAGTGACCGGCTGATCCATCTGCGCACATTGACACAGAAGTTCAACATTTCGTACGGTACAGCGTACGATATTGTGCATGACAAATTGCAATTTCGCAAAGTCAGTGCACGATGGTTGCCCAAGAACTTGACAGACGACCTGAAGGGGCAGAGAATGATGTCACCCTTGGACCACTTGATGCGTTACTCAGAGGAAGGACATGGATTTCTGGCAGGTGTAGTGATGGGCGATGAGTCCTGGACGTACCACTACACTCCCGAAAGAAAGAAGGCCAGTATAGTGCGGAAACATTCCGACTCCCCGGCACCAAAAAATTCAGAGTAAACCAATCTGCTCAAAAAGTCCTCATGGTGGTATTCTGGGACACGCAATGGCGATTCCTGGTAGAGTTCCATCCAACGGGGACCACTGTGAGTACCAAAACCTACGCTAACACATTGACATAGTTGCGTCGTGCCCTTCGTGACAAAAGACCCAACAGAGAAATGTCAGATTGCTTCATGACAACGCTCGCCCACACGTTCGTAATAAAATTGCACAATTTGGCTGGCAGGTGCTCTAGTCCCCACCGTACAGTCCGGCTCTGGCTCCTTCGGACTTTCATCTATTTGGTCCTTTGAAAAGATTCCTGAGCGGCCAACTCTTCGATTCGGCTGACTAGGTCAAATTGGTATTTCGCAGGTGGCTACACTTCTAGAAAACGGTCTTTCACGAACAAAGTATAATAAAACTTGTACCACGCTAGGATAAATGTCTCGAGCGTCTCGGTTCTTATGTTAAAAAATAGCCATGTAGTTTCACTGTGTATATGTTTTGTTTTGCCTATTAAACTGTCGCCAAAACAAAAAAGGAAAAAATAATGTGCGTTACTTTTCGATTTACCCTCGTACTTATATACGCGGCTAAGCGTTACGTACCTTTCTGGCTAAGCGTTACGTACCTTTCTGGCTAAGCGTTACGTACCTTTCTGGCTAAGCGTTACGTTCCTTTCTGGCTAAGCGTTAGGTACCTTTCTGGTTAAGCGTTACGTACCTTTCTGGCAAAGCGTTACGTACCTTTCTGGCTAAGCGTTACGTACCTTTCTGGCTAAGCGTTACGTTCCTTTCTGGCTAAGCGTTAGGTACCTTTCTGGCTAAAGCGTTACGTACCTTTCTGGCTAAGCGTTACGTACCTTTCTGGCTCAGCGGTAGCACGTGCGTTATGGGAAAGGACCTTTGGCATCCTTCCCTCTATCCCTAATAAGACCGCGAAAAAGTCAGAATCGAAGATTTTGCGAAATTTATGTATTACGTTTATAAGTTGCATATAAACACGGAATGATGCGAAACGGGCTTTTCTAAAATAAACGGGCCTATCCGGTGGCGCAGTCGTCCAAGAGCTGACTTCTGACTATTCGGTTACATCTAAAATCTCTGCCTTATGTTTCCAATGGTAAAACTTCTTTACATATTTTCTTCGCAATTAATGTATTCCTAAGGATGAAAATTTGCACATCGATAAAACTAACTTTAAATTATACCATGGGATACTTAATGCTTACTCAAACATAGCCATAATTAAGCAATCCAGCATTTGTTTTTCTACTAACGTCGTCAATGTACAGGTCGCGCCATCTATTAACAGTTCTGAACATTACTCAAAGAAAAATGATTGATTTTTAATATAATTATGGTTATGTTTTAGCAAGTATTAAGTATCCCATGCATGCTATAACTTAAAGTTAGTTTCATCGATGTGCAAATTTTCATCCTTGGGAATACATTAATTGCGAAGAAAATATGTAAAGAAATTTTACCATTGGAAGCATGAGGCAGAGATTTTATGTGGAACCACCTTAATTGTTCGAATCTCGGTGAGGGATGAATGTTGTGTTTGTCTTATGGCCCTGGTTCTCTGCCTTCCCTGGGACCAGTGGCCCTAAAATAGGGATGTGCGACTGTTAATAGCCCATTGAGTAACTCGCGGCGGTTGTTAAACCAATAAAGAAAAAAAAAAAAAAAACGGAATTACTGACTATGGAAATTCTATCAAATTACGTAAGTTAGAAGAAACGGGTACTTTTAAAAACGTAAATTTCATTAAAAGGCGGACACCTACGGGCAACTTTGTTGAATTATCAAGGAAAAATAATCAGAAACTGTATCGCACTTAGATATTATTTAATTCAAGAACATCCTAAAATATTTCTTTCCTACTGTTTTTCCTTCAATGTTGCGACTTTCCATTATGTTGTAAATTATATTTCGCGGATGTTCGTAAGTTGTAGATAAATATCAATAGCAACCCTTATCCGCTAAATGTTACTCGAGATTGTTTAGGAAAATAACACTTAAAAATACTTCAAATGTTATTTAAATTAAGAAACACCTTAAAAACATCCTGGTCTACAGTTTCCTTCCAACAAATAGTATATTTCGCATTTTTGCTTTTTGGTGTATATTCTGTGTTTAAATATACACCGATCAGCCATTACATTATGATCACCCAGCCTAGAGAAATGAGCGCGCCTGGAGACCGAAAAGTGGCGCAGATGAAGTTTACAGAGCAGCATATACACTGAACTGCCAGATAACTGGTACAGACGAGCTTATGCAAAATACATAGCAACGTCACCTATGCGCGTACTCGGTTGCGTCTGCCAGTGCGTATATAAAGCGATAGACATCCTTGCCAGCTGTCGAGCTGTTTTCGGCATGAGAATGACAAGTAATAACGATTTAAGCGATTTTCAACGCGGTGTCATAGTTGGCGCTCGTGAGATGGGCCATAGTATTTCGGAGGTAGAAACGAAGTTCGGATTTTCACGGACGACCATTGCAAGGGTGTACCGTGATTACAAGAATTCCGGTAAAACCTCCAACATACGGTACCAGTGTGGCCGTAAAAAGACATTGGGTGGACGTGACCATCGTCGGCTGTCAAGAAATCGTTTCACGCGATAGGCGTGCAACACTCTCACAGGTATCATCGGAATTCAATGCTGGAGCCGCAACAAGCATCAGCGTCCGGACTGTGCAAAGTATCCTGCACGATATGGGCTTTGGGAGCCGACGACCAACTCGAGTCCTCTTGATGAGAGCACGACACAGAGCTATGTGCCTCTCTTGGGCACGGCAACACAGCCACTGGACACTTGATGACTGGAAACAAGTAGCCTGGTCTGACGAGTCGCGTTTCGAACTGTATCGGGAAGATGGAAGGATTCGTGTGTGGCGTAAACCCCATGAAGCCGTGGATCCCGCCTGTCAACAGGGAACTGTACCGGCTGCTAATGGGTCCATAATGGTATGGGGTGTGTTTAGCTGGACTTCACTGGGACCCCTGGTACGTCTACAAACGTCTGTGGCAGGCTAACGCTATGTGCGCATCCTTTCTGAAGAGGTACAGCCGTTCATGTCTTGCATTCATGCTGATAGGTTGGGTCTGTCCCACAGGACAATGCACCTCCACACAAGTGTCGGGATGCCACATTAGGGTTAGAAGAGCATTCATCTGAGTTTGGGGTGTTGCCATTCCACCCAACTCTCTAGATCTGAACACATTTGGGATGCCATGCAACGCGCTATCTAGCACAGGAATCCGAGACCTCGGAAGACACCCGAATTGTGGAACGCTCTGTAGGAAGTATGGTGTGCATTGCCTACAACATATTTCCAGAAGCTAGTGTAGTCCATGCCCTGTCGTATTTCTGCAGTCCTGCGCTCCCGTGGTGGACGTACCAAGTATTAGACTGGTGTACCAGTTTTTTCTGTCACTTCAGTGTATATTAATACCACCCGAGGACCGGCTTTCGCTAAGTAGAGTGTTCAGAGTCAGAATGGGAAAAGCTGCCTATTTATCTGAGTTTGATAAAGGACGAATTGGGATGGCACGGCACCTCGGAACTAAGATCTAGGAAACGGCGCGGCTTGTGGGTTGTTCACGTGCCGCTGTAGCGAGTACGTATCAAAAGTGGTGCACATAGGCCCAAACAGCGAACCGTCGTCCACCGTGTGTCGTCTACAGCTCTGATTCCAGAGGGGAGCGGAGACTGTCGCGCATTGTTCACAGCGACCGCAGGGCCACAGTGCGACAAATCACCCGCAGCTACAACAGTGGTGATCAGGGCAATGTGTCACAGCACACAGTTCATCGCAGACTTCTACGCATGGGCCTGCGTATAGCAGAAGACTCAGCCAGGTCCCCATGCTCACTGAATATCATCGCCAACAACGCATGAAATGGGCCGAAGAGCATCGAGATTGGACCGTGGATGGTTGGAAGAAAGTTGCCTAGTTCTGACGGTTCTGACGATTCAAGATTCCCGGTGTATCACGTAGACGGCCGAGCGCTGATACGCTGATAACCAACGGAGGCTATGGCACATGGATGCACTGTGGGCGATGTTTTCTTGGGACACTTTAGCCCCCATTATCTCAATAGCACAATCACTGACATCTGTCAGGTATCTGAACATCGTTGCGGACCAAGTTCACCCATTAATAGCATCTGTGTTCCCTGCTGGTGATGGTCATTACCAACAGGATAATGCGCCGTGCCAGACTGCCAGAATCGTCAAGGAGTGGTTCGAGGAACAAGCTGGTGACTTTCTGTTAATGCTCTGGTCTCCAAATTCACCTGACATGAACCCAATCGAACATTTGTGGGTCGACTTGAAAAAGCGGGTTCGCGCTAAATCATCACCAACCCGAAATGTACGGGAACTGGAGGACCTGCTGTTGACATTATGGTACCAGACACCCCAGGATACTTATCGGAACCTCATCGAATCGATGCTTTGCCGAGTGGCCGCTGTTTTGCAGGCTGAAGGGGTTCCTACAGTTTATTAGGTAGCTGGTCATAATGGCGCATCGTTGTACAGAAGATGTAAAAAGAAACTTATATTGTAACCTCATATTTCTTACAATGTTTCTTGGAATTGCTAGGAGAAAAATACTCCGCAATATTCTTCAAATGATATCTAAATTAAAAATACCAAAGTATTTCTGTCATAAGGTTTCTTTTTAAACATTTGCTTAGCAATTTTTCATTATGAATTGTAATCGTGTCCAAATATGTCGCTACTGTAGTTTGTATTGATAAACATCCACAGCAATTCGTATCCCGTAAAATATTCTTTCGAATTGTAGAAGAATGAAAAATTCGCAAACAAATTGTTTAGGGATTATTTAAATTAAAAGAGCTCTTAAATCCTATTCTCCAAAGTTTTTCTTTCAATACTGACTTTGAAACTTTAAGGTGTTTCCACCTAAAATCTGTACGCTATGTTTCCAATGGTAAAAACTTCTGTAGACATTTTCTTCGCAGTAAATGTATTCCCAAGGATGAAAATTTTGCACATCGATAAAAATAACTTTAAATTATGTTATGGAATGTTTAATATTTGCTAAAATTTAACCATAATTATATTAAAAATCAAAAATGCTTCCTTGTGTGATGTTGAGACCTATTAATAGATGGCGCAACCTGTACGTTGATGATGGCGGCGGACAAACAAATGCTTGACGACTCATTTCGGAATTAGAAATCAGCAATACCTACAATTCTGTTGACATTTGCAGCCAAATTATTGTCAGAAAATTTAATGTAAGCGGCTCAAATCATTCTAAATAATACAGACTAACGCCTAGATAAACTCAAATTTTGATTTCATTTCGAAAATTAACAAAATTATTGAAAAATATCACCAGTATTGCTGGTTTCTAATTCGAACATAAGCCACTAAACATTTGTTTGTCCACTGACATCATCAATGTGCAGGGCGCGCCATATAGTAACAGGTTTCAACATGTTTGTCCACTGACGTCATCAATGTGCAGGGCGCGCCATATAGTAACAGGTTTCAACATGTTTGTCCACTGACATCATCAAGGTGCAGGGCGCGCCATATAGTAACAGGTTTAAACATGTTTGTCCACTGACATCATCAATGTGCAGGGCGCGCCATATAGTAACAGGTTTCAACATTACCCAAGGAAAAGTTATTAATTTTGAATGTAATTATGGTTAAATTTTAGAAGATATGAAGTATGCAATGCTATAATTTAAAGTTATTTTTATCGATGTGCAAATTTTCATCCTTGAGAATACTTTAGTTTGCAAAGAAAATATCTACAGAAGTTTTAACATTCGAAACCTGTATTTAAATATTTTGAAAAGTTGCAGATAAACACTAACAGTAGTTTTTATCCTCTATGTTTCTCGGATTTGCTTGGTGAAATAACATCTAAAAATGTTACTCAAATGCAATTCCATGCAAGTTTTCCTTTCCATATCTGCTTTGTAACTATTCGTCATGGCTTTTAGTCTCAGCTAAATTTAATATGTTAGGAAGTTCAAGATAAACATCACCAGTGCCTTCAGAACGTTTAGGAAGAAAGCTCTTAAAAATATTACTCGTATGTTATTTATGTAAAAGAATACTTTAAATCGTTCCTCGAAATTTGTCCTCCGCAAAACAAAATAAAACAACTTTGAATCGTTATTTCAGAGTAAACATCTGCCTGAAATGTTTGTCGAAGGCAGTTTGAAATAACAAAAACAAGATCCAACTGATATTCAAGCTGTGCATAAAAGTAACTAGCCCAAAATTTTACTGAAGCATGTTTTAAATTAGAATTTTCAACCTGCGTTCAAAGGGCGTATACAGCTCCCCGTCTGAGAATTAAGGTACTCTTGAAAAGAGTTTATTCTGATCAGCGGAAACCTTAAAGAAAAATTTATTGATTGGAAGCAGTAGCTAGGACAGATTCTTTTTTGTTTTTCTCAATAGTAACTACATGAACTTACCCTATTTTCTTAAAGTAAAAACAACGCTGTTGTAAAAATACGTTGGAGCATAGAAAATGCTCCAGCATGAAGGAATGTGCGAAATAAGACTAACATGTGGACAAGTTGGTGGGTAAGAAGTTATGACGCACTACAGAGCTAAAGCATGTGTCAAGCCGACAAATCTTCAGCGATACATTCCGTCCGTGTAGCTTAGTTGGGAGAGCAACTCACCCTGGAGTTAGGAGACGCGGAGTCGATCATCGTCACGGACAAATTTGTGTTTTAACATTGGCGCCCGAACGTAAAAATGGACCCACTGGCCTTTGGATTCTTCGGAAAATGTGTGATGTCCGCTCCATACATCGTCTGGAATTAATGAAGAATTCGTTCTGCGCTTAACAAAAAAAAAAAAAAAAAAAAAAAAAAGAGGTAGATGATAGGACGGACTACAGAGGTAAAGCACGTGTCAAGACTACAAATCTGCACGACGCATTCAGTCCGCGAAGCTTAGTTGGGAGAGCAACTTACTCCGGAGTGAGGGGACACGGCTTCGATGCCGTCACGAACAAATTTGTGTTTTCATAAAGTGGTGTAAATTTTGCGGGATTACATGAATGCGGTGGGAGAGGAGGCAGTATAATGTGGCCTATACATCCAGCAACACGATGTGATATCAGGACCGTAGCTAGGTCCCAGAACCGGGGGAGGGGGGAGTCATGAGGGCTGAAGGCTCATTTGGGGGGGGGGCATACATGCAAACTGCGTTTTCCCACGAACGCAGACGCAAGTTTTGCTTTGTTAATTTACTTCATTACGAAGTAATTATGCCAAAAGTAAAAAAAAAAATGAGATAAAACACAAATTATGAAAGAAAAGAGAACTCTCTTGAAATATAAAAAATAAATCACAATCTTTGAATTTGCTTTATGGTGGTCCAGCAGCACCTTCCTTATAGCTGGAATAAAAATAATTCCCAATTAGCTTGCCTTTTTTTTAATTAATCTACTGTACTTGTCTATTTACCGTGGGTCCACGCAATGGCATCGGGGGTTTACTGATGTCATAATTCAACTTTTTCTACTCCTCTTCTTCGGTTTCACTTTTTCCCTCCATCTTTAATCGCGTATTATCCTTCGCTGGTGTTTGGTGGTAGCCACTTCTTACCGTGGTAAATATCCATACCCCCTTTTCCTCTTAAAAGTCAAGAGCACCAGAATCCCGCCAAAAAAAAAAACTCTTTTGTCCAGTATCAGCAACGTAAAAACAAACCTGCTGGACTTAAAACAGTGAACCACAAGATGTTCAAAGCTCTTTCTCTCACGCAAGTGCAAGGATTTCCCTTCAGAACTATTTTCCAACGCGTAGAGGGATACATTTAGTCAAAATGTCACTACGACAGCACTTCTTTGTAGGCAACGAATTACCTGAGAGATTCTAAACAGCAGCTTACCATCTCATTGTCACTTACCAAATGACGAAACCGAGGTTTAGCCTTCTGCCCAACTTCAGCACTTCTTTGCAGGCGACGAACTATCCAGAAGCTTTTAAACAGCAGCTTTGAATCTCATAGGCATTTATCAAATGACGAACGGGAGTTCAGCCTTTTGCCCAACGACAGCACTTCTTTGCAGGCAACGAACTACATGGAAAGCTTCAAATCGGCAGCTTAGCATCTCATAGTTCTTTACCAATAACGAGCAGGGGTTAGCCTTCTCCCCGACTACAGCACTTCTTTGTAGGAAACGAACTACATGGAAGCTTTTAAACAACAGCTTAGCATTTCATAGTTACTTTCCAATGACGAACGGGAGTTTAGTATTCTGCCCAACTATAGCACTTCTATGTAGGCAGCGAACTACATGGAAGCTTCTAAACAGCAGCTTAGCATCTCATAGTTCTTTACCAATAACGAGCAGGGGTTTAGCCTTCTCCCCGACTACAGCACTTCTTTGTAGGAAACGAACTACATGGAAGCTTTTAAACAACAGCTTAGCATTTCATAGTTACTTTCCAAAGACGAACGGGAGTTTAGTATTCTGCCCAACTATAGCACTTCTATGTAGGCAGCGAACTACATGGAAGCTTCTAAACAGCAGCTTAGCATCTCATAGTTCTTTACCAATAACGAGCAGGGGTTTAGCCTTCTCCCCGACTACAGCACTTCTTTGTAGGAAACGAACTACATGGAAGCTTTTAAACAACAGCTTAGCATTTCATAGTTACTTTCCAATGACGAACGGGAGTTTAGTATTCTGCCCAACTATAGCACTTCTATGTAGGCAGCGAACTACATGGAAGCTTCTAAACAGCAGCTTAGCATCTCATAGTACTTTACCAATAACGAACAGAATTTTAGCCTTCTGCCCGACTACAGCACTTCTTTGTAGGAAACGAACTACATGGGAGCTTCAAAACAGCAGCTTAGCATCTCATAGTCACTTACCAAATGACGAACAGTGGTTTAGCTTAGTGCCCAACTACAGCACTTTTTTGTAAACAACGAAGTACCTGGAAGCTTTTAAACAGTAGCTTAACATTTCATAGTCACTTACCAATGACGAACAGGGGTTTAGCCTTCTGCCCGACTACATCACTTCTTTGTAGGTAAAGAACTGCATGGAAGCTTCTAAACAGCAGCTTAGCATTTCACAGTCACTTACCAATGTCGAACAGGGGTTTAGCCTTCTTCCCGACTACAGCACTTCTTTGAAGGAAAAGAACTACATGGAAGCTTCAAAACAGCAGCTTAGCATCTCATAGTCACTTACCAAACGACGAACAGGGGTTTAGCTTTGTACCCAACTACAGCTCTTCTTTGTAGACAACGAAGTACCTGGAAGCTTTTAAACAGTAGCTTAGCATCTCATAGTCACTTACCAATGACGGACAGGGGTTTAGCCATCTGCCTGTCCACAGCGTTTCTTTGTAGGCAACGAACTACATGAAAGTTTTTAAACAGCAGCCCTGCATCTCATAGGCATATACCAAATGACGAACGGGAGTTCAGCCTTTTGCCCAACTACAGCACTTTCTTTGTAGGCAACGAAATACATGGAAGCTTCAAAACAGCAGCTTAGCATCTCATAGTCACTTACCAAATGACGAACAGGGGTTTAGCTTAGTGCCCAACTACAGCACTTCTTTTTAAACAACGAAGTACCTGGAAGCTTTTAAACAGTAGCTTAGCATTTCATAGTCACTTACCAATGACGAACAGGGGTTTAGCCTTCTGCCCGACTGCATCACTTCTTTGTAGGTAAATAACTGCATGGAAGCTTCTAAACAGCAGCTTAGCATTTCACAGTCACTTACCAATGACGAACAGGGGTTTAGCCTTCTGCCCGACTACAGCACTTCTTTGTAAGAAACGAACTACATGGAAGCTTTTAAACAACAGCTTAGCATTTCATAGTTAATTACCAATGACGAACGGGGGTTTAGTCTTCTGCCCAACTACAGCACGTCTTTGTAGGCAGCGAACTACATGGAAGCTTCTAAACAGCAGCTTAGCATCTCATAGTTCTTTACCAATAACGAGTAGGGGTTTAGCCTTCTGCCCGACTACAGCACTTCTTTGTAGGAAACGAACTACATGGAAGCTTTTAAACAACAGCTTAGCATTTCATAGTTACTTTCCAATGACGAACGGGGGTTTAGTATTCTGCCCAACTATAGCACTTTTATGTAGGCAGCGAACTACATGGAAGCTTCTAAACAGCAGCTTAGCATCTCATAGTACTTTACCAATAACGAACAGAGGTTTAGCCTTCTGCCCGACTACAGCACTTCTTTGTAGGAAACGAACTACATGGGAGCTTCAAAACAGCAGCTTAGCATCTCATAGTCACTTACCAAATGACGAACAGGGGTTTAGCTTAGTGCCCAACTACAGCACTTCTTTGTAAACAACGAAGTACCTGGAAGCTTTTAAACAGTAGCTTAGCATTCCATAGTCACTTACGAATGACGAACAGGGGTTTAGCCTTCTGCCCGACTACATCACTTCTTTGTAGGTAAAGAACTGCATGGAAGCTTCTAAACAGCAGCTTAGCATTTCACAGTCACTTACCAATGTCGAACAGGGGTTTAGCCTTCTTCCCGACTACAGCACTTCTTTGTAGGAAACGAACTACATGGAAGCTTCAAAACAGCAGCTTAGCATCTCATAGTCACTTAACAAACGACGAACAGGGGTTTAGCTTTGTGCCCAACTACAGCTCTTCTTTGTAGACAACGAAGTACCTGGAAGCTTTTAAACAGTAGCTTAGCATCTTATAGTCACTTACCAATGACGGACAGGGGTTTAGCCATCTGCCTGTCCACAGCGTTTCTTTGTAGGCAACGAACTACATGAAAGTTTTTAAACAGCAGCCCTGCATCTCATAGGCATATACCAAATGACGAACGGGAGTTCAGCCTTTTGCCCAACTACAGCACTTCTTTGTAGGCAACGAAATACATGGAAGCTTCAAAACAGCAGCTTAACATCTCATAGTCACTTACCAAATGACGAACAGGGGTTTAGCTTAGTGCCCAACTACAGCACTTCTTTTTAAACAACGAAGTACCTGGAAGCTTTTAAACAGTAGCTTAGCATTTCATAGTCACTTACCAATGACGAACAGGGGTTTAGCCTTCTGCCCGACTACAGCACTTCTTTGTAAGAAACGAACTACATGGAAGCTTTTAAACAACAGCTTAGCATTTCATAGTTAATTACCAATGACGAACTGGGGTTTAGTCTTCTGCCCAACTACAGCACGTCTTTGTAGGCAGCGAACTACATGGAAGCTTCTAAACAGCAGCTTAGCATCTCATAGTTCTTTACCAATAACGAGCAGGGGTTTAGCCTTCTCCCCGACTACAGCACTTCTTTGTAGGAAACGAACTACATGGAAGCTTTTAAACAACAGCTTAGCATTTCATAGTTACTTTCCAATGACGAACGGGGGTTTAGTATTCTGCCCAACTATAGCACTTCTATGTAGGCAGCGAACTACATGGAAGCTTCTAAACAGCAGCTTAGCATCTCATAGTACTTTACCAATAACGAACAGAGGTTTAGCCTTCTGCCCGACTACAGCACTTCTCTGTAGGAAACGAACTACATGGGAGCTTCAAAACAGCAGCTTAGCATCTCATAGTCACTTACCAAATGACGAACAGTGGTTTAGCTTAGTGCCCAACTACAGCACTTTTTTGTAAACAACGAAGTACCTGGAAGCTTTTAAACAGTAGCTTAACATTTCATAGTCACTTACCAATGACGAACAGGAGTTTAGCCTTCTGCCCGACTACATCACTTCTTTGTAGGTAAAGAACTGCATGGAAGCTTCTAAACAGCAGCTTAGCATTTCACAGTCACTTACCAATGTCAAACAGGGGTTTAGCCTTCTGCCCGACTACAGCACTTCTTTGTAGGTAACGAACTACATGAAAGCTTTTAACCAGCAGCTAAGAATCGCATAGTCCCTTACCAAATGACGAACAGGCACTGTAAAAAAATTTCTGAAATTGACGAGCCACTTTCCGTCGTTTCTCTCGTGAATTAACGAAACGTATTTCTGATACAATTCTTTTCGTGAAATGACGGAAAGAAACCTGAATTTCACGGATTTTTCGTACTATGGGAAAATTCAGAGTTTCCAGAAACCTTTCCTCAGTTTCTTTCTTATATTGACGGTAAATTACCGTTTTAGAGATGTGTTAACGGAAACTTCTGCATTTTTAGAAATATTTCAGCAAGTCCTTTCGTATATTGACGGAAAAACTCCGTTCTCACTTCTTCCGTATCCGTATAACGATGAATTATCGGTAATAGGAGCGATTGGTGAGAACACTTGAGGTTTGATTAAACTTTAAAATTTCAATCGTCTATCGAATTTTGGAGTTCCGTAGCGAGATCGGATATTGTGGATAGCATATCGCATGAATTTTGTTTATTGTGGCACAGGATATTTCTTCTCCTCTCCCCTATTTTGTGCACCACATATTTATTATATATTGTGTTACTGTATAAAACCGGGTACTTATTGCACAGATGATTATAGGACGTCTGTGTATCAGTCTTTGGACAACTTAAGACAAAAGCTATTAAGAGTATGTTTTATATTTATGAGCTATTTCTTTTTTGGTGAAATAATACTATGAAAAAGTACATTTTACCTTTTTTAAAGATAACTGAAAGTCATTGTTAGTTTAAAAAAATAAAGTTTCAAAGCATTTTGTTGCTTCGAAAAATCAGGATGAAAAATGCTTAATTTGTGAAAATACCTCCTACTGAAAAAGAAATTATTACAAAACTTATTCCGAAAAACAATTAGCTCCAACAGAAAGCAAAATGATTAAATCACTCGTATTAATGACAAAAAATCAATTTCATTGTTGCGTAGTTTGTTTTACGATGTACGTGACGCAAATTCCCGAGGTTCTGTGGCTCAGTGGGTAAAGGCGTGCGTTACTTCTTCAAACTGCCGGGGTTCATATCTGACTCGAGCGGAAGCATTATCTGGGAAAAGGGCTGAAAAATTGTATGTTCTTGGTTTTGCGGAATTTCAGCTTAAATACGGAAAAACCTGAAATGGATTTTTCTGAAATAAATAGAATTTCTAACTAAGAAAAATCTGTGAAAATACGCAAGTTAAAATGAACGGGCAGTTTTAGAAACGGAAATTTTTGAAAAATACGGATACCTACTGGCAACTTTGCTGCACGTTATTTTTTAGAAATTTTCCATCTTTTACAGTGGGGATTTGGCATTCTGCCCAACTACAGCACTTCTTTGTAGGCAACCAAATACCTGGAAGCTTTTGAATAGCAGCTTAGCATAGTCACTTACCAAATGACGAACAGAAGTTTAGCTTTCTGCCCACTACGCGTCCACCTTCGTCGACACTCCTTCTTTTTTTGCTTTTTTTTTTTTTTTTTTTTGGGTGGTGTTCTTGAAAGAAATTTTTGCTTCTCTCCGAAAAATAAAATTAAAAAAAAAAGGGGGTGGTGGTGTGGTGGTAGTACATCTCTCTTCACTGTCCCCAAACACCGACAAGCCCTCTCACATCTGTCACCATGTGACATAAAATCATTCGCGCAGCTGCTCCTACTGATTCACCTTTAAAAGTAATTTATCAGTAGTTATTCAACGCTTGTTCTGTATCACTTTAATTTCTCTCTTCCCTGGACCAAAGCACCAACAAGCATTGTCACCATGTGGCAGAGAATCATTGGCGCAGCTGCTCCTACTGATTCCCCTTTAAAAGTAATTTATCAGTAGTTATTCAACGCTTGTTCTGTATCACTACAATTTCTCTCTTCCATGGCCCAAAACACCAACAAGCATTGTCACCATGTGGCAAAGAATCATTGGCGCAGCTGCTTGATTCACCTTTAAAAGTAATTTTTCTGTAGTTATTCATCGTTTGTTGCTGTATCACTACAATTTCTCTCTTCCCTGGCCCAAAACACCAACAAGCCCTGTCACCATGTGGCAGAGAATCATTGGCGCAGCTGCACCTACTGATTCACCTTAAAAAATAATTTCTTTGTAGTTATTCATCGTTTGTGTTGTATCACATCAATTTTTCTTGTTTTTGAAAAATGTAATGCACGACAAATGTAATGCACGACAAAGTATGGTTATAATGAAATACAAAAGTCACTTTCAGAAACCAACGAAAGTAAAAGTTCAAAGAATTTACAACAACTAAACGCAGTAATAATTGCCGATGAAACATGGGTGCACTATTTCGACCCCTTCACGAAGCACGCAACGAGTGTCTGGAAACACAGAGGCTCGCCTCCTCCGAAAAAAATTCGCCAAACCAAATCAGCTGGGAAGGTGATGATGATAATTTTCTTTCATTATAAAGGTGTACTCTGCCGGCATGCCGTTCCTCTACAAATTAATGTCAATGCCGAGTATTACATTTCAGTCTTGAAGCGCATGCGACGACACATATCGATTAAGCGACCGGAATTGGTGGGCAGTGGATTTTACACCGTGATAACGCCCGCCCACATGGGGCTGCTTGTGTTCAACAGTTTCTTACGAAATGCAGTATTGAAATCATGCCACAGCCAGCCTACAGTCCTGACCTCGCCCCGTGCGATATCTGGTTGTTTCCAACAATGAAAGAGAAGTTCTGTGGAGCAACATTCAACACAGATGCTGCCGTTATTTAAGCTGTACAGGGGTCGCTAAAGCAGCTTCCACAAAATGCCTTCGCCACATGCTTTGAAAAGTGGACTAAACGGTGGGACCGTTGCATATCATCCGAGGAAAGATACTTTGAGAAAGAATAACATATATTTTGCTGTACCTATATTTCTTCATTTTGTGTGATTTACTCTCAATTTTTACGGAACGGTCGTTGTATATAGTTATGCTCTATTATGATTCAGTAGATAGATAAAGCTGCCTTATGCTTTAAGAGAAAAATGGATAAATAAATTCCCTTAAGCTTCAATAGGCAGATAGATGGCCTTCAGCTTCAATCGGTGAGCGTGAGAACTGTTTAATTTAACTTGTCTCTCTTCTTATTTCCCGCTGAAAGTTCTTGGAAGCAAAGAAGGAAGTCAAGGGACTTCTCTGCGTCTAACGTTGCTGAGAGCACATGGCCTGTGTTTGCGCTGTGTGATGACTGAGAGCGCGCCAATGTTACTAAGAATAGTTCTAGAATATGACAAAGAAATTAAGGACACATCCACATAGCACCGACAGAGTGTCCAATTAATTCAGAGACGAGCAAAGTGCCGCTGGGTCAAAGGTCACTGAAACCGCCTCAGCATAATTAACAGCAATCAAGAGCTCAATTGCGCGTTATTTCTTGTGTTATTCTTACTGCTGGGCCTTCCATCTGCGGACACAAGGGTAAGTAGTCATACGATTATCACGCGGCCAACCCCTTCTTATTAAATAAGTCGCATGATTCCGTAGAGGCTCCTTTTCATCACAGAACGCTCAAAGACCAGAAGTGTTTTGTTCCTGTTTTAAAATACGGTTCGAAAAAAATGGCATTAATCGATGTAGCGCTAATCTTTGCGACAGAGCGGATAAACCTAATTATACATTTACAGTAGCTGTGGGTCTTTTCTGCAAAAGTGGAAATATGATTTATGAACAAGAGCAATCGCTATATTTGAAGAGATCTGACTTAATAAAGTAATCGCCCTGACTATGTGAGAAAGAAAAAAGCAATACTGAATTTCAGTGAAAGTCATGGCCCTCAACAGGGAAGTCGCCAGAGGCATAACTAGGTTTTTCCGCACACGGGGTAAACCACAAAATATTGCCCCGGATTTGTCTTTTTATTTTTCATATATAACTTACATATATATGTATCATCATCATCATCATTGTCAACCATTATCAATCCACTGCTCGACGAAGGTCTCCCCAAGTTTCATCCACAACGGTCTGTCTTGTGCCAGTCTCCTCCATGTCACTCCTGCATACTTTCGAATTCCATCCACCCATCTCCCATTTGGTCTTCTCCTGGGTCTTTTCCTGTCCCTTGGAATCCAATCTAAAATTTCGGCTGTCCATCGATGGTCTGTTCTTCTGGCAATATGTCCAGCCCATTGCCATTTCAGGGATTTAACTCTGATGATGATGTCTTCCACTCATGTCATTTTTCGGATCCACGAGTTCCTCTTCTTATCTCTACTGGTTACACCAAGCATGCATCTTTCCATGCTCATTTGAGTTGTCTGCAGCCTTTGTATGCCTCTTTTAGTTAAGGTCCACGTCTCTGCACCATACGTAAGCACTGGAAGGATACATTAATCAAACACTTTTCTTTTAAGATATAATAGCATATTGCTCTTGAAAATTATGCTGTTTCTTCTAAAAGCTCTCCAGGCAAGTTTTGTACGCCGATTAATTTCTTCATCAATGTGACCCTCACTTGATATCTGCTGTCCAAGATAAACATACGTGTCTGCTATCTCCAGCTTTTCTCCATCAATCGATAAATCTTCATTTCTTGTAAAAGCATTGAACATCACTTTTGTCTTCTGAAAGTTCATTTTTAATCCCACTTCTTTACTCTTGTCAGCAAGTTCCTGGATCATACTCTGCAGCTCTGATGGGGTAGTTGCGAAAATGACTACGTCATCAGCGAAACGAAGGTGGGTTAGGTAATCTCCATTAATCTTTTTCCTCTTGTTTTCCCAGCTCAGCAACTGAAAGACACCCTTCAATGTGGCATTAAAGAGCTTCGGAGATATGGTGTCACCTTGTCTCACTCCCTTTCCAATATTTATGTGCGTTGTATTTTCAAACAGCCGAATCTTTACACTTGCATTTTCATAGATGTTATTAATAATATTAATGTATGCATCTTCAATACCGCAGGATTTCAGAGCCATTGTAACTGTTGATGGTTTCACCGAATCAAAGGCTTTTTCATAATCGATAAAAGCCATGCACAATGGAAGTTCATATTCCCTCGCTCTTTCAATTAGTTCTCTCAGCACATGGATATGATCTATTGTGCTGTAGCCACTCCTGAATCCAGCTTGTTCTCTCGGTTGAGCCATGTCCAGTGTTACCTTCAAACGGTGTGCAAGAACTTTAGTGAAGATTTTATAAACCACTGATAGGAGGCTGATAGGTCTGTAGTTCCTGAGATCCTCAATGTCACCTTTTTTATGTAGCAGGATCATTGCAGCATTGTTCCAATCCTCAGGAATCTTCCCGTCATTAAGGCATCGAGTGAAAATTTGGGCGAGTATTGTTTCGATTTCTCCACTTGCTTCTTGTATGATGTCTACAGTAATTCTATCTTCTCCTGGAGCTTTTTCCCGCTTCATGTTCTTGATTGCATGTGCAACTTCTGCTGGGAGGACTAGAAGAACTCTGGTACTGGTACCTTTCATGATGCCTGGAGTACATGTATCATCCCTTTCATATAATTTGGAGTAGAAATCTTTCACTCTTGTCAAGATTTCGCCTCTATTTCTTGTTACAGAACCATCTTCTTTTCTCAGTGCCATTATCTGTTTTCTTCCCTTACTGAGATGTCCCTTTGCTATCTTTAGGCTATGGTTGTTTTCAATTTTCTTCACTAGTTCACAGTTGAATTTCCTTACGTTTTCAGTGATACTTTTTCGTACTGTCTTGCATAGCTCTATATATTCAACTTTGGAAGTCACATCTTCTTTAGTTGTCCTCATCTCTCTTCTTTTTTGCATCAACATTTTGGGTTTTCCTGATAATTTGTTCACATGCAACTTGTTCTTAGACCCAGCTAATTTTGTTGCTGTTTCCATAACAGCTTTGGTTACTTTTCTGTTAACTTCAGAGATGTCCACTTCTTCCGATGTTAGGCCTTCTAAAGCAGAGAATCTGTTCTTCAGTTCCAACTTGAAGGTATTATGGTGTTTTTTAAGGTTGGTTATGTCAATATATTTTGTTTCTCTTATGAGCTTGCCACGTTCGAGTTTAGTGTTGAGGTGCATCTTACATCTCACCAATCTATGGTCACTACCTGTGTTGAACTTGTTTAGCACACTGCAGTCTTCTATGACGAATTTTTTGTTACACATAATAAAATCAATTTCACTTGTCATCCCATTTGGATGTCTCCATGTTCATTTCCTGTGTGGCTTTTTCTTGAAAAAGGAGTTCAAGATGAAAAACCCTTCTGCCTCTGCAAACTCATCGAGAGTATTTCCACACTGGTTTCTTTTGCCGTGACCGAATTTATCTACTGAAGTTTCATTCTGTTGCTGTTGCCCTATTTTTGCATTGAAATCTCCTATTATTATCTTCAAGTGCTGCTTACCTTTGTTATTTAGATGACGAATTTCCTCATAAAATTCTTCAATTTCTTCTTCAATATGACTTGTGGTGGGTGCATAAGTTTGAATAATCTGAGCTTGGTATCTTCTCGAGAGTTGGATGACGAGTCGTGCAACTCTGTCAGAGGAACTTTCATCTTCTACAACTTTATCCTTCAGTTTCTTGTTTATTATAAATCCAACACTACTAGTTCTGCCAGTGTCTGTCCCACGATAGTAGAAGAGATGTCCACTTTTCAGTTCAATGAGATCTTCTCCTTTTCTTCTTACCTCACTTAGCCCGACGATGTCTCACTTGATCCTTTGTAGTTCTTCTTGCAATTCAAGAAGCCTTGAATCAGAAGATAGGGAGCGTCCATTGTAGGTAGCCAAGGTCAGTATCAGATGGCAGCCTAGGCCGGTCCTCCGGGAATTCTTAACACCCTCTGCCTTCATGTCGCACTGGCCGCTGCCTTGGCCAGGTACATTCCAGCTGCCGGAGACTGAGGGCCAAAAGTTAAGTTGTGGAGTCATTTCGGAGAGGTTTGGCCATAACTCACCACGCTGGCCAAGCGGGTTGGTGAGTGTGGGATAGCATTTCTTCTAATCCCGATGGTATAGTTATACCGCTATTGGCGGTCGTCAGAGCCCCTTTAGTGGGAACAGGATGCACCACGAGAAGGCGGGGTTGGCATTTGTCAAGGAGAGGCTGTGATGTTACGCATCATCTGACCTTACATCCCCCCCACACACACATATATATATAGAGGATGGTATTAACTACTGAAAGGAACCTTAGTGCTATGGATAAGAAGGTCCTATTAAAAATAAAAAATTAAATAATATAGGTAAAATCACAAAAAAACTTAAAAATCTGTTTATAAAAGAAAATAAAAATAAATATAAAAGAAAACTAGTTATTCACTCACCAGAATAGCTATACTAAAAATAGTAAAACTAACATTAAAATTAATAGGATTCTGAATAATCTACAGAGGCTCACTAAGGTGATTAAATACATGCAAAGATTATTAAATACACTACTTGTGTATTTCATGATATTTCTAATGTGTTTTGGAGAGTTTAGTCTGCCCTTTCTGATCATACAGGTCCACAATCTTAATTATATATATTTTTTCTCCGGTTAAAATCTCCGCGAGTAGGATTTATTCGGAGTGTGGAGGCCTTCAGCCCCACCCACACTGCCCCCCAGCGACTGGGTAGGGACAGGGGTGTTTGGAAGTTTGGGTTGAAAAGTCAGCCATGTTTCCTCAAGGGAGAAAGAAGCAAAGTTGCATAAGAGGTAAGCTCTCTTCTTTGTCTTTTGGGCTTTAGTTTTTCCGGGTTCAATATTTGAACTTCTTGTACATTTTTTCTTTTCTTGCTTTAAGCTTTTAGCAAGTCTATCAACTTTTTTGCGCATTTTAACTCTTTCTTTTCTTGGCATTTTTGCGCGTTTTTTAGGGAACTTAAGACAAGCAGCCGCCCGTTTCAATGTTCTTGTAGTCTGCGCTGTATTTTCAATGCAGTTAAGGACTTATTAACTACTTAATTATGCACTTAAAGCACTTCTGAAATACTTTGTACATATTGCAACTAATTGTTTAGTCACATAACCTTCACACAGCATTTCTTTAGTTTATTATTGTCTTTATTTTATTCTCGTTTTTGTGTAGTCAGAAGTAGTGGAGTAGGGGGTTTTTATAATCCAGTTTTCTTTTAAGAATCTGTGCTTTAGAAAAAAATTAATATTTCCTTTTTTATTGCAATGTTAAGAACTTGTAATACTTTTGTATTACTATTCAGGTTCAAAATCTCTCTCGGGCGAACTTGACTATTTGTTAATAACTGAACATTATTTCTAGTTCATTATGTCACTCTTACAACTTGAGTTTTCTATAATCATCTTCTTTCTGTTTAATAGTAACAGATGAAGAGCATGGGTCGGGCCAGGAGAGTTATGGATGTAATCTAAATTGTTAACTTAAGCTAGGTCATACCACTCTGCGGAGGACATGACATATATATATATATATTTTTTTTTTAGGTGGGTTAATTACTTGCATCCATGACTTTGCAGAAACCCATTTCCAAATAGGTCTTTGTGGAAGTGAGAAAATGCAGAGTTTTTGCTGGTCCTTGATAAAGCCAAGGCTCAGTATTCTCGACACTTTCTGCATTCAGTGGTTATTATTATTATTTTTTTCTCCTTCTACTCACACCGGTCAATACATAACCTTTTATATGTTGTACTTGGTGTGAGTTTTAAAATAAAATAAAAAATTTTAGCTTCAGTCTCTTCTTTTTAGAATGTGAATTCTGAATTTTCATAACTGCTGCGTTGCGCGTTTTGATCTTCAGGTTGTTTTGCAACTTTCGTTTTAAATTGTAAAGTTTTTCTTATGATTTCAGCTTTGCTCTTTAGTATATATATATATATGTATGTTGGGTGTGTGTGCAAAAGTTCTACCCGTTTTTGTAATATCATATTAGGGGTATGCAAAAGTTTCCGCCGCCCCCGCTAGAGGGCGCTGTACAGGTATAATCGGCCAGCGACCTGTGCTGTCAGTTTGTACATGAAGCCCAGCATGGCGGTCGATAAAGTTCATTTGCGGTACTGTTTGTTATTCATGTTTAATTTAGGGAAAAGTGCGAGTGAAACATACAGTTCAATATGTCTGGCGTATAGCAAAACGGTTGTGGGTGAGAGGACGGGTCGAGAATGGTTTGCCAGGTTTAAGAAAGGTGATCTAAGCTTGGAAAACAAGCCACGTGCAGGTAGACCGCAGAAACTCGCAGACGAGGAGCAGGAATCGCTGTTGCAAGAGGATACCACACAATCGCCAACGCAACTGACGAAACGTTTGAAAGTGGCTCAATCGACGGTGGTACGGCGTCTACAGGCCTTGGAAGAGATCCAGAAGATTGGTAAGTGGGTTACGCATACACTAACTGGAGCGTAATATTTGTCAACGATTGGGCATCTGCATGTCCTTGCTGAAGAGGTTTCAAGGGAAAATTTTCTTGTGGAAGGTTGTCCAAGGGGATGGAAAATGGGTCTATTGCGACAACCCCGTACGCAATCGATCCTGGGTCGACCCATGCCAGGTATCAACATCCACTGCCAGGATATCCACGGAGAAAAGGTGCTGTTGTGTGTGCGTTGGGATATGCATGGAGTGCTGTACTTCCAACTGTTGAAACCGGGTGAAACAATCACTGCACAACGATATAGTGACCAGTTATTGAAACTGAACGCCGCAATCGAGCAAAAACGTCCATGGACAGGTAAAGGACGCCGCCCAGTCATCCTGTTACACGATGATGGCAGACCACATGTCGGTGCCACCACGAAATCAATCCTTGAACAGTTACACTGGGAGGTTTTACCGCCCCCGGCTTACTCCCCGGACATTGCACCCTCAGACTTTCATCTGTTTCGCTCTATGCAACATACCCTAGCCCAAAAGCGGTTCACCACAGTTCCGGAGGTGGAAAATTTCGTCACTGCGTTCTTCAGGTCAAAATCCGAGTCCTTCTGTCACATTCTGTCACAGCGACATTCATTTGTTGCCTGAAAACTGGCAAAAGGTCATTGATGCTAACGGCCAATATTTCGTTGAATAAATGTGTACTGGTTTCATTATTGTTACTATCTCCTTAAAACGGAGGAAACTTTTGCATACCCCTAATACACTATCTACCAACAAGTAATTGGACACCTGTGATAGCAAAGCAAAACGAAGTTTACTCACCTTCAATAGTTGGTGGAGCCTCAACGAGCGGCGATTACAGCTGCGACCGTCCGGGATATACTCCCAACCAGGCGTTGTACTGCGGCTAGCGGTATTTTCTTCCACTCGGCTTGGAGAAAACAGGTCAGTTCCTTCACCGATTTCAGACGGTGGGGGCACCCCTTAAGTCGACGCTCCAACTCGTCCCAGAGGTGCTCTATGGGGTTAAGGTCCGGGCTCTGTGCAGGCCAGTGCATTCGATTAACCCCATTGTCACCATACCAAGTCATGGTGGACCTCGCAACATGACAGGTGGCATTGTCATCCTGAAAGTAACATGGGTCCACCCCGTAAAACTGCCACAACGTAGGAAGCGCATGATCATCCAAAATGGTGCAGTAGGTCCCGGCGTTGAGTCTACCAGGAATTGCGACCAAGGGTCCCGTGCCATACCAGGAGGAGAAACACCCCCATAGCATAATTCCAATGCCGCCGAAATTTACAGTTGGTACAATACATTCCGGCAGGAGGCGTTCTACAGGCAGACGCCAAACCCAGACAGATGCCGCCCCGGTGGCGCAGTGGTCTAAGCGATGGCCTCTGATCATTCGTCCGAACGGGGTCCGGGTTCGAATCCCGGTGAGGCATGGATGTTGTGTTTGTCTTACGACAATGGCTCTCTCCCTTCCCTGGAACCAGTGACCCTAAATTAGGGACGGGCGACTGCTTACAGCCCATTGAGTTGCTCACGGTGGTCGTTAAACCTCCAATCCAATCCAAACCCAGACCCTGCCATCCGAATGGTAGAGAGTGAACCTTGATTCGTCGCTCCAGAGAACTTGTTTCCACTGTTCAACGGTCCAGTGTCGACGTTCTTTGCACCACGTTAGCCGAGCAGCGCGATTGGACTTGGTGATCAAAGGCTTGTGGACGGCAGCACGTCCATGATAACCGATCAGATGGGCTTCCTTACGGATAGTATTCATCGAAAAAACACTCCCGGACGTCTGTTGAAACTCCTCGCGGATGTGGCCCATCGATCTGGCGCGGTTCTTCCGAATTTCTCTGACCAGCCCCCGTCGGTCTCTAACTCCCAGTTTTTTGGGTCTGCCGGGTCGGGGTACATTCCGACAGTCACCTCTCATGTTCCATTTGCCAACCACGTAGGCCACTGTCGATTTTGGGTACTTCAACTCGCTGGATATGTCACGTATGAATTGGCCATTTCTGTGATACCCGACGATTACACCTTTCCCGAAATCAGAGAGCTCCGAACCGCGTGGCATCTTACATGCGACTGCTTGCGTTGTTGTTTCCCACACACACGATATTTAACGGCGGCCGTGACGTGTATCAGGACCGCAGATATCGTCGATTGCAGGGGTGTCCAATTACTTGTTGGTAGATAGTGTAGATGCAAATTGCGATCGGAGTAGTTACGTCACAGATGACGCTGCGATGCCAAATTTTCGGCCAATAAAGCATGGATCAGTAGAGCATATATAAGCACTAGGTTTTTCCGAGTAAGTCATTCGTAACGGAAATATGGGACGGTGTAACATGGCATGCAAAATGGAGCGTATTAGACATTGTTCACTGTACGAGTTCGATAAAGGCAGTACTGCAGCGGAGGTTTGCCGCAACATCTGTCAAGTGTATGGAGAGGACGCAGTTGATGATAGCACATGTCGCCGTTGGTTTCGGAAATTCCAGGACGGAGACAGAAGCTATAAAGATCAACCACGTCCTGGACGTCCATCAGTGGTTTCTGACGAGCCGTAACAGATGACCCACATTCAGAAATGTGCTGAACACTTTGTCGGTACACAGGATAACAGTCGAAAAACTGATGTATGCGCTTGGGTTCATTATCAAGTTTGATAACTGGGTTCCGCACCAGCTTTCTGCAAAGCAACGACATGAGAGAATCCGTGCCTGGGTTTCTTTGCTTTCTCGTCACAGAAATGAACCGATTTTGGGACGAAATGTAACGGGTGATGAGAAATGGGTAATGTACCGTAATAAGAAGCGTCAGCGGACTGTGCGCCAAAGTGCGGAGCCTGCTCTGTCGACCTCAAAAGGACTGCATCACGAAAAGGTTTTGTTGAATGTTTGGTGGGATTGTAACATCACAGACACTTGATCACAACACAAAACATTTATTACTTTACACAAAAACATAAACTGGAATACACTCTGCGGTACAAACTGAACTTGTTGTCTTAGCCAAAGCTCGGCATGTCCTACTCCTTCAATCTCTCTCTCGCAACTCCTCACATCACTCACCACACGCCCAAGTCATTAAATGTCAATGTATCATTCCGCACTTTTGTGCGTGGAAGTTCGTATTTTACAACCCCTCCTTACTCCAGAGGCACTTTCTCCAGTGGTAAAAAGTTCTTGTCATTTTACAATACAATAGTCATAGTTCACATAATGAGTCATAATCCATTTACAAAGAGAAACATATGAGTTAATTTAACAATCATCTTTACGTGTTTTCCAACAATTTTTATGTATTATATACCACCACCAAAAAAAAAAAAAAAAAAAAAAAAAATGTTTTCTCTAGCAGACACATAGCATGATCAAGGTACCACCACAAAAAAAAAAAAAAAAAAAAAAAAAATGTTTTCTCTAGCAGACACATAGCATGATCAAGGTGGATCATCTAAAGTTGGAACTCTACTCAGTCCATCTGCATTTTTGTGCATAGTTCCCGATCGATGAATTATAACAAAATCATATGCTTGTAAAGCAAGGGCCCATCTCATCAGACGAGCATTTGAACTTGCGTTGGTGCGTAACCAAACGAGAGGGTTATGATCAGTTTGTATGAGGAAATTTTGACCATCCAGGTAGCATTTCAGTTTCTGTACCGCAAATATAATGGCGGCACATTCTTTTTCACTGGTACTGTATGTCTTCTCTGCTGTCGAAAGTTTTCTGCTTAGATAGAGTACAGGATGTTTAGCGCCATCTTCTTGTTCTTGCGAGAGGACGACTCCCATTCCTTGATCTGAAGCATCAGTTTGTAGAATAAATCTACGTTCATAGTCAGAGGCATACAGAACAGGAAAACTAGATAAAGATTTTTTTAGTTCCACAAAAGCTTTCTCACATTGTTCTGACCATATAATTTCCTCTTTACGATTTTTACCCTTCAAGATGTCTGTCAAGGGAGCTGCTATCGAAGAAAACATTGGAATATATCTGCTGTAATATCCCGCCAGGCCCAAGAAAGATCTTACTTGCGTCTTGTTCTTTGGCGTAGGAAAATTTTGTATGGCCTGAACCTTTCGTTCCGCTGGTTTTCGATATCCTTGTCCAACAATATGACCCAAATACAAGACGTGGTCTTGAGCAAACTTACTTTTGGAAGGTTTTATGGTCAAGGAAGCCTTCTGCAACCTCTGTAGCACTTCTTCAAGATGTATCAAATGATCCCCCAGTTTTCGGAAAAAATGGCAACATCATCTAGATATGGTACGGCAAACTCTTCGCAGCCTCTCAAAAGTTCCGACATCATTTTGCTAAAGAAATAAGGTGCGTTCTTAAGGCCAAATGGCATCTTTAAGGGCCGATACGTTCCAAAAGTATTCACAAACGCTGCCAATCGTTGAGCTCTAGCACTTAATGGAATTTGCCAGTACCCTTTTGTTAAATCTAATACTGTAATATACTTCGCTCCAGAAACCTTTTCGAATCTTTCTTCTATGTTGGGCAATGGATAGAACTGGGTCCTTGTCACTTCATTCAATCGCCTGTAGTCAATACATGGGCGTGGATCTCTTCCGTGTACTTCTACCAAAATCATGGGTGATGTATAGTCTGATTCACCAACTTCTATAATCTTGTACTGCAGCATTTTATCTATCTCGGCTTTAAGAATATGTATCTGCCTGGGCGACATTCTATAACGCTTAACTCTTACAATAGCATTACTAGCTAGCTCGATATCATGTTCGACCAAGTGAGTCTTTCCTGGAATATTAGAAAACATTTTCAAGTAATGGCATAATAGTTTTTTCAGATCCTCAATTTGTTGGCCACTTAGGCACTCTCGAAGTTTACTGTTCTCCTCGATATCAGAGAAGTTAAATATATTGGGATTTTTTTCAACTTGCGGAAATTTAATCTCTAAATCCATTTCACCATTTTCACAAACGGGCAATAAGTTCACAAATTCTGGTCATTTATGGTATGGTTTCAGCATGTTAATGTGATATACTTGATGCTTTACATTTTTGCCTTCAAAGCTTACTACATAAGTAGTCTCTGAAATTTTTTCTCAATTTTCCCTGGTCCTTTCCACTGTTCCGCTAACTTATTTGGCCTGCAGGTAACAAAAACCAATACTAAATCTCCTTCTTGAAATTCACGTTTTACCGCATTTCTGTCATACCAATATTTTCTTTTCAATTGAGCCACTTCCATGTTTTTAATGGCAAGTTCTTGACATCTTTTCATCCTATTTATTAACTCAAATACATATTCAGTGACATAGTTTTCTTCTTCAGGATGACCCATCCATTTTTCATACAATAGTGTCATTGGCGTCCTCAAATTTTTTCCATGCACCAATTCAGCAGGCGTAAACCCTGTGCTTTCATGCGTCACAGTTCTCAAAGCAAACAGCGCCGCCGGTAACTGTTTCTCCCAATCCGGAGCAGACTCAAGACATAAAACTCTCAACATCCTTTTAATAGTTCGATGGAATCGTTCTACCGGATTACTTTGGGGATGATATACAGAACTATGAGTAACTTTTATTCCAAAAGGCTCCAGAAATTCTAGTGTCAAAATGCTTACAAAACTGGCTCCTTGATCAGTTTGAATTTCTTTCGGAAATCCCATGCGGCTAAAAATGTGTAACAAAGCGTCAACTACCGACTTGGATCCTATGACTGGTACTGGTACTGCATCTGGATATTTGGACGACAAACACATAGCTGTAATTATGTATCTATTTCCGCTTGAAGTCTCGGGCAAAGGCCCACAGGCATCAACGTTGATTTTTGTAAAAATTTCAGGAATTATTGGAACTATTTTTAAAGGTGATTTCTTTTTGTCCCCAGCTTTTCCAGCACGTTGGCATGAATCACAAGATTTTACAAATTCTTCAATGTCTTTATAACAGTTAGGCCAATAAAAATACTTCGCTATTCTGTCTTTGGTTTTTGTCACTCCTAAATGCCCCGAAGTTCCCTCATGACACATGTTTTTTATTTGTTTTCTATATTGTTCTGGAACAAGAATAAGATCTCCCTCTTCGCCAATCTTGTTGATCTTCTTCTTCACCAACATCACATTTCTTAGTACAGCATAACCATTTGCCTTTTTAAAATCTGTTTTCTCTATTTCTTTTAGAATTTTTTTCAATTCCAAACTTTGCCGTTGATCTTCCATGAAACTTTTTGAATCCATTTTTACCAACTCTAATATGGCTTTATCTTCATCATGCCTCAATGGCAGAATTTCTTCTTCTAATTCATCTGATTCTTCGGAACCCACAGCCTCTCCTTCAAGGGCTTGTTTTTCTTTCTTCCCTGAATCATTCTTTACTGAATTTCTCTCTTCGTTGTTTCGTTTCTGCTTTTCTTGACACCGAGTAACCACAACATTTACCTGTTCTGAATTAAGTGGCCACTCCATATCAATTTTTTTAACAAAGCGGCAGTCTTATTTCCAAGTAAATATCTACCTTGATCTAGCGACTTTCCAATCACTGCAGCCTTAGTTACAATATGACCTAATTCACATTCTAGTTCAACTTCTGCCAATGGTAAACAAACCTTTTGTTCATCCAGAAGATGCTGTACCCACACATGTTCTCCAGTAAACTCACCTGGCGACACATACTCTTGACAAATGATATCAACTGATGAACCTGTATCCCGGAGAATAGGCATGGTAACTCCATTTATTTTTCCTTCAAAGGTATAGGGTGCCAAGAGATCCCCTTCAGTTTCCTCTCTGATTCTATTTACGCTTCCTGAGTTCTGTGGTTTTAGCTTTGGACACTGAGGTCGAATGTGATCATAAGATCCACACTCGTAACACTGAAGCTTCCGTCTGCGATCATACTTTTCTTCATTCTGAGATACATTCCGGTTTGACCACCCTTGTCCTACATCTGACTTAACATAATTTTTGTTATAAAATCCATTTTTCATAAAATTTCCCCGATCATAGTTATCTCTAGTTTTTTCTCACTGCCTTGCATTTTCTTTGAAGCACAAAATTCATTCGACGAATTTTTCTTGACTCCTCCTCTTACACTTTCATAATTGTCCACCATATCAGCCAAATCTGAAGGTGAGACAATATTTGACCATTTATCAATAAAATTCTCCCTTATTTCTATAGGCACTCTCCGCTTCAATTGATCTGTGATCATTAATTTTTTTAGCCCTTCAAAATCGCCTATTTTAAGTCCTGAAATCCATTCATTAAAATAATTTTCTAACTCGAAGGCGAAATCTCTCCAGGTCTTCTCTGATGTACGCATGTGTTGTACAAATTTCAATCTAAATTTCTCTGGACTTAACTTATATCTTTTAAGAAGTAACCTTTTAACATATTCATAGTTTTTAGCATCTTCCACATTTTCTCTGGCAATAAGGGAGTTTGTCGGCAGAATTCTCCCCTGCTCACGGAGCGTATTGTTAATACCATTTAGGCAATCCTGCAAGAAGATCGACGAATGGCGTGTGAAGACATAGTGACGTCAACTAATATTTCAAAAATGTCGGCATTCCGCATTCTACGCGAAAAATTACTGCTGCATCGTGTGTTTTTCAGATGAGTACCTCATCACCTGACGATAGAACATTTGTTAGCCAGAGTTCAGGTTTGTCATAAATGGAAACAAATGATTGCAAAGGATCCAAACTTCCTAAACACAGTAATAACTGCCGATGAAACATGGGTCCACTATTTCAACCCGTTCACGAAGCGTGCAACGAGTGTCTGGAAACACACAGTTTTGCCTCCTCCAAAAAATGTCTGCCAAACCAAATTAGCTGGAAAGGTGATGATGATAATTTTCTTTGATCATGAACGTGTAGTCTGCTTGCATGCCGTTCCTCCACAAATTACTATCAATGCTGAGTATTGCATTTCAGTCTTTAAGCGTCTGCGACGACACATATCGATCAAACGACCCGAACTGGTGGGCAAGTGGACTCTACATCATGACAACGCCCACCAATGTTTGGCTTCTTGTGTTCAAACGTTTCTTACGAAATTCAGTGTTAAAATCACGCCACAGCCTACCTAAAGTTCTGACCTTGCGCTCCGTGCGATTTCTGGTTGTTTCCAACAATGCAGAAGTTTCGTGGCGCAACATTCAACACGGGTGCTGACGTAATTCAAGCTGCACAGGGGTCGCTAAAGCAGATTCCTCCAAATGCCTTCGCCACATGCTTTGAAAAGTGGACTGAGCGATGGGACTGTTCCGTACCATCCGAGGGAAGATACTTTGAGAACGAATAACATATATTTTGCTGTACCTATATTTCTTCATATCTTCTTTTGCGATTGCTAAGGAGTTGTGGTCTATTGGCATGCTGTTTTTATGTCTTGTGGCTCACTGAGTGTGGGAATGAATAATACGGTTGAGCTGTTATACACTAGAATAAACGTGGTCTCCACTCGGGGTCTAGTCCTGGGGTGAACAGGCTGGAACATTTTTCCAACCCCTTTTCTTGGGCGCTATCACGAATATGCTGCTTCATGTCTCTTCCGGGTTCAACCCTGACACTATTCTTCCTTCTGATTGTCAAGTTCCTATACTTGGGCCCCCTCTTCCTGGCACTGCACAATGACGTTGGTTCGCCCATGCAGAAGTTAGGATGAGCTCCGGATGTCAAACGGACCGAATGTAGCTGACAGTAGTGGCTCGCAGTTACAGTAATGTTCGAATGACCTTCAAAAATGTGAACAAAATTCTTGTCTTGCTCATCCGACTAAAGAAAAATAACATAAGATATCCCTCCAAGTAAATAAAGAAAAACAGCGGGGCCCATTGTTGTCGGCAAAAGCAGTGGTTCTTTAGCTGGACGGACTGTCGAACCGATCCTTCATTTCTGAATGTGAGAAACTAACTTCCCTTTAAAAATTTGAGGGGGGAGAAATTATAATTTTAATTATGCCAGAAATTGTTGTAAAAGTTTCAATTCCAATTTTAGTCAAATTGCAAACAGTGATTTTTGCGCCCTCTCTTGAGCTGCGCCAGGAACAGTAGACCCCTTTGTCCCTCCCTAGTTACGCCTCTTGACGTCTCCAAGGAGGTGAGCCCACCATGAAAATTTTCTTGCCCACTCTGCCTCCCACTTAGTTCAAGATGTTCCATCTTTGCGCTTTCCAACCGTAGTTGAAGTCATAGGTCAGGACATAGGAGCGGGATTCTTTCCATCGCCCTTATGCGTTATAACTTATGTAAACATGCTTCGATTGAAACAAAACTTTATCA
Source organism: Macrothele yani (assembly GCA_039090855.1). Lineage (NCBI taxonomy): Eukaryota > Metazoa > Arthropoda > Arachnida > Araneae > Macrothelidae > Macrothele > Macrothele yani. The sequence goes on from CM077028.1 coordinate 41,576,358, forward strand.
TGTTGTTCCGGAGATATACTGAACCGGCTCTGTTGAATATCATCGAAATGGGGTCAAAGGTCAGGGCACAGGAGCGAGATTTATTCTACAGCCATTATCCTCATAACTTGAGCAATAACTTGAGTAATGATTTCTGGTATATTGGAAAGCGTAAAATAATCAATGCATTGCATGATTTTACTAACTTCTCCAATTTTGTTTTAACTTTAAAATTCAGTTTGGACCTTTCCAAGTAATAATGAGCTCAAAGCAACGTTATCTCTACTTCAGTGCAAAATTTGCCGCCAAACAAATACCAAGAAGGAATTGCCGGACGATCATGAAATTTACATATATGTTAATGGGGTCGAGTTTACGTAGGTGTGATGTTAATTTCGGGACCAACCGGTGAGCGCTTACGCCACAGCACGGCATATTATGCAAATTGTCGGTCGTATTTAAGGAGTACGGCGAAGTGAATATAATCAGTCGTCGGCGTACGGACACGTGCGAAGACCCTGAAGAAGCTGAAATGCCTGGACATGGAAGACGTGTACGATTTCAGCAATTATCGGACTTTGAGCGAGGTCGTTCAGTCGGACTCCGCGAGGCCGGGTGGTCGTATCGTCGTATTGCGGAGCGAATTGGATGGGAAGTATCGGTGGTGGTACGATGGTTTGCGCTTTCCAACCGTAGGTTGAAGTCAAGGTGGCGTAGATGGTCCGAGAAACATTCCCACACGAGAAGACGTGGAACCGGGAGTCACAGACGGACTGATGAGCGGACCGATCGACCCATAAGAAGAGCGGCGTTGTCAAGCAGAACATCCACTGATACGCAAATCCAAGCTGCCGTTGCACCTGAGGTGACTGTGCGAACAATCCGCAACCGTCTACTGGATGCAGGACTACGTGCACGTGTGCCTGTGGCATGTGTACCTCTGACTCCAGCCCACCGTCAGGAACGGCGGCAGTGGTGTCGCCAACGTCTGCACTGGAGAACGCAATGGCGATCTGTCGTGTTCAGCGATGAAAGCAGATTCTGCTTGGGAGCATTCGATGACCGTATTCGTGTTCGCAAACGCACAGGGGAGCGTCTTCACCCTTCTTGCATCCGCCAGCGACACACAGGGCCTACACCTGGTCTCCTGGTGTGGGGAGCGATGAGCTATCACTCCCGTACACATCTAGTGTTTGTACCGGGTACGTTAAACAGCACCTCTTACATCAACAACATCATTCAGCCCGTTGTTGTGCCCTTTGTAAGGTCGGTCCATCGTGGAGTTTTCCAGCAAGATAACGCACGCCCACACACGGCACGTGCAACGCAACATGCACTTCAGGGTGTGAGATAACTTCCATGGCCTGCACGTTCACCGGATTTGTCCCCTATTGAGCACGTGTGGGATTTCATAGGACAACGACTTATCCGGTCTCCACGGCTAGCCACGACCATCCCCGATTTACGCGTCCAGGTTGAGAATGCTTGGAACTCAATACCCCAAACTTACGTCCAACATCTGTACGACAGACTCCATGCCAGAATTGCACAGTGTGACGCAGTTCATGGCGATTCAACCTCGTACTAACCATGTTACATGGAAATGTTATTTTTCAGTTTACCAGCAAATACAGCTGTATTTTGCCATAATGTTTTGATCACGTTATTCTCTGTATTCCGTTATTATGCTGTATAAATTTCGTTGATATCAGACGTCTCCTTCTTGGTGTTCTTTTTTCACTTTCCGCCAGTGTAAATAAAGTTAACTACGGTTAAGCGTAGATCGTTGGACTTGAAGCCAAAGGAGCATTTGTTGGTCTTAACATTCTGTTTGTAATTTTGAAGGAGGCACCAGTAACAATTTTGATGATTCATCATCCCTACACCCTTATCCACGAAAAGACATAGATCACAAAGCGATTCCTCGGCAAAGATATTCTAAAATCCTGGCCCACACATATATACCTTAAAAGAAACAACGATTTATCAGTACTGGCTCATGAATCAAAATGGTTGTTCATGAGTCAAAATAATGGGTAGACCGAAATATTCAATCAAGAGTGGTTTTTTACTGTTCTTTCACCCATAAATTGCTGCTAAAATTTGTTCATGACTGAATTAGTTTTACAATGCATATTTCAACAGTTCTCTTTCATCCAGGAGTTAACAGAATTTATTTCATGAGCGAATTTGTGCGGTGTTTCCCTGAGGGTACGTGTGTTTTTATAGTGCACAGACTAATGAAATTCCCGGCCTGATTTCGTCGACCCAATCTTTCTCTGGTTATGAAGATTACATGATTTGTTGGAGTTGTGACCGCGTCCTATTTCCGCATAACGCATGAGTAGTGCGTCCCACAGCACTGTATCCATTTCCTGGTACCAGTTTCTATTTCCGGTTGACGCATGAGTAGTGCGTCCCACAACGCTGTATCCCTTTCCTGGTACCAGTTTCTATTTCCGGTTGACGCATGAGTAGAGCGTCCCACAGCGCTGTATCCCTTTCCTGGTACCAGTTTCTATTTCCGGATAACGCATGACTAGTGTGTCCCGCAGCGCTGTATCTATTTCCTGGCACCAGTTTCTATTTCCGGTTGACGCATGAGTAGTGCGTCCCATCCCTTTCCTGGTACCAGTTTTTATTTCCGGATAATGCATGAGTAGTGCGTCCCACAGCGCTGTATCCATTCCTGGTACCAGTTTCTATTTCCGGTTTACGCATGAGTGGTGCGTCCCACAGCACTGTGTCCCTTTCCTGGTGCCAGTTTCCACACGTTAAAGACAGAACTGTCCAGAATACCGAGTAAGATTCGTGGGCTTCTTGTAAGGCCGGTTGGACCATAGGGGCAACCGGACGGTCGTCCCGGGCCCCTCACCTTTGAGGGGTCCCGTAGTTTAGGAGAAAAGAAACATTTTTTTTTATTTTTAAGAGAAAAAAATAAAAAAGTTAAAAAATATTTTTAATTGATATTTTTAAGAGATATCAATTAAAAATATCTATTAAAAGGTATTTTTTAAGTTTTTCATCCGTGGTGAGACAGAACCGCGATTCATCCCTGAACACCACACCTTTCAGTTCATGTGGATTTTACCCGACGCTGATGTTGTTATCCCCAATAATATAAAAAGTTTTTAGGTACAAAGTATTTATTCAATGTATGTAGTACTGGGAACCATGGATATGAACTTCAATGGGCTTTAACAATTTATTATACTTTCGCATTTTCAGCTCACGTACGTCTCTTATTTTTTATATTTTTTTCAACATACATATTATAAGATGGTTTGTTAATCTCTGTTTGTAACCTGCCAAGGAATCTCTCTCTGGCCGCCCCCGGTGGCGCAGTGGTCTAAGCGATGGATTCTGATAATTCGTCCGAAAGGGGTCCGGGTTCGAATCCCGGTGAGGCATGATTGTTGTGTTTGCCTTACGGCACTGGCTCTCTCCCTTCCCTAGAACCAGCTACTCTAAATTAGGGACGGGCGACTGCTTATAGGCCATTGAGTTGCTCACGGTGGTCGTTAAACTTCCAATTAAAAACAAACAAACAAGAATCTCTCTCTGTCACAGACACACAGACACACACACACACACACGCGCGCGCGCGCGCGTACGCGCACGAACGCACGCACTCACCTGTCCTGTCGGGATCGACCATAGGTCGCTGGACGCCCGAAGGCCACGAGAGCGCACAGATGCTTAGCAAGCACATGCTGGTAGCGCGCAGCGTGCGGTAAAGACCTCTCCAGACACACTAAGGGAACTAATGCGTCCCATGAGAAGGCTTCCCAGACCATCACAGAGCCACCACTGCTATGAAGAGAGCCGACCTGGCATGACGGTGCCATGGCCTCGTGATCTCAACGCCGCACTCGCACCCTCCCATCAGCTGAAAACGGGATACATCTGACCACACGACGCGGCGCCACTCTGCAGATGTCCAATTTTGGTGTTCCTGACATCAGGCCAGGTGTAATGTCCGATGACGAGCAGTGAACAGTTGCATACCCGTAGCCCAGGACATAAAGCGTGCGTCATACCGTTCGCTCGCTCATTTTGCTTGGGTCTCAGACATTTAATCTGGACGTGATTTGCGCCGCCATTGCGGAGCGGACGGTCTGTACGGGCCTGGATAGTCTACGTCGACCTCGGTCATCAGTGGTGGCATGTGGTCGGCCCCCGCTTGCTCTCTGGCTCTGGCACTTCCGTCGATGGTATAGTCGCGGTACACCCTTGATACGGATGCCCTTGAGAACCCTAGGTTTCTTACCGCTTAGGTGATAGAATAATCCATCTGTTTTGCGCTCACAATGCGTCCTCGATCAAAGTGGCTAAGGCCGCCCCGGTGGCGCAGTAGTCTAAGCGATAGCCTCTGATCATTCGTCCGAAAGGGGTCCGGGTTCGAATCCCGGTGAGGCATGGATGTTGTGTTTGCCTTACGGCACTGGCTCTCTCCCTTCCCTGGAACCAGTGACCCTAAATTAGGGACGGGCGACTGCTTATAGCCCATTGAGTTGCTCACGGTGGTCGTTAAACCTTTAATCAAAAAAAAAAAAGTGGCTCAGATCGCCACGTTTACCCATCTTCGTCGATTGCTGTACATCGTTCGGAAGACCTGCTGTCCGCTTATTTATCGCCTGCATCCGGTGTTCCACTCTGAGCGGTATATGCCCATGTCAACTGCCCATCAACTCTACCTGTCATGTTTTGTCTACTGAGTGTTAGCAAAATTTCTGTAAATTCCAAAAAAAAAAAAACACATACCTTTATCCAAGTTCTCTAAAATCTTAGATGGTTGCATTCTCTTATATGGAAATATTTAAACTATATTTAAATAGTAACTTCGTTATTTTGTGTGAGAACGGCAACTAGAGAAATTCGCCCTCAGTTAAAAAGCAGCTTAGCATAGATTCTTTTTGGGGAAATTCATTCTTTCGTTAACCGTAGGACCTCCCACGAACAAATGGACATCCCCTTTCCCCCATTGTTGAAGGGCACTCTCCCCATCAGGGACAATCCGTGTAAGCAATTAACAACAGTCAACTTCTTACGTCAAGAGCATCTTCCTCGGGGACACAGATATTGAAAGAGAAGGAGACGGGTTAGGAGTCATAAACGAGAAGTCTGGTTGGAGATTTTGAGGGGAGAAGGATGAAAGACTTTCGTCGGACACAAGGCAGGGAGAAACGCTTTAGCACTCGATGAAAGAGAAGGGAATTTTCGCGCGAATTACATACAAAAAGTCACCCAAAATATCCATCACCCGCTAGAAGTATACGACGTCCGATCAAAAAGTTCCGAGACTAGGCCAACATACAGCAAGTGCTTACGTTACTTAAGTCTGGCTATGATCTCCTTCAAAGTAGTCTCTTTGGGCAGCGATACCCCGTTGCCAGCGTTTTAACCACTGTTCGAACGCTCCCTGGAAGTCCTGGTCGCGAATCGTATCAATCACCGTCTGCGATTCGTGCTGGATCTCGCCCATGGTTTCAAAACGCGACCCTTGAGCTTCATCTTCATCTTCGGGAACATAAAAAAAGTCGCAGGGGACGCCAAATCCGGCGAGTAAGGCGGGTGAGGAAGGGTAGTCATGAGCTGGTGCATTGTCGTGTGAGGAAATCGCCCCTGCTCCACATTTCAGGTCGTTTGCAGAGAATAAGGGCGGTGACGGTCTGGCCCTGGGGGACGAATCCACGGTGCACAACCTCACGAATGTCGAAGAACACAATGAGCATGCTTTTGGTTGCACTCCGGACCTGTCGGGCCTTCTTCGGTAGTGGAGATGCCGAGCTCTTCCACTGCGATGACTGTTGTTTGGTCTCCGGATCGTAACCGTAGACCCAAGTCTCGACCCCAGTGATGGCCCGCGACAGGAACATTTCATGCGTCTCCGTTCCGTATGTGCCGAGTTTGACGCAGAATTTGATGTTCGCTCGCTGCTCTAATTTGCAGTTCATGCCGAAATTGTAGCTGTGTTCTGCACGTGGTCACCAAACATGGGGTAGCACAGCTCCCGATTTTCGCAGAACAACGCCAATCAGCCGAATGACCCATTGCGCGTTCCAGCTCTGAACCCCTCGCCTTCCTCTCTCTAGACCAACATTCCGCCTTTGATAATATCTCCCACACTTATCTCTCCGCCACACTTCTTCGATTTGGATTTCCACCTCCGTTTATTTCTCTCCTCACCTCCCTCTACCAGGACGCCAGTTTCCAGGTCAAGTTGCCCACCTTTTTTCAGCACCAATCACATTCCACCGTGGGATGAGGCAAGGCTGCCCACTCTCCGGTCAACTTTTCGCCATAGCCTTAGAACCTTTTCTCCGCTCCGTTCTAAGCTCCTTTCAAGCCACCCTGCCTCCACTCATCGCCCGCACGAGACACCATGTCACCACTTCCGTGGCGTATGCAGACGACGTTACCTCCTGTAAACTCCTGAATTCACATTTCTATTTGCTCTTAAGTTCTTTCGCCGATTACGCCTCCTTCTCTGGAGTTGCGATTAATACAACCAAAAGCACAGGCCTGTGGTGCGGCTCATGGGTTGACCGCTTGGATTCCCCATGGGGAGCACATTGGTCTTCAGCCTCTCAACGTTTCCTTGGCGTACATCTTGGCGTCCCAGGTATAGCCCCCAGCACAACGTGGAATATCATCCAGTAACGTCTACATCAGTCAACTGCGTTTTGGCGAAAAGCGCAGTTCTGCACTTCATATTTTCAACGTACACGTCTTGCGCAAACCTATCTTCTCTCCATGTGCACACATTCCTGGCTTGCTACTAAATTCCCACTTCTTCGACTCAATGATTTCACTCGCTGCTTCATCTCAGTTATCTTGACCGGATACCACTGGCTCAGGGCCCCCAAGCTCAGCCTTCCTCCTGACCAAGGTGGCATTGGCCGAATTGATACACGACTGTACTATCAAGCTGTCCTGATTACTTCGTTCCTCCGTCTTCGTACTTCACCTGATGCCGACGCCGTTACCTCAAGGAATATCATCACCCCTTCGAGCAACACTAATTTCACTTTCTCCTCCTTTCTAATGGACCTCCGAACTACCACTCACTCTCGCCTTCCTCCTGCCTTACGGGAGGCTCTTACCTTTCTCCGCTCTCTTCCGCTCACTCGATCCCCACCCGATTCCACCACAGAACTCCTTGCCGAACCCCTGTTCTTTTCCTCTCTTCTTCACGCCCCTCATCTTCCATGCTTCGCCTATCCTTCTTGGCTCCGAATCGGAGTTGTAACCGTCAAAGACCTTGTAACCTCAGACCTATCCTGGCGATCCTACACCAGCTTCCCGCCACTCTTCTTTTTTCACCCTCCTCTCGCTCTGTCTATGAATCCCTACTGTCTACCATCATTGCTAAGTTCCCCCATCTCGCAATCCCCACCGGCCTAACCTTTGTTCCTTCCACCTCGCTTCCCCTTCCTTTCTTTCTTTCAGTCGGCAGATCCACACTTCCATTCTCCTCTCTTTCAACCTCAGTTCTCTATCGGTTCCTTTTAAAATACCACTCTCCTTCTTCCCTCCACATCCCTGATGTCTCGCAATCCTTTCTCACTGCTCTCTGATCTGCCGCCCTTTCTCCTCTTTCAGCTCCTCTTGAAATAAACACTCACTGGCTTTTTCTCCACCGCCGTCTTCCCGTTCCATCCATGCACCCCGCATGACCATTCTTAACTCACCTATTTGCCCCTTCTGGGCTCAAGAAGCTGATGTCTCTCACGTTTATCTACACTGTGTCATTCTTCTTCCACTACTCCATCTTGCATTTTCCATAGCTCAACGTTCAGCCACAACTGATCTTCCTTTCGATGCCTATAAGACACTCCTCCTGCAGGTGTCTCCGCGAGTCAAGCTTCCACCCATCTGACCATATATTTTCATCCTGGTGAAACACGTCATCTACGTATTTCATCAGCGCTGCCGAGATATCTCATCTCCTTATTCCATCCACCAAGCTTCTGTGGTACTGCTGTGCCACTTTCGGAAGCGTCTCCTCTCAAGACTTCGTGTAGAGAACCTCGTGGCCGTTGCCCAACAAAGAGAGCAACATTTTCGTTCCACCTTGTCTCCGGCCGCCTCCTGGTTCGCCGGCATGCCAGCGACGTTGCAACTGACTGTCAGCAGTTCATAACCTCAATTCTCCTAGCTCTGTTGAACTTCAGTTCAACGTGCATGCTCACCATTGGTTTTTGGAATCAAACTTCAACATAAAGCTCATATCTTCTAACAAATGTGAATATATAATGCACCATGCTGTACAAATGTACACTGAAGAGCAATTGAATTAGAGATACCTGTCAAATAACGTGTAGCACCACCTTTAACCTGATGACGGCGATTCATCTCGGCATGGACTCGACAAGACACCGGAAGCGTTGGGAAGCCATACGGACCCCTGAACAAGCTCCCACAGTTCACGAAGATTTGATGGAGGTGGGTCAGAACCTCGAACAGCTCTCTCGATGGCATACCAGATGTATTCGACGGGATTGAGGTCAGGTGACCTAGCTGGCTAAGGAAGCGAGGTCACGTCGGTGGAGTGTTCATCCAACCATTCGGATACAATTCGGGAGCGATGGCACGGTGCATTGTCTTGTTGCAGGATGAGGTCCCCAATGGGATGTTGAAGACGCACAAACTGGAGCAAATCGTCGTCCAGGATATCCAGGTAACGTTTACCTGTAAGGGACGATGTCACACCTACCAGGGGTCCCATTTCAGTCCACATAAACAGTCTCCAGACGAGAATGCCACCCCCACCAGCTTGATGAGTACCCAGCTGGCAAGAAGGATCAATCGCTTCATGTGGTTTGCGCCGTACTCATATCCTGCCATCCACATGTACCAACGTGAATCTCGACTCATCAGTCCAGGCAATATTTTCTCACATGTCTAGGGTCCAATGGCGATGTTCCCGCGCCCATGCTAATCTTTGCACCCTGTGGTGTGCGGTCAGCAGCGGTACCCTCGTGGGACGATGGTTTCTGTACCCCATAGCGAGTAGATGGTTCTGGATGGTGTGGCTGCTTACACGTTTTTGTGCACCAGCGTTAAATTGCCGAGTGATTTCTTGCACTGTTGCCTGTCTATCCGCTGTTACAATGCGAGCTAGCCGACGATGACCCTGCTCATCCACACGCTGTTGTCCACGGCAGTTGGCCCTTGCAGGGATGGTTTTACCGGATTTGAGGTACTCACGGTGCACCCGTGACACAGAGGCTCGTGAAAATCCTAGTGCCTGCACGACTTCCGAAATGGAATGACCCATTCGTCTGGCCCCGACAATTTACCCTCGATCATTGCGCTTAGATCCTTCGTCTTACCCATACTGCGTCCGTCTCTTACTGATTCCCGTCGCATCACTCCTTATATTGTCGGATCGCTGCATACGTCATGTCGTTTCCGTTTACAGGGCCGCACACATCATCACATTTGCATAACGCCAGCTGTCTAATTCAATTGCTCTTCAGTGTATATAGTCTTACTTGTCTTCCCTATGATTATCGTAATTTTTCCCAGTACTAAGACATCCTTATTCTGTTTGCCTTAGGTTTCACATTGCCTACTTTGTCATCTACAGTTCTCTTTTTGCACAGTGCTTCATTATTATATTCTCGTTCTGTTATTTGTCAGCACTCTAATGTACTTATGCTCCGAGACGAAATGTTCCGACAGTCTCTTTTATTGTTCTTGTGCAAAATGTCTGCACCCCTTACCACGAGGTCCTTTATATATATAAAGGAGCATATATAATGTACATAGATTTCAGAGTTTGTATATTTTACCGTACAATATATGTATCAGGACGCCCATGTCCGCCCCCTGAACCCAACCTTGTTAATAAAATTGTGTTGAACTGAAAAAGCGTACATGCTTCAGCTTTGTCCGTCCGTCTGTCCGCATGATAACTCGCGTAAAAGTCGTTCGATTTCGATGAAATTTTAGTATGTGGTAGGGGACCACCTGGGGACAAACTCTATTGAAAATGGGATAAATGGGGTCAAAGGTCAGGACATAGGAGCGGGATTCATTCCATTGCCCTTATGCGTCATAACTTGCGTAAATATGGCTCAATTTCAATGAAATTTTAGTATGTGGTAAGGGAGCACACGGGGACAAACCCTGTTGAAAATGATCGAACTGGGTCCAAGGTTACGACATAGGAGCGGGATGCATTCCATTGTCCTTATGCGTCATAATTTGCGTAAATATGGTTCGATTTCAATGCAATTTTAGTTTGTCGTAGGGACCACCTGGGGACGAATCCTATTGAAAATGGGTGAAGTGGGGTCAAAGGTCAGGACATAGGACTGGGATACATTCCATCACATCACATCTTATTAAAGGAGCAATTCTTGTATATACGTAAATTTCATTTTGAAAACGGCTGTAAGGATTTTGATGAAAGTGGTTAACCTACCGTTTTCTGGTACTAGAAATCGATTTAGCTTGATCTCGACTTTGGAAAAATTCGTTTAGTGGGTTAAATAACCACCCCAAGTCACCACGTTTTTAGTGTCATGGCATCGTCCTATTAATGTTTCCCTTTCTTAGAAATCTTATGACGTCACACTCTCGCGATCGACTCGCGATTGAGGTGTTGGCTGGCGATCACGCCATTTGCCTCATTACGTCACGCGTTGTTTGTGGATCCTATTAAAGTTTTATGACGTCACACTCTCGCGCCCATCTGCCTCATTAAGTCACGCGTTGTGTGCGTATTACGCCTTACTTCTATTTTCTTCTAGAACAAAAACTGTGTTGTGTCAGTTGCTTGGAGTTGATGCGTAGTACAGCATAAACAGCGGAACGCTGATTTCGCATGTTTTTCCCTTCAAAATTTAAACTTAATACAGCATTTTTTTTGTTACATTTTTGAATAGTCACTTGATGACGAGCGTATCCGTTGTGCTAAAATATAATTAGTTCATTTTTTACGCTTTCCAACCGTAGGTTGAAGAAGCGTAAATGCTCCAGCTTTGTCCGTCTGTCAGCACGATAACTGGCGTAAAAATGGTTCGATTTCGATGAAATTTTAGTATGTGGTAGGGGATCACATGGGAACGAACCCTATTGAAAATGGGACAAATGTGGTCAAATGTCACGACATAGGAGCGGGATTCATTCTGTTGCCCTTATGAGTCATAACTCGCGTAAGAATGGTTCGATTTCGATGAAATTTTAGTATGTGGTAGGAGACAACCTGGAAACGAACCTTATTGAGAATGGGCGAAATGGGGTCATAGGTCAGGACATAGGATCGGGATCCATTCCATCGCCCTTATGCGTTATAACTTACGTAAACATGCTTCGATTGAGACATAACTTTATCATGTTGTTCCGGAAATATACTTTACCGGTTCTGTTGAATATCAGCGAAATGGGGTCAAAGGTCAGGTCATAGGAGCGAGATTTATTCTATAGCCATTATCCTCATAACTTGAGTAATAACTTGAGTAATGATTTCTGGTATGTTGGAAAGCGTATCATAATCAATGCATTGCATGATTTTACTAACTTGTTTCTTTGTGAATTAATCGAGTTTGTTTCATCCGTATCATTATATAAAAACGAATTCCTAATTGCAATATTTTATAGCAGTTCTCATTCTCTGCCGTTCTTATAAGCCAATATATTTAGCTTTTCTATTTTTGTTTTGCAAAGCAGTATGCCACGAGCCGGAGGGAAACACAACCCTCGGCGCTCTTCCCGTTACCCTACCACTATAGCGCGGTATCATTTTCAAAGTGACCGCATCCGCAATATAAACTAATTACATAATAAAAGGGAGGACGGTATGACCGCTCCGATGGGAATATTTGTTTTCAGAGTGAATATTTTTCTTTCTAGGACCGAGCAGGAAATCGGCATGCTTGGTTGGTACAACATGTGATTTACAATTCTCATTTTACATGTATGAGGTGAAGAGACTGAATACAGGAAAAATACTCTAATCATTTAGAGGAAAAAAGAAAACTGGGATTTCAGTGTGGGAGGAAATACGTTTTTGTTTTGTTTTTTTCATTTTCGAAGTGTTTTGTTTTAACTTAACTAGACGAAACCCGTCGGAATCGACGGTAAGTTTTTTTTTATCGCTGCATACGTCATGTCGTTTCCATTTACAGGGCCGCCCACAGCGCCACATTTGCATAACGTCAGCTGTCTCTAATTCAATTGCTCTTCAGTGTACATCACACAGTCCAACGGCATAACGCAATCAGGTCTTCGAGAGTGTTCGCTGTTCCAATGAAAACTTTGATACGAATCTTGCTGGCGTTGCTTTGCGGAACGGTTTGATCAGAAAAGAGACTTCAGACTTTGAACTATCTCAGTCCCTCCATGCCTCCGCCTTCAACAGCGTGTGAGTCAACCGCACGGTTCGCACATAGACTTTACATGAGAACTTTGCCACCCCACAACGACTGAACTGTTGCTCCAATCTCGTTTTTCTCTTCGACTGGCACATCTACATGTTAAGACCTTTATTTTGATACTTCAATCATATCTTTACGTTCAGCTGTTCTCCCAAAATAAGACTCATAGTAAAAAACCTTATAGAATTAATGTAGAGATTGCTAATGAAATCCAGATTGCTGTTATAATAAAAAAAGAAACTAAATAAAAATGCGTACCCTACAAAATTCAAGTAACTCCTTAATCCCTGGTTTTCTTTAGATACCTTTGTACATATAGTGCTATCTTAATGGGTTGGTCTCGAGCTTCGCATTAATCAAGGGACTCCAACTTAATGTTTTAATCGGAAGGAAAAAGAAATTTCCTGAGAACTTTAAAGTGTAAAATCAGTATTTGGGAATTTCACATGTAAGTTAATTTGACCCCCCCCGGGCTGTATGAAGTATACATACCCCGTCGTCATTTCTGATATACATTCCACAGTCGGTTTTGAATATTTCATTTTTTTGTTTCCTGTTCCGAAAGTTTTCGGAAGTAATCCCTTATTCTTTTTTCCTGCATGATGTGCATTCTTACAGGATTCTCCCTCGAAATACACACTGGCAATTTGTGCAGGTTTTCATTGAATTTTTGGAAGATAATTCCACAAATAATGCTATCACTATATGGACTGCGTGCCTCAAGAAAAGTGTGTAGGGGGGGAGGGGGGTTATGTGTAAAACAAAATATCTTAATTTCATCTAAAGGCGGGCCAGACCTTCACCTTGCCCACGCATGAACAATATCACGGGCCGGCCCTGCCTAGGCCCTATAATTAATGTTATATTTCAAAAGATTTACCTACAGAGAGGTGTTTCGTAGAAATCGAAAGTGCATTTTTTTTAATACAATCCCATAACGTTTATGTGGCCAGTTTTTCAAAAATCCGCACCGCACTTCAACAAATCTCAACAAAATCATAAGTTTTCGATAAATTGACCATTCGGTGAAATGATCTTTCGATCTAATGAACTTTTAGGTGAAGTCAACTTTTCGATCAAATGACCTTTCGATGAAATGAACTTTTAGTTTTCGATAAATTGACCATTCGGTGAAATGATCTTTCGATCTAATGAACTTTTAGGTGAAGTCAACTTTTCGATCAAATGACCTTTCGATGAAATGAACTTTTAGTTTTCGATAAATTGACCATTCGGTGAAATGATCTTTCGATCTAATGAACTTTTAGGTGAAGTCAACTTTTCGATCAAATGACCTTTCGATGAAATGAACTTTTAGTTTTCGATAAATTGACCATTCGGTGAAATGATCTTTCGATCTAATGAACTTTTAGGTGAAGTCAACTTTTCGATCAAATGACCTTTCGATGAAATGAACTTTTAGTTTTCGATAAATTGACCATTCGGTGAAATGATCTTTCGATCTAATGAACTTTTAGGTGAAGTCAACTTTTCGATCAAATGACCTTTCGATGAAATGAACTTTTAGTTTTCGATAAATTGACCATTCGGTGAAATGATCTTTCGATCTAATGAACTTTTAGGTGAAGTCAACTTTTCAATCAAATGACCTTTCGATGAAATGAACTTTTAGTTTTCGATAAATTGACCATTCGGTGAAATGATCTTTCGATCTAATGAACTTTTAGGTGAAGTCAACTTTTCGATCAAATGACCTTTCGATGAAATGAACTTTTAGTTTTCGATAAATTGACCATTCGGTGAAATGATCTTTCGATCTAATGAACTTTTAGGTGAAGTCAACTTTTCGATCAAATGACCTTTCGATGAAATGAACTTTTAGTTTTCGATAAATTGACCATTCGGTGAAATGATCTTTCGATCTAATGAACTTTTAGGTGAAGTCAACTTTTCAATCAAATGACCTTTCGATGAAATGAACTTTTAGTTTTCGATAAATTGACCATTCGGTGAAATGATCTTTCGATCTAATGAACTTTTAGGTGAAGTCAACTTTTCAATCAAATGACCTTTCGATGAAATGAACTTTTAGTTTTCGATAAATTGACCATTCGGTGAAATGATCTTTCGATCTAATGAACTTTTAGGTGAAGTCAACTTTTCGATCAAATGACCTTTCGATGAAATGAACTTTTAGTTTTCGATAAATTGACCATTCGGTGAAATGATCTTTCGATCTAATGAACTTTTAGGTGAAGTCAACTTTTCGATCAAATGACCTTTCGATGAAATGAACTTTTAGGTGAAGTGACTTTTCGGTGAAATGAACTTTTCGGACAAGTGACCCTTCGGTGAAATGTACCTTTTGATCAAGTAATTTTTGGCGAACTGATTTGCGGTCAAGTGATCTTTCGATCAAGTGAACGATACCCGTTGGAGTCCACTTAAAACACCTAAAATTAAATCGAGCCAACACCTTAAATGGCGACCGCGACAGTTATGGAGCAATTGCGGGAAGGCAAAAGTAGTTGAAAAAAAAAAAAAAATTCCGTCATCACCCCACCCACCCCTACCCGTGGATATCTCAGAGTGCAAATTTCATGAACTGGGAGTAACAAAAGTGTATTCATTCGTCATGTGTTCTAACTGCGTAAATATGTGTGATGGGGCGACTAAAGCACACCCGTAGCGTCGTTCGTAGGCTGAGTGAGGCGCTGGCTTTCGAAAATTCGTCCCGTTTCAAGTCCAAATTAGGCATGAATAGCGCGGGTTCTTTCCTTCCATGGTATTAGGGACCCTAAATTAGGGACGGTCGACTACTTATAACCCTAAGAGTTGCTGACGGTGTTCATTAAATCTAAAAAAAAAAATGAATTCTTAGGGCCTTTAGGCAGCGCTGAATTCCTCCCCTATGCGATGCTGTGTTAACTTTTCTTTGTTGATATTTGTAAAAGGAAACGTCATTTGAGCAGGTTCACTTTTGAACTCCCATTTGTGTTTTCTTTCCTGTGTTTCTTTGACGGCGGCCTAGGAACGGCAACAGCTCCTAGTGTGTGTTGCTATGACAACACGCGTGTAAGCTGGTCAACGTCATTTTGTTCGAAAGCCACGTATCAAGGCCCTCTGTCGTTACCACTATATCCCTGACACATCGCAGACCCCTCTCGCCATGAGTCTCTTCGATAAGCTTTTGTTCGTCATCAAGCACAAGACGGACTGACTGTTTTTATACCTTTTAAACTGCGAAGCAGTGACACGGGAGGCGATGCTGCCCGAAGAGACTGTCACTGACCCTCCTCACATCACTCATATATCCCTTTTCTTGACACTCAGTTCTCCCTTTTTTTCTTTCTCACTCTCTCGCCAATTCTTGAGTTTTGTTTACATTTCTCCCACGTTCGCTTATGATATATAAACTATTTCCTCAGTTCATTTACTTTCTAAGCACTTTTTTCATCCTTCTAACGTTTTGCCTTATTTATCACAGCAGGGTAATTTTTGTCAGCACAAGTGCGTTCAAGAGCGTTTGTAAGATAACACCAGATACAAATTGAAATAACACTTTCTACAGCAGTACACTGGAAAAGAAAAAAAGAGCATTTCTTTTCAAAAGAAGCTTAAAAAGTTCTAGAATGTTAAGTTCACAAGTTTTAGTAGATTGTAACTGTGCTTATCCTTTTAACACAAATAAAAAAAAATATGAACAATTGGTATTTGGGATTGTACACGTACGAGATGACCCACTTATAACTGCAAGCAAATAATTAACCTTTTATTTCGTATACGAGACTGGTCGCGTTAAATGGGGCCGATTCAAACACCTCTTATATTGTGAAAGGCTACTTCCCGGCTGGTTAGTTTCTTGGAGTTCATAGACGGAAGGATCACAATTCACAATAGGCCAAAGAGCGCTTGTCGTGAAAATATAAAGGAAAATGCAACATGGAAATACAACAAAGTTATGAGACTCGTTTAAAAATTTCTTATTCTAACACATACAGGAGAGTTGCGGTACTGTGACTCTTCTTGGCCTTTGAACATTATCTCAGGTCACTGCAACGCATTTCTCCCTCCGATGCTCTACTGTCTTGATCCCGGAAGAAAAAAGTCTTTTCTTGGTCATCCAACAATGCGCCCACAACTGCGACCACTTCAGACTCGAAGTCATATCGCTTTCCACAACTGTTTTCCTTCAGCCTGGGGAGCAAATGAAAGCCGCCAGGGGGAATCTCTGAAGAACAGGGAGGGTGCTGAAGCAACTCAAATTTTGGAGTCTGTATAGCCGGCTTCTCAATCTGAGAGATGTGACTCGGTGCATTGTCTTGAAGGAAGAAGACAACCCCTTCGCAATCTGGGAGGTGTGACTCGGTGCATTATCTTGAAGGAGCAACCTGGGAAATAGGATTAGGTGCGTTGTCTTGAAGGAATAAGGCAACCTCTTCGCAATCTGGGAGGTGTGACTCGGTGCATTGTCTTGAAGGAGCAACCTGGGAAATGGGATTAGATGCGTTGTCTTGAAAAAGGGAGACACGTTTTCACCACTGGAAGGCGTGACTCGGTGCATTGTCTGGAAGGAGGAAGAGAGCTCTTCGCAATCTGGAAGGTGTGACTCAATGCAGTGTCTTGAAGGAGGAAAACACCTTTTCTCAACCTGAGAGGTGTGACTCGATGCATTGTCTTGTAGGAGAACGACACCTTTTCGTAAACTGGGAAATGGGACTAGGTGCATTGTCTAAAAAGGGGAAGACACCTCTTCGCAATCTGGAAGGTGTGACTCGATGCATTGCCTTAAAGGATGAAGACAACTTTTCCAATGTAGGAGATGCGACTCGGTGAATTGACTTGAAGAAAGAAGACACTTCTTCGCAATATGGAAGGTGTGATTTGGTGCATTGCCTTGAAGGAGAAAAACACCTCTTCACAATCTGGGAAGTGTCACTTGGTGCATTGCCCTGAAGGCGGAAGACCTCTTCGCAGTTTTCCATGCTTTTTCCCGTGATGGCTGCATGAAGTTGGCTTATTAGTTTGGCGTAGCACGCAGAAGTTGCAGTGGTACCCTTTTCCAGGCAGTCAGTTATGATGATACCTTTTGTATCCTCCACCCTACCAGATGCCATCACGTCGCCAGCTGACGAACTAAAGCTGAAGAACTGCTCAGAAGGCTAAGAAGATGCATTTTTCCACTTTGTAAGAATCCAGGACCAGAAATGTATTAGATCAGTACGAAGCATATTCAAGTTGGTGAGTCATATTCGTTTACGGCATGCCTTTTGGTCATATGTCAACAATCGGAGAAATTATCGCGCCGTGATTTTTTTAATCTTGAAAAAATTCGTCAGGATGGAAACGACATTGCTAGTAGAAATTTCTTCACTCATCTGCACACCGAACAGTCTTGTACCATGATTTCATGCACACGGTTCATGTTTTTCTCAGAGGTGGAAGTGGAAAGTCGTCCAGAAGGATCTGCGTCATCGCACGATTTCCTGCCACGACAGAAATTCGCCGTACCACTTGACAACGGTGGAATATGAAGGAGCCTTATCCCCTAATGTCTACACCATATAATCATAAACCTCCTGTGTGGACATACCTTTCAAAGATAGTCATTCTCTCTGCCACTTGACAACTGTGGAATATGCAGGAGCATTTTCCCTCAATGTCTGCACCATGTAATCATAAGCCTTCTGTGGGGATATGCCTTTCAAAAATAATCATTCACTGTGCCACTTGACAACTGTGGAAAATATGCAGGAGACTTATCCTCTAAAATCTTTACCATGCTATCATAGACCTTTTGTGAGGACATGTCTTTCCAAACACAAGTATTGTATCATTGCTTGTAGTTCTTGTTTCTCTATTTCGCAAAGTCTCTACAGTTTAGTTCACAAAATTACCTGAAAAAACTAGAAACAAAGTATAGATCTATAAAATTAAAAATGATACAGTGGCTCAAGCACTGCTGTTCGTCTGTTGAAGCTTCACTGTAAAATAAATTCTGAAATTCCCGAGCCACTTTCCGTGGTTCCTTTCGTGAATTAACGAAGCATGTGTCTGTAACAACTTTTTTCCAGGAAATAATGAAAAGAAACCTGAATTTAACGGAAAATTCTGAATTTTCAGAAGCCTTTCCACAATTCCTTTCTTATATTGAGGGTAAATTTCCGTTCTTAAGATGTGTTAACGGAAAATTATGAATTTTCATAAACTTTTCCCCAATTCTTTATGTATAGTAACGGAAAAACTCCGTTGTCACTTCTTCCCTGTCCATATGACGAAAACATTCTGGTAATAGGAGAGACAAGAATATTTGAGGTTTGATTAACTGTTAAATTTCAATCGTGTGTCAAAGGAACTGACTTTGAAGTTCTGTAGCGAGATTGGACATTGTTGAAGTTCTGTAGCGAGATCGGACATTGTGCATGCCTTTTGGTCATTGCGGCACAGGATATTTCTTCTCCTCTCCCCCATTTTGTGCACCAGCTGTAATGTATTGTGTTTCCGTACGAAACCGGGTATTTAAGTTACTGTACGGGTAATTGTACGATGTCTATACATCATCAATTTGTGGAGTGCTTAAGACAAAAGCTATTACAGCTATCAGGAGTAAATTTTATATTTGGAAGTTTTGTGAAATAATACTACACAGTCGAATCACATTATCGTGACCACCTCCTACTTTTGACGTCAACAGAGCGTAGCCAATGAAAGGAGGCACGTGTCGTGAGCTAGCTTGGAGAGTATATAAGGTGTGCTGTAGACATTCTGAAAACATATCACTAGGTACTGTCATGGATAAAAGGAGCGATTTATCAGATTTTCAAAAAGAGATTATTATCGGCTTTCGGGCCAAAGGTGGCAGTATTTCTGAAACAGCGCAGTTTGTGGACTGTTCGCGTGCTGCTGTGGTTAAAGTGTATCGTGATTGGAGAAGTGGCACCATTGCGAATACGCGACGTGGGAACTGCGGAGCACCACGTGCCATTGATGTGAGAGGTGATGTTGGATGCGAAGGTGTGTGAGGGCCGATCGACACGCTACAGTGGAGAAACTCACTGACCGAATGAACCAGGGGGCTACCGGAAGTGAGTCTAAAACTACAGTTCAGCGAACCCTGCTGCATATGGGGCTCCGATGCAGACGGATGGTCACTGGACCTATGCTAACGAAGGTGCATCGGAAGAAAAAGGCTTACATTTGCACGGAAGTATCGGAATTAGACCTCCGCTGATTGGCAAAGGATTGCCTTCTCCGATGAGTAACGTTTTATGCTTCATCAAACGGATGGACGTTGGCGTATAAGGCGAGAAACATCGGAAAACAAGCACTCTTCAACCATTGCTGGAAGAACACAAGCTGGCGGGGGCAGCATTATGGTCTGGGGAATGTTTTCGTGGCATTTCCTGTTTCCACTCATACCTGTGGAAAGCAGTATAGACCGAATTCGTTATGAATCTATTCTTGCAGACCACGTACATCCATACATACTAATTGTCTTCCCTGGGGCGGATGGGACCTTCCTGCACGACAATGCGACGTGTCACACAAATAGAAATGTCCGAGAGTGGTTGGAAGAGCACGATGAAGACTTCAAAGTACTTCCCTGGTCACCTAATTCCTCAGACTTAAACCCAATTAAGCATCTGTGGAACCACCTCGATCGTGTTGTTCGCTCTATCGATCCTCCACCACGCACCCTTCAGCAGCTGTCAGATGCACTGTAGTCATCATGGCTCCACATACCTGTGAACACCTTCCAGCATCTTACTGAGTCACTCGCAGCCCGTCTAGTTGCTGTCCGCGCTGTACACGGCGGCTACTCTAGATATTAGCTGGTAGTCACAATAATGGGACTCGACCGTGTATAAAACAATACATTTCACCATTTCTTAAAGTTAATTGAAGTTATTGTCAGTTAAAAGAAGATCTCAAGTTCCAAAGCATTCTGTTGCTTCAGAATATCACTATGAAAAAAATATTTAATTTGTGATAACTCCTCCTACAGGAAAAATAAAATGATTATAAGCGTATTCAAAATACACTCACGGACAATGAAATTTGCGCACCTAGAAGAAATCATGCTACAAGCGCGAAACTTTACCTATAGCTAGGGTGCGTGCTGGTATGCAAATGATCCACGTTTCTTACGATTGCGCATGACCGCACATCCTGTAGTGGCGCTGCAAGCACGAACCGGCAGCCTGATAAACCGGCCTGTAGTCGATTCCCCCATGAAAGCGAAAAGCACCGGCCGACGCAAGCAAAAATGCAGAGCGACAAGAATGCCGGTTAAACGCCAGAGACGTCGATTTACGCAACGTACGGACTTTGAGAGAAGCCTGATCATCGAGCTGAAAACCGCAGGATGGTCGGCTCGCCGTTTAGTCCGCCACGTGGATCGTTATGACCATACCGTCCGACTGTGTTGGGAGCAGTGAACAAGTGACGGCACTGTCACACGACGGAGCGACTCAGGACGGACCAGGATGACCACCGGTAGAGAGGGTTGACGGATCGTGCACCAGGCACGAACAGATCCCACGGGGACCCGGTCCACTATACAGGCAGATGTAAAGGCTCCTGTTTGCCCACGAACCATCTCCCGATTCCTCGAGGAAGTGAATCTGCAATCCCAGCGCCTCTTACGTGTGCTGCCATTAACATCGGAACATCGCCGGCTCCGTGTGCAGTGATGCCAGGCCAGAGTGACGTGAAACGTCCCAGACTGGCGACGTGTGGTGTTTAGCGATGAGTGCCGCTTTGTTTTGGCGACAGATGATCACCGTGTCCGGCTGTGGAGGTCCCCGGGTCAACGGCACAATCCCAACATCGCTATCAAGCGCCACACCTCCCCCAGTACAGGCATTGCGGTCTGGGGAGTCATTGCCTACGATAACCGATCAGCTCGAGTAGTGGTACGTGGATCATTGACGGGCCAGTGGTTTGTGGATGCAATCCTACGGCCCCCATGTGCTCCCATTCCTGGCCGGGATTCCAGGTGTGCTATGCCCGCAGTATAATGCCCGCATGCACACGGCTCGAGTTTCCCAGGATTGCCGAAGTCATGTCCAGACACTTCCATGGCCTGCCTGCTCCCCGAACATATATACCCTATCGAGCATGTGTGGGACCAATTGAAACGCCAGCTGCCGCCGTGCCGCACTAACCGGGATTTGGAGCATACCGTCCAACACGTGTGGGCCAGTCTGCCGCAGGACAACATCAAGTGTCTGTTTGCCTCCATGCCGGACCGTATTGCAGCATGTATCGCCGCACGAGGCGGTGCGACGCGCTATTGAAGATGGCCGGACTGCGTGCCACAAATCCCTCTGCAATTGTCCTGCAGCTCTGTTTTTTCCATCATGTGTATCATTCATCTGTATCATTACGTCCATAAAATTTCAGTTCAATCCGAAGCTTTCTTCTTGGTGCACAAATTTCATTGTCCGTGAGTGTATAATATTCGAGCATCCTCCACTTCAACAGCTCTCTCCTGACTTTACTTGGGGGCAAACATACCCCTATATGGGAAGATATAATTATTTTGAACACTCCGAGGTTACGTTGAACGCTTCTTTTCACAGAGAGTTTGTTGTTTTACAAATACAGCCACCTTTGCTGTAATGAGAATACCCATGTACCATCCCCTCCAAACTCGTCTTCCGGATCCTCTGGATCCGGAAGACGAGTTTGCTCAATTATTTTTGGCGCATGCGTTGACCTTGCTTAGAACTGCGTCATTTGTGAATGTGCTGCCATGATATACAACCACCAGCTACTCGCTTGTAATTTAGTATTGTGTTACATCTGAGGATGAGCTTATAGTAAGCTCGAAAGGTCTTACATGTGTGTTTATACACTGCTGGACAATTGCTAAGGACGGATCATAAACGGCTATATAGCGCATAAAAAAGTAAGTGTTGTTGGATGCCAAGTGAAATAAAATAATGTCAGAATGCCAGGACATTACAAGAAAGACAATTTATTGTGCTCTGAAATCCAGAAGGCTTTGGAACGTGTTCAAGGGACAAACAGGCCATTTTGTGCAGAATACGTAAACGTGAAAAAAATGCAATTACCGTCCGCAGGCGTTCCGGCGTAAGATGTCAATACGGGATATGGCCACCATGGTGGGCGACGCAAGATTCCACACGTCGTGTCATGCTTTGCACAACATTATCAAGCCGCTGTTGGGGTAATTTATCCCATTCCTCTGTCAGTGCACGGATGAGGGTGTCCTTGTTTATTGGAGGGCATTGGCGACCAGCAAGACTCCTCCCCAAAGCATCCCACACATTTTCAATGGGATTCAGATATGGAGAACGTGCTGGCCATACGAGGCGTTGAATATCCTCGCTCTCAAGACACTCCTGGACAGCGACTGTTCGATGACATGTTGCGTTGTCGTCCATGAAAATGAATCTATTACCGACAGCACCACGGAACATGCGAACATGAGGTGGCAGAACATCATTAATGTATCGTTGGCCAGTCATAGTCCCAGTTGGAAGCACATAGAAGGACGTACGGCCATTGATCATGATGCCAGCCCATACCATGACACTACATGTCGGATATCGGTCCCTTTCCTGTATGTTTGCTGGACAATATGCAGTACCACTATCACGCCAGATCAGTTGTCGTCGACAATCCGACGATAGACTGTATCTACTCTCATCCGAAAAGAGGACAGCAGACCAGTCGTTATCAGTCCAATTGCGATGTTGATGGCACCATTGCAAACGGGCGGTACGGTGACGTCTGAACAATGGGATGCCCACAACAAGATGGCGGGCGTATAGTCCTCCTTCATGCAAACGTCTGGCGACAGTTTTTCGGGAGATCCGCTTGCCAGTAGCAGCCATAAACTGATTTGCTACCTCACTAGCTGTGCTGCGCCGGTGTCTTTTTGTTGATAGCACTATGTACCGATATTCTGCAGGTGTCGTACTGCGAACACGACCTCCCCCGTGACGTTTGCTACACTCTCCATTTGTTTGAAATGATTTCCAAAGCCTTGAAACAACACTGTGGCTGACGTCGAACTCCCTGGCAACATCTGTTATTTTTCGCCCTCCTTCAATCTTGCCAATAATACGGCCACGCGTAAAATCATCTAGGTGATGTCGGGAAGACATACTAAAAATTGTAAGTTCGTCAATTGATACTTTCCCTTTCAACTTTGCGTTTGAACAACAACGGTCAATACGCGTCAAATCCTTTATATCTCTTATCAGCGCTATGACGTCACGAACAAGTTCGGCAATCCAAAATTTGCATACGCACAACACGTCTTACTGTATCCCGCACTTATGCTAATTTCCACATTTTCCTGCCTTCCATTTTATGGTTGCTATCGTTGCTATTGTCATCCGTCCTAAGCAGTTGTCCGGCAGTGTATATTTTTTACGCTTTCCAACCGTAGGTTGAAGAAGCGTATATGCTCCAGCTTTGTCTGTCTGTCTCTCTGTCTTTCCGCACGATAACTCGCGTAAAAATGGTTGGATTTCGATGAAATTTTAGTATGTGGTAGGGGACAACTGGGAACGAACCCTCACTGAAAAATAATTTGCTGCAACAGCAAAAACCTTGCTATTGCAGCAAATTTCGCCAGTGAATATAGGCACAGCAAAAAGGTTTGCTGACAATACTAATGAATTATGCTTTGCTGCAGCAGCAAAATATCTGTTTCCTGCGGCAAGTTTTTTTGCTCGTCTAGCAAACCAACTTTGCTACTTCAGTAAATTTCGCCAGTGAATATAGGCACAACAAAAAGGTTTGCTGGGCTGGCAATACTAATGAATTTTGCTTTGCTGCAGCAGCAAGATATCTGTTTCCTGCGGCAAGTTTTTTTGCTCGTCTAGCAAATCAACTTTGCTGGTCTAGCAAACCAACTTTGCTACTTCAGCAAATTTCGCCAGTGAATATAGGCACAGCAAAAAGGTTTGCTGGCAATACTAATGAATTCTGCTTTGCTGCAGCAGCAAGATATCTGTTTCCTGCGACAAATTTTTTTTGCTCGTCTAGCAAACCAACTTTGCTACTTCAGCAAATATTTCTGCTACAGAAGCCGATCTCCAGCAATGTCAGTGTGCTCATCCAGCAAACAAACTTTGCTACTGTAGCAAATATTTTCTGCTACAGAGCAAAATTATTTGCAATGTTGAATTTCTACTTCAGCCAAGATGTAATGCTACAAACACAAATCTATAGTAATGTTAATTTCCTTGTTGGAATTTAATAAATGGAATTTTCTAAATTTCATTTATTCCTTGATTTCCTGTCCTGGCAAATCAACATTTCCCCACCATTTTTGTCCACGCCGGGCATTGAACCCGGGCCCCTCATTTCGGAATAAGTAGCTCTCCCAACTGAACTATGCAGACGTATGTTCTCGCTGCTATCTGTTTTTATCTCATGTGCATCCTGCGATGCTGGCACGTCACATCCCCCCCCCTACAGACCAGACCGCCATCCTGCTGGAATTAATAAATGTAATGAACGGTTACGGTTGGCAAATTTAGCCAAACTTTCTTTGCTGTACTAGCGTTTTCAGCTGTTACCATCATCTTGAATTTTGCTGAATATTACAGACACCTTTGCTGCAGTTACTCATTTTTTTATGGCAGCTGGTGTGGCAGACATAGCAAAAGCATTTGGTTGTTTCAGCAAAGTGATTCGTACGGCCAACAAAATTTCAGCTGCAGTAAGTAAATTTCTGTCAGCAAAAAAATTTGCTCAAGTGTCTAAATAGGCTTCGCTATAAAAACCAAAATGATATTGTTGTTTGCTAGAGCAACAAATATTTTGGCATTTCGAGCAAAACTCAATGCAGCACAATTGATTTTTCTGCTCCAGCTTAGTTTGTTTTTTCAGTGCTATTGAAAATGAGTGAAATGCATTCAAAGGTCAGGACATGGGAGAGGGATCCATTCAATCGCCCTTATGCGTCATAAATTACGTAAAAATGCTTCTATTGCGACAGAACTTTATCATATTGTTACGGAGATATACCGAACAGGTTCTGTTGAATATCATCGAAATGGAGTCAAAGGTCAGGACACAGGAGCGAGATTTATTCCACAGCCATTATCCTCATAACTTGAGGGATTTCTGGTATGCTGGAAACGTATCATAATCAATGCATTGCGTGACTTTACTAACTTGTTTAATCTGTACATATGCTTTTAACATAAAACTTTTTTATAAAATTGTGCATAGGACGGCATTGCTTCTTTTAATTCGGGTTACTTTTAGCACGAAATTACTTTGTTGCTAAGCGGAAGTACTGACCACGGAAAGCCTGTAAAAATACGGAAGTTAATATGTAAAAAGGGGCACTTCTAAAATCAGAAATTTCGTCAAAAGACGGAGACTTACCAGCAGCTTTGTTTATTTTTTACAGTGTTGCATTTCCAACTTGTTTTTGTGCTTACTTTTAGCCTCCTCATCCGAGCTTATACACTGAAGAGCAATTGAATTAGAGATACCTGTCTAGTAACGTGTAGCACCAACTTTCTCCCTGATGACTGCGGCAATTCGTCTCGGCATGGACTCGACAAGACACAGGAAGCGTTAGGAAGCCATACGGATCCACGACCCCTGAACAAGATCCCACAGTTCACGAAGATTTGATGGAGGTGGGTCAGAGCCTCGAACAGCTCTCTCGATGGCATCCCAGATGTGTTCGATGGGATTGATGTCAGGTGGCCTAGCTGGCCAAGGAAGCGAGGTCACGTCGGTGGAGTGTTCATCTAACCATTTGGATACAATTCGAGAGCGATGGCACGGCGCATTGTCTTGTTGCAGGATGAGGTCCCCAGTGGGATGTTGAAGACGCACAAACAGGAGCAAATAGTCGTCCAGGATATCCCGGTAACGTTGACCTGTGAGGGACGATGTCACACGTACCAGGAGTCCCATTTCAGTCTACGTAAACAGTCCCCAGACGAGAATGCCACCCCCACCAGCTTGAAGAGTACCCTGCTGGCAAGAAGGATCCATCGCTTCATGTGGTTTGCGCCGTACTGGTATCCTGCCACCCGCATGTACCAACGTGAATCTCGACTCATCAGTCCAGGCAACATTTTCCCACATGTCTAGGGTCCAGTGGCGATGTTCCCGCACCCTGTGATGCGCGGTCAGCAGCGGTACCCTCGTGGGACGATGGCTTCTGTACCCCATAGCGAGGAGATAGTTCTGGATGGTGTGGCTGCTTACACGTTTTTGGGCACCAGCGTTAAACTGCCGAGTGATTTCTTGCACTGTGGCCCGTCTATCCGCTGTTAC
Source organism: Macrothele yani (assembly GCA_039090855.1). Taxonomy (NCBI): domain Eukaryota; kingdom Metazoa; phylum Arthropoda; class Arachnida; order Araneae; family Macrothelidae; genus Macrothele; species Macrothele yani. The sequence goes on from CM077028.1 coordinate 41,602,976, forward strand.
AATGCGAGCTAGCTGACGATGTCCCCGCTCATCCACACGCTGTTGTCCATGGCAGTTGGCCCTTGCACGGATGTTTTTACCGGATTCGATGTACTCATGGTGCACCCGTGACACAGTGGCTCGTGAAAATCCCAGTGCCTGCATGGCTTCCGAGATGGAGTGACCCATTCGTCGGGTCCCGACAATTTGCACACTGTCAAATGCGCTTAGATCCTTCGTGTTACCCATACTGCGTCCGACTCTTACTGATTCCCGTTGCATCACTCCTTTTATTGTCGGATCGCTGCATTCGTCATGTCGTTTACGTTTACAGGGCCGCCCACAGCGCCACATTTGCATAACGCCAGCTGTCTCTAATTCAATTGCACTTCAGTGTATAACTTTTGAAGCTTTTTCCAACTCAAACCTATTTTAAAATCTAAAACGGAAATGATTTTACTCAGAGAGGGAAATCCAAAACTGCCATGCAAGGGAAGGAAAATTCAAAAAGAAGGGAAAAGGTGGTTGCAGAAGAGAATTTATAACCTGATTCTGTTAGATTCTGGATGATACAGGACTGTTAAAACAAGCATTGTGAAATTAATTCAGTCGTGAACAAATTTAACAATTTAATCCCCAAAGAATTTTAAAAAATTCGCTCATGAATGAATGTAACATCAAACCACGCTCGAAACGGGATGTTGGACAAGATAATTACAGGGTGTCCCATAAAGATGTAACCAATTTCAAATAATCATAAGTTTTAATATAAATGATCATGAAGTTATATTAAAACTGTTATTATTAATTGAGAGAACAGATCATGAAGTTTTATAAACATTCTATATGATCAATGTCTAAACGGTATTCCAGTTCCAACCATGTTCGTGTCCGTATTAACTTTCTGCAGTGCGTGTGTAATCTTCCTCTTTAGGTCAGTACCGTCTACAACAGGGGTGCTGTAAACCTCACCCTTGATGAATCCCCATAAAAAAACTCCCCGGGTGTTAAGTCCGGCGAACGTGGGAGCATGTAATGGGACCACCACGTCCAGTCCATCGATTGGGAAATTTGGTATCCAGAGATCTCCTCACAATCAAAGCCCAATGAGGTAGCGCCCCATCTTGTTGGAAAATGACCTGAGTTGCAAGTTCATTTAAATGGGAATACACAAACTGCTCAATCATGTTCAAGTAATTATCAGCTCTCACGATCGCTTCATGAAAGAAAAAGGATCCAATAACACGGTCGGCAATTATGCCACACCAAACATTCCCTTTTGAGCTAGCATGTTCAAGTTCCACCGTGCAGCGCGGGTGTTCAGTTCCCCAAATTCTCATATTCTGTTTATTAACCTTTCCAGAAACATGGAAAGTGCACTCTTCCGAGAAACAGATTTGTCTCAGGAAAGATTCAGCTCTTGCAATGTTCTCCAACATCTCTTGCAATGTTCTCCAACATCTCTTGCAATGTTCTCCAACATCTCTACAGCAAACTGTTTAAGTTTCAATAATCTGGGGTTATGTGATGGGTTATCTGCAGTTTATACGGGTGCATTTCCAATCTCTGACGTAACACTCTGCACACTAAGGACTTGGGAATATCCAGCTGTCGTGCTGCTTGTCTGATTGACTTTCGTGGGCTACGAGTGAATGTTTGTCTCACAACCTCCTCCCTTTCTGGAACAAGCGATGGTCGTTCAGGGCTTTTCTTTGTAAGGACGCTGCCAGTTTCCTTAAATGACTTGTACCACTTTCTGATGCTGTTACGTGTAGGCGGTTTGCTCCCATATTTTGTTCTGAAATTCCGCTTGAACCTGCGTTTCGGGTCGGGTTTCAATAAAACACTCCACAATCTGAGCATTAGTCGCAGGATCCATTAGACGCACTTCTAAAAAACTTGAGGGTATTCCTTATCAAATGCTAAAAAACAGAATGCTGATATTAGTTTTGTATTCAAAGTTATCATTATTTGAAATTGGTTACACCTTTTTGGGACACCCTGTATTTTCCTTTGAAAAGTTTGGGTTTGATAGAAAAAAAAAAGTATTCTAAGTCTTGTGACGTACCTGCCAGCAGGTCGCACACGACATAAAGGCAGATAGGAATCAGAATAAAACGTCTGCGTAGCTCAGTTGGTAGAGCGACTTGTTCCGGAATAAGCGGCCTCGGGTTCGAATCCCGTCGTAGACCAAAAATGACGGAGAAATTTACTTCGTTATAATGGCGCCCGAACTATCCGGATGACCCGGCCGTTCAAAATCTCGCATTGGTGGGATGTTATTTCCACACCGCGAGACAGGAAAAATCAGAGAATTCCTTCTCCAGCGCTTCGAAAAATAAAAATGTGTGATGTTGCATTCCACACAGCAGATTGACTGGGAGTTCTCAAGTGCACGTTCTACAGTGAATGGCTGCCTGCAACGATTCATGGTCACGGCTGACCCGTGGGCCATGCCCCAGCCCTCTTTCGGGGGGGGGAGATGTGACGTACCTGCCAGCAGGACGCACACGACATAAAGGCAGATAGGAATCAGAATAAAACGTCTGCGTAGCTCAGTTGATAGAGCGACTTGTTCCGGAATAAGTGGCCTCGGGTTCGAATCCCGTCGTAGACCAAAAATGACCGAGAAATTTACTTCGTTATAGTCTCTCGAAGACCCCATTTTTGAGACACCCTGTATTTTCCTTTGAAAAGTTTGGGTTTGATAGAAAAAAAAGTATTCTAAGTCTCTCGGAGACCCCATTTTTGGACACCTTGTATTTTCCTTTGAAAAGTTTGGGTTTGATAGAAAAAAAAAAGTATTATAAATCTCTCGAAGACTTATAATCCCAATTAAATCATCATGAAGATCATTCTGCAAGTTGAAATGTCAAAAAACAATTTTCATTCCCAATTATCAATATATTTTACATGTATTGATCCTACTACGTAATGGTATTGATACCTTCTCCTCGGTAGATGTCTTTTTTAATGCAACTCGTCACTTGGACCCATGAACTATCATTTTGTCCCATAAACCAGTGCTGATAAGCCGTTGCTTTTTTAAAAGATAAATGGGGTTTGGACATGGATTTTGGAATAATTCCGCCGGAGAATCGATTTGTGCTCTATGCCAATCTGTTAATAATGAGGTGGGGCTGATGAACCATCACAATGGGTACTAGCGCCTTCTTCAAGATAACAAAATGAGAGTTGTGTTACCTATTTTTTTAGGTTTTACTGTTAATTTTTTTCCAAGTAGGGAATTTTCAAATTTTCCAGGGCTTGGTGCTGAGTTATATTTCAGCGCCCTGTAAAGAAGGTTCGTGGATGCTTCACTTGCAGCAAGTTTTTGTATCGGTGGCTTAACCTGTATTTTTTCCCGACTGAAGCAGATAAATAAAATGTGAATAAAATATCAACCCAAGTGCTAGCTCGCTCTTGCAGTGAGGAAGGTTTATTCAGATGCTATGGGAAATGATTAAAAGCATTGCCCTGATTTTCTTTACTGCACTCTATTATCATTAACTCGTTGATCGCATTCCCATTACTGACAGTATTCACTTCCTCCTTCTTCATTCTCCCTCAACTCTCAACATTTCTCCCAAATCACACCGACGAGCTAGATTTTCACACCTCGCGCGGACACTCCTTAAAAAATTATTTCCATCTCTCACCCCTGACTGATCATTATGCCAGTTCCCCTTCGCACATCTGCTAAACCATAAATCTAACTTTCCTTCTGTTGCGACGCTGAGAAACGAAAGCCAGCCTGCTGTCCAGCTGCATCAAAATGGCGGGAAAGGTGTTTGCAATTCACTATCCTTAAAATGATTCCTTAACTACATTCCTGATAAATAAGGATTCCTTAACTACACTCCTGATAAATAATAATGCCCAGGTTTCAATATTACAGAACAGAAGGTCTTTCTTTTGTCAGTCTGCAATGAGAAACGTCAACGACACTTTCAAGAAAATGCTTATAGCCAACGATCTACAGTAGAGTTGTGGAGCTGCGTTCCCCATGGAAATCGAACTAGTACGTTGACAAAATATTTAATTAGTTTATGATTTTATTGGCCTGCTCAGCGATTAGTACAATGTGATCCGATGGCGCTGTCCAGACGGCTAAATGAGTTTATTACTCTTCCAAGCGTCAGAGAAATGCAGGAGAAAGAGGAGTTGGGGAAAACATTTGGAGGGGTTGTGCAGGGTGTAGAGTGGTTGAAAAGAAGTCGCGAGAGAATGATTTGCGATGGAGCTGTTTTCCGGGGCCTCCGAATGGCCGGTACGAAAGAATGAAAGTTAGGTAGAATTAGAGTAAATACGAAAGAGCAAATAACTAGGAAACAGAATAAGTTGTGAGATGACTGAAACTTCAGAATTAGTGAACTAAGACGAATTCCAGGACAAACTGAAAACGGGAATTAGATGGTAATAAAGAATAGCTTTAATGCCGCAACTGTGTTTAACACCTTCTTTGTGATATGCTTTCTTCATAACAATCACAACGAGCTGCAATCAGGCTTAAATGGCGAACCCGAACGGGAATAAGAAGTCCGGATAACAACAGCAAACTAACAGTAGGATATACCCGGGACCCCGGACTCCAACGAGCTACGTCTAAGTGTCGAGTCCAACGAGCTACGTCTAAGTGTCGTTAGCTTTAGCTTAATTCATATACTGTGTAGCAATGTGTTTTGTCCGGCGTCACTTTTCTCACATAAGCACAGTACATTTTGCTATCTCATATTAGAGTAGATTCCCAAAATATATAAATACACAAAAACTTAGAAGTAAAGGTCAAATGAAATTAATGATTATTATTCATAAATACCAAAATAATTACTCGTTCGTTCCAAAAATCCGGACAAAAAAGAATACGGGAAAGTGAGTCATTGCTCGAGCGGTCCCCGGTGGACCAATCCGGCCCTGGCTTGACCTACATTGCAAAAAAATTCCGAAATTCACGAGCCGCTTCTCGCGATTCCTTTCGTGAATTAACGAAGCATATTTCTGACACAATCTTTTTCGTGAAGTGACGGAAAGAAACCTGAATTTCACGAATTTTTCATACCTCAGGAAAGTTCTGAATTTTCTGAACCATTTCCGCAATTCCTTTTTTATATTGATGGTAAATTTCTGTTTTTAAGATGTGTTAACAGAAAATTCTGAATTTTCAGAAACCTTTCCTCAATTCCTTTCTTATATTGAAGGTAAATTGTCGTTTTTCAAATGTGTTAGCGGAAAATTCTGAATGTTCAGAAACCTTTCCTCAATTCCTTTCTTATATTGAAGGTACATTGCCGTTTTTCAAATGTGTTAGCGGAAAACTCTGAATTTTCAGAAACCTTTCCTCAATTCCTTTCTTATATTGAAGGTCAATTGTCGTTTTTCAAATGTGTTAGCGGAAAATTATGAATTTTCAGAAACCTTTCCGCAATTCCTTTCTTATATTGAAGGTAAATTGCCGTTTTTCAAATGTGTTAGCGGAAAATTCTGAATTTTCAGAAACCTTTCCTCAATTCCTTTCTTATAAAAAAAATAATTGTCAACCATTATCAATCCACTGCTGGACGAAGGTCTCCCCAAGTTTCCTCCACAACGGTCTGTCTTGTGCCAGTCTCCTCCATGTCACTCCCGCATATTTACGAATTTCATCCACCCATCTCCCATGTGGTCTTTTTCTGGGTCTTTTCCTGTCCCTTGGAATCCAATCTAAAATTTCGGCTGTCCATCTATGGTCTGTCCTTCTGGCAGTATGTCCAGCCCATTGCCATTTCAGGAATTTAACTCTGATCATGATGTCTTCCACTCTCGTCATTTTTCGGATCCACGAGTTCCTCTTCTTATCTCTCCTGGTTATACCAAGCATGCACCTCTCCATGCTGCTTTGAGTTGTCTGCAGCCTTTGTATGTCTCTTTTAGTTAAGGTCCACGTCTCTGCACCATACGTAAGCACTGGAAGGATGCATTGATCAAACACTTTTCTTTTAAGACATAATGGCATATTGCTCTTGAAAATTATGCTGTTTCTTCCAAAAGCTCTCCAGGCAAGTTTTGTACGCCGATTAATTTCTTCATCAATGTGACCCTCACTTGATATCTGCTGTCCAAGATAAACATACGTATCTGTTATCTCCAGTTTTTCTCCATCAATCGATAAATCTTCATTTCTTGTAAAAGCATTGAACATCACTTTTGTCTTCTGAAAGTTCATTTTTAATCCCACTTCTTTACTCTTGTCAGCAAGTTCCTGGATCATACTCTGCAGCTCTGATGGGGTAGTTGCAAAAATGACTACGTCATCAGCAAAACGAAGGTGGGTTAGATAATCTCCATTAATCTTTATCCCTTTGTTTTCCCAGTTCAGTGATTGAAAGACATTTTCCAATGTGGCATTAAAGAGCTTCGGAGATATGGTGTCACCTTGTCTCACTCCCTTTCCAATTTTTATGTGTGTTGTATTTTCAAACAGCCGAATCTTTGCACTTGCATTTTCATAGATGTTATTAATAATATTAATGTATGCATCTTCAATACCGCAGGATTTCAGAGCCGTGGTAACTGCTGATGGTTTCACCGAATCAAAGGCTTTTTCATAATCGATAAAAGCCATGCACAATGGAAGTTCATATTCCCTCGCTCTTTCAATTAGTTCTCTCAGCACATGGATATGATCTATTGTGCTGTAGCCACTCCTGAATCCAGCTTGTTCTCTCGGTTGAGCCATGTCCAGTGTTACCTTCAAGCGGTGTGAAAGAACTTTAGTGAAGATTTTATAAACCACTGATAGGAGGCTGATAGGTCTGTAGTTCCTGAGATCCTCAATGTCACCTTTTTTATGTAGCAGGATCATTGTAGCATTGTTCCAATCCTCAGGAATCTTCCCTTCATTAAGGCATCGAGTGAAAATTTGGGCGAGTACTGTTTCAATTTCTCCACTTGCTTCTTGTATGATGTCTATAGTAATTCCATCTTCTCCTGGAGCTTTCCCCCGCTTCATGTTCTTGATTGCATGTGCAACTTCTGCTGGGAGGACTGGAAGAACTCTGGTACCTTTCATGATGTCTGGAGTACATGTATCATCCCTTTCATATAATTTGGAGTAGAAATCTTTCACTCTTGTCAAAATTTCGCCTCTATTTCTTGTTATAGAACCATCTTCTTTTCTCAGAGCCATAATCTGTTTTCTTCCCTTACTGAGATGTCCCTTTGCTATCTTTAGGCTTTGGTTGTTTTCAATTGCTTTCCTCACTAGTTCACAGTTGAATTTTCTTACGTCTTCAGTGATACTTTTTCGTACTGTCTTGCATAGCTCTATATATTCCACTTTGGAAGTCACATCTTCTTTAGTTGTCCTCATCTCTCTTCTTTTTTGCATCAACATTTTGGTTTTTCCTGATAATTTGTTTACATGCAACTTGTTCTTAGACCCAGCTAATTTTGTTGCTGTTTCCATAAGAGCTTTGGTTACTTTTCTGTTAACTTCCGAAATATCCACTTCTTCCGATGTTAGGAATTCTAAAGCAGAGAATCTGTTCTTCAGTTCCAACTTGAAAGTATTATGGTGTTTTTTAAGGTTGGTTATGTCAATACATTTTGTTTGTCTTATGAGCTTGCCACGTTCCAGTTTAGTGTTGAGGTGCATCTTACATCTCACCAATCTATGGTCACTACCTGTGTTGAACTTGTTTAGCACACTGCAGTCTTCGATGACGAATTTTTTGTTACACATAATAAAATCAATTTCACTTGTCGTCCCAATTGGATGTCTCCATGTCCATTTCCTGTGTGGCTTTTTCTTGAAAAAGGAATTCAAGATAGAAAAATCCTTCTGCCTCTGCAAACTCAACGAGAGTATTTCCACGCTGGTTTCTGTTGCCGTGACCGAATTTACCTACTGAAGTTTCATTCTGTTGCCGGTGCCCTATTTTTGCATTGAAATCTCCCATAATTATCTTCAAGTGCTGCTTACCTTTATTATTTAGATGACGAATTTCCTCATAAAATTCTTCAATTTCTTCTTCAGGATGACTTGTGGTGGGTGCATACGTTTGAATAATCTGAGCCTGGTATCTTCTCGATAGTTGGATAACGAGTCGTGCAGCTCTGTCAGAGGAACTTTCAACTTCTACCACTTTATCCTTCAGTTTCTTGTTTATTATAAATCCAACACCACTAGTTCTGCCAGTATCTGTCCCACGATAATAGAAGAGATGTCCACTTTTCAGTTCAATGAGATCTTCTCCTTTTCTCCTTACCTCACTTAGCCCCACGATGTCCCACTTGATCCTTTGTAGTTCCTCTTCCAATTCAAGAAGCCTTGAATCAGAAGATAGGGAGCGTCCGTTGTAGGTAGCCAAGGTCAGCATCAAATGGCAGCCTAGTCCGCTCTTCCGGGGATTCTTAGCACCCTCTGCCTTTATGTCGCACTGGCCGCTGCCTTGGCCAGGTACATTCCAGCTGCCGGAGACTGAGGGCCAAGATTTAAGTTGTAGAGTCATTTTGGAGGTGTTTGGCCATAACTCACCACGCTGGCCAAGCGGGTTGGTGAGTGTGGGATAGCATTTCCTCTGATCCCGATGGTATAGTTATACCGCTATTTGCGGTCGTCAGAGCCCCTTTAGTGGGAACAGGATGCACCACGAGAAGGCGGGGTTGACATTTGTCAAGGAGAGGCTGTGATGTTACGCATCACCTGACCTTACATCCCTCCTTTCTTATATTGAAGGTAAATTGCCGTTTTTCAAATGTGTTAGCGGAAAATTATGAATTTTCAGAAACCTTTCCTCAATTCCTTTCTTATATTGAAGGTAAATTGTCGTTTTTCAAATGTGTTAGCGGAAAATTCTGAATTTTCAGAAACCTTTCCGCAATTCCTTTCTTATATTGAAGGTAAATTGCCGTTTTTCAAATGTGTTAGCGGAAAATTCTGAATTTTCAGAAACCTTTCCTCAATTCCTTTCTTATATTGAAGGTAAATTGCCGTTTTTCAAATGTGTTAGCGGAAAATTCTGAATTTTCAGAAACCTTTCCTCAATTCCTTTCTTATATTGAAGGTAAATTGCCGTTTTTCAAATGTGTTAGCGGAAAATTCTGAATTTTCAGAAACCTTTCCGCAATTCCTTTCTTATATTGAAGGTAAATTTCCGTTTTTAAGATGTGTTAACAGAAAATTCTGAATTTTCAGAAACCTTTCCGCAATTCCTTCGTTAATGGAAGAACTCCGTTCTCACTTTTTTTCCTATCCGTATGACGAAAAATTCCCGGTAGTTGGAGAGATTTTCGAAACTACTTGAGGTTTGATTCATTGTTAAATTTCCATAGTCTGTCGAATAATCTAATTTTGAAGTTCTGTAGCGTGATCGGTTGTTTTGGATATCATATTGCATGAATTTTGGTTATCCTGGCACAAGATATTCCTTATCCTTTTCTCCCATTTTGTGCACCAGTTATTGTATATTGTGTTACTGTAAGAAACCGAGTGTTTAAATTATTGTACAGGTTATTTGTACGACGTCCATGCATCAGCCTGTGGCGTCCTTAACACCAAAGCTATTATAACTTTCAAGAGTGAATTTTATATTCAGAAGTTTTGTGAAATAGTACTATAAAACAGTATTTTTAATCTTTTTTTAAAGATAATTGAAAGTGATTGTTGGTTAAAAAAGAGATCTCAAGTTCCAAATAATTCAGTTGCTTTGAAAAATCACCATGGAAAAAATACTGAATTTGTGATAAGTCCTAATACAATATATTTATATATATATATCATCGGGATGTAAGGTCAGGTGATGCGTAACATCACAGCCTCTCCTTGACAAATGTCAACCCCGCCTTCTCGTGGTGCATCCTGTTCCCACTAAAGGGGCTCTGACGACCGCAAATAGCGGTATAACTATACCATCGGGATCAGAGGAAATGCTATCCCACACTCACCAACCCGCTTGGCCAGCGTGGTGAGTTATGGCCAAACACCTCCAAAATGACTCTACAACTTAAATCTTGGCCCTCAGTCTCCGGCAGCTGGAATGTACCTGGCCAAGGCAGCGGCCAGTGCGACATGAAGGCAGAGGGTGCTAAGAATCCCCGGAGGACCGGACTAGGCTGCCATTTGATGCTGACCTTGGCTACCTACAACGGACGCTCCCTATCTTCTGATTCAAGGCTTCTTGAATTGGAAGAGGAACTACAAAGGATCAAGTGGGACATCGTCGGGCTGAGTGAGGTAAGGAGAAAAGGAGAAGATCTCATTGAACTGAAAAGTGGACATCTCTTCTATTATCGTGGGACAGATACTGGCAGAACTAGTGGTGTTGGATTTATAATACACAAGAAACTGAAGGATAAAGTGGTAGAAGTTGAAAGTTCCTCTGACAGAGCTGCACGACTCGTTATCCAACTATCGAGAAGATACCAGGCTCAGATTATTCAAACTTATGCACCCACCACAAGTCATCCTGAAGAAGAAATTGAAGAATTTTATGAGGAAATTCGTCATCTAAATAATAAAGGTAAGCAGCACTTGAAGATAATTATGGGAGATTTCAATGCAAAAATAGGGCACCGGCAACAGAATGAAACTTCAGTAGGTAAATTCGGTCACGGCAACAGAAACCAGCGTGGAAATACTCTCGTTGAGTTTGCAGAGGCAGAAGGATTTTTCATCTTGAATTCCTTTTTCAAGAAAAAGCCACACAGGAAATGGACATGGAGACATCCAATTGGGACGACAAGTGAAATTGATTTTATTATGTGTAACAAAAAATTCGTCATCGAAGACTGCAGTGTGCTAAACAAGTTCAACACAGGTAGTGACCATAGATTGGTGAGATGTAAGATGCACCTCAACACTAAACTGGAACGTGGCAAGCTCATAAGACAAACAAAATGTATTGACATAACCAACCTTAAAAAACACCATAATACTTTCAAGTTGGAACTGAAGAACAGATTCTCTGCTTTAGAAGGCCTAACATCGGAAGAAGTGGATATTTCGGAAGTTAACAGAAAAGTAACCAAAGCTCTTATGGAAACAGCAACAAAATTAGCTGGGTCTAAGAACAAGTTGCATGTAAACAAATTATCAGGAAAAACCAAAATGTTGATGCAAAAGAAGAGAGATGAGGACAACTAAAGAAGATGTGACTTCCAAAGTGGAATATATAGAGCTATGCAAGACAGCACGAAAAAGTATCACTGAAGACGTAAGGAAATTCAACTGTGAGCTAGTGAGGAAAGCAATTGGAAACAACCAAAGCCTAAAGATAGCAAAGGGACATCTCAGTAAGGGAAGAAAACAGATTATGGCTCTGAGAAAAGAAGATGGTTCTATAACAAGAAATAGAGGCGAAATTTTGACAAGAGTGAAAGATTTCTACTCCAAATTATATGAAAGGGATGATACATGTACTCCAGACATGAAAGGTACCAGAGTTCTTCCAGTCCTCCCAGCAGAAGTTGCTCATGCAATCAAGAACATGAAGCGGGGGAAAGCTCCAGGAGAAGATGGAATTACTATAGACATCATACAAGAAGCAAGTGGAGAAATTGAAACAGTACTCGCCCAAATTTTCACTCGATGCCTTAATGAAGGGAAGATTCCTGAGGATTGGAACAATGCTACAATGATCCTGCTACATAAAAAAGGTGACATTGAGGATCTCAGGAACTACAGACCTATCAGCCTCCTATCAGTAGTTTATAAAATCTTCACTAAAGTTCTTTCACACCGCTTGAAGGTAACACTGGACATGGCTCAACCGAGAGAACAAGCTGGATTCAGGAGTGGCTACAGCACAATAGATCATATCCACGTACTGAGAGAACTAATTGAAAGAGCGAGGGAATATGAACTTCCATTGTGCATGGCTTTTATCGATTATGAAAAAGCCTTTGATTCGGTGAAACCATCAGCAGTTACCACGGCTCTGAAATCCTGCGGTATTGAAGATGCATACATTAATATTATTAATAACATCTATGAAAATGCAAGCGCAAAGATTCGGCTGTTTGAAAATACAACACACATAAAAATTGGAAAGGGAGTGAGACAAGGTGACACCATATCTCCGAAGCTCTTTAATGCCACATTGGAAAATGTCTTTCAATCACTGAACTGGGAAAACAAAGGGATAACGATTAATGGAGATTATCTAACCCACCTTCGTTTTGCTGATGACGTAGTCATTTTTGCAACTACCCCATCAGAGCTGCAGAGTATGATCCAGGAACTTGCTGACAAGAGTAAAGAAGTGGGATTAAAAATGAACTTTCAGAAGACAAAAGTGATGTTCAATGCTTTTACAAGAAATGAAGATTTATCGATTGATGGAGAAAAACTGGAGATAACAGATACGTATGTTTATCTTGGACAGCAGATATCAAGTGAGGGTCACATTGATGAAGAAATTAATCGGCGTACAAAACTTGCCTGGAGAGCTTTTGGAAGAAACAGCATAATTTTCAAGAGCAATATGCCATTATGTCTTAAAAGAAAAGTGTTTGATCAATGCATCCTTCCAGTGCTTACGTATGGTGCAGAGACGTGGACCTTAACTAAAAGAGACATACAAAGGCTGCAGACAACTCAAAGAAGCATGGAGAGGTGCATGCTTGGTATAACCAGGAGAGATAAGAAGAGGAACTCGTGGATCCGAAAAATGACAAGAGTGGAAGACATCATGATCAGAGTTAAATCCCTGAAATGGCAATGGGCTGGACATACTGCCAGAAGGACAGACCATAGATGGACAGCCGAAATTTTAGATTGGATTCCAAGGGACAGGAAAAGACCCAGAAAAAGACCACATGGGAGATGGGTGGATGAAATTCGTAAATATGCGGGAGTGACATGGAGGAGACAGGCACAAGACAGACCGTTGTGGAGGAAACTTGGGGAGACCTTCGTCCAGCAGTGGATTGATAATGGTTGACAATGATGATGATGATGATGATATATCATCATGATGATATATCATCATCATGATGATGATGATGATATATGATGATGATGATGATATATCATCATGATGATATATCATCATCATGATATATCATCATGATGATGATATATCATGAATGTGACCCTCACTTGATATCTGCTCCCCAAGTTTCCTCCACAACGGTCTGTCTTGTGCCAGTCTCCTCCATGTCACCCCTGCATACTTTCGAATTTCATCCACCCATCTCCCATGTGGTCTTCTTCTGGGTCTTTTCCTGTCCCTTGGAATCCAATCTAAAATTTCGGCTGTCCATCGATGATCTGTCCTTCTGGCAGTATGTCCAGCCCATTGCCATTTCAGGGATTTAACTCTGATCATGATGTCTTCCACTCTTGTCATTTTTCGGATCCACGAGTTCCTCTTCTTATCTCTCCTGGTTACACCAAGTATGCACCTCTCCATGCTTCTTTGAGTTGTCTGCAGCCTTTGTATGTCTCTTTTAGTTAAGGTCCACGTCTCTGCACCATACGTAAGCACTGGAAGGATACATTAATCAAACACTTTTCTTTTAAGATATAATAGCATATTGCTCTTGAAAATTATGCTGTTTCTTCCAAAAGCTCTCCAGGCAAGTTTTGTACGCCGATTAATTTCTTCATCAATGTGACCCTCACTAGATATCTGCTGTCCAAGATAAACGCACGTGTCTGTTATCTCCAGCTTTTCTCCATCAATCGATAAATCTTCATTTCTTGTAAAAGCATTGAACATCACTTTTGTCTTCTGAAAGTTCATTTTTAATCCCACTTCTTTACTCTTGTCAGCAAGTTCCTGGATCATACTCTGCAGCTCTGATGGGGTAGTTGCAAAAATGACTACGTCATCAGCAAAACGAAGGTGGGTTAGATAATCTCCATTAATCTTTATCCCCTTGTTTTCCCAGCTCAGCGACTGAAAAACACCCTCCAATGTGGCATTAAAGAGCTTCGGAGATATGGTGTCACCTTGTCTCACTCCCTTTCCAATTTTTACGTGTGTTGTATTTTCAAACAGCCTAATCTTTGCACTTGCATTTTCATAGATGTTATTAATGATATTAATGTATGCATCTTCAATACCGTAGGTTTTCAGAGCCATTGTAACTGCTGATGGTTTCACCGAATCAAAGGCCTTTTCATAATCGATAAAAGCCATGCACAATGGAAGTTCATATTCCCTCGCTCTTTCAATTAGTTCTCTCAGTACGTGGATATGATCTATTGTGCTGTAGCCACTCCTGAATCCAGCTTGTTCTCTCGGTTGAGCCATGTCCAGTGTTACCTTCAAGCGGTGTGAAAGAACTTTAGTGAAGATTTTATAAACTACTGATAGGAGGTACGGAAAAAACTTAAAACGGACTTTTCTGAAATAATAGGAATTACTGACTAAGGAAAATCTGTGAAATTTACTCTTGACAGGGTTAAAAAAAAAAAACGATAACTTTTAAAAATAAAAATTCCGTTAAAAGGCGGACACTTACAGGTAACTTTGTTACACGTTATTTTCAATTTTCCATGAATTTACACCACTTATTTTTTACAGTATATGGCCTTGGTGCTATCCCTTTCTTGGAACTTTCCGTCCTAAATTAAAGAAGAACGGCTGCTTATAGCTTTAGATGCTCACGCTGGGCCGTATAGCCAGAAAAAAAAAAATTTCGGAGAGGACTTCTGACTTTGAAAGTTAATTTTCACCGTATATACACTGAAGAGCAATTGAATTAGAGATACCTGTCTAGCAACGTGTAGCACCACCTTTCGCCCTGATGACGGGCGCGATTCGTCTCGGCATGGACTCGACAACACACCGGAAGCGCTGGGAAGCCATACGGATCCACGACCCCTGAACAAGGTCCCACAGTTCACGAAGATTTGATGGAGGGGGGGCAGAGCCTCGACATCTCTCTCGATGGCATCCCAGATGTGTTCGACGGGATTGAGGTCAGATGACCTAGTTGGCCAAGGAAGCGAGGTCACGTCGGTGGAGTGTTCATCCAATCATTCGGATACAATTCGGGAGCTGCATTGTCTTGTTGCAGGATGAGGTCCCCAGTGGGATGTTGAAGACGCACAAACGGGAGCAAACGGTCCTCCAGGATATCCCGGTAACGTTGACCTGTGAGGGACGATGTCACGCGTACCAGGGGTCTCATTTCAGTCCACGTAAACAGTCCCCAGACGAGTGATGTGATGTCAGCAGCGGTACCCTCATGGGACGATGGCTTCTGTACCCCATAGCGAGGAGATGGTTCTGGATGGTGTAGCTGCTTACACGTCTATCCGCTGTTACAATGCGAGCTAGCCGACGATGACCCCGCTCATCCACACGCTGTTGTCCACGGCAGTTGGCCCTTGCAGGGATGGTTTTACTGGATTCGATGTACTCACGGTGAACCCGTGACACAGTGGCTCGTGAAAATCTCAGTGCCTGCATGAATTCCGAGAGGGAGTGACCCATTCGTCGGACACCGACAATTTTCCCGCGATCAAATGCGCTTAGATCCTTCGTCTTACCCATACTGCGTCCGACACTTACTGATTCCCGTCGCATCACTCCTTGTATTGTCGGAACGCTGCATACGTCATGTCGTTTCCGTTTACAGGGCCGCCCACAGCGCCACATTTGCATAACGCCAGCTGTCTCTAATTCAATTGCTCTTTAGTGTATATATATATATACGTTATACACACGTTAATTTTTTTCCTCTGTCGCATTTTGCTTGCATATGAAATTCTTTTATATACTCCTCATTTTTCAAATATTGACTTTCATGTTATACTATTTACACATATACACTGGCGGAAAGTGAAAAAAGAACAAGAAGGAGACGTCTGATACAAACGAAATTTATACAGTATAATAACGGAATACAGAGGATAACGTGATCAAAACATTATGGCAAAATACAGCTGTATTTGCTGGTAAACTGAAAAATAACATTTCTATGTAACATGGTTAGTACGAGGTTGAACCGCCATGAACTGCGTCACACTGTGCAATTCTGGCATGGAGTCTGTCGTACAGATGTTGGATGTAAGTTTGGGGTATTGAGTTCCAAGCATTCTCAACCTGGACACGTAAATCGGGGATGGTCGTGGCTACGGCCGTGGAGACCGGATAAGTCGTTGTCCTATGAAATTCCACACGCGCTCAATAGGGGACAAATCCGAAGAACGTGCAGGCCATGGAAGTTGTCTCACACCCTGAAGTGCATGTTGCGTTGCACGTGCCGTGTGTGGGCATGCGTTTTCTTGCTGGAAAACACCACGATGGACCGACCTTACAAATGGCACAACAACGGGCTGAATGATGTTGTTGATGTAGGAGGTGCTGTTGAACGTACCCGGCACAAACACTAATTGTGTACGGGAGTGATAGCTGATCGCTCCCCACACCAGGAGACCAGGTGTAGGCCCTGTGTGTCGCTGGCAGATGCAAGAAGGCTGGAGACGCTCCCCTGTGCGTCTGCGAACACGCATACGGCCATCGGAGGCTCCCAAGCAGAATCTGCTTTCATCGCTGAACACGACAGCTCGCCATTCCGTTCTCCAGTGCAGACTTTGGCGACACCACTGCAGCCGTTCTTGACGGTGGGCTGGAGTCAGAGGTACACATGCCAGAGGCACACGTGCACGTAGTCCTGCATCCAGTAGACGGTTGCGGATTGTTCGCACAGTCCCCTCAGGTGCAACGGCAGCTCGGATTTGCGTCGTAGTGGATGTTCTGCTTGACAACGCCGCTCATCTTATGCGTCGATCGGTCCACTCATGAGTCCGTCTGTGACTCCCGGTTCCAAGTCTTCTCGTGTGGAAATATTCCTCGGACCATCTACGCCACCATCGTGCCACCACCGATACTTCCCGTACAATTCGCTCCGCAATACGACGATACGACCACCCGGCCTCGCGGAGTCAGACTAGGCGACCTCGCCCAAAGTCCGATAACTGCTGAAATCCGACACGTCTTCCATGTCCAGGCATTGCAGCTTCTTCATGGTCTTCGCACGTGTACGTAAGTCGACGACTGATTACATTCACTTCGACGTACTCCTTAAATACCACCGACGATAATTTGTATATTATGCCGTGCTGTGGCGTAAGCGCTCCCCGGTTGGTCCCGAAATTAACATCACACTTACGTAAACTCGACCCAATTAACATATGTAAATTTCATGATCGTCCGCCAATTCCTTCTTGGTGTTCTTTTTTTCACTTTCCGCCAGTGTATATGGAATAAAATGTATTTTGGATTCGACATCATCTGCATTTACGCTCTCTAGCCGCGAAATTGTACATCGTAACAAAACAAAAAAACGAAATAAAGAATCATCATTCGCATATTTCAAGCTTCCCAATGCAAAAACAATTTTTCAAATCGGAATAATAGTTGCGGAGATATGGTGTCTACAGACTGACGGACGGGCGCATCGATAACATAAGCACGATCTTTTTTTATAAAAGACGTGCTAAAAATAAAAAGGAAGCTGTAAAATCTAGCTGCTGCTCTTCAATAAATCAGAAGCGAATGCCTCCCCATTCGCATGACAAGAAGTTGATGTGCACCTGCAGGATACAATTTTGGCTGAATACATTGGTTGTAATTTGTGGTGTGTCTCAGTTTATATCAGCTGATGAACAATGAAATTCGGCATTTTATTGTTTTACAATCAACATAGGTACGCCGACAAGTCAAGAGCTTAAGAAAATTTCTTTTTCGAAAGTCTTGGTTATTTCGCTTAGATGACCAACTAAGTAGTTACACTGGGAGCTCATGCAGGAGCAGTATAAGGTAGGTGCGAATTCTTCTTCCTTTGTTTCTCGTGCTGCTTTCGAAAGGAAACTATTTCCTTTTTGAGTTCCGTGTTTTTTTTTTTTTTTTTTTTTCGGTGCATCTCCTGAACGACAAAAAGGAAACCCTCAAATGAATTTACACCAAACTCTCACAAGAAAAATGTTTTACGGTACTTGTCCTCGGTGATTTTTGAGATACAAGTGCATAATAGAGTGAAAAGTAAGTGAGTAAAAAGAAATTTAATGTTATATGGTTCAGTATTTCTAAAATGAAATACAAATATTTCAAGATCTTTGAGATTTAATCTTTGCTTACTTTTTTTCAAGATTTAATCTTTGCTTCCAGTTCTTTTCAAGATTTAATCTTCGCTTCAAGTTTTAGTCATAAATTTTCCTTTAATAATAAGAATAATAATATTAATAATAATGTGTTATTATTTTGTCTTCTGCTTCGATTGTAATCAAGCCTCTCATCTGGCACACTAGCCTCCCTCCCACGAAGATCTCTAACTGCGCCTCTGGCAGAAAGTTTAGGTGATATCGTGTGTGTGTGTGTGTGTGTGTGGAGCAGTGCTGAGACGGGCCGAGCCCAAGCCCGAAGTTGAGCCCGGGACCGAAACGGGTTCGGGCTCTGAGAGAGGGAGATAATTTTCTTCCTTTTTCTTTTAATGCGATTTTGTATGATTTATCACACGAGACTTTTACACTTTCTAGTTGTTAAATAGAATTCTTCGGCAACTGGGTCTAGATGGGGAGTAGGAACTCTGCAAGCAATATTTTTTGTCAGCATGTTGCCGCATTTACACATCCGCAAAAATTTTTTGAACCCAGAGACCCCGAACATCATTGCTCATTAAAGACGGCTTGTTATGTGTAGAGAGTCGTAAAACCAGCATTATGGCTGTGTTTACTTAAAATTTGCCTTGGTCACCATTTAAAATAGAACACCACTCGGCGTTTCAGTATAAAACGATGATGATGATGTAATCATGTTAAGTGTTCACACAGAAACATGTATGTTTGGGTGTACACGCTTGTTTGTGGGGCTGTGAAGTGTGTCTTCGCAGACACTAAGAGCCACAATTAAGTCTCGTAGCAGGAAATTTCCACTTCCAGATTCGCGGGTTGCGGTTAGTTTACGAGGCGGGTTTTGATTGCCGAACGTGAGCTAATGTCCCGCTGTTTTAAAAGCGTAGGATGCTCTGGCTGTAATGTTTGATCTCGGTTGCCAACATCAGCAGGACATCAGTCAGCGATGCCAGATACGGCATCTTCAAGTGCCAGACTTAATGTAAATAATTCGCCACCAAAATCCCAGGCAGCGCGGTGGCTGTAATAGAGGCCTGGCATCTTTCGCCAGCAAGGATCGCCGCGTAGGGAAATGTTTACGTGTTGAGCGAAATCAGCTAATCTGTAAAGTTTCCTTTTGTCATCGGTCCATTAGAGACCCCTACGCACCTCAGACTCTTCACCACCTTTCATCGAAGCCACTAGAAGCCATGATATTTCGCACTCCTTTGACCTGCTTACAGAAATCCCTCTCAATGTAATGTAATGGAGCATAGGGGGAGGGAGGCGCCATTTTGGGAACAAAACCACTACTAATAGTCTCCTCCTCCTTGACGTGTCTATTCGTCTATCTACACGGGCGATAGCTTCGATGCCCTTTGGTTCTTAAGGGTAGTTTTCAACTACAACAAAGATGTGTTACTCGCTTTACAAATAAACAGTCATGCATATTTCTGCTTGTAGTTTACTAATCAATTTATTTATTAATCCCCGGTAACGGAAAATTTGGGTGAACATTTTATTATCTCTAATAGTAATAATATAATGGTCGCGAATGGTCAGAAGCGCTAGCTTCGGATTATTCGCTTGAGATTGTGTGCTTGCCAGATGGTGTTGACCCTTCCCCTTCGTAGAACCAGTGGCCCTGACTTAGGGAGAGATAACTGCTTATAGCCTTCGAATTGCTCATTATGGTCGTTAAATAAATAAATAAATAAAAAAAAAGCAGCGGGTTATTTTGCGAGACCCTAAATTTGCAATTTGGACAGACGTTAGTGAAATTTAGGAATTAACTTTTAAAATAAAGCACTGTACTCCAACTGAATATTATGCATTTTATTTTATTTCATTTTATTCTATTTGAGACACAGTGTTGTTAATAACAGTGTGAAAATAATAATGTTATAGAAAATTATAACACTTCAAAATTTAAGAGGGTATCCAGCATTGGCTTTTTTATTTAATATTGGCACCTACATGAAACCTGAAATATGAGGGTGCTCAGGATGTCTTTCTCTGAAGATTAGTTCGGAGTGCCTGAGCATTTTTTTTATTTTATGTGCTTATGGTTCTTATAATATTTTATTTGTGTGTATATATCATCATCATCATCATCATTGTCAACCATTATCAATCCACTGCTGGACGAAGGTCTCCCCAAGTTTCCTCCACAACGGTCTGTCTTGTGCCAGTCTCCTCCATGTCACTCCCGCATACTTTCGAATTTCATCCACCCATCTTCCATGTGGTCTTCTTCTGGGTCTTTTCCTGTCCCTTGGAATCCAATCTAAAATTTCGGCTGTCCATCGATGGTCTGTTCTTCTGGCAGTATGTCCAGCCCATTGCCATTTCAGGGATTTAACTCTGATCATGATGTCTTCCACTCTTGTCATTTTTCGGATCCACGTGTTCCTCTTCTTATCTCTCCTGGTTACACCAAGCATGCACCTCTCCATGAATCTTTGAGTTGTCTGCAGCCTTTGTATGTCTCTTTTAGCTAAGGTCCACGTCTCTGCACCATACGTAAGCACTGGAAGGATGCATTGATCAAACACTTTTCTTTTAAGACATAATGGCATATTGCTCTTGAAAATTATGCTGTTTCTTCCAAAAGCTCTCCAGGCAAGTTTTGTACGCCGATTAATTTCTTCATCAATGTGACCCTCACTTGATATCTGCTGTCCAAGATAAACGTACGTGTCTGTATCTCCAGCTTTTCTCCATCAATCGATAAATCTTCATTTCTTGTAAAAGCATTGAACATCACTTTTGTCTTCTGAAAGTTCATTTTTAATCCCACTTCTTTACTCTTGTCAGCAAGTTCCTGCATCATACTCTGTAGCTCTGATGGGGTAGTTGCAAAAATGACTATGTCATCAGCAAAACGAAGGTGGGTTAGATAATCTCCATTAATCTTTATCCCCTTGTTTTCCCAGCTCAGCGACTGAAAAACACCCTCCAATGTGGCATTAAAGAGCTTCGGAGATATGGTGTCACCTTGTCTCACTCCTTTTCCAATTCCCCGCACGGGGATAACTGGTTTTCCAGTTATTTGGGGAGCGGCGCCCCCACGGCCCGAGCTGACCTTGTGACTGGTCAACATCTGATGTCATGCCACCGCTTGTTTTTTGTTTCGGTGCTGTTGGTGTTTGCAGGGACGGCTGTTCATCCAGCTGTTGGGGAGTTGCGGCCCCACGATCCCTAGCTGGTCTTGTGTCTCGCTTTTTTGTTTTTACTTATTTTCTCCACTGGCTAGTTGCCCGTGTTGTATATTCTACCTAATCGCTACCACGTTATGTACTAACACCCCGGTCTTGTGGTTTTGTTACCCTCCACCACTAACTGTATTATATTAACCGCTCAGTTCGTAGGTTGCTGAGATTCCGTTTAGGTTCCCTTCCAGGTTTTGTCTTCTTTGGATTTCTTTTTTTCCTTTTAGCTGGTTTGGGTGCTAGACCTACCTGCATGTTTGCCGCGTGCGGAGACCCGTGAGGCGGAAATGGGATGTCTGGCGGCTGAGGTCGCAGGAGACCGGATAAGTGCCTCCTGTGTACCAACACTCCTCTTCGACCCCGGCTTCGCTGTAAACGGGAGGTTAGAGACTAACCCACCTCTAGTCAGAAGTCTTGTACCAAGTTGTGTACAGGGCTTTAGCGGCTTTTTTGTCGTATAGCACGGCAGGGTAAGCCCGGGGGCTGTGGGATCATGCCAAAGGCGTTGGCATGACAGTACCCGGAGGCCAAAGTGTCCGCCGAGTGCGTGTGATCACAGCCAACGGACTATATCTGCAACGTATAAGCTCCAGAACTGTGTCCAGCGTCGTTTTCTTGGCTTGCAGACCTCCAGTTCTCCCTTGTAGGGCTCGGTGGTGGGTGGAGTAGTCTGCAGACGAATCTTCTTCCTTTTTTCCATGGGTAGAAACAAAAACAAAAACTCCAAATTTAAGTCACCTGAGCAAATGATAGTTGACAACGACTCTCCTTCGTCTTCTCAACCTACCAAGTCTCATACCCTTAAACGGTCTTTAGACCTTGACCTGGACCAAGAATGTGGAACCTCTTCTTCGGCAGCTGTACCAGTCGCTCCGAAGCGTCGTCTCCCCTCGATTGCTGTGACTACGCATGCTACACACTTACTTGTAGAATCCATCGATCCGCATGAGAGACTGTCCACCAGATCTCCCTTTTTCATTTCTAAAGCTTTGGACGCTGCGGTTGGCCCCTTGAAGTCTGTGAGGAAGCTTCGCTCTGGGACCTGCTTGTCCAAACTTGCAGTGTTTCTCAGAGTAACACTTTTCTGCACCTTACTAGTCTTCAAGGCATTCCTGTAAAAGTGACACCTCACCCGTTTCTTAACACCTCTCGGGGTGTTATTTCGGAGTTTGATCTCTTGCCATGCAGTGAAGACGAATTGGTGACTGAACTTGCTGATCAAGGTGTTATTGCTGCACGTCGTATGATGTTCCGGCGCGATGGTTCCTTGATTAAGTCTAAAAATGTAATCTTGACTTTTAACTCCCCGAAAGTTCCGACCGAAATCAAGGCTGGCTACTTGGTCTGTGGAGTTCGCCCGTACATTCCCAGTCCTCTGCGCTGTTTCAGGTGCCAGAGGTACGGGCATTCCCAACGTTTCTGTAAGAGTTCCGCTCGTTGCGCAAATTGTGGCTCCAGTGCACATGACGGGGATGGTTGTACTTCTGCGGCCTGCTGTGTTAACTGCGGTGAGGCCCATGCAGCTTACTTCCGCAACTGTATGAAATGGAAGGACGAGATGGCGATCCAGCGCCTCAAGACCCTGGAAGGCCTCTCGTACCCTGCTGACAAGGCCAATTTGGGTATACCCACCAACCGACAGCGTACTTTTGCCGCAGTAGTTCAGTCTCTGCCACAACCCGTGCAGCCCTTTGTTCCGCGCCCTGTAGCTCTCGCCGCACTTGCCAAGCGATCTACAGCTGAACAAGCGACACAGGTGGATTTCCCCGAGCTCCAGGTTTTTCGAATAGCTGAGTCTGCGCCTTCTCTTTTGAAGACGACCGACTCTTCCAGTTCCCAGCAGAAAGCCTGCACGTGCGGAAGACCCGGCCCTCAATCCGCTAAGGTGTGCAGCGTCCATCCAACTGTCGCGGTCCACCTGACCAACATTGCAACTGTCTCTGACTCAGCGAGGTCCCCACCCTCAACCAACATTATAGAGGAACATCGGGGGAGGAGAGTGACAGTTCGTCCCCAGCCTCAACCAACATTGCAGAGGAACATGAGGGGGAGGATAGTGACAGTTCGTCCCCGCCGTCGGCCAGCATTGCATTGGAGTGTGGGGGGGGAGGAGAGTGACAGTTCGGCCCCCTCCTGGTGACTCATCCTATGTGTAGTTGTGTTCGATTTCGTAATGTGTTTTATCATTCTCATTCCTCAGTTTTACTTAATCGGCTTGTTTCTCACCATTGTGCCATGTTTTTCATACTGTTTGTTTCATTGTCTTTTTTGGCCCTTCCTTCGTACTCTTGGTTCGGTTTTACTTGGTCCGCCAGATTTTGCGATTTATGCCCCGTTTTTTAATTTTGTCTGTTTGTCTTGTGTCTGGCCCTCTTTGGCCAACCATGGCCCTTGCGCCAATAAAATCTAATAACCAACCAACCAACCTTTTCCAATTTTTATGTGTGCTGTATTTTCAAATAGCAGAATCTTTGCACTTGCATTTTCATAGATGTTATTAAATATATATATATATATATATATATATATATACTTAAGAGCAAAACTGAAGACTAAGGAAAAACTTTAGAATTTAAAACGAAGGTTGCAAAATAACCTGAAAATCAAAACGCGCAACGCAGCAGTTTTGAAAATTCAGAATTCACATTCTATAAAGAAGATACCTAAGCAAAAAAATACATATATAATTTTGACTCACACCTAGTACAACATAGAAAAGGTTATGTATCTACCTGTGTGAGTAAAAGGAGAAAAGATAAAAAAATAAAATAAAACAACTGAATGTAGAAGGTGTCGAGAATACTGAGATTTGGCTTTATCAAGGACCAGCAAAAACTCTGCATTTTCTCACTTCCACAAAGACCTAGTTGGAAATGGGTTTCTGCAAGGCCATAGATGCAAGTAACATTCCCACCTAAAATAGTTTAAAAAATATATATATGTCATGTCCTCCGTAGAGTTGCATGACCTAGCACTAGTTAACAATTTCGCTTGCATCCATTAACCTTCCTGGCCCGACCCATGCTCTTCATCTGTTACTATTAAACAGAGAGAAGAAGATTAAAGAGAACTCAAGCTGTGAGAGTGACATAATAATTAGAAATGATTTTCAGCCATAACGAAATTCCAAGTTCGTTTGAGAGAGAATTTAAACCTGAAAAACAAAGCAAAAAAAATCCAAATTTTTACATTGCAATTAAAAAAGGAAATATTAATTTTTAACGAACAGATTTTTGAAAGAAAACTTGAGTCTAAAACCCCCTACTCTACAACTTATGACAGCACGAAAACGAGAATAAGTTAAAGATAATAATTAACTAAAGAAAACTTTGTGAAAGTTATATACCTTAAACAGTTAGTTGCAATATGTACAAAGTATTTCAGCAGTGCTTTAAGTGCATAATTAATTAGTTATTAAGAACTTAACTACTTTAAAAACAACTTTTAACAATTGATAAATTTGCGACGATTGCATGCTTTACATTTATGATTTTGAATCGGGGCTATTCTGAAATAAATAAGTTGAGTAAAGAATGTCTCTTGCAAGCCACTGCTGTAACAGAGCACTGCTTTGTTTAAAAAAATTGAAAGAGATGTTTTCAAGAAGTTTTTCAGATAATTTACTATTCTTAAGCTGGGGCTAGCCGAAGGATTAAGCAGCGGGTAATCCAAAAATAGGAACATCTTAGCCAGGATGCTTCGCGGGCGGTGAGATAGTGTGTCAGATACAACTGAAACAGAGAGCAAAACAATAACATATTATTATTATTATTATTTAATTATTATAAAAAGGATTCCATTCCTTCCTGGAGAGATGTTTTTTCTTTTCCTTCCGGAACGGATACGACGTACCAAGTCTGAGAAGTCGTATTTCTTTTTAGTTGTCCGGGAACTTACTTACTACCCTACAAGTGTTGGCTGCCTTCTGTAGTTCCACGTAGGTGTTAGGTTGAAGGTCTAGTGCAGGGGTGGCCAACCCTAGGCCCGCTGGCCGAACTTTGGCCAGCCAGGATATTTTGAATGGCCAGCAGTAGCCCAAGCACTAAATTTGTTTTTCTAATTTAACTCTTACTGACAATAATAATTATTTTACTATTATTTATTTTTATTTTGTTTTATTCTGGATTCATTTTTATTTGATTTATACTTGACAGTATTTATTCGGATTTTATAAATTATGTCGATGTGAAATTGGTCGCGATTTGAAAAACATACTGACACATTTTTGTGTAAACACTGACTCACGCTCGCCTCGTTAGAAGAGAGCATGAGTCAGTGCGTTAGAGGAGGGGGACAATGGAGGAGAACCGTCACGTGACTATGCACAACGCTTGCCTTCTCGCGCTAGCTGGCTATTTTCAGTCTGACTCCTCTCACAGTCACATTGTGCTGTTTCAGATCCTAGGTAACGTGTTGATATTCAGTTTTATTCGTAGTATATTGTTTTGAAGTGTGAAATAAAATGGCTTTTAGTAAACATGACCCGTCAAAAGGAAATGTGACGGTGACGTGGTGTTCCAGACATTCAATCAAGAATGGGAAGAACAATTTCTGTTTACTATGGAGAAGTTCGAAACCGATTAGTCGGATCAAAAATCACATTAGTGTTACAGGTGTGTAAAGTTCATAGGAACTTTAATTTTTTAATTAATTTTGTTTCTTTAATTTCTAGTAAGAAAGAAAATTTTAGTATAACAATTCACTTTATTTTTTTAATAATAATAATTTTAATATTATGTGAATGATTTAGTAAAATGATTGTTTAAAAATGTACATGGGTTTCAATACTTTACAAAAACATATAAAATAACCCCATTTTTAGCTGATAATAGTTGTCAATATTTAAGTTGGTTGCGGTGGCCCTTCAAATGTTTTCTAAGAATTTACTGACCCAATTTCGAAAAAGATTGGCCACCCCTGTCTGTATAGTGCTGTGAATGGTCTTAGGTACAACTCTTGTGGCTGATATTACTATGGGGACGGCGGTGACGTTCTCTATATGCCATATTTTCTTAACTTCGTATCTTAGGTCGTTATACTTTGACAGCTTCTCTCCGTGGGTCGTTTGGATGTTGCATGTGTTGGACACGACAGTGTCAATGAGGTATGTTGACTTCTTCTACTTGTCGACCAAGACGATGTCGGGCCAATTGTAGGGGATGGTCATATCTCTTCTGATCGATCTGTCCCAGTACAACTTGTAGGTATTATTCTTTTAGGAGCGTTGTTAGCTCATACTTGTAATAGGGGACTGGGTCAGCTTCAGTGAGGTGGTGCTTTCTTGGCGATTTCTGATGGAGGATCTTGGCAACTAGATTGTGCCTGTTTGTGTACTATGTTTGTGTGAGGATTTTGCATCCTGCTGTGATATGTTAGATGGTCTCTGACGTTTGATGGCATTGCCGACTTGTGTCGCTTTCCCCTGACGTGTCCTTAAGGATATGCTTCCGATAGTTTCTGGTGTTTGCAACTTGATCTTGTATAGCCATCAAGAAACGCTTCAATCTCTGGAAAGATTGATCCGTTTGTTAGCCATGAACTGGAGGTAGTCTTATCCACATGGTCGGATTGAAGATCATTGTAGTGCTTTCCGAGTAGAACTTTCTTGCCCAAACTTCGTTTTGTTCCCTTGCTCTAAACTCGATGTTCTGAGTATCGAGGTCTAAAGCTGTGTTCTTCTTGTCACTATTATTATTATTATTAAGAGAAAATTTATGACTAAAACTGGAAGAGAAGATTCAATCTTAGGGATCTTGAAATATTTTGTATTTCATTTTAGATATACTAAACTACACTGGTGTGCAAAAATTAAGGACGAAGAGGAGAAATTAGCATAACAGCGAACGAGCAGGCAGAGCGGACCGAAAAGCCACTCGGGAGATACTCTAGGGTCCGGTACGGTAGGGCATGCGCATATATGCAGCATGACGTAGGGGGTAGAGGGAGTGTCGGAAGGGTATAAAGCACACGGGCGGTGTACGCTCAGCAATTCGGTGAAGGCTATTGCACGGTGTACATCGGTTTGAACGACGTCAAGTTGCTGCCACCGTGTGATTGGCCAACAGGCAATCCAGTAGACGACATTTGGAGGATTTTACCCGAGGTCGCGTCATTGGGAAGTTGGAAGAAGGCCGAAGTGTGACTAGTGTGGCCGAGGAGTTCGGGATCGCTCACAGCATCGTTTCATGAGCTTGGAGAGCATTTCAAACGACAGGAACAGCTGTCCGAGAGCTTAGTAGTGGTCGTTCACGAGCAACCACGGCGGCGGACGACCGGTATGTTGTCCTACAGGCGAGAAGAGACAGACGGAAGACAGCGGGAGAAATCGCAAAGCACATACAACACACAACTGGACGTCCATTATCACGTTTTACCGTGGCCAGGAGGCGGCACAAAGGTGGTCTGTTTGCACGGCGACCAGTACGGTGTGTGCCATTAACGCCTGCTCATCGGAGACGGCGGTTTCTGTGGTGCCAGGAACACAAGAACTGGACACATCAGCAATGGGGTCGAGTTCTCTTTACGGATGAGAGCCGATTTAGTCTGACGAGCGATTCTGGGCGTATACACATCTGGAGAGAGCAGGGAACACGCAATCACACCTCCAACATCATCGAAAGGGACCGGTTTGGAGGTGGCGGAGTTCTCGTTTGGGGCGGTATCATGGTTGGTAGCCGTACTGACCTCCACATCTTCCAAGGAGGTTCAGTCACTGGTGTCCGCTATTGTACCGTGGTACTCCTGCCTCACGCGCGTCTGTTTAGAGGTGCTGTGGGTCCTGAGTTCCTCTTCATGGACGACAACGCTACACCTCATCGTACAGTGGCTGTCGCTGAGCTGTTGGAGAGTGAATATATTCAACGCATGCATTGGCTCGCAAGGCCCTCGGACCTAAATCCAATCGAACACGTGTGGGACCTTCTCGGAAGACGCTTGGCAGCACGTCACCAGCCGCCAGCAACGATTCCGCAGCTGCGATTGACGCTACACGAGGAATGGACCGCGATGCCTCAACAGCTCCTTGACAACCTTGTCCTCAGCCTGGACAGACGGTGTAAATCCCGTTCAGGGGTAATCATATCCCTTACTAAAGACTGGATTTTTCTTGGCAGCCGCCTGTCACATTGACGTTTCTGTCTTCTGTCCAGTTGTGCTCGAAGCTACCTTTTTCAATAAAGTGCCTTTGTATCCTTTGGATTCCTTGTTTGGACGGTTTTGCTCACTTGTCCCATATTCTTACATCTTGGGGATCTTATGGTATGATTTGAGTCGTTGTGGAGCACTTTTGCACTACATTACATTCGAAAAACCGTCTCGTCCTTAATTTTTGCACGCCAGTGTATATAACATTACATGCATTTTTACCCCCACACTTTTCATTACGTTATTCACTTGCATCTTAAAGATCACGGAGAATATGTACAGTAAAATATTTTTTTATGAGAGTATGGTGTAATTTCATTTAAAGTATTCCTTTTTATTGTCCAGGAGGATGCACTGCAAAGGAAAAAAATTCGGAATTGAAAAAGAGAAAAAATTATTTCTTTTCGAAAGCACCACGAGAATCAAAGAAAGAAGAATTCATATTAACCTTATACTTCTCCAGTGTGTGCTCTCAGCGTGACTAGTGAGTTGGTCATACGAGCAAAATCATCAAAAAACAGTCAAGTTGCCATAAGCTTTTGACTATCGGGGCACATATGCTGATCGTAAACTATAAAATGTCAAACCCCATTGTTCATCTGCTGATGTAAACTAAAACACCCCTGAAAGGACAACCAATATATTCATATCTAATTGAATCCTGCAAGCACTTGTCAACTTGCATCCTACGAATTGGGAGGTATTCACTTCTGCTTTTAGAATAGCAGCTATAGATTCGACAGCTTTCTTTCCATTTTTCCATTCTTAACTTGTCTATGTAAAACAACTGCGTGAGGGCACCGCAGCAATAAGCACCAACAGTCGAAAAAAAAAAAAGAAGAAGATGTGACATACCTGCCAGCAGGAGAAGAAATTATTTCTTTTCGAAAGTACCACGAGAATCAAAGAAAGAAGAATTCATATTAACCTTATACTTCTCCAGTGTGTGCTCTCAGCGTGACTAGTGAGTAGGTCATACGAGCAAAATCATCAAAAAACAGTCAAGTTGCCATAAGCTTTTGACTATCGGGGCACATATGCTGATCGTAAACTATAAAATGTCAAACCCCATTGTTCATCTGCTGATGTAAACTAAAACACCCCTCAAAGGACAACCAATATATTCATACCTAATTGAATCCTGCAAGCACTTGTCAACTTGCATCCTGCGAATTGGGAGGTATTCACTTCTGCTTTTAGAATAGCAGCTATAGATTCGACAGCTTTCTTTCCATTTTTCCATTCTTAACTTGTCTATGTAAAACAACTGCGTGAGGGCACCGCAGCAATAACCACCAACAGTCGAAAGAAAAAAAAAGAAGATGTGACGTACCTGCCAGCAGGACGCACACGACATAAAGGCAGACAACAGTCAGAACGAATGTCCGCGTAGCTCAATTGGTAGAGTGACTTATTCCGGAATGAGAGGACCTGGGTTCGAGCCCCGGCGTGGACAAAAATGACGGAGAAATTTACTTCGTTATAATGGCGCCCGAACTTTCCGGATGACCCAGCCGTTTAAAATCTCGCAATGGTGTAATGTTCTTTCCACACCGCGAGATAGGAAAAATCAGAGAATCCCTTCTCCAGCGCTTCGAAAAATATACGTGTGTGACGTTGCATTCCACACACCAGATTGACTGGGAGTTCTCAAGTGCACGTTCTACAGCGGATGACTGCCTGCAACGATTCATGGTCACGGCTGACCCGTGGGCCATGCCCCCGGCCCTCTTTCGGGGGGGAGATGTGACGTACCTGCCAGCAGGACACACACGACATAAAGGCAGATAGCAGTCAGAACAAACGTCCGCGTAGCTCAATTGGTAGAGTGACTTATTCCGGAATGAGGGGACCCGGGTTCTCGAGCCCCGGCGTGGACAAAAATGACGGAGAAATTTACTTCGTTATAATGACTAAAAAGGTGTTTGAAAGAGTACAAAGCGTATACTAGGTATAAACACATGTTGATCATTTTTTAAATAAATATTTACGTGAATTTTGGGTTGCTCTACTCGCCGTTAAATTTGATCAGTTTCATGAACAAAGAGGGGTGCTCCTAGAGGGGCTCAATCCCTGCGAGTACCCCCCGTGGTTGCTACCCTGATCTTACAGTAGCATTAAATTAAAGAAATAGAAGCACCTTAACACGGCTTAGCGGGCTAATGCACTTTTCCTGGTTTTGGTTTGATGGTAAAAGAAGCGGATGATCGTGCATGCAACAATTGTAGTGAATGCTATGTTTTGTATGCAAGTATATTCGTGTATTAAACGGAAATTTGTATTACAGGATAATGCTAAACAGTCGCTTTGGGCTTTAGGGCGTTCAATGAATAACAATATTTCTGGTGTAAAGTGAATGATAACTCCTTTGTCAAAACCGCAATTTTCAAAATGATGTTATAGAATGTAGCTTCTTCGTATGTTAAAACTTCACTGCGAGGAGCATGGGCGCCCATAGCATAATTTTCAAGGGGGGCAAACAGAAATTGTTACTAAGAATAACATATGCAAACACCATAGGCGAATTTCCAGTTCTTGTTATCTAACAGTGTTTACCACACTATCAACGCATAATTTAATTGGAAAGCAGAAGACCCCAAAACTACGTAAAAAAGATGGATAAAGAAATTAGGTAGCATGTTGGAACAATTTTATTGTCCCAACATGCTACCTAATTTCTTTTATCCATCTTTTATAATGAAATTTCTTTGTCATTCTTTTGCAATAAATTGAATGAAAAAAAAAATAGAATTTAGACAGTAAATAGAATGAAATTCTGTCATTTTTTTGCTTCTTTTGAACATTTTCGTTCTATGCGCCACAAAATTCCAGAGATGACTCAAGTGGTCATCAGGAATGAAAAAATACCCTCAAGACAAATTTTCGGGAAATCGAAATATCTTTGGGTGATATATTTTTATTTCTTCGCCTTTCATACTTTTCCATACTGTACATAAGTACGCTGTTCTCCAACATGCAATAAGAAAGAGAGAGACAGAGAGAAGGACCATAATATGAACTGAAAGTTCACACAGACCGAGAGAGAGAGAGAGGGGGGGAGAGAGAAGGACCATAATATGAACTGAAAGTTCACAGAGAGAGAGAGAGAGAGGGACCGTCATATGAACTGAAAGTTCAGAGAGAGATAGGGAGGGAGAAGGACTATAATATGAACTGAAAGTTCAGAGAGAGAAAAGGACGTAATATGAACACAAAGTTCAGAGAGACAGAAGGACCGTAATATGAACACAAAGTTCAGAGACAGAGAGAGAGAGATGAGAGGAGATAGAGAGAGAAGGACCGTAATATGAACAGAAAGTTCAGAGAGAGAGAGAGAGCGAGGTAGAAGGACCATTATATGAACTGAAAGTTCAGAGAGAGGGAGAAGGACCATAGTATGAGCTTAAATTTCAGAGAGAGAGACAGAGTGAGAGATGAGAGAGAGAGATGAGAGAGAGATGAGAGAGAGAGAGATGAGAGAGAGAGAGAGATGAGAGAGAGAGAGAGAGAGAGAGAGAGAGTGAGAGAGATGAGAGATGACAGTTACATAAACTGAAAGTTCAGAGAGAGGGAGAAGGACCATAATATGAGCTGAAATTTCAGAGAGAGAGACAGAGAGAGATGAGAGAGATAGATGAGAGAGATGAGAGAGGGAGAGAGAGTGAGAGTGAGCGAGAGAGAGAGAGAGAGAGAGAGAGAGAGAGAGAGAGAAGGACCATTATATGAACTGAAAGTTCAGAGAGAGAGAGATGAGAGAGGACAGTAATATGAACTGAAAGTTCAGAGAGAGGGAGAAGGACCATAATATGAGCTGAAATTTCAGAGAGAGAGACAGAGAGAGATGAGAGAGATAGATGAGAGAGATGAGAGAGGGAGAGAGAGTGAGAGAGAGTGAGAGAGGGAGAGAGAGAGAGAGAGAGAGAGAGAGAGAGAGAGAGAGAGAGAAGGACCATTATATGAACTGAAAGTTCAGAGAGAGAGAGATGAGAGAGAGAGAGAGATGAGAGAGGACAGTAATATGAACTGAAAGTTCAGAGAGAGGGAGAAGGACCATAATATGAGCTGAAATTTCAGAGAGAGAGACAGAGAGAGAGATGAGAGAGAGAGAGTGAGAGAGAGATGAGAGAGAGAGAGAGTGAGAGAGAGATGAGAGAGAGAGAGAGAGAGGGAGAAGGACCATTATATGAACTGAAAGTTCAGAGAGAGAGAGAGATGAGAGAGGACAGTAATATGAACTGAAAGTTCAGAGAGAGGGAGAAGGACCATAGTATGAGCTGGCATTTCAGAGAGAGAGAAAGAGAGAGAGAGAGAAAGAGAGAGAGAGAGAGAGAGAGAAGAACGGTAATGTGAACTGAAAGTTCAGAGAGAAAGAGAAGGACCGTAATATGAATTGAAAGAAGTTCAGAGAGAGATATAAGAACGGTAATGTGAACTGAAAGTTCAGAGAGACAGAGAAGGACCGTAATGTGAACTGAAAGTTCAGAGAGAAAGAGAAAGACTAATATGAATTGAAAGATGTTCAGGGAGAGAGAGAGAGAGAGAGAGAGAGAGAGAGAGAGAGAGAGAGAGAGAGAGAGAGAGAGAGAGAGAGAGAGAGAGAGAGAGAGAGAGAGAAAAGGACCGTAATATCAATTGAAAGTTCAGAATGAGAGAGTGAAAAGAACCGTAATATGAATTGAAAGTTCAGAGAGACAGAGAAGGACCGTAATGTGAACTGAAAGTTCAGAGAGAAAGAGAGAGAAGGATCGTAATATGAATTGAAAGAAGTTCAGAGAGAGAGAGAGAGAGAGAGAGAGAGAGAGAGAGAGAGAGAGAGAGAGAGACAGAGAGAGAGAGAGAGAGAGAGAGAGAGAGAGAGAGAGAGAGAGAGAGAGAGAGAAGGATCGTAATATGAACTTTAAAGTTCAGAGAGAGAGAGAGAGAAGGATCGTAATATGAACTTTAAAGTTCAGAGAGAGAGAGAGGGAGACAGACAGAAAGAGAGAGAGAGAAGGATCGTAATATGAACTTTAAAGTTCAGAGAGAAAGAGAAGGACCGTAATATGAACTTTAAAGTTCAGAGAGAAAGAGAAGGACCGTAATATGAATTGAAAGAAGTTCAGAGAGAGAGAGAAAGAGTAGGGTCGTAATATGAACTGAAAGTTCAGAGGGAGAGAGAGAGAGAGAGAGAAAGAGAAGGATCGTAATATGAACTGAAAGTTCAGAGGGAGAGAGAGAAAAAGAAGGACCGTAATATGAATTGAAAAAAGTTCAGAGAGAGAAAGATAGATAGAGAAGGATCGTAATATGAACTTAAAGTTCAGAGGGAGAGAGAGAGAGAGAGAGAAAGAAAGAGAAGAACCGTGATATGAAATGAAAGTTCAGAGAGAGAGAGAGAGAGAAGAACCTTAATATGAATTGAAAGTAAATTGATAAGGAGGAACTGTATACAAGTTATGTAGAAAATAGGAGAACTGTACTCGTAATTCTATTTATTGGCGTAGGAATATATAAATGAGTGTTTCCAAGCTTTCACACATCAACCAAATGACTTTTTCAAGGAAGTTAGACAGAAATTGTCTCCTTCTCCAGTTTGAGTCGAAGCTGTCTAAAAAGCTTAAATGCGTTCCACATTGCTCGGGGAATGGCAAAACCAAATTAATAACGAGGAACTATGCCCCAATTATGTAGAAAACAGTAAAACTATTGCTTGTAATATGATTTATTGGCGTGGGAATATGTAAATAAGCGTTTCCAAGCTTTCGTACATCAACCAGATGGCATTTTTCAAGGAAGTTAAGCAGAAACTGTCTAAGTTCCTTGAAAATACATGTGGCTGATGTGCGAAAGCTTGGAAGCGCTTACTTATATATTACTGCGCCAACAAATCGGATTGCTAGGATGGCTTTACTATTTTCTATGAATTGAAAGCTCAGAGAGAGAGAGAGAGAGAGAGAGAGAGAGAGAGTGATGGGCCGTAATATGAACTGAAAGTTCAGACAGACAGAGAATGGCCGTAATATAAATTGAAAGTTGAGAGAGAGAGAGAGAGAGAGAGAAAGGGCAAAAAGTGTTAAAATCTACTATTCTCTTTCCCGACAGAGGAGGTGCTGAGGATTGTTATAAAAACTTCTTTTATGTCGAGCAGAGAGAGTGTGATTCTTTTAAAAACTTCTTCACAAAATGATAAAAAGATAACTTCAAGTAATCTGAGTAGCGAATATTTTTGCGTTGTAATTAATAAGCATCACTCTAAAATAATCTCATATAATAGTTTTTCTTCTCTGATACGTGTTTCAGTGATTGATTTTCGATGCAAGATTGAGTAACTGACAACGAACGCGTGTACAAGTTAAAATTTTATACGCGCTCATATATGATATTTTTTCTTCTTCTTCTATTTCTAATACTATTTTTAAGGTCAAAAGTCAGTAAGCAGTTGTTCTCCATATATGGCCCCAAAACAACTTCGATGTTTTTTTTTTTTTTTTTGTTTATGTTTTTAAATTTAAGTGTCGGGTCGACACACAAATTGTTGAATATATAAAAGTAGGAAGCCACGAAATGATGAAATTTAATCAGCTATTTCATGAAGCAAAAAAACTTAAGGTAGTTTTAATAATCATTAGATATCTGGAAATCTCAGTATCTGCACGACGAAGGACTATATCCTATTTGAAACTGGGGGCACTAGAAACAAATATATGTATATATAGCATCATCATCAACCATTATCAATCCACTGCTCGATGAAGGTCTCCCCAAATTTCTTCCACAATTGTCTGTCTTGAGTCTGTTTTCTCCATGTCACTCCAGCATACTTTCGAATTTTATCCATCCATCTCCCATGGGGTCTTCTTCTGGGTCTTTTCCTGTCCCTCGGAATCCAGTCCAAAATTTCGGATGTCCATCGGTGATCCTTTCTTCTGGCAACATGTCCAGCCCATTGCCATTTTAGTGATTTCATTCTGGTCATGATGTCGTCCATTCCTGTCATTTTCCTTATCCACAAGTTCCTTTTCTTATCTTTCCTGGTTACACCAAGCATGCATCTCTCCATGCTTCGTTGAGTTGTCCGCAGTTTTTGTATGTGTTTTTTTAGCTAAGGTCCATGTCTCTGCTCCATACGTAAGCACTGGCAGGATACATTGATTAAACACTTTTCTTTTGAGACATAATGACATACTGCTCTTAAAAATTGTACTGTTTCTTCCAAAAGCTCTCAATTAAAGTTTTATACGCCGATTAATTTCTTCATCAATGTGACCCTCACTTGATATCTGCTGCCCAAGATAAATGTAGGAATTGGTTGTCTCAAGCTTTCCTCCATCAATCGATAAATCTTCGTTTTTTGTAAAAACATTGTACATCACTTTTGTCTTCTGAAAGTTAATTTTTTATCCCACTTCTTTACTCTTGTCAGCAAGTTCTTGGATCATACTCTGCAGCCCTGAAGGGGTAGTTGAAAGATGACTACGTCATATATATAGTATATATATAGGGATGAAAGGTCAGGTGATGCGCAATATATATCGCCTCTCCTTGACAAATGTCAACCCCGCCTTCTCGTGGTGCATCCTGTTCCCACAAAAGGGGTTCTGACGACCACCAGTAGCGGTATAACTATACCATCGGGATCAGAGGAAATGCTATCCCACACTCACCAACGCGCTTCGCCCGCGTGGTGAGTTATGGCCAAACCCCTCCTAAATGACTCCACAACTTAAATCTTGGCCCTCAGTCTCCGGCAGCTGGAATGTACCTGGCCAAGGCAGCTGCCAGTGCGACATGAAAGCAGAGGGTGTTAATAATCACCGGAGGACTGGACTAGGCTGCCATTTGATGCTGACCTTGGCTACTTTCAGCGGGCGCTCCCTATCTTCTGATTCAAGGCTTCTTGAACTGGAAGAGAAACTAGAAAGGATCAAGTGGGACATCGTCGGGCTAAGTGAGGTAAGGAGAAAGGGACAAGATCTCATTGAACTAAAAAAAGTGGACATCTCTTCTTCTATCGTGGGACAGATGCTGGCAGAACTAGTGGTGTTGGATTTATAATAAACAAGAAACTGAAGGATAAAGTTGTAGAAGTTGAAAGTTCCTCTGACAGAGCTGCACGACTCGTTATCCAACTCTCGAGAAGATACCAGGCTCAGATTATTCAAGCTTATGCACCCACCACAAGTCACCCTGAAGACGAAATTGAAGAATTTTATGAGGAAATTCGGAATCTAAATAACAAATGCAAATAGCACTTGAAGATCATTATGGGTGATTTCAATGCAAAAGTGGGGCAACAGCAACAGAATGAAACTTCGGTTGGTAAATTCGGTTACGGGAACAGAAATCAACGTGAAAATACTCTCGTATAATTTGCAGAAGCAGAAAGGTTTTTCATCATGAACTCCTTTTCAAAGAAAAATCCACACAAGAAATGGACATGGAGACATCCGAACGGGATGACAAGTGAGATTGATTTTATTATGTGTAACAAAAAATTCGTCATCGAGGACTGCAGTGTGCTAAACAAGTTCAACACAGGTAGTGACCAATAATTGGTGAGATGTAAGATGCACCTCAACACTAAACTCGAACGTGGCAAGCTCATAAGACAAACAAAATGTATTGACATAACCAACCTTAAAAAACACCATAATACCTTCAAGTTGGAACTGAGGAACAAATTCTCTGCTTTAGGAGGCCTAACATCGGAAGAAGTGGATATTTCTGAAGTTAACAGAGAACTCACCAAAGCTCTTATGGAAACAGCAAGAAAAATAGGTGGTACTAAGAACAAGTTACATATGAATAAAATTTCAGGAAAAACAAAAATGTTGATGCAAAAGAGAAGGGAGATGAGGACAAATAAAGACGTAACTTCCAACGTGGAATATATAAAGCTATTCAAGACAGTGCGAAAAGCTATCACTGAAGACATAAGGAAATTCAATTGTGAACTAGTGAGGATAGCAATTGTAAACAACCAGAGCCTGAAGAGAGCAAAAGGACATCTCAGGAAGGGAAGAAAACAGATTATGGCTTTGAGAAAAGAAGATGGTACTGTAGCAAGAAACAGAAGCGAAATTTTGACTAGGGTAAAATATTCCTATTCAAAACTATATGAAAGGGATGATACATCTATTCCAGACATTACGACAGGTACCAGTTCCAAAGTCCCTCCAATCCTTCCTGCAGAAGTTACATATGCAATTAAGAACATGAAACGGGGAAGAGCTCCAGGAGAAGATGGAATTACCGTGGACATTATACGAGAAGCAAGTGGAGAAATTGAAACTACACTCGCCCAAGTTTTCACCAGAAGTCTTAATGAAGGGAAGATTCCTGAGGACTGGAACAATGCTACAATGATCTTGCTCCATAAAAAAGGGGACATTGAGGATCTCAGGAACTACAGGCCCATCAGCCTCCTTTCAGTGGTTTATAAAATTTCACTTAGGTTCTTTTACACCGCTTGAAGGTAACACTGGACATGGCTCAACCGAGAGAACCAGCTGGATTCAGGAGTTGCTACAGTACTATAGATCATACTATGTGCTGAGAGAATTAATTGAAAGAGCGAGGGAATATGAACTTCCATTATGCATGGCTTTTATCGATTATGAAATGGCCTTTGATTCCGTGAAACCATCAGCAGTAACAATGGCTTTGAAATCCTGCAGTATTGAAGATGCATACATTAGCATTATTAATAACATCAATGAAAATGCAAATGCAAAGGTTCGGATATTTGAGGGTACAGCACAAATAAGAATTGGAAAGGGGGTGAGACAAGGTGACACCATATCTTCCAAGCTCTTTAACGGCACATTGCAAAATGTCTTTCAATCATTAAACTGGGAAAACAAAGGGATAAAGATTAATGGAGATTACTTAACTCACCTTCGTTTTGCTGATGACGTAGTCATCGTTGCAACTACCCCTTCAGAGCTGCAGAGTATGATCCAAGAACTTGCTGACAAGAGTAAAGAAGTGGGATTAAAAATGAACTTTCAGAAAACAAAAGTGATGTACAATGCTTTTACAAGAAACGAGATTTAGTGATTGATGGAGAAAAGCTTGAGACAACCGATTCCTACATCATGAAAGAAATACGGGATTACGCCATATAATACAAATTTGTATTCGATTCCTACATTTATCTTGGGCAGCAGATATCGAGTGAGGGTCACATTGATGAAGAAATTAATCGGCGTATAAAACTTGGCTTGAGAGCTTTTGGAAGAAACAGTACAATTTTTAAGAGCAGTATGCCATTATGTCTCAAAAGAAAAGTGATTAATCAATGCATTTTGCCAGTGCTTACGCATGGTGCAGAGACGTGGACCTTAACTAAAAGAGACATACAAAGACTCCAGACAACTCAAAGAAGCATCGAGAGATGCATGCTTGGTGTAACCAGGAAAGATAAGGAGAGGAACTTGTAGATAAGGAAAATGACAGGAGTGGACGACATCGTGACCAGAGTGAAATCACTGAAATGGCAATGGGCTGGACATGATGCCAGAAGAACGGACACCGATGGACAACCGAAATTTTGGACTGAGTTCCGAGGGACAGGAAAAGACCCAGAAGAAGACCACATGGAATATGGGTGGATGAAATTCGAAGGTATGCTGGAGTGACATGGAGAAGACAGGCCCAAGACACAGAATTGTGGAAGAAATTTGGGGAGACTAAAAAGGTATTTATATATACTAAAAAGGTAATACTTTGTTTATATTGCAACTAATTGTTAACGTCATATAATCTTCACAAAGCATTTTTTTAGTTTGTTATTATCATTTTTTAATTTTTGTTCTTGTGTTGTCAGTTGTTGAGGAGTAGGGGGTTCAATATTCCAGTTTTCTTTCAGGAATCTATTCTTTTAAAAAATATATTATTTTTATTATATGGCATTTTGAATAAAACGGTTTTTCACTGCAAAGCTTAAGAATCTGTATTACTTTAGTATTGCTATTCTTGTTTAAATTTTCTCTTAGGCGGCAAGGTAACTTGACAATGTTTTATTGCTGAATAATCCTTTTGATTCATTCAGTCACTCTCACAACTTGCGTTTTTTTTTTTAATCATTTTTCTGTTTTTTAGTAGAAGATGATGAGCATGGGTTGGGCCAGGAAAGTTATAGATGCATGCGAAAATAATATTAACTTGTGTTTCGCTATGCAACTCTGAGGAAGTTATGATTTAAAAAAAAAAATTTGGGGATGTAGTATCGCCTGGAGCCGTCCGGATATTTTAGTGGGATGGCATAAACACCCGCCTCATTGAAAAGAGGGGGCTTGTCAATATTTCTCTTAAGCATCGTGTATAAAGATGCCAGAGATGTTATGCCGACACCGAAGTTCATCCTCCTGAGCGCGTTTTTGAGTTGATAGGAAACATTTGGTATGTAGGGAATAGAGCCCAGATAGCGAAGTACTTTCTGAAGCAGTCTTAAACTTTTACAAATGACTGTAAAACTTTATTGTCTTGAACGGGAAATAGGGTGACTGGATCCACGGCAGTGGAAGTCAAAACGGTTATTGATGTGCTAGCCTAAAAGTAAAACGAAGCACGTTTTCTATCAAAACAAGAATAATTTCATAGAAGTGCTTTCTTTTTGGGGGGGGGGGGGGTCGATTTTTCATTTTACTTATTTAAATACTGTATTCTCCCCCCTTTCTTCTAAACACTGTAGTCCTGATGCTGCGTAGCGATATGATGAATCGAGATTTCTTTAGTGTGTGTGCAAGAACTTTGCAAGTTAACAAAACCGCAACTTCTTTTAGAAGAATCTGTTTCTTGGTTATTATTTGATTGTCAGTCATTACGCTTTTGGTTTGCAAGAGCCCGTGACATTCTTCTCAGTATGGCGTATGT
This sequence comes from Macrothele yani, assembly GCA_039090855.1. Classification (NCBI taxonomy): domain Eukaryota; kingdom Metazoa; phylum Arthropoda; class Arachnida; order Araneae; family Macrothelidae; genus Macrothele; species Macrothele yani. Next base: position 41,643,212 of record CM077028.1, read on the forward strand.
CATTCGTATGTTGTTCATTAAATGCCCGAAACAAGATTAACAAAAATAAAAATCTCATCTTTTAAAGAATCCCAGTTTCCTTTCTGTTTGTAAACCAGCAAGAATTAGACCACATTACACGGGACCAGCTGCAGAAAACAATACGGAAAATGAAAGAAAATGATCTTCTACTTGTCCATCCAGCATGGTATTATGAGTAACATAGCTTTCTTTTTATTTATCAAGTTTTCTTTTCTACTCTCCTCCTCTATTACTTCAAGGATTATTATTGCATCTTGGTACTGAAGCTTTGTGAAAGAAAGCATTTAATGTAATCTCATCTTCACAATGATGTTCTAAAACCCCGATATTTATCTGCTGTAAAAGCGGTGTTTGTCGAAAGTGAATCGACTCGAATTATCTAACCAATGAGCTCGCTGCTCATGAGCTCTTAGTCATGTGACTAATTGAAACACTTAGAAGGTCTTACTCACCTCATGGCCATTCAACAACGCATCAGTACCTCCCCCCCATGGATTTTCGTCCCCCTTTTACTTTCATTAACTGACGGTCACTTAGATACTTGGAAAGAATGGGAGAGGGAGGAAAAAATAACAAAAAAAGAGGGCTCCCCGTCTGGCCGAAGCCCAAGGACGACAGTGTGCTCTCTCTCGTTGTTACAATACAACACGCATTGTCCCGAATGAAATAAATTGAAACATTTAATGACGATTAGGCTCGTCTGCTTGGGAGCTTTATTTTGCAACTTAGGAAGAATTAATAAATAAGTGCGAGGAATCAGGTCTTGGGTATGAAATTGAATGCGCTATTGTTCACAAGAATGCTTGCCCAAAATGAAGGCACAATTAGATGCGACTTGAAATTAATAGCGAGAAAGGCCGATGCACCATCTGACCATTACTTCAATAAAGGTCTTAGTCGACATTCATAAAATAAGCTCAACTCTTTCAGCTGCGTGTATGGTTGCATGCGTCGTCGAATCTTTCATGAGAATGGCAGGTTTAAATGTCTTGCCTGCAGATGTTTAGGTCGACGGCGTTGTTTGGTGGAAGTCGCATTGAGTTCATCGCGCAGGAGCCTTAAACTGCAAAAGAACGCCAAACACACACACACACACACACACACACACACACACACACACCATATGTGGCTGGCCTTTAATCATTCCTACGAGATGGGCATGGGTGATGTGCTTGCCCTACAGCTCTGACTCTCACCCTTCCCTGGAATCAGTGACCCCGAATTAGGGACTGGCCACTAGTGCTGCTCATAGCGGTCGTTAAACCCCGAGATAAAAATTAATAAATAAAAAACACTATACGTGAGGCCAGTAGCGGATGTAATGCCTTTCAGCAGGTGGGAATACAAACAAACAACCAAAAAGCATATTCTTTGTATACTGGAATTATGCAACCCCCCCCTTCTTGTGCACGGTCGTATCAGAATAATATGGCCACCCCCGGAAATATATGGTAATCATTAGCCGAGCGATAACGAGTATCTCTAATTTTCAATGAAAACCACCCTTTCTTTACATATAGAAAGTCGGAAATCTACGATAATCATACACGACCACCCGAAAATCTACGATAATCATCAGCCGCACAGTAACGAATATATCTACTTTTTAATGAAAACCTTTACATATAGAAAGTCGGAAATTTACGATAATCGTACACGATTATCTCCTGAAATCCACGATAATCATCAGCCGCACAATAACGAGTATCTCTACTTTTCAATGAAAACTACCGCTCCGTTACTTATAGAAAGTCGTGAAAATACAACGTAACGCAACACTAATCCATACACAACACCGCCACACCATCGCTCTTTTTCTGCTTTTTCCAACATTATGTCTCTCATTCTTATCTGTCAGCACGCATGCGTCTCGCACTCTGACCTCAAGACTGTTTCCACAAAACATTCCGTGGGTGAGAAAATATAGCTTTAAGGTTGAAAGCGCTTAGAGAGAATGAACTCAAAAATTACGTAGTGAAGGAAACTAAAAATGAAAGTTAAATTACAGTGCGCGTCGTCTAACAGGAGCGCACAGAGAAACGACTGCCGCTTCACTTTAAGTATCGTTATCGCACACTGGAATTGTCCGGTTATATCAGATTTGCTTTCATTGCCAACGCCAAGCGTTATGCAAATGATGCTCTCATACACAGCACCGTGCCTACCGCACAATCTTTCGTACACAGGGGAGACAGCCAAGCATTTCATATTCGGACAACGTGCTATATCTTCGTAGGAAAGCGTTTCCTGCCCTATCGCTTTTATGACTTTTTAATCATCGGAATCGGTAACAGAACAAGTTCCTTAAGTTTGACCTGACATTTTGGAAACATCCTGCATAAAGAAAATAGTTAGTACTATTGCATAATAATGAAACGCATTTAGCGTATTAAATCCGTTTATTTTTGTGGTGTAGTCAGCACAAAGATTCACCAAGCTTTCGCACTCCACTGGGAGGCTTTTTCCAAACAATGGTAGACACAAAAATGCAGAGAATTGGAACATGTAAAGAACGAAGATGATTTTTGGAAAAGAATGTTTTAGCGAACTTAGGCAATGACCCTAGAATATCGATTACCCTAACCGACAAGTCGAATCAGATTGCCATTATGAACAGGTCTGATTATATTAGAAAACTTAAGGAATTTGCTGAATAGCCTGACTCAATTCTGCAGTCGACGAATCCTCTAAACAACATAATACGGAAAGTTCAAGCTCTGGCCAGGAACAAAGATCTACCGGAAATTATTAGAATGTCAGCGAAGCTTCCACCGGGCCCTGCAATTCCACCACTCTTTGGACGACTAAAGAATCATAAACCGGGATCTACCCTTAGACCTATAGTTGCAAAAAACAAAGCTCCTACGTACATATTAGAAAAATCCGTAGCTAAATTCTTCTCTGAACGTTTAAAAACCGTGATTACGTAATCAAGTCGACAAAAGAATTTGTGAAGCGCGCAAGAAGGTTAAAGATATTTGATAATGATATCATGGGAAGTTTCGACATAGTGTCTTTATATCCATCTATACAAACCTTGAAGAAATAATCGTCACTTCCCGTGAATTCACACCATCCCAAACAAAGAAAATTATCGGCGCCTTAAATCTGATTACTAACCACAACTATTTCAAGTTGGATGGAAACATCTACAAACAAACTAAATGAGCACCGATGGGTTCATCTCTATCATCAGTCCTTGCGGAAGCAGTACTTATAGACCACTAAAAGATCTCATCCTTTTAAATTGTATCAAGAAACCCCGAGTTTGGATCCGCATGCGGACGATATATTCTTCACATGGGAATATGGAGTAGACGAATTAAATGATTACATACGCAAGATGAACAACCTTCACAGTACAATAAAGTTCACCATGGAGCTTGAAAAAGACGGGACGTTGAATTATCTTGACGTCGCGCTCAGAAGAAATAGAACATCCAGCTTCGATTTTAACGTTTATTATAAACCGACCGCAGTACCGAACCTTGTCCTTCCTTATTCGCACTGCCCAAAGGAGTACAAACTTTCCTCATTTAGAGCGTGCTTCTATAGAGCGTACAACGTATACAAACCCGACTACCTAAATAATAAAGAAATTGATAATATTTATAGTAAAGGTCTAAAGGATGGATATAAGAAACATGACATAGGCAGAGTACATAAGATTGTGAGAAATCGTATAATATCAGCAATAGCAAAATCGCCTAGTATGGCAATGAGATACGCAGGATCCATCACATACACAGTGCGTCAAAGAATTTTTAAGACTGACGCTAGATTTCAGCCTACGGTGGCGCCACCAATGTAATCGCCAATGCGTTATAAACCGTGAACATCTGCTTGCTTTCTGCCAAAAGTACTGCGCAGTTGTTAAAGTAACTCAAACGAAACGGGCATTCATTAGAGAAGTAAAATTTTTTTTCATGTTGAATTATTAAGATGGAACAAAGGGCTGTTATTAAATTTAACGCAAAACTTGGTAAAAGTGCCTCGGAAACGTACCAAATGATGAAACAAGTTTACGGTGAGTTTTGTTTAAGTAGATCAAATGTTTTCCTGTGGCACAAACGTTTGGACGGAAGAGAGACGCTAGAAGATGATAAACATACAGGAAGACCAAGTTCATCTAGGACACCTGAGATTATTGAAAAAGTGCGTGATTTCGTGGTAAACAATCGATGTGCGTTACAAAGAATGACGGAAGAGTCTTTAAACATCAACAAAGAAACGATTCAAACCATCCTGCGTGAAGATTTGGGCAAAACAAAAGTCTGTGCTAAATTTGTTCCACACACGTTAACCAATGAACAAAAATCAAGGAGAAGTGCACATTGCAGAGACATCATTTCAGCCGCTGAAAATGATCCAAACTTCTTAAAATCAATTGTTACTGGTGATGAAACATGGTGGTTTCAATATGATCTTAAAACAAAGCGACAAAATGCAGAATGGAAGTAAAAAAACTCGCCACAAGCCAAAAAAACAAGAAAAGTTCCATCGAAAATCAAAACAATGCTCATTACATTCTTCAATAGTAAGGGTATTATTCACAAAGAATTTGTTCCAAGTGGACAAACAATTACTGGTGAGTTTTATTTAAATGTTTTAAGGTGTTTGATGGGCAGAATTCGTCGCATTCGTCCAGAATATCGAGATGAAAACAGTTGGTGTTTGTTGCACGATAATGCACCCAGTCACACTTCCCTTCTTGATGTTCGTAGATTTTTTGCGAAAAATAATGTCTGTGTGTTGAATCATCCACCGTATTCGCCTGATTTAACACCCTGCGACTTTTCTTTGTTCCCAAAACTTAAAATGACTTTTAAAGGTTGTTATTTTGATGATATTTCGACCATACAAACAGCTTTGAAGCGTGCTTTGGAGGTAATTCCGCAAAGTGAACTGGAACAGGCATTCGAATCATTATTAAATCGCTGAAACAAGTGTATTAAAGCCGGATGGGCTTATTTTGAAGAACAAACCAAAACAAATTATAATTTCTTGTTTCTATTTCATTTTACAGACCCAGTCTTAAAAATTCTTTGACGCACTGTGTATATCCCTGGCTTTACATATTGGTTAAAGAATTTATTACGCAAATACATTATATTAATAGCAATGAAGTCCTCGTCTCCGTTATCACATATAATATCCAGTTGCAAGGAGAGACAGTGTGAGAAAGAAAAGGCGGGTGTGTACGCTATACCGTTGGTATATCCTGACAACACGGAAAAGATATATGTAGGAATGACAAAGCGGTCCTTGGACACTTGATGTAAAGGACATGTACGAAGTGTGAATCAGGACATGCAGAATACAGCCCTCGCCAGAAAAGTCATGCCTTGCTCGGCAGCTCCTGTATGGAATAATATTAGAAGAATTGTCCCTTACGCGAATTTCCAAGAGACTGCTATCAGAGAAACAGTGGAAATCCTATCCAGCAAAGTGGCATGCAATGACATAGTCTCTATTGAACTACCGATGGTTTGGCATGAGTTATTAAAAATGGAAACACATCACGGCGCACAGTATAATTACGTGATAAAAATCATGTAATGTGCTCGTGATGTCACCCGCGTTATTTTCAAAAATCATTTTCATTCTTTACATGTTCCAATTCTCTGCATTTTTGTTTCTACCATTGCCTTGAAAAAGCGTCCCAGTAGAGTGCGAAAGCTTGGCGAATCTTTGTGCTGACTACACCACAAAAATAAACGGATTTAATACGCTATATGCGTTTCATTATTTTTCAACTCTGGTGTATTTAAAATAAAGTGAGTATTATTGCATATGAGATACTGAGAGTTTGAGATGGATGTAAAGACAACAGAATAAAGTGGATAACGGATGAATTGATTAATGGTATTATAGGAAAAAAGAAAACCTATATGGATTGTGTTTAGCTGAAAAAAAGAAGGTAGAAGTTAAGATACGTATTTATAAAGAGAAGAAAATGGAGTCAAACAAGGAAATAAGACGAATGAAAAATGAAGAGAGGAAAACAGCATGTGTTACTGTAAACAGTCAACTAAGATTTCAGAGAGCCTGGGATGCCTGGGGCACATACTGAAAGGATTAAGAAACCACAATCAATATAAGGTGCAGCTGAAACTCGTACAGAGAATGGAAGACTTACTTTGAATCTCTACTCAATGAGGATCGGAAGAGATTTGTAGCAGAAGATAAAGAACATGCCCACTATATAATGTTGAATTTCACTTATTACAGGAGGAAGTGGGAAAGGTTATAGGAAAACCTCCCTTTTCTTTTGGTGATGAGATTCCAATCTACATCTTTCTTCTTCGGAGCCGAACATTCTGTAGCGTTCTTAATTATTTGAAACGTATGTAGTTTTGGGAACACTTCATAAAATTCCATCTTCTTATTTACTCCCTCGAAGTGAAACAAAGTCATCTGAAATAAAATTTCAGAAAGACTTAACTTACTGTTCACTTTTTTTATTCAGTCACTATCGTATGAGCACTTTACTCGAATATTCCAAAATTCGTGAGGAACTAATCACAATAGTACTACTATTTCAAAACTGATTAACGTAAGTTAGTAAGCAGAAAACTTGGTTGACTTCTAACACTAAATATATAACAACACAACTCTCATACGCAAACTTCAAGTAAACACAGTTTCAGCGTAGTACAACTTCTACTCTTTTTGGCTAATGTTTCAGCATTATATCTCTCTCGTTCTTATCTGTCAACATGCATACATCACGCTCTCTGAACTCAAGATTGTTGCCAACATCATTCCGCAGCGAGAAAATATAACGTTAAGATTGAAAACGCTAAAAGAGAATGAACTCAAATTTACATTGAGAAAGCAACTAAAAATGAAAGTTAATTTAGAGTATACGTCATAATTCTACCAACTGAACTATGCTGGCAAAGAATTATCGCTACAACTTGCCATTTTGACAGGTACGTCACAAAGTACTTAAATGAAAAAAAAAAAAACCCAGCAAAATCCCTGGATCTGGTGGAATTCTTCTTGAGCTGCTGAAGTACGCATGTAGGGAAGTGATTATACTCTACTCAGAGCCGTTGGGTGTATATTGCTACACATTAAAAACGTGCTTTAATGAAAAAAGCATTAATGTAAAACTCAATATCACAAAATAATAACGAAAGTTGTGACGTACTACTGAGGTAAATCATGTGTCAAGACGACAAATCTGCAGCGATACGTTCTGTCTGTGTAGCTTAGTTGGGAGAACAACTTACTCCGGAGTGGAGGGCGCGGGTTCGATACCGAGACGGACAAATTTGTGTTTTCACAAAGTTCAACTATGAAAACTAATACTGGACCAAAAAATTATAATCGCAGTTTTCTTTTATGAACAATATAGTCTTTCTGACAAAGAAAATACTTCATTATTATTTTCAGAACATATTACAAAAATAAATAGCTATTTATAAATTAAATTAACTTGACTTTTGACGCTTTCAAATTTGAAGATTCATCAATAACATCGTCAAAATCTGTTTCTGTTCACAGACCAATTTAGGGACCATTCAAAAATTCTCCTCCTGCCTGTGTCCTTTGCATAACTCACGTCCTGTCCACCAATCGCATAGAATGACTTCTAGTTCGTAGCTTAACCATCCAAAATACAAACCCTTGTCGACGAAAAAGAAATATTGTAACCGGGGCTCCCATATTTATAAGAAGCGAAATTCTGTAGCCATTCTTAGAGATAGTGAGTTGTAGTCACTTTCTTTCAATTCCCGCCATTTGGATGGAATGTGCAGCTGACAGGCAGAGTATCTTTTTCCCACGAGTCGCAACAGAGGGGGTGTTAGATTTATAGTTTCGTCGATGTGAGAAGAATGAAACTGGACATTATTGCTTCTCCGCCGTCCCAAGCAGCCCGAGGCGGAGGGCAATTAAGGAATCTTGCGTTTTTCGGAGAGGAGGCATCTTAGAGTGTGGCTGAGAGAACTCGGGGGTAGAAGGTCGACGAGGCAGGAGATCTTTAGCGGGGGTGCAGGACTTTCGGGACGAAGGGAAGGAGGAAGGATTTGAGGCCGATGATAGAGAAACGGAAAGAGATCATGAGCGGGGGAATATGTAGAAAGAACGGAGATCAGGACAAAGCTTAAAGACATTCCCCGTAACATCTGAATAAAAGTTTTCCCCACTGCAAAATTTAGCCTCAGTCGATTCACTTTTCGATACTTTGTATTGTATTTATCTGCTTCAGTTGGGAGAATTAAATTACAGGTTAAACCACCGATACAGAACTTACTGCAGAGGTCCGGGGACCTTGCGGGCCAATCCATGCATTGAATATCTTCACTCTCCAACAGCCACTGTAAGATGAGGTGTAGCGTTGTCGTCCATGAAGAGGAACTCAGAACCCACAGCACCTCTAAACAGACGCACGTGAGGCAGGAGAACCTCGGTACAATAGCGGACACCAGTGACTGAACCTCCTTGGAAGATGTGGAGGTCAGTACGGCTACCAAGCACGATACCGCCCCAAACGAGAACTCTGCCACCTCCAAACCGGTCCCTTTCGATGATGTTGGAGGTGTGATTGCGTGTTCCCTGCTCTCTTCAGATGTGTATACGTCCAGAATCACTCGTCAGACTAAATCGGCGCTCATCCGTAAAGAGAACTCGACCCCATTGTTGATGTGTCCAGTTCTTGTGTTCCTGGCACCACAGAAACCGCCCTCTCCGATGAGCAGGCGTTAATGGCACACACCGTACTGGTCGTCGTGCAAATAGACCACCTTTGTGCAGCCTCTTGGCCACTGTAAAACGCGATAACGGACGTCCAGTTGTCTGTTTCATGTGCTTTGCGATTTCTCCCACTGTTTGCTGTCTGTCTCTTCTCGCCTGTAGGACAATATATACCGGTCGTCCGCCACCATGGTTACTCGTGGAAGACCACTGCTAAACTCTCGGACAGCTGTTCCTGTCGTTTGAAATTCTCTCCAAGCTCGTGAAACGATGCTGTGAGCGATCCCGAACTCCTCGGCCACACTAGTCACACTTCGACCTTCTTCCAACTTCCCAATGACACGACCTCGGGTAAGTCTTCCAGATGTCGTCTACTGGATTGCCTGTTGGCCATATCACAAGGTGGCAGCAACTCGACGTCGTTCAAACCGATGTACACCGTGCAATAGCTTTCACCGAATTGCTGAGCGTACACCGCCCGTGTGCTTTATAGCCTTCCGACACTCCCCTCCCTACGTCATGCTGCATATATGCGCATGCCATACCGTACCGGACCCTAGTCTATCTCGTGAGTGGTCTTTCGGTCCGTTCTGCCTGTTCGTTCCACTGTTATGCTAATTTCTCCTCTTCGTCCTTAATTTTTGCACACCAGTGTATATGCCCGACAAGAACACCCAGGCAGACCGATGCAACACCGGAAGCTTCTCAAACGCACCAAAGCACTCCGGAGGTACAAGAAAGAGATTTTTCGTACGAGCGCTGGGATATGCCTGAAGCGACTTACACAGGTGCTAATTATTCACTCAAACAAGCCAGGAGTGAAAATCGTCAAGAACATATTGTCATTGATATGGAACCAGCAAATCGTGTATACGAACTTAGGGAACGGGATATCTTCAGCAGGGCGCGACACACAAACAGGCAACGAGTGTGATTCTTCAGTGCTGGTGAAACTTTTCGACATGTTGAGTCATCGACTGCAAAGAACGTGCCTGCAATATGTTGCGTAATAGTTCATATTTTGTGATAAACTATCCACGGGTCTGGTACGATTCGTCCAACGACGATTGGTCCAATGCCGATTCGTCCAATGCCGATTGGTCCAATGCTGATTCGTCCAAAGGGACGATTCGTCCAATGGACAATTGGTCCAAAGGTACGATTGGTCCAATGCCGATTCGTCCAATGGACGATTGGTCCAATTCCGTCCTATCTGTCCGAAGTGCTACTCGTGCTATAAAAGTCTCATGTGTTCTGATTCTATCTCCAATGTTATACGAAAGTACCGGTAGTACAAAGAATGTAAAATAATGTTACATTTCATGCGTAATATTGTGGTAACAGATTTTTTTTTTTTTCTGGATCACGTTTTTTTGTTATACTGTCCTTGCTGCCGTATGAAGTTACTGATGTACGAGTCGTTCTATCAACTTCAATGTTCCTCTTTTGCATGAAATAATATAAAATACTAGTGTTCCGTTTCTGTTTGTAGAATGCAGTGGGGCTTTCCGCCAACTGCCCAATGGAAACAACTGGTCGGGGTTTGGACAGAGGCCTTTTCAACAGTTTTTATTCCAGCGATGTCATATTCATAACGTTTACATATTAAATCAAGTTAATAATATTACGCTTTCACTTAAGCACAAAATATTAATTCATAGGCCTGCGGCATAGGTGCCTTGCAAAGACCTCAGAAATGATACGATGAATGCCTTTTATAAAGTTTTATAAAATGTTTACAAATACCAAATATCTAGGTTGTAACTTAAAATCTTCTAAAAAGGCCGCGGCCTAGGTGCCTGGTAGATAGCTGAGAAATGATTCGTTGAGTGCCTTTTAAAAGTTTTTATAAGATGTTTACAAATACCAAATATCTAGGTTGTAACTTAAAATCTTCTAAAAATGCCCGGGGCCTAGGTGCTTCGTAAAGACCTCAGGAATGATACGATGAGTGCCTTTCATAAGGTTTTATAGAATGTTTACAAATACCAAATATCTAGGTTGTAACTCAAAATCTCCTTAAAAGGCCTGGGGCCTAGGTTCTTCGTAAAGACCTGAGAAATGATAGGATGAGCGCTTTTTATTAGGTTTTATAATATATTTACAAATACTAAATATCTAGATTGTAAATTAAAATCTTCAAAAAATGCCCGCGACCTAGGTGCTTTGCAAACAGCTGAGAAATGCTCCATTGAGTGCCTTTTACCAGATTTATGTAAAATGTTTACAATTACCAAATATACGGAAATTATCTTTCTAAAGGATATAAAGAAGAGAATAATTTAAATTATTATTCCTTTCTGGAAAATAAAAGTTTACCGTTGGTAAGAGGATACCATTGGACGAATCGGAGTTGGACCAATCGTACCATTGGACGAATCGGCATTGGACCAATCGTACCATTGGACGAATCGGACATTGAACCAATCGGACATTGGACCAATCGGCATTGGCCCAATCGTCCCTTTGCACGAATCGGCATTGGACCAATCGTCGTTGGACGAATCGTCCGGGACCACTATTCACACCCATGCAGGTTGTTAACGCATTTTTTTTTTTTCGTTTGTATTTCAGGCATAAACCGTTCACTTCACACAGGTCATTAATGGTATATAGTGAACGCTCTATGACATCGAATATTTTGTGCACCACTGTTGGATTACTTAATAATTTTCAATTTGTGAAATGTGTACATACGAACATTTTGTGTTTACGTGAACATTTCCCAAAAGACAATTTAAGTTTTGGTGCATCAAATTGACAATTTGCATTAAAATGATTTTTTACATGCTTTCAGGGACATTAATTTACGCTACTCCTTTTAAGTGTTAGATGGACGATGATCATCTATGATCTTATTGAACTTTAAACGGAGTCATTCAAAAGACTGAAGGAATGCATTGATTATTTGCAGTGTTATTTATCTCAACTTGTTTTATTGCATATAATATTAGCGTAAGTAATTTTAGTATGTAGAAAATTGCAGTGTAAGTGTATATAAGATTTTGCAAAAATTATTCAAGTATTCAATCGGTAAAAAATTGCAGTGTAAGTGTATATAAGATTTTGCGAAAATTATTTAAGTGTTTAATCGGTAACCTATCGGCATTGTCAAAATTTAAATTTTTCTGCATTTCATGTTTCAACTGATAGAAAATTTATGCATATTTTGTCGTACATTTTTCGGAAATTTTTAGCGTAGATCAGCATTAAAAACTAAAATGAGGGGTTAATACAAACTGGACAAGAATGGTTGTAAGGTGGTAAGATTTTGAGAATTAATTGTACCGCGAAGTTAAATTCTTGTAGAGATCAGTAGTAAAATTGTAATGTACGAATGAAGTGGAATGGAGATAGCGATGGAAGTATCAAGTGTAAAGTATTGTTTGTGGTAGGTATCTATACATGTATTTTTCAGGAGAAGTGTGATTAGTAACCATGTTTGTATATATGTAATATCAGAAAATGTTCTGGAACCCATCATGCTAGCAATATTTCAACGTGCTTGCTGGAAATCTTTCGACAATTTTATCGTCAATTATGCTTTAAATTATTCTGCCATTAGGTCATCATCGTGAAGTGTATGGAAATATGTTTATCAAAGAAATCAAGGAGAATAACTGTGTGTAAACCGTAGCATGCAGGTACCTCTTCAAGATCGTGTAAAATTGCCCGCCCAATATTGTATTGTCACAAGCTTGTCCTGATTCCAATAAATCACGTTGGTTACTGTAGGCAAAAAAATGAGGCTGTCTAGCGCCATCTTCATTTTTAATTTGGCGGGAGAAATATTGTAACCGGGGCTTCAATATTTATAAGAAGCGAAATTCTGTAGCCATTTTTAGAGATAGTGAAATGTAGTCATTTTCTTTCAATTCCAGCGATATGGATGTAATGGGCAGCGGACAGGCAAAGTACCTTTTTCCCACGAGGCACAGCAGAGGGGGTGTTAGATTTGTAATTTCGTCGATGTGAGAAGAATGAAACTGGACATTATTGCTTCTCCGCCGTCCCAAGCAGTCCGAGGCAGAGGGAAATAAGGAATCTTACGGTTTTGGGAGAGGAGGCATCATAGGGTGTGGCTGAGAGAACTTGGGGGCAGAAAGTCGACGAGGCAGGAGATCTTTAGCGGGGGTGCAGGACTTTCGGAATGAAGGGAAGGAGGAAGAATTTGAGGCCGATGATAGAGAAACGGAAAGAGTTCATGTGTGGGGGAATATGTAGAAAGAACGGAGATCAGGACAAGGCATTCCCCGTAAAATCTGAATAAAAGTTCTCCCCACTGCAAAATTTAGCCTCAGTCGATTCACTTTTCTGTATTTGTATTGTATTTATCTGCTCCAGTTGGGAGAATTACGGATTATAACGCCGATACCGAACTTACTGCAAAGGAAGCATCAAACGAACCCTCCACACAGGGCGCTGTAATAGGACTCAGCACCAAGCCCTGTAACAATATATGCTCCCTCCACTACTATAATCCTAGGCTATATCAGTTTGGTTTGACAGTCAGGAAAAGGTTTAACAATTTCTTCGTGGCTTTGTAACCGAAAAATTTGGGGACAAGTTCTAGAGTAATGACATCAGTTCATGTCGCCGCTAAAATGCAAAACTCAAATATATATAAAATAACAATAATATTTAAATATAAGAATTTTTTTTGCCTCCGCTGCTGTTTTAAATTTTAAAGTTACTAATTACTATTTATTTAACTATTTGAAACCGCGTACAGCATCTTCTTTATATTGGAGCTTATGGTAGGAGCCATGCTGGCAGTACGGTGTAGTGACACTTGCGTACATGTTAAATTTGGTGGCACTTGCGTACATATCAAGGCGTACACTTGCGTACGTGTCAAGGTCCTATGTTCGGGGATAATTATATGTTTATGCAATTATCCTCGAACAACACTGTCTTATTTTTTTCTTAATAGATATTTCAATTCACTTTTTCAAAATTTACTTTAATTTACTCTAAGTTAGCAATATAAGCTAAAGACTTCAAACACTTCTTTACATCTTGCGTACTTTCGTAATGTCGCAGAGTTCTAGAGATTCGCTGATCCAGTTTGATGTACCTTTTAGATCGTTTCTTTCCTTCAAGATTAAGGTCTGTTCGATTTATCAGAAAGTCACTATACTTAGATTCTTCTTTTAAGCTCTGAATGAAGGTCTTGATTTTAGGATGTGGTCTACTCATTAAGGTGTTAAACCTATTATTCCAACCCTCTGCCACATTATTGGTTCGGTGCTGTAGATTATGACAGTTCCGCATGCTAGTTGTAAAAACAGAATTTTTTAGCCATTCATTCATAAAATAATTGTAAAATTCTCGCAGCTGCGGTGAACTTTCTTGAATTGATAACCATCCGTTGTCTATGTTTGCACCTGGAAGGTGTGCTAATGCTGCACACAGGCGCATATGAAGTCTAATTTCTTCATTTTATTTATAATAACTGGCTAATCCAAGTGACTGAACATGCCGTCATTTCACAGACATTGGTTAAAATGAAAGTTGCATCCTGAAATCTTCACTAACGGAAATAGACTTTTCAAGGCTTTAATAGCTGCAACCTCAAAGTCTACCGTCACTGAATGTGAATTCCATACTGCTTCTTTCAAAATTGTGAAAAGTTTCACATACGTATCTTCATTTTTCTTTGCAAGTAGGGCGGAAATTATTGGAACAATAGTGACTTCATCCTCATTACTACTTAAATCAGCGTGAACCGTATATAGCTGGTAGAACTGCTTGCTGCAACTTTGAAAAGTTCCATCTGAAAAGAAGTTTTTGTATATTGAAGAAGATTAAAAAATCCGTCGATGCACGATATTAAAATCATAAAATCACTAAAAGCTAAGATCAATTAAAACCTTTAATTACATACTTAGCATAGTTAAAGATATAGTTTACACTAAAACACTTGAGATCTTTTGAGCTGACTGGCTCATCCTCAGACGTGATTACAATGGGAAAAAGGTCCGGGTTACATTATCGTATATACAGTATAGCTATAATAAATGACGTCATAACAGTAAGCTGCATGTTGTTACATAAATTACAGGTATAGCACATTATTTCCTTTCAAAGCACAACAGCAACAAAAAGACCTTTTATATAAATAACTGAGGGGCACAACAATTACATCTCATTTAAATACCTCATTATAAATACTACTTGAATAGTTATTCATGTTCATCAGGTTCAGTTCTTTTTAGTACTTGTTTCCAAGGCTTTGGAATATGTAATAACTTGAACTCATGCAGCTTACTGTTATGACGTCATTTATTATAGCTATATATACGATAATGTAACCCGGAGCTTTTTTCCTTTGTAATCACGTCTGAGGATGAGCCAGTCAGCTCAAAAGATCTCACGTGTTTTAGTGTAAACTATGTTTTTAACAGTAAACATTACAATTCGTGCATAAAAACTAGTAATAAAAAGAAAATCTGTCTTGTTGCACGATGATATTTATTCAGCTAAAAAACGAAATCTATGTACAGGTTAAAAACATGAGCACTTTCGGTGTCACAGTGACACCTTCTTCAGATGTGATTTCCATCATGTGGTTACATGCTGGTCTTAAATACGTGGAGCAGATGCATCATGGGAAAGGTAATGTCAGTGTCTCATGATATATCAGATAACAAGACAGTTGAAAAAGCATGATTAGCCAACGAAAATTACTCAGTAGAAACAATAGTTATTGTGCTGTCCTCCCTAATCAGATTGCTCCAGGGTTCAGGTAAAACACAAGGATAATAGTCATTACAGCAACGTGCATTATAAGCCGAAATACAGAGGCTTTCTGTAATAAAACAAGGAATAAACAGAGTTAGGTGTGTTTATAATCTTAGCGTTGTCCCAGTCTAGGATGGAATTTCCAGCACCTACAGCTCTTGCAAAAGAGGTGCTTTGGTGATTCATTTTTAAATTATATCTATGTTCATTTAATCTCAAATCCAAATTTCTTTTGGTTGAACCCACATAATGATTATTTAGTTCACCGGAAGTAGTGTCAAGCATAGGAATATCATACACGCCCCATTTTTTTCCTTTGTTAATTTTGTCACGATCGTTGTGGATAATGGAATATAAATTGCATGATCGTATTCCAAATTGCATTTTATGACGTGAGCATATGTTGATAAGAAGGTTTACAATATATGGATTAAAATCAACAGATCCAGCATACTTTTTAGGCATTTGTTCACTAATTAAAGCAGTTGACATAGCAAACCGTACTTTATTGTGCACCCCTAACAACGTCGCCTGGATAACCATGGTTTTTAGCAAAGGATGATATCCATTGTAGTTCTTCAGCTCTAGCAAGACGGCTAGAAGAATTTTAATATGCTCTTCTAAATAGGAAGTGCAGAGCAGACATTTATGCTGAAAAGTGTGGGCAGAATTGTACAAAATTAAAGTGGGTGTGGAAGTGGGTTTTCGATAAACGGCAAATGACAGGGAATTATCAGAAGGGTTACGAGTAATTTGAAAATCTGGAAAAGGTAAAACAAAACTATGTTCAAGTTCAATCGTGAGTTTGATGGATGGGTATTGAGAAGACATAGCGTTGACAAACTGATGTAATTCATCTATGGTTTATGGCCAAATTACCAAGATGTCGTCAACGTAACGGATATAGAAACAAGGTTTTTGTGGGAATTCTTGTATGACTTTATTTTCAATGTGCTGTAGAGGAATTTCTGCTGAAACTACAGATAAAGGTGAACCCATGGTTGTCCCATCGGTTTGTTGATAAAAAATGTTCTGAAATTTGAAAAATGAACGCCTTCTTATTAGATGAAGAGCATTCATTATGAAAGAAATATCATTAGCAGAAATGTTAGAATCAATGAGTAAAGTCTGAATTAACTGAAATGTAGTTTCCATGGGTACATTCGTGTATAACGAAACTACATCCAGAGACGCCAAAATGTAAGAAGTTTGTAGTGGCTGAATTAGCTTTAACTTATCAATAGCTTGTGAGGCACTCTTTATTGAGTAAGTAGAATTCACGGTAAATTTGGTGAGATAACTTGCCAAGGCTTTTTCCAAAGGTCGGGTGGGGGCAATGTAACCTGACACAAGAGGGCAAAAGGGTACCTTTCCTTATGCAGTTTCAATCTACCAAATAAATCAGGTACATGGCAGCCGGGGAATGGATTGAAAGCTTTTGAAAAGGAATCCGGAGGAGCTGAAGAATCCTTAAGGCGGCATAAAGCACTAATCCGGAGGAGCTGCCCTGGTGGGGCCTCGTTCCACAATTACATGAGGGATGCTAGAAATGGCATTGAGCATTTTTTGAACAAAATCACAACTTGACTAGTTTTATCAGCTAAAAGAATGGCAATATGTGGGTCCTTTTTCAGTTCAAACAGTTGTTGCATTTCTTCATGAAGCTGGCATTCTTCGGTGGTTTTGCATCGTCTTCGATTATTTTTTGTTAAGAAACCTTGCAATTTTCATTCTTGCGAAGTCCCTATCTTCAATTAGAAGTGAATGTAGAATTTGCTCAATTTCCGGAACAGTTTTAAATAAGTCCACTTTACGTTGGTTAGGGTAAGCGAACTTGAAACCCCGTTGTAAGGCTCTTAGTTGAATAGGATTCAGAACCTTTTCATCACTAAGATTTTTAACTTCATTATATGAATCAGAGTTATAGGTGTCATGGTCCAGTTCATGCAAATCCAATTCATTACCCGCATCAGATAATCCATGTAATGATCCTTGTTCAAAAAGGCCGATAGGATGTCTGGTTTGAAATCCGAACAACTTATGCGTTCTACTACGAACTTCAGAATCCAACAACAATCTTAGTTTTTTCACATGGGTGTTAAATAAAACCTTCATTTCATTTTCGATGATTGCTGTAATTATGAATAATGAACTGTCCAAAATAATTGGGGGTGAAGAATCAGCTAGGACTATGTTTTTAACTATGCTTTATTACTATGTTTTTAACTATGCTAAGTATGTAATGAAAGGTTTTAATTGATCTTAACGTTTGGTGATGTTATGATTTTAATATCGTGCATCGACGGTTTTTTTAATCTTCTTCAATATCTTACATTTGCATGACAATTAGACGAATTGATGAAGTTTTTGTAGTTTTTCAGGGTGCTCCGTCCTTTTTCAGCTGTGCGACATTGCGGAAGTATACCCAAGATGTAAAGAAGTGTTTGAAGTCTTTAGCTTATATTGCTAAATTAAAGTAAATTTTGAAAAAGTGAATTTTAGTCAAGATTATGTTACAGGGGAAATCTAATGTTGCACGCAAGTGTCATCTCTTTTCCTATGCTCCACGTGTTAGATTTGAGAACGCCTTGATAGACCCCGCAAGCGGTCCCGGACGATTCGTCCAACAACGATTGGTCCAATGCCGATTCGTCCGAAGGGACAATTGGTCCAATGCCGTTTGGTCCAATGTCCGATTGGTCCAATGCCGATTTGTCCAATGGTACGATTGGTCCAACGCCGATTCGTCCAATGGTATCATCCTACCAACGGTAAACTTTTTTATTTTCCAGAAAAAATTTCCGTATATTTGGTAATTGTAAAAATTTTACATAAACCTGGTAAAAGGCACTCAATGGAGCATTTCTCAGCTGTTTGCAAAGCACCTAGCCCACAGGCCTTTTTAAAAGATATAAACTTACAATCTAGATATTTGGTATTCAGAGTTAAAGAAATATTCTTCTCATATACGTGTGAAACAGTAATTACAGTCAATTCGGCGATGTCCGATTGCTGTGTTAATTAACATGAGTAGATATTTGGTATTCGTAAACGTTTTATAAAACCTTATAAAAGGCACTCAAAGGATCATTTCTCAGCTCTTTACAAAGCACCTAGGCCGCGGGCCTTTTTAGAAGATCTAAAGTTACAGCCTAGATATTTGGTATTTGTAAACATGTTATAAAGCCTAATAAAACGCACTAAACGGATCATTTCTCGACTCTTTACAAGGCACCTAGGTCGAGGGCCTTTTTAGAAGATTTTAAGTTACAACCTAGATATTTGGTATTTGTAAATATGTTATAAAACCTAATAAAAGGCTCTCATCGTATCATTTCTCAGCTCTTTACACGCACCTAGGCCGCAGGCCTTTATAGAAGACTTTAAGTTACAATCTAGATATTTGGTATTTGTAAATATGTTATCAAATCTAATAATAGGAAATAAAGGGATCATTTCTCAGGTATTTACAAGGCACCTAGGCCGCGGGCCTTTTTAGAATATTTTAGCTTACCACCGAGATATTTGGTATTTGTAAACATGTTATAAAGCCTAATGAAAGGTTCTCGACGAGTGAGCTCTCATCTCTTTACAAGACATCTAGGCCGCAGGCCTTTTTAGAAGTTTTTAGCTTACAACCTAAATATTCAGTATTAATAAAATGAACGACATCAAACGGTTTAATTTGGTCATCTTTACATTAGTATAAATTCCAAAATAACCGTAGCTCTTACATTATACATCAAACAGTACGCGTGTAAAAATATCCGAGTCCTTCCGAACCTCTCCCTTCTATTTTCCTTCTTTAAAGAAAAGACTGATTTTATTATACTTAAATTAAACAGAAGCAGTTCTTACTCTTGTTACAAAAGCACAATACCCTTTAGAAATTTCAGAAAAAAAAAAAAATTTCTGTTAAGGCTGATGTTTTGTAATAGAAATGTTTTCATTTTTATCCTGCTGATGACTGATTATAAGGCTGGTATTTCGTGAAAATTTGTTTCTCATATCGGACAAACCGGAATAGTTTAACCTGCGTCTCAAATTTTGCATTAAAAGATTCAAAGTTGTGTCTTAGGGATTGCATTAAAACGTTCAAAGTTTTAGAAGGTTAAACAATAAAAATAGAAAATAATACTATTTATTTAGCTTTATCAGAACGAATTTTAAATGGCAGGAAATACAGGATTTAAAATATTTATCTGACTTCCCCTTTAGGGATATAATTCAAAATTAGAAAAATTGAGGGGCACTTACAGCCCACGTAAGCCCAGATTTGCAGCCATTTCTACAAGAGTATAACATTGAACATACATGAACGGCGTCTTCTTAGCTATTGTAGCCAAAAAATTTCTGATATGGGTACGTATACTAATCAATTGTATAAAACTAAAAACAGAGTTGGAAATTATTGGTTTTGATATTAAATAACCATAAACTAAAAACTGAGGCTTCAAGAAAGAACGCGTAGTTTCAGCTAAAATTAACTTTTCTAGTTTTGTTTTTGTTTTTTTCTTTTTTCTAGTTGCAGACTTTTCAACGATGTACAAATTCGTGGCAATTTTATTTTCAGTACTAACGATACTTATATTTGAAAGTCGTTTCTGTTTCATATTAGTTCAAAAGTAATTTTTCATGTTTTTAAGTTCGGAAAACGATCTTTTCCCTCAAGCCACTGTTTCAGACAGTAGAAATTTGAAAAGGGGATGTGTTCACCTTAGGTAATCGGAAAAGTCCTCCACAGGAAAAGTCCCCCATCTTTTTCTATAGGGGACCGTGCACAAATTGCATTTGACAAAAAATATCGAACGTGGGAGAGATTTCCTGGGTCATCTGTTCCATTTTCAGGCTGTTTAAAACAAGATGCAGCCGCACAACGTGCTCAAATATGTGGAGGAAATTTCTGGGGTCGGAATTTCAAAATGTTGTTGCAGTTTATAGTAAAACACTGTCTTGCAAATAGCTGGATGAGGTGGGAAAATTTTCCGGGTTAGTATTTCGACTGTTACCGCGGTTTTAGTGAGAAACGATCTTACAATCAGCAGGCTGACATGCGGTAGGGGAAATTCCGGGGTTGGCAATTCGGTATTCACTGCAATCTACAGATATTTTACAAGTAGTAGATAAATGTGGGGGAAATTTCCGGGTTGGTATTCACTGCAATCTACAGATATTTTACAAGTAGTAGATAAATGTGGGGGAAATTTCCGGGTTGGTATTTCCACTGTTACCACGGTTTTAGTGAAAAACGGTCTTACAATCAGCAGGCTGACAGGGTGTTCCGGGGTCGGGATTTTTTATTCCATCGTTCTCATGTTCATAACGTTTACGTAACAAGTCAAATTATTAATATTGCGATTATAATATTGCAGGCAGAAAATATTATTAGGCCTAACACCTAGGTCCTTGTAAAAATTTTCATTTTGTCATTCCCATATTCCTAAAATTTACGTCAGTAATACTGCGCTTCTACTTATGCATCATACATTGATTAATAGGCCGTAGGCCTAGGGCTTTTAAAAACCTTTTCTTCGCCTATGTGATATTCGTAAAGTTTACAAAAAAGTCAAGTTAATAGCTCTGCGCTTTAACTTAGGCATTCAATATTAACCACTGGTTCATGCATAAACGTTATGAATATGACATCGTTAGAATAAAAACTGTTAAAAGGGCCTAGGGCCTATGAATTAATATTTCGTTCTTAAGTAAAAGCGCAATATTATTAACTTGATTTGATATGTAAACATTATTAATCTGACATCGTTAGAATAAAAACTGTTAAAAGGGCCTAGGGCCTATGAATTAATATTTCGTGCTTAAGTAAAAGCGCAATATTATTAACTTGATTTGATATGTAAACATTATTAATCTGACATCGGTAGAATAAAAACTGTTTAAAAGGCCTAGTCCTAGCCATTATGAATTAATATTTCGAGCTTAAGTAAAAGCGCAATATTATTAACTTGATTTGATACACTGAAGAGCAACTGAATCAGAGGCAGCTGGCGTTATGCAAATGTGGCGCTGTGGGCTGCCATGTAAACGGAAACGACATGAAGTATGCAGCGATCCGACAATATAAGGAGTGATGCAATGGGAATCAGTAAGAGTCGGACGCAGTATGGATAAGACGAAGGATCTAAGCGCATTTGATCGTGGGCAAATTGTTGGGGCCCGACGAATGGGTCACTCCATCTCGGAAGTCGTGCAGGCACTGGGATTTTCACGAGCCACTGTGCCATGGATGCACCGTGAGTACATCGAATCCGGTAAAACCATCCCTGCAAGGGCCAACTGCCGTGGACAACAGCGTGTGGATGAGCGGGGTCATCGTCGGCTAGCTCGCATTGTAACAGCGGATAGACGGGCCACAGCGCAAAAAATCACTCGGTAATTTAACGCTGGTGCACATAAACGTGTAAGCAGCCACACCATCCAGAACCATCTCCTCGCTATGGGGTACAGAAGCCATCGTCCCACGAGGGTACCGCTGCTGACCGCACATCACAGTATTCAAAGATTAGCATGGGTGAGGGAACATCGCCACTGGACCCTAGACATGTGGGAAAATGTTGCTTGGACTGATGAGTCGAGATTCACGTTGGTACATGAGGATGGCAGGATACGAGTATGGCGCAAACCACATGAAGCGATGGATCCTTCTTGCCAGCAGGGTACTCTTCAAGCTGGTGGGGATGGCATTCTCGTCTGGGGACTGTTAACGTGGACTGAAATGGGACCCCCTGGTACGTGTGACATCGTCCCTCACAGGTCAACGTTACCGAGATATCCTGGACGACCATTTGCTCCCGTTTGTGCGTCTTCAATATCCCACTGGGGACCTTATCCTGCAACAAGACAATGCACCGTGCCATCGCTCCCGAATTGTATCCGAATGGTTGGATGAACACTCCACCGACGTGACCTCGCTTCCTTGGCCAGTTAGTAAGTCACCTGACCTCAATCCCATCGAGCACATCTGGGATGCCATCGATAGAGAGGTTTGAGGCTCTGACACCCCTCCATCAAATCTTCGTGAACTGTGGGAGCTTGTTCAGGGGTCGTGGATCCGTATGGCTTCCCAACGCTTCCGGTGCCTTGTCGAGTCCATGACGAGACGAATCGCCGCCGTCATCAGGGCGAAAGGTGGTGCTACACGTTACTAGACAGGTATCTCTAATTCAATTGCTCTTCAGTGTATGTAAACGTTATGAATATGACATCGGTAGAATAAAAACTGTCGAAAAGGGCCTCGGTCCGAACTCCGACCAGTTGTTTCCATTGGCCAGTTGGCGGAACCCCACAGCATGCTACAAACTGAAACGGAAAACTAGTAATTTATATTATTTAATGCAAAAGAGAAGCATTGAAGCGTATTGAGCAGGTCATACATCAGTAACTTCATACGACAGCAAGGACAGTATAACAAGAAAACGTGATCCGAAAAAAAAAAAAAATAAGTCTGTAACCACAATATTACGCATGAAGTGTAACATTATTTTACATTCTTTGGATTACCGGTACTTTCGTATAACATCGGAGATAGAATCAGAACAGGTGAGATTTTTATAGCACGAGTAGCACTTCGGACAGATCGGACGGAATTGGACGAATCATCCCTTTGGACGAATCGGCATTGGACGAATCATCCCTTTGGACGAATCGTACCAGACCCGTTGAGTAAGAGCTAGAAAGGAACAAGGGTCGTTACATTCGCATTTGGTACCACTGTGAAGATTTGGAAAACCGTGAAATGGATATTCGGCAGCGGGATTAGAACTCGCAACAATCGTCCCAGACACGAGGTCAGCGGCTGGCCAATTGAGCAACGCCGCTGATACGTGAAAATAAAGTTAAATGAATAAAAATGACAAACAATAAAATATCATCGTTAGTTCTAGGATTTCGCGCACAGAAAACATGAAATTTCTAAAAACTGAATTTCGCAAAATTAATAACCTCAATCACATCTGCTTAAAAATGAAGCTAGAATGTTTTCTTTTTCAGCAGCTACAACGGACTAATAACACAGAACACACGTAGCTAATAACACAGAACACACTTCCATTACTGTTTAATATTCATGACATTTATTGAATCAATGCCTGACTATAAATCAGTGACTCCCAGTTATCAAATTATTTTGATTGCAGACACTATCTTTAGCGTCGACTAAAGTGCATCTGGATGTAAGAAGACAGGATGCTTTTATGTGAGATTGATTCTTTTCATTCATGCTGTCAATGTGCTTACGGTTTCTTCGAAGTTTCTTCGCCTGATACCCGCAATGAACTCCTTCTAGAAAAAAAGAAGAGGTGTTTTTATTTATTTTGTTTTGTTGGTTTTTACACAGCTGTGATAACAGACCCGCGTACGGTGGTATTCTGATATAAATGTCTGAGGCATTCCAGACGTCAAACAGGAGAACTGAAACTTTTCACGTCGGCAGAAAGACCTGGAAAAACAAACATATCGCCCGCGAGATGGAAGGTTAGGTCTTCTCAATACCGCAGGCCCTGAGTTCTTCATTCAACGGTCAAGGGGATTGAGTGAGGGGTGCGGTTTTAAAGCGATTCTGTAGTTCTCTTTCCCGACGGACGTTTCTCAAAAGAAACAAACATTCTGTATATTCTCTGTCAATGATACCTTCTATGGAAGAGCTTTTGTTACTCAAGCTTTCTAAGCAGTACAAATTCGTAACAGTACCCGTTTTGATTTTTCATGTGTTAAAAAAGCAACAAAAAACGTTGCTACATATTTTAATTATCTATAAAACAGAAAATCCTTGTGTCTGTTTGTTATATGTTTGAAACAGCAAAAACTCTCGAACGCCGAACTCTGGCATCATAAAATTTGCACAGCTTATTAATGCTGGAATTTCTAGATGAACGCAACTATTTTCAGCTCTGTACGTCGTTCCCTTCCCGAGTTAATTAAGTTTTGAGGTGATTAAACACCACATAAACGTACAGAAGACATAGCGTGTTTTACATCACGTGTGATTAATGGCAAGTATTTTTATTTCATTTATATTTTAACGAATTTTGTTCAGTCAGAGATTCTTATAATTGAAAAAGTGTTCTAACGCTGTGTATCCTCAACGCGTGTTAAATAACTCTCGAACGCCGAACTCAAAATCTCTCGAATGTTAAATAACTTTCGAACAGAGATGGAAACGGGTCAACGGCTTGACAATTTTTTGCGGGTCCAACGGGTCTGGTCGAGATGTTCCAGACCCGATTTTGACCCGGTTTTATTCTCGTTTTATTTTTGAAAGAAAAATGCGTGTTGTAGAATTCTGTAGTCGATACTGGTGCCCACGGAGTGAACAATGATTTGCCATGCAAAAATATTGTCGCCTTTTTTTTTTTTTTTTTTAAAGCAACGAAGATTTCCACCGACCGACGTCAGACACACCGACACCATATCGCAAAAAGATACTTCCTTTGCGTTGTTTTACAGTGCGATTGTCCAGAGCAAGGTACAGGCAAACGCCATTCGCCTGCTTCTCGGCTGATTCACTCTCTCCGTGCGAAGTTCACTATATGACTAAGAGTTACTTTTCACATCGCATCTTTTACATTGAGCATTCAGAGGTTTTTGATTGATGTGCTAACATCCGGTTCCCATGACAGGTCATGTCGAAATTAACTCCTTATTTATTAATATGGATGGATTTAATATAAAGAAAGTTGAGAAAGGCGTCGGGGCCAACAAATACGTGCTTGTTCAAAACCACAAGGGGAACAGTGAATGCTGGAAATTGTTTTGTCTCATTAAGGAACCGATGAATAATTCTGCGTTGTTTGGTCTCGCTTTTTGTTCAAAATGTGAAAAGTGTATAATTACAAAGAAAAATGTCGACGGTGTAATAAGAGATTATGGAACCAAAAATCTAACGGACGTTATGAAAGTATGCGCACAAGGGCGCCCGTAAGGGGAGGGGAGGGAAGGGGGCTGGAGGCCCCCAGCCTTTGGTATAGCCAAATTTTTGATAAATTTAAAACACTAAAATAGACGAAACCTTTTTTAAAGCATTTTTAAAAATAATAAGATATTAAAGATTGATTTTACCAATTATTTTTGTTGTATTTTGGTATCTTGTACATTTACTAAAATGTTTGGCAGCCTTGAAGGAGGTAAGGAATTTTTTTTTGCCCTCCCCCTAAAAGTACTCATATGGGCGCCACTGATGCGCACCTCCATCGAAGTGTGGGAAGAGTGAGCAATCTAAATACATTTTAAAAAATGCATTTGTGCAATTGTAAATAATGATTCCCATTTGTAATATACTCCATGGTCACGGTCATAGTCAGCCATTACTTCTGGATTACGCATAGTGGCACTAAAAATGGCACTAAAATTTAGCAAGTAACCAAATTATGTTATTAAAAAAGGCTTTCAGTTATTAAATATCAAGCAGTATTGAGATGAATATATATATATATTACGTCTCTCTCTCTCTCTCTCTCTCTCTCTATATATATATATATATATTGAATTTCGAATTTATAGTTCAAAGAAGATTTGTATGGGTCAGTTACGGGATCGGATCGGGCCGGGTCCGGGTCGAGTCCAGGTCCGACATTTTTGACCCGTTTCTAATTCTGCTCTCGAACGCCGAACTCAAAAACTCTCGAACGCCGAACTCAAGAACTCTCGAACGTTAAGTAACTCTCGAACGCCGAACTTTGGCATCATGAAATTTGCACAGCTTATTAATGCTGGAATTTCTAAGTCAAGCATTAATTTCTGAAATTTCTAGGTCAAGCATTAGTTTCTGAAATTTCTAGGTCAAGCATTAATTTCTGGAATTTCTAGGTCAAGCATTATTGCTGAGCCAAATCAACATAGAGTACAAATTTAATGTTTGCTTTATAACGTTTTTTTTTTTTTTTTGATTCCCCAAATTCCATACATTCTGTACATTTCGTTGCTTTAACTCGACAAATATTTGTGACAGCAATGCTCAAAAGGAAGAGATCCATTTTTAATCAAACACGAATCAACACAGAACGCTAAAAGCTATCGCGAACCAAGCAATCGGAAAAGGAAAGATCACAAGCACGTAAAGCGGACAAAACTCAACGAGTGTTCGAGGAAACTGAAGCGCAACTGGCAGAACAACGATTGTGAACTGCTACAAGACAAGGCAACGAAACTGCTGAGGAAACAGAGAGGCACGACTTGCTGAACAACGATTGCGAACTGCTACCGGACGAAGCAACGGGACTGCTGAAGAGATAAAGGAGCGCCGAACGACCGATCGCCTACGAGCTTCAAAATCGAGAGTTTCAGCAGTTTTCAATAGTTTCAGCCAAATTCGGTTCTGGTGAGCTTCAATTGCTCACCAGAACCGAATTTTGGCTGAAACTATTTTGAAGCTCGGAGTAATCGAATCTTGCCGCCCCGGTGGCGCACTGGTCTAAGCGATGGCTTCTTCTTCCGAAAGGGGTCCGGGTTCGAATCACGGTGAGGCATGGATGTTGTGTTTGTCTTACAACATGGGCTCTCTTCATTACCTGGAACCAGTGGTTCTAAATTAGGAGCGGGCGACTGCTTATAGCTCATTGAAGTTGTAACGTACCAGGAGATGTGACGTACCTGCCAGAAGGACGCACACGACATAAAGGCAGATAGGAATCAGAATAAAACGTCCGCGTAGCTCAATTGGTAGAGTGACTTATTCCGGAATGAGGGGATCCGGGTTCGAACCCCGGCGCGGATAACGGAGAAATTTACTTCGTTATAATGGCGCCCGAACTATCCGGATGACCCGACCGTTCAAAATCTCGCATTGGTGTGATGTTCTTTCCACACCGCGAGATAGGAAAAATAAGAGAATCCCTTCTCCAGCACTTCGAAAAAAAAAAAAAAAAAAAGTAAGGGGGAGATGATGTAACGTACCAGGAGATATGACGTACCTGCCAGAAGGACGCACACGACATAAAGGCAGATAGGAATCAGAATAAAACGTCCGCGTAGCTCAATTGGTAGAGTGACTTATTCCAGAATGAGGGGATCCGGGTTCGAATCCTGGCGTGGACAGAAATGACGGAGAAATTTACTTCGTTATGAGGTGCTCACGGTGGTCGTTAAACATCCAATTAAAAAAAGAAAGAAAAGAAATCGAATTCAGCAGGAGAGAAGGCACCACACGGGCAAGCAAGTGGCTATATTTGAAGGACGAAGCATTCAATTATGATCCTGAATTGGATAATTTAAACTTACCTCCGATTGTCATTGGCAGCATGTCTTTGAAGTGTACTTTTTGCGATGCGCTCAAGTTTGAAGGCGAGAACCAGGACTGTGCTTTTCCGGAGGACAGATTTCGTATTCCATAGTTAATATATATACACAGGGTGTTTCAAAAAGAATGACCCGACCGATTTCAAAGTAGTATATTTAATGAGGCAAATGTGGGATAGTTACAAAAGAAAGAGCCAAGTATGAAGGAAGGTCTAAAGTTTCACTCACCACAATTACAAATGCTCAATGTGCCCTCCACCTGCTGCACGGACAACATCAAGCCGATAACTGAATTC
The DNA here is from genome assembly GCA_039090855.1 of Macrothele yani. Taxonomy (NCBI): domain Eukaryota; kingdom Metazoa; phylum Arthropoda; class Arachnida; order Araneae; family Macrothelidae; genus Macrothele; species Macrothele yani. Next base: position 41,671,225 of record CM077028.1, read on the forward strand.
ATCACATAAAAGTGCGAAAACCCGGGCCCTCTTTTTAGAAAATCCAGAAACCCAATTAAAAGCGAAGTTGGAGAGACAGTGACAAGAAGCAGAATTAAGGACATATGCTTCGCGCCTGTTTATTCTTTGATACATACTCTGTCGCAAGCTTTTGGATGCTTGAATGCCCGTGTTTTAAATCATTTGCTTTTCATTAAAGGCTAAATCTCATTTTTCATTGCTGAAAATTTTGAGAAAAAAACTGGTGCTCATTTAACGCAAAAAAAAAAAAAAAAATTCTGCCTTTGTGACCGAGTGGTCAGATGCACGGAATTCTGGCTAATAATCTGATGTGGGTGCGGCTTCGAGTCCCGGAAGACGCACGGTTTTTTTTTTTTTATTATTATTATTTTTTTTTTTTTTTTTTTGCGCTGGCTCTCGCTCTTTCGTGGAACCAGTGGCTCTAAATTAGGGACGGGTGACTGGTTACAGATCTACGGATTGCTCTGGTTGTCGTTAAACCCCGAAACGAATAATAATAATATACACTGGCTGACAGTAGAAATGCCACACCACGAAGACGTGAACGCAGTACCATGCAAATAGCAGGGTGGGTGTACACGTACAAGTTATGCAACTGATTGCATTTGCAGGCCAATCGCACGAACGACACGCGGGATATAAGTGACCCCCCCCCCCCCCTCGTGAGGCCATCAATCGAGATCTCGTCGCGGCCGCGAGAAGTGAGTGGTTCTGCTGGAACCGTGTCTGGAGAACGAACAAGTGGTGTCAATGCAGTTAAGACGCCGTCGTACGCGATTTCGTCAAACGGATGAGTTCCCGAGAGGTGCCATCGTAGGCCTTCGTACCGACGGATGGTCCTTGCGTCGTACTGCGGAAGAAACGCAACGTGATGACACAACCGTCGGTTGCATTTGGAGTCAGTGGTCCCAGAAAGGATCTGTGCAACGTCGTAGAGGGACCGGAGCACGGAGACGGGCGTCCGAGCGCACCAATAGTCGCATCCGACGGCATGCCGTAGCGGACCCACAGGCTACAACGGGCGAGGCTTAGATGCTCCGATATTGACGCGGACAGTGTCGCGCCGATTGGCTGCGTCTGGTTTGCTGTCCAGCTGTCCGTTGCAAAGGCTACCCTTAACAGCAAGCCAACGTCGTCACCGCTTGACGTGGTGTCGCTCCAGAGCTGCGTGGGGTGCCGAATAGAACAGTGTGATGTTCAGCGACGAATCGCGGTTCTGTCTCACCACGGATGGTCGCCGTGTGAGAGTCTGGAGGCGACGTGGCCAACGGGCGGTTTCCTCCGCCATTGTGGAGCGCCACACGGGCCGGAAACGTAGAATCGTGGTGTGGGGTGCTATCAGCGCCAACCGCCTCTCACTGCTGGTACGCATTACGAGCACATTGACGGCACGACGCTGTGTTGACGAGGGGATGCAGTCCGTGGCACTACAGTATCTGCAGGGCATGCCGAACGCCGTTTTTCAACAGGATAACGGCCGGCCGCATACCGATCGGATCAGCCTGAATGCTTTACACGGTGTGCGGATGCTTCCTTGGCCAGCACGATCCTCCGACCTCTCGCCCATCAAGCATTTGTGGGACACGATTGGACGTCAGTTGAGTACCCTTCCACCCCCCTCAAAATGAAGATGAACTGTGGACTCGGATCAACACCACATGGTCCACGATACTCCAGGACCCTATTCGGACTCTCGATACCACGTTGGATTCAACGCTGTATCGCCCAAAATGGAGGCCACACTCCTTATTGATCATCCTGTATATTCGGCCACTGGATCCTAGTCTGTATGTGACAATTAAATCATTTGTGCAAGACCTACTTTGCTATATGTGTTTGCAGTTTAGTCTGTTTCCGAACATTACTTCAAGGTGTGGCATTTTCTCTGTCAGGCAGTGTATATTCTTTTGTTAAAAATATATTTCACGATCAGTGTAAAATACCTTAAAATCAGTTATCAATATATTATGCACAAACTTAGTGGTTTCTAAGTCATGAAATCAACTGAACGTGGTTTCCCGTTATTTCCTAAAGTAATTTTTGACTCGATTTGCAACGAATACATCCTCAGAAAATAAACAGCGTTTTTAAAAGATCTACATTTTATTTAAGATTGCAATTGTTCTATGCATAAGTTATGATAATTTTTATTGTCATCTTTTATATTTTGCAAACTTAGTGTTGAGCCACTCTTAGTGATAAAAAGCACGAAACACAATGGACACTAATGAGCTACTGAAAAAGATACTTTTTGTTTTTAAACTGCAACTGCGACATCATATGCGTGGATCATTACCAAGGAGAGCATTTTTTCCTGTTCGTGGAATGTTTTCCCAGCTGATAGAGATAATGTAGATAGGATGATTAAAAGGGCGGTCTTGGTGTCAGGAGTTTGGCAAATGAAACGATTAATTGCGCCGTATGATGATGATGATTGAGATGGTTATGATGAAGATGAAGGGTTTGCCGCTCCATTCTCGGACTACGCTTCTGCCCATGGGAAACAGATCTTTTCCCATAGTTCCACACTCATCAATTGAGCCTTTCCACCAATTAAACCGTTAGCCATGCCACCCATGACAATGCCGTCGACTAAGCTTTAATGAACGACGGGGGAGGGAATTCGCACTCAGACGCACATGCAACTGCAGTTCGGAAAAAACAACCAAAAGATCTGTGCCATTTCCTGGTTTCACCACAATCCTCCCCCCTCCCCATCTCATCTCGGCATCCAAACTTAAATCATTATTGTTGGGAGAAAATCACTGATCCCGTCGGTGCCGTAAAGGCTGCGATTCTTTATTTCTCTGTTTTTCTCTTTTGGTTTTCCTTTTAAGTATCCTATTGAAAATTTAATGAAGCAGGGCAAGTTTTGCACTGAATTTCTCTACTTGAAACTACCGGTACGGCTTACTCGTGATTAAGTCTCCCTTTGATCATTTGAGTTTAAAAGCACGGAACATGCATAAATGTGTGATTTGTATAGCTTGTGAAGCTCTCTCCGGCACAGAACGGAAAAATAATTATTATTCACAGCTCTTAAATTTCTTTCTGTCTTTCATACTCGCACTATCCTGTAGAAAACTTAACTAATTAATGCAAATTTAGAAATAAGATAAATAAAAAAAAAAAGTGAGGTAAGTTGCTTGATTTGTGTTTATGTAGCAAGCACCTATATGGGCCTAAGAGCGCCAGATGAGTAGAAGTCTCAACTGCACAAAGAAAATCACCTAAACAGAGGCGTTCGAGTGCATTACGCGTATTCATCGCATTTAATTAAGAACTCCCAGGAAGGCTGAAGTGTCATGGGTGGGGGTGGGGTGGGGGGAGGTTAAGGGGTCATCTGGAGGGCTCTGTGTTCAATTACAAACTCCATTCTTTCAGGAATACAGAGGAAAGTTTTGTTTTGTTTTTAATCTCTAATGTTAATTAAGTTCATTAACGAATAATTATGCCAAAAAGTAAAAACAATTAGATAAAACACGAAATATGAAATAAAAAAGGGGGAGAAAGGAAACAAAACTCTTGAAATATAAAAAATGAATCACACACTGAGAAAAACGTTTTGTTAATTCAGCAAAAAAATTGTTGAATCAACCAAAACATTTTGTCGATATGCAGTCATCAAAAATGTTTGTTGAATTTTCAAAAGTATTTTGCTGAAAATTATTGTTGTTACTACAAAATTTGTTGTTATCATGATAAAACGTCTTGTACATTTAACAAAATGCCTAGGTCGATTTTTCGGAATTTGTTTGATCCAACAATATGTATTGTCAATTGCTAGAATGCCGTCGTTGCACGATATAAGATGAAATTCAAATTTAACGATGGAAAATTGCCTTTTTATTATTTTTATTACACTGAATCAAAAGCTAAAAGTCAAAATCACATCACTAGATCTTTCATGCTGGCTCCCAGCACATCCTCAGGTGAATTCTAAAACAGGTATCGTAAAAATTTGAAAGAGTCCACCGTGGAACGTCGCTTTTGTTTATATACATCGCGTTCAGCACACGAATGACTTCAAAAAACGTCACCATACTCTGACTTATGATTGTTGTGTCTTAATTGTTATTGGGTGAGTTCCGAAATCAAGTTCGGGTTATTGGTTTATTTGCTTCTTCTTGTTCGAAATTAACTGCATCCAAGTTGGAGGTATGAATCTGGGTATTTCATCGTTACAACATTTATCAGCGTTATTGACGATGTGTAAACTCTCCGCTAGCAAAGTCGCATTTATGTTTTTGTGAGAAGAAATAACTCTTGCCTCATTCCACAGAGGGACGTGAGCTCCCTGGTTAACTAATCTTGCAAGTGCTGTAGAGTTTGAATATGTTTTGACACTGTACTTGTGTTCCGCAATACGAAAGTTCAAATTCCTCATGGTGGATCCAATATAAATTCGATCTATGTCAACAGTATCCAGGGCCTGTAAAGGTATTTTGTAAACTCCGAATCTGCTATTACTCGGAATTGGGTCCCGATCTTTTTTAATAGTTGACATTAGGTTGTTTGTTTTAATTCCAAAATTCAAGTTGTATTTTTTACAGGAAGATTTAAGTATATTCATAACTTTCGGAATATAATCCAGTGACCCAACATATTTGCGTTGACTGGATTCTTTAGTTAATGTAGAAAAGTTTGTGCTTCTTATTTTTCGATGGATCCGGTTTACAATATTTCTGGGGTACCCATATTCGTCTGCTATGGCATTTATTTCATTTAATTCTCGTCTCCTAGCAGTAACGCTTGAGCAATGTGTGTATGCTCTACGGATGAGAAACTGGAATGCAGATAGTTTATATGTATTAGGATGTGCTGAATAATATGGTATAATTGCTGATGTTGCACTGGGCTTGCGGTATACTGAAAAAGAAATAATTTGTGATATAGGGTTTCTCTTTAACAGAAAGTCTAAAAAAGGGATAGTACAATTCTTTTCTAGTTCAACTGTAAAATTAATTGAGGTAATCTGCGAAGACAACAATTCAGCAAATTTATATAAGGAATCTACGTCATGGTTCCAAAAGACAAGAATATCATCTATGTATCGTAGATATAGGCACGGAGCTACAGGAGTAAGTTGTAAAACTCTTTTCTCTAAATCTTGTAATACAATCTCTGCCAGGAAAGGTGAGAGTGGGGAGACCATAGGTGCTAATTCCTTTTGTTGGTAAATGGCATCTTGAAATTTGAAATAAGTTCTTTTGTAAACCAATTTCAGTGCTTCCAGGAAAGCTTGGATTTCCAGATCATTCATGGTTCCCAAGGATTGTAGTTTTTCTTCTATTAACTCATGTGCATATGTTATCGGTGATAAAACGTTTTGTTGCTGAAACTAGACATATTGTTATCGTGACACAGTAATTTCTTGCTCCAACAAAATTTGGAGTTACGTAGTTGGGCCACTTTGCCCCTAAACTTTTTTTCCGATGGCGACAATTTGCCGGTGCAGTAATTTTAGGCCGTGCCCTTCGACCCTGCGCATCCGCCACCTTTTTTTTCCGCCGTATTTAAATGAATTTGGACGTTATTCGGTCACAAGGAAATTTTTTCAGAGCCTGCGAAAAACCTCTCACCGATCTGATTCGAGCCTGAGATCTTTAGTTTAGGAACTAGGTGTGCTAACCACTCGGCCATACCTGTTCTTACGAGCAAGTTCTTATCTGCGAAATCAACATTTGATGGTCGGTTTATTACCTTCTGGAATGTTCGCGGACGATTTATGCTTGACATAACGATGTATTGACACTATTTCGATGCGTGTGTAACATGTTTCGAAATCTGATTTATTTTTAAATGTTTTCCTTAGTTTTTTGATGACACAAATTATTGACATGTTTGGTTAGACCAAAAAAAAAAAAAAATCGGAATATTTTTCTTAACTTTCTGTATGTTCCAGGGTACTATCATCATGCAATATTTGGTTGCCACACGAATTTTGAAACACCCTGCATATATAACCTATACATGAAATCAAGCTCTATACGTAAATTACAACTCTTATCATTTCCTCATGTGCAAATTTTTATTTGAGATCAGAAACCGCAAGCCGTTATAATCCTTGTCACATTTACGCCAAAAATCGGATTGTCTTCTTCAAAATTTGTATTATTGCTTTATCAGAAATCTGGGTTTAAATTTAATACGTGCCCCTGTGCATTTAATAAGATGCGGATTCTATCGTGTTCATTGTAATTATGAGTCTACAAAGTAAGGCCACATTATCACTGAAATTCTCTGAATCCCACCAAAATAACACACAATAAACACTAGCATAAAAATACGTCAGAATTATTAAGATATATTAGAAATTTTTTGCTGTGAATGTCTCTATCGGAGTTGACAGCTTCCAGTTTTCTAACAACGCACTCACTTTGCAGTTAATTCAAAACGAAATCTTAAGTGCAAAACGAGATTCTTCTGGTCAGTGTTAGTCCGGTAGTGCCCGTATGGAGTAGCTAGTAATCACGTAACAATTCCGATGGAGTTTGGCTAAAGCAACAAAAGAAATCCACAAAACAGCTCAACAAAACTATTTTGTTGTTTCAAACAAACTTTTTTCTCAGTGCATTCTTTGAATTTGGTTCATGGTGGTTAGCGTCCGCGTTCCTTATCGCTGGAGTCAAAATAATTTCCAACTAGAACGACTTTTTTTTTTTTTTTCAGTTTACTGCTATGGTCTCTTTTTCGTGGCAATGACATCGCGGATTTGCTGATGTCATACTCCAACCTTTTCTACTCCTATTCTTCAGTTTCACGTTTTTCTCCATTTTTCATCGCGTATTCCTTGCTAGTGCTCTGCAGTAGCCACTTCTTAACGTGGTCAATAACCATTCCCCTTTTTCCTCTTAAAAACAAAGAGCACCAGAGTCGGGGGGAGGACCAACTCTTTCCTCCAACATCCAACAGTGGCAACGTAAATCCACTCCTACCGGAAGAAAAACAATGAACGAGAAGATTTTGAAAATTCTTCTCTCGCACGCACGCACTAGGATTTCCCTTTAGCACTATTTTCCAACGCATAGAGGGATGCATTAGGTTAAAACGTCCCAACGACAGCACTTCTTTGTAGGCAACGAACTGCCTGGATGCATATGAACAGCAGCTTAGCATCTCATAGGCACTTACCAAATTACGAACAAGGGTTTAGCCTTCTGCTCAACTACGCCTACCTCTCCGTCACTTCTTCTTTCCATCTTTATTCTTTCTTTTCTGGAATGTTCTTTATAATTTCACGTTTCTCCGAAAAGGGGGCGAAGCGGCATTTCTCTCTTCCCTAGCCCAAAACGTCAAGCCCTTTTAGTATGCTGAGAATCATTGGCGCAGCGCTCTTACTGATTCGCTTTTAAAAGTAATTTCTCTGTATATAGTTATTCATCCTTTGTGCTGTATCACTTCACTTTCTCTCTTCCCTCTCCCCAAATCCCAACAAACCTTGTCAGCGTATGGCAGAGAATCACTGGTGCAGCTGCTCCTACTGATTCACCTTTAAAAGTAATTTATCTGTAGTTATTCATCGTTTGTGCTGCATCATTTTAATTTCTCTCTTCCCTGGCCCAAAACACCGACAAGCCCTGTCACCATGTGGGAAAGAATCATTGGCGCAGCTGCTCCAACTGATTCACCTTTAAAAGCATAATTTCTCTGTTTAGTTATTCATCGTTTGGGCTGTATCACTTCAATTTCTCTCTTCCCTGGCCCAAAACATCGACAATCCCTGTCACCATGAGGGAAAGAATCATTGGCGTAGCTGCGCCAACTGATTCACCTTTAAAAGCATAATTTCTCTGTGTAGTTATTCATCGTTTGTGCCGCATCACTTCAATTTCCCTCTTCCCTGGCCCCAAACCCCAACAAACCTTGTCAGCGTATGGCAGAGAATCACTGGTGCAGCTGCTCCTACTGATTCACTTTTAAAAGTATAATTTCTCTGTAGTTATTCATCGTTTGTGCTGTATCACTTCAATTTCTCTCTTCCCTGGACCCAAACCCCAACTAACCTTGTCAGCGTGGGGCAGAGAATCACTGGTGCATCTGCTCATACTGATTCACCTTTAAAAGTAATTTCTCTGTAGTCATTCATCGTTTGTGCTGTATCACTTCAATTTCTCTCATTCCTGGCCCAAAACACCAACAAGCCCTGTCACCATGTGGCAGAGAATCATTGACGCAACTGCTCCTTTACTGATTCACCTTTAAAGGTAATTTCTCTGTAGTTATTCATCGTTTGTGCTGTATCGCTTCAATTTCTCTCTTTCCTGACCCCAAACCCCAACAAGCCTTGTCAGCGTATGGCAGAGAATCACTGGTGCAGCTGCTCCTACTGATTCACCTTTAAAAATAATTTCTCTGTAGTTATTAATCGTTTGTGCTGTATCATTTCAATTTCTCTAATCCCTGGCACAAAACACCGACAAGCCCTGTCACCATGTGGGAAAGAATCATTGGCGCAGCTGCTCCACCTTTAAAAGTATAATTTCTCTGTAGTTATTCATCGTTTGTGCTGTATCGCTTCAATTTCTCTCTTTCCTGACCCCAAACCCCAACAAGCCTTGTCAGCGTATGGCAGAGAATCACTGGTGCAGCTGCTCCTACTGATTCACCTTTAAAAATAATTTCTCTGTAGTTATTAATCGTTTGTGCTGTATCATTTCAATTTCTCTCTTCCCTGGCACAAAACACCGACAAGCCCTGTCACCATGTGGGAAAGAATCATTGGCGCAGCTGCTCCACCTTTAAAAGTATAATTTCTCTGTAGTTATTCATCGTTTGTGCTGTATCATTTCAATTTCTCTCTTCCCTGGCCCAAAACACTGATAAGCCCTGTCACCATGTGGAAAAGAATCATTGGAGCAGCTGCTCCAACTGATTCACCTTTAAAAACATAAATTATCTGTTTAGTTATTCATTGTTTGTGCTGTATCACTTCAGTTTCTCTCTTCCCTGGCCCCAAACCCTAACAAGCCTTGTCAGCGTATGCCAAAGAATCACTGGTGCAGCTGCTCCTACTGATTTACCTTTAAAAGTAATTTCTCTGTAGTTATTCATCGTTTGTGCTGTATCATTTCAATTTGCCTCTTCCCTGGCCCAAAACACCGACAAACCCTGTCACCATGTGAGAAAGAATCATTGGCGCAGCTGCTCCAACTGATTCACCTTTAAAAGCATAATTTCTCTTTATAGTTATTCATCGTTTCTGCTGCATCACTTCAATTTCTCTCTTCCCTGGCCCCAAACCCCAACAAACCTTGTCAGCGTATGGCAGAGAATCACTGGTGCAGCTGCTCCTACTGATTCACTTTTAAAAGTATAATTTCGCTGTAGTTATTCATCGTTTGTGCTGTATCACTTTAATTTTTTTTTGTTTTTAAAAAATGTAATGAACGACACAAGAAGGAAAAGCATTTATGCTTAAAATGAAATATGCATAAGTCTTTTACATAAACCAAGGGAATTAAAGTTAAAAGAAGAATTTACAACAACGTGCACTTCCACCAGGGGGAGGGGGGATAATGAGCACCCCGTGCTACATACGGCCCAGATAATAGATAGTGCAACACGTAGTAGAGCTCGATAATCCATCTTTTACCGGTACTTCATTTTTATCACAGTCATTGAAGAAAATCCAGTTTTGCATACATATGTTTACGAAAATGAAAGCCATCTCAGGTTGCCAAGTGATCAGAATCTTACGTTTCTGCACTGTAAAAAATTTTCCGAAATTCACGGACGAGATTCCGTCATTTCTTTCGGAATTAACGAGGCGTATTTCTGATGCAACATTTTCCGTGAAATGACGGAAAGAAACCAAAATTTAACGGATTTTTCGTACCACCGGAAAATTCTGAAATTTCAGAAACCTTTCCTCAGTTTCTTTCTTATATTAGCGGTAAATTACCGTTTTAGGGATGTGCTAACGGAAAATTCTTAATTTTCAGAAACCTTTCCGCATTTCTTTCGTATGTTAGCGAAAAACCTCCGTTCTCACTTCTTCCGTATCCGTATGACGAGAAATTGCAGGTAATAGGAACGATTCGTGAGAATACTTGAGGTTTGATTAACTTTTAAATTTCAATCGTCTGTCGAATTTTGAAGTTCCTTAGCGAGATCAGATATTGTGGATAGCATATCACATGGATTTTGTTTATTCTCCTTTCCCTTATTTGGTGCACCAGCTACTTATTATATATTGTGTTACTGTAAGAAACCGGGTACTTATTATACAGATGATTATACAATGTCTGTGTATCAGACTTTGGACAACATAAGTCAAAAGCAATTATAGCTATTAAGAGTAAATTTTATATTTTTTTTTTTTGTGAAATAATACTATAAAAAGTACATTTCAGCTTTTTTTAAAGATAACTGAAAGTCATTGTCAGTTTCAAAATATCATGTTGCAAAACATTTTGTTGATTCGAAAAATCTCGATGAAAAATGCTTAATTTGTGAAAAGTCCTCCTACAGAAAAAAAAATAATAATAATAATAATAAACCTATTCAGCAAAATAATAAGTTCCAACAGAAAATAAAATGACTAAAACACTCACATCAATGGCAAAAAACATAATGTCATCATCGTTGGATTCGTTTTACGATTTACGTGATGCAGATTGCTGAGCGTTTGTGGCCATGTTGTTAAAGGCGCGAGTTACCTGTTGAGCCAGCTCTAACGACTGTGGTTCGAATCTGACCTCAGTGGAAAGATTGGGGCAAATGTTGTGCAGGGTCGTAGGTTTTGCGGAATTTCAGTTTAAATACGGAGAAACCTGAAATGGACTTTTCTGAAATAAACGGAATTTCTGTCAACGGAAAATCTGTGAAAATACGGAAGTTAAAATAAACGGGCACTTTTAAAAACGAAAATTTCTGAAAAACACGGACACCTATACCGGCAACTTTGCTGCACGTTATTTTCAGAAATTTTCCGTGAATTCACACCACTTATTTTTTAGTGTGACAATCGTCCGACCTTGAAGTGTGTTCGAGTATGGGATGAAGTATACGGAAGGTGTGTTACGAGGATGGCTCTGTTCCTTACCTAGAACAAGTAGTCCTCCTAAATCAGGGACGGAAGCCTCCTTGTATAGCTCTCACAGCTGTTCATGGTGGCTGTTAAACAACATGCCTTTAATGGCCGAGTGGACTGGTCAAAGAAGCAAGCTTCTAGCTAATTATCGAAATCGGGCCCTCGTTGGAGTCCCGGCTGAAGCATGGGTGGTGTGTTTGTTCACACTGCGCCAGTTTTGTCCCTTTCCTGGAAGCAGTAGCTTTAAATCAAAGGGACAAAAGTTTATCAAGGAATTTTATATTGGGAAGGGCGTTGAAAAGAAATTTCTCGAAGGCTGAAAATATGTATTGTGAAATGTTTAAACTTTAAACCTACGATTAAAAATGCTTAGAACTTGAAAAATGGAGAAATCCTAAATTTTATATTTAAGAATACACAAAAACCACGTTTATAGACCACTTTTTTCACGTTTATCAACACATAGCAACCGAAATATTTTTTTATCCGGCCAGTGCTGGGATCGTACCCCAGATCACTCGATATCTAGCCGAGTGCGTCCGCCTTACGCTACAATGGCCAACAATCAACGGCGCTATGTTTGTTTATCTGTCAGCTTCTAACATCACATATCCGTAGGTTGGGCTCAACAATAACCCTTTAACCCTTTGATCATTTCCTTTGGATTTATTTGCTATATTTAATATATACGTAGCTTGTGCTAGTAATGCCCACCAGATGGAGACGTCTCAGTTGCTGAGCCTATCCTACGGCTATGTGATGTCAGAAGCTCACAGATAAACGCACGTAGCGACGTTGATTGTCGGCCATTGTAGCGTAAGGCGAACGCACTCGGCTAGATATCGAGAGATCTGGGGTACGGTCCCAGCGGTGTCCGGATAACAATTTTTCGGTTGCTATGTGCTGATAAACGTGGAAAGAGCGATGCCTTTGTTTATTCACTGACGCCACGTATTTAGAGGATTTTTTATTATTAAGAATGGTTATAACCGGGAATCTTTTTTCTAAAAACCACACGCGGTTATTTTGTTTTTGCGCTGTTTTTATTTTTTTACTTTTCATATCTCAATACTTTTTTTTTTTTTTTTTGATTGGGGATTTAATGACCACCGTGAGCAACTCAATGGGCTATAAGCAGTCGCTCGTCCTTGATTTAGGGCCACAGGTTCCAGGGAAGGGAGAGAACCAGTGCCGTAAGACAAACGCAACATCCATGACTCACCGGGATTCGAACCCGGACCCATTCTCAGACGAATGGTCAGAAGCCATCTCCCAGACCACTACACCACCGGGGCGGCTCGAAATACTTCTCTGAACACGATTAGGGCAAAGAAGTATTAACATGGGCTGCTGAAACGGTAGACATTGTTATTTTCAACAATCTTGTGCATGCTGAAATGATTCAGAGGAATAGATATCATCATCAACCACAACCATTTTCAATCCACTGCTGGATAAAGGTCTCCTCAAGTTTCTTCCACAACGGTCTATCTTGCACCAGCCTCCTCCATGTCACTTCCGCATGCTTTCGAATTTCATCCACCCATCTCCCATGTGGTCTTCTTATCATTTTTTTCCTATCCATTGGAATCTAGTCAAGAATTTAGGTTGCGCAACGGTGGTCCGTTCTTCTGGCAGTATGTCCAGCCCATTGCCATTTCAGAGATTTTACTCTGATCATGATGTCTTCGACTCTTGTCATTTTCCTTATCCACGAGTTCCTCTCCTTATTTTTCCTGGTTACACCAAGAATGCATCTCTCCGTGCTTCTTCGAGTTGCCTGCAGTCTTTTTTGTTTGCTTGTTTGTTAAGGTGAACGTCTCTACTTCGTACGTATAAGCAATGGAATGATGCATTGATTGAACACTTTTCTTTTAAGACATAATGGCATGTTGCTCTTAAAAATTGTACCGTTTCTTCCGAAAGCTTTTCAACCAAGTTTTATTCATCGATTAATTTCTTCAGCAATATGACCTTTGCTTGATATCTGCTGTCCAAGGTAAATGTAAATAAATGATATCTCCTGATTTTCCCCACCAATCGATAAATCTTCATTTCTTGAAAAAGCATTGCCCATCAGTTCTGTCTTCTGAGAGTTTTAATCCCACTTCTTTACTCTTGCCAGCAAGTTCCTGGATCATACCCTGCAGCTCTGAAAAGGACAGTTGCAAAAATGACTACATCATCAGAAAAACGAAGGTGAGTTAAATAATCTCCATTAATCTTTATCCCTTTGTTTTTCTAGTTCAATGATTGAAAGACATTTTGCAATGTGGCATTAAAGAGTTTGTGAAATATTGTATCACCTGGTCTCACTCCTTTTCAATTTTTATTGATGCTGCATCTTCAAATAACCGAATATTTGCACTTGTATTTTCATAGGTGTAACTAATAATACTAATGTATGCATCTTCAATACTACAGGATTTCAAAAGCCATTCTAACTGCTGATGGTTTCAGTGAGTCATCGGCCTTTTCATAATCGATAAAAGCCATATAAAATTGGAGTTCATATTACCCCGTTCCGTCAATTAGTTCTGTCAGCACATGGATATTATATATAGTGCTGTCGCCACTCCTGAATCCAGCTTGTTCTCTCAGTTGAGCCATAACCAGTGCTACCTTCAAGTGATGTGAAAGAACCTTAGTAAATATTTTATAAACCACTGATAGAAGACTGATGGGCATGTAGTTCCTGAGATCCTCAACGTCACCTTTTTTATTTAGCAGTATCATTGTACCATTGTTCCAATCCTCAGGAATATTCTCTTCATTGAGACATCTAGTGAAAAGTTGGGCGAGTCAAGTTTCAATATCTCCCCTTGCTTCTTGTATAAAGTCCACGGTAATTCCATCTTCTGCTGCAGGTTTTCCCAGTTTCATGTTCTTATGAGTAACTTCTGTAGGGAGGACCGAAGGAACTCTCGTACTGGTACCTTTCGTAATGTCTAGAGTAAGATGTATCATATCTTTCACATATATAGTTTTGAGTAGAAATCTTTCACTCTTGTCAAAATTTTGCCTCGGTTTCTCTTTACAGTGCCATCTTCTTTTCTCAGTTCCATAATCTGTTTTCTTCTCTTACTGGAATGCCCCTTTGCTCTCTTCAGGCTTCGGTTGTTTTCAATTGCTGTCTTCACTATAGTTCACAGTTGAATTTCCTTACGTCTTCCGTGATACTTTTTTGTATTGTCTCGTATAGCTCTATATATTCCACTATGGAAGTGGCATCTTCTTTATCTGTCCTCATCTCTCTTCTCTTTTGCATCAGCATTTTTGTTTTTCCTGATATTTTCTTCATATGCAACTTGTTCTTAGTACCATCTATTTTTGTTGCTGTTTCCATAAGGGCCTTGATTACTTTTCTGCTAACTTCAGAGATATCAACTTCTTTTTGTGATGTTAGATTTTCTACAGCAGAGAATATGTTCCTCAGATCCGATTTGAAAGTATTATGATGCTTCTTAAGGTTGGTCATGTTATTACATTTTGTTTGTTTTAGGAGCTCGCCACGTTCGAGTTAAGTGTTGAGATGCATTTTACATCTCACCATTCTATGATCACTTCCGTGTGTTGAACCAATTCAGCACACTGCAGTCTTTACTGACGACTTTTTTGTTACACATAATAAAATCAATTTCTCTTGTCGTCCCATTTGGATGTCTCCATGTCCATTTCCTGTGTGGCTTTTTCTTGAAAAAGGAGTTCAAGATGAAAAACCCTCCTGCCTCTGCAAACTCAACGAGAGTATTTACACGCTGGTTTCTGTTGCCGTGACCGAATTTACCTAATGAAGTTTCATTCTGTTGCCGTTGCCCTATTTTTGCATTGAAATCTCCCATAATTATCTTTAAGTGCTGCTTACCTTTATTGTTTAGATGACGGATTTCCTCATAAAATTCTTCAATTTCTTCTTCAGGATGACTTGTGGTTGGTGCATAAGTATGAATAATCTGAGCCTGGTATCTTTTCGAGAGTTGGATAACGAGTCGTGCAGCTCTGTCAGAGGAACTTTCAACCTCTACAACTTTATCCTTCAGTTTCTTGTTTATTATAAATCTAACACCACTAGTTCTGCCAGTATCAGTCCCACGATAGTAGAAGAGATGTCCACTTTTCAGTTCAATGAGATCTTCTCCTTTTCTCCTTACCTCACTTAGCCCGACGATGTCCCACTTGATCCTTTGTAGTTCCTCCCTATCTTCTGATTCAAGAAACCTTGAATCAGAAGATAGGGAGCGTCCATTATACGTAGCCATGGTCAGCATCAGATGGCAGCCTAGTCCGGTCCTCCGGGTTTTCTTAGCACCCTCTGCCTTCATGTCGCACTGGCCGCTGCCTTGGTCAGGTACATTTCAGCTGCCGGAGACTGAGGGCTAAAATTTACTTTGTGAAGTCATCTTTCGGGAAGTGGGAGGTTGAGCATAGCTTACCACGCTGGCCAAGTGGGTTGGTAAGTGTGAGATAGCATTTCCTGTAATACCGGTGGTATAGTAGCCATAACGCTTTTTGTCAGTCATCAGAGCCACTTTAGTAGGAACAGGATGCTCCGCGAGAGGCGGGGTTGGCATTTGTCAAGGAGAGGCTGTATGTTTGCACATCTCCTGACCTTACATATATATATATATATATATATATATATATCGCGGGATGTAAGGTCACGTGATGCGTAACATCACAGCCTCTTCTTGACAAATGTCAACCCCGCCTTCTCGTAGTACATCTTGTTCCCACTAAAGAGGCTCTGACGACCGCCAATAGCGGTATAACTATACCATCGGGATCAGAGGAAATGCTATCCCACACTCAACAACCCGCTTGGCCAGCGTGGTGAGTTATGGCCAAACCCCTCCAAAATGACTCCACAACTTAAATCTTGGTCCTCAGTCTCCGGCAGCTGGAATGTACCTGGCCAAGGCAGCGGCCTCTGCGACATGAAGGCAGAGGATGCTAAGAATCCCCGGAGGACCGGACTAGGCTGCCATCTGATATTGACTTTGGCTACGTATAATGAACGCTCCCTATCTTCTGATTCAAGGCTTCTTCAATTGGAAGAGGAACTACAAAGGATCAAGTGGTACATCATCGGGCTAAGTGAGGTAAGGAGAAAAGGAGAAGATCTCATTGAACTGAAAAGTGGACATCTCTTCTACTATCGTGGGACTGATACTGGCAGAACTAGTGGTGTTAGATTTATAATAAACAAGAAACTGAAGGATATAGTTGTAGAAGTTGAAAGTTCCTCTGACAGAGCTGCACGACTCGTTATCCAACTCTCGAGAAGATACCAGGCTCAGATTATTCAAACTTATGCACCCACCACAAGCCATCCTGAAGAAGAAATGGAAGAATTTTATGAGGAAATTCGTCATCTAAATAATAAAGGTAAGCAGCACTTGAAGATAATTATGGGAGATTTCAATGCAAAAATAGGGCAACGGCAACAGAATGAAACTTCATTAGGTAAATTCGGTCACGGCAACAGAAACCAGCGTGGAAATACTCTCGTTGAGTTTGCAGAGGCAGAAGGGTTTTTCATCTTGAACTCCTTTCTCAAGAAAACCACACAGGAAATGGACATGGAGACATCCAAATGGGACGACAAGGGAAATTGATTTTATTATGTGTAACAAAAAAGTCGTCATAGAAGACTGCAGTGTGCTAAACAAGTTCAACATAGGTAGTGACCATAGATTGGTGAGATGTAAGATGCATCTCAACACTAAACTCAAACGTGGCAAGCTCATAAAACAAACAAAATATATTGACATAACCAACCTTAAAAAACACCATAATACCTTCACGTTGAAACTGAAGAACAGATTCTCTGCTTTAGAAGGCTTAACATCGGAAGAAGTGGATATTTCTGAAGTTAACAGAAAAGCAGCCAAAGCTCTAATGGAAACAGCAACAAAATTAGCTGGGTCTAAGAACAAGTTGCTTGTGAACAAATTATCAGGAAAAACCAAAATGTTGGTGCAAAAAAAAGAGAGATGAGGACAACTAAAGAAGATATGATTTCCAAAGTGGAATATATAGAGCTATGCAAGACAGTACGAAAAAGTATCACTGAAGACGTAAGGAAATTCAACTGTGAACTAGTGAGGAAAGCAATTGAAAAGAACCAAAGCATAAAGATAGCAAAGGGACATCTCAGTAAGGGAAGAAAACAGATTATGGCACTGAGAAAAGAAGATGGTTCTGTAACAAGAAATAGAGGCGAAATTTTGACAAGAGTGAAATATTTCTACTCCAAATTATATGAAAGGGATGATGCATGCACTCCAGACATCATGAAAGGTACCAGTACCAGAGTTCTTCCAGTCCTCCCAGCAGAAGTTGCACATGCAATCAAGAACATGAAGCGGGGGAAAGCTCCAGGAGAAGATGGAATTATTGTAGACATCATACAAGAAGCAAGTGGAGGAATCGAAACAGCACTCGCCCAAATTTTCACTCGATCTTAATGAAGGGAAGATTCCTCAGGATTGGAACAACGCTACAATGATCCTGCTACATAAAAAAGGTGACATTGAGGATCTCAGGAACTACAGACCTATCAGCCTCATATGAGTGGTTTATAAAATCTTCACTAAAGTTCTTTCACACCGTTTGAAGGTAACACTTGGACATGGCTTAACCGAAAGAACAAGCTGGATTCAGGAGTGGCTACAGCACTATAGATCATATAAACGTACTGAGAGAACTAATTGAAAAAGCGAGGAAATATGAACTTCCATTGTGCATGGCTTTTATCGATTATGAAAAAGCCTTTGATTCGGTGAAACCATCAGCAGTTACAATGGCTCTGAAATCCTGCGGTATTGAAGATGCATACATTAATATTATTAATAACTTCTATGAAAATGCAAGTGCAAAGATTCGGCTGTTTGAAAATACAACACACATAAAAATTGGAAAGGGAGTGAGACAAGGTAACACCATTTCTCCGAAGCTCTCTAATGCGACATTGGAAAATGTCTTTCAATCACTGAACTGGAAAAACAAAGGGATAAAGATTAATGGAGATTATCTAACTCACCTTCGTTTTGCTGATGACGTAGTCACTTTTGCAACTACTCCATCAGAGCTGCAGAATATGATGCAGGAACTTGCTGACAAGAGTAAAGAAGTGGGATTAAAAATGAACTTTCAGAAGACAAAGGTGATGTTCAATGCTTTTACAAGAAATGAAGATTTATCGATTGATGGAGAAAAGCTGGAGATAACAGGCACGCACGTTTATCTTGGACAGCAGATATCAAGTGAGGGTCACATTGATGAAGAAATTAATCGGCGTACAAAACTTGCCTATAGAGCTTTTGGAAGAAACAGCATAATTTTCAAGAGCAATATGCCATTCTGTCTTAAAAGAAAAGTGTTTGATCAATGCATCCTTCCAGTGCTTACGTATGGTGCAGAGACGTGGACCTTAACTGAAATAGACATACAAAGGCTGCAGACAACTCAAAGCAGCATGGAGAGGTGCATGCTTGCTGTAACCAGGAGAGATAAGAAGAGGAACTCGTGGATCCGAAAAATGACAAGAGTGGAAGACATCATGATCAGAGTTAAATCTTTGAAATGGCAAGGGGCTGGGCATACTGCCAGAAGGGCAGACCATCGATGGACAGCCGAAATTTTAGATTGGATTCCAAGGGACAGGAAAAGAACCAGAAGAATACCACATGGGAGATGAGTGGATGAAATTCGAAAGTATGATATATCATCATCATCATAATTGTCAACCATTATCAATTCACTGCTGGACGTAGGTCTCCCCAAGTTTCCTCCACAACGGTCTGTCTTGTGCCAGTCTCCTCCATGTCACTCCCGCATACTTCAATCGGAGACGATGGGAATGTAATACCCTCTAGGGGAAAGCAATTCTCACTTAGGACACTCTGATTCCTTAGCCCAGGGTGGCTGGTGGAAGTAAAATAAGAGAAAACTGGGTGAACACTTTTCTCTTACTAACAATATTCCTCTGCTGAGATGCAGTTTATATAAACAAATGCCGCAGAAACAGTAGCCCCCTTCCTTCCCTTTTGGGCTATAAATTTATTTTTTTCCATTAGACAGCATGTACTTCACTTGAGCATAACTGATTTCGGGATGTTAACAGACATGCACATTTTCTTTCTTTTTTTTTTTTTTCGTTTTTCTGCCCAGCCGCACGAACTTGTAGTTCGACGAAAATCCCATAACTGCTCTTATAATCAAAGAGTGAGGATGGCCGACCTCATAAATAGCAAAAAGTTTTACTCCAAAAGGCGAAAATTAGAATCCGTTATCAGGCTTCCTTCTCCATGGATACCTGATCCCACTGCTGGTTCATCTGGAATTATTAACCCCGCTACAGATCTTTCTGCTATAGATGATCCAACTGTTGGTCCAACAACAACCGATTCTGTTGAATCGGACACAAGTGACCATGAATCAAGTCTTTCCGGTTTTGAAATTTCTTCTGCATGAAATCAGTACTGAAGAATATGATGATGATTGTGATTTCTTGCAAACAATGGAAGAACATCGGTGTTTAGACGTGAATCTCGTACATCACGAACAGTAGCAGATAATTTGGGAACTAGTTGATTCGTCAAAGCAAAAGGAAATTTCATTGACAGCACCCTCAGGTATATGTCCCGATGTAATGAATTTAGACCCCCTTACAGCTATTGACATTTTCCACTGTCTAGTGACTGATGATATTTATCTTGTAATGGTTACTGAAACAAATAAAAATGCACATCAAGTCATTCAAGGCGGTATCCTATCACCACATTTGAGGATGAAACAATGGCTGCCAACATCTGTTACTGAAATAAAAAAATTCTTGGTCTGCTTATTTGGATGGGCCGGTTTAGATTTCCGAAGATTACAGATTATTGGTCCACTGATGTGTTGTTCCAAAACCGAATTGCACCTAACGCTTTCAGCAGAAACAGGTTTCAACTCCTACTGAAGTTATTTCGCTGACAATTCTCATATCCAGGGACCGATCGCACTTATAAGGTCAAAAGGCTTATTAAGACACTGCTGTGATGAATAAATTGAAACAGCCGGGAAAAGAAATTTCTGTGGATGAAAGTCTTGCGCTATTTAGAAGAAGACTTGGTTGTAGGCAATACATTCCCGGAAAGGCCCACAAATATGGTGTAAAAATTTATAAGTTATGCGATTTATAAGTTATGAGTAGCTCCACATCAAATGTGTACTCTATATTTTACTTTAACAAAAAAAAACTATCTGTAATATATCATGAAAATTTCGAAAATGTACACAAAAATCTACGGAATCTATGAAAAACATAATAGTACACCCATGGGCCATAGAAGTCGCGAGCGACTTCTATGGCCATCTGATTTACGCTGTATTTCTTTAGTATGTTGCGTAGTAATCTAATGCTTCAAAACATGGGTAAATCTAGTGAAAGGAATACAAAATAAAAACCAAATTAATTGAAATGTTCAAGGCGCCTGCACCCAGTGTAGCTTTCCTTTTATTAATTTTACTTATTTTTTCCAAACGGGATAACATTTATGCCTCATATTTTTTTTACATGCTACTTGCCATAAAAACAAAATATAATACAAACATATATATATATCATCATCATCATCATTGTCAACCATTATCAATCCACTGCTGGACGAAGGTCTCCCCAAGTTTCCTCCACAACACGGTCTGTCTTGTGCCAGTCTCCTCCATATATATATACTTAAGAGCAAAACTGAAGACTAAGGAAAAACTTTAGAATTTAAAACGAAGGTTGCAAAATAACCTGAAAATCAAAACGCGCAACGCAGCAGTTTTGAAAATTCAGAATTCACATTCTATAAAGAAGATACCTAAGCAAAAAAATACAAATATAATTTTGACTCACACCTGGTACAACATAGAAAAGGTTATGTATCTACCTGTGTGAGTAAAAGGAGAAAAGATAAAAAAATAAAATAAAACAACTGAATGTAGAAGGTGTCGAGAATACTGAGCCTTGGCTTTATCAAGGACCAGCAAAAACTCTGCATTTTCTCACTTCCACAAAGACCTAGTTGGAAATGGGTTTCTGCAAGGCCATAGATGCAAGTAACATTCCCACCTAAAATAGTTTAAAAAAATATATATATGTCATGTCCTCCGTAGAGTTGCATGACCTAGCACTGGTTAACAATTTCGCTTGCATCCATTAACCTTCCTGGCCCGACCCATGCTCTTCATCTGTTACTATTAAACAGAGAGAAGAAGATTAAAGAGAACTCAAGCTGTGAGAGTGACATAATAATTAGAAATGATTTTCAGCCATAACGAAATTCCAAGTTCGTTTGAGAGAGAATTTAAACCTGAAAATCAATGCAAAAGAAATCCAAATTTTTACATTGCAATTAAAAAAGGAAATATTAATTTTTAACGAACAGAATTTTGAAAGAAAACTTGAGTCTAAAACCCCCTACTCTACAACTTATGACAGCACGAAAACGAGAATAAGTTAAAGATAATAATTAACTAAAGAAAACTTTGTGAAAGTTATATACCTTAAACAGTTAGTTGCAATATGTACAAAGTATTTCAGCAGTGCTTTAAGTGCATAATTAATTAGTTATTAAGAACTTAACTACTTTGAAAAAACAGCGCATAGACAGCGCATAGAAAAGGAACAAGCTTAGCCATCTTCTGTTCCTAGGTACCCCAAAAGACGCTCAAGGTTACAAAGAAAAGAAAGAGTTAAAACCCGCAAAAATGTTAACAGACAAACCAATGCCTAAAAGCTGAAAAGCTAAAGAACGACAGAGAAAAAGTACATGAAGTACAAACATTGAACTTATAAAACCTAGAACCTAAAAACCAGGAAGAGAGCTTACCTCTTGTGTGACAAAAACTTTTCTCCTCACAAGAGAAGAACATGGCTGACCTCTTCCGCCACTCCCTAGACGCTGGGGGCAGTGAGGGTGGGGCTGATGGCCTCCTCATACAGCAAGAAACCAACGCGCGGAGATTTTAACCAGAGAAAAAATATATATAAACTTAAGACTGTGGATCTGTATGATCAGAATTAACTCTCCAGAATACATGAGGAATATTATAAAATACACGAGCAGTGTATTTAATAATCTTTGCATGTATTAAATCACCTTAGTAATCAGAATCTTATTAATTTTAATGTTGGTTTTACTATTTTTAGTATAGCTATCCTAGTGATGAATAACTAGTTTTCTTTTTTATTTGTTTTTATTTTCTTTTATAAACAGATTTTTAAGCTTTTTTTGTGATTTTGTTTATATTATTTAATTTTTTGTTTTAATAGGACCGTCATATCCATAGCACTAAGGTTCCTTTAGGTAGTTAATAGGATCCTCTAGCCAACTTCCTTACGGCTTTGATTGGTCAGAATCATATTATTAACTGTGTAGAAAATTAAAGCAGATCTGCCAACCTTACTCTATTATTCAGAATAATTTTTCTTAAAGTTCTTTTGATGAAAGAAGAAGGAATTTCGTTCTCTAGAAAACTTTCTAATAGTATATTAATGTGGTAATTGAAGTCCAAATTGTTGCTGCAAATTCTTGAAATTCTTAGGACCTGAGAAATTAGTACATTCTCAATTACTTTGGCTGAAATGTTATTATTCCAGTGTAGATATTTAATTACTTTGAAAGGAAAATTAACTCTTTTATCAAAGAGGCTAATAGATGGGTTACCTCTGTTGAGCTTAATGCTTAAGTCTAGGAACTCAAGTTCCTGATTACTGTGGTTGGTTTTACATAAGTTAAGAGAGCTAGGATAGATATTATCAAAATCACTCTCTATAACTTCTGAATTATTGATACACAGCAGATCATCAATATATCTAAAAGTGTAAAGGTAGTTATCTGAGCAGGTGGGGTGATTTTTAATGAATTTAAATTCCTTAAAGAACAGGAATAGATTAGCGATATTCGTGGACGTTGATGTTCCCATGGGAATACCGTTCACTTGCTTATAGAGAGTATTATTATATAAGATATGGTTATTTTTTATGCAGCAATTGAGATAACAGTTCCAAGATCCTACATCAACAAATTGGTTAAGTTTAAATTCTGCATACAGCTCTTTAAAGGTAGTGATTATATCTGATAGAGGCAGATTAGTATATAGGTTTTTAAAATCATAACTATTAATATCTAGGGGACAAACTTTGAGTATAGTAGAAATTACTTCTGCATTATTATTAATTATCCAAAAATCTCTGTACATCAAGTTAGAACAGTTTCAAAACCTTCTTTAAGACATCTTCAAAAGCAAGATCTATTTTCTTTTTATGACTCCTTACTCCACTAGCTATGAACCTGAACTTCACAGGATCCTTATGAAACTTAACCGTTGCAAAAAGAATCTGCTTTAATTTTCTACACAGTTAATAATATGATTCTGACCAATCAAAGCCGTAAGGAAGTTGGCTAGAGGATGCCTATTAACTACCTAAAGGAACCTTAGTGCTATGGATATGACGGTCCTATTAAAACAAAAAATTAAATAATATAAACAAAATCACAAAAAAAGCTTAAAAATCTGTTTATAAAAGAAAATAAAAACAAATAAAAAAAAAACTAGTTATTCATCACTAGGATAGCTATACTAAAAATAGTAAAACCAACATTAAAATTAATAAGATTCTGATTAATCTATAGAAGCTCACTAAGGTGATTTAATACATGCAAAGATTATTAAATACACTGCTCGTGTATTTTATAATATTCCTCATGTATTCTGGAGAGTTAATTCTGCTCTTTCTGATCATACAGATCCACAGTCTTAAGTTTATATATATTTTTTTCTCTGGTTAAAATCTCCGCGCGTTGGTTTCTTGCTGTATGAGGAGGCCATCAGCCCCACCCTCACTGCCCCCCAGCGTCTAGGGAGTGGCGAAAGAGGTCAGCCATGTTCTTCTCTTGTGAGGAGAAAAGTTTTTGTCACACAAGAGGTAAGCTCTCTTCCTGGTTTTTAGGTTCTAGGTTTTATAAGTTCAATGTTTGTACTTCATGTACTTTTTCTCTGTCGTTCTTTAGCTTTTCAGCTTTTAGGCATTGGTTTGTCTGTTAACATTTTTGCGGGTTTTAACTCTTTCTTTTCTTTGTAACTTTGAGCGTCTTTTGGGGTACCTAGGAACAGAAGATGGCTAAGCTTGTTCCTTTTCTATGCGCTGTCTATGCGCTGTTTTTTCAAAGTAGTTAAGTTCTTAATAACTAATTAATTATGCACTTAAAGCACTGCTGAAATACTTTGTACATATTGCAACTAACTGTTTAAGGTATATAACTTTCACAAAGTTTTCTTTAGTTAATTATTATCTTTAACTTATTCTCGTTTTCGTGCTGTCATAAGTTGTAGAGTAGGGGGTTTTAGACTCAAGTTTTCTTTCAAAATTCTGTTCGTTAAAAATTAATATTTCCTTTTTTAATTGCAATGTAAAAATTTGGATTTCTTTTGCATTGATTTTCAGGTTTAAATTCTCTCTCAAACGAACTTGGAATTTCGTTATGGCTGAAAATCATTTCTAATTATTATGTCACTCTCACAGCTTGAGTTCTCTTTAATCTTCTTCTCTCTGTTTAATAGTAACAGATGAAGAGCATGGGTCGGGCCAGGAAGGTTAATGGATGCAAGCGAAATTGTTAACCAGTGCTAGGTCATGCAACTCTACGGAGGACATGACATATATATATTTTTTTAAACTATTTTAGGTGGGAATGTTACTTGCATCTATGGCCTTGCAGAAACCCATTTCCAACTAGGTCTTTGTGGAAGTGAGAAAATGCAGAGTTTTTGCTGGTCCTTGATAAAGCCAAGGCTCAGTATTCTCGACACCTTCTACATTCAGTTGTTTTATTTTATTTTTTTATCTTTTCTCCTTTTACTCACACAGGTAGATACATAACCTTTTCTATGTTGTACCAGGTGTGAGTCAAAATTATATTTGTATTTTTTTGCTTAGGTATCTTCTTTATAGAATATATATATATATATATATATATATATATATATATATATATATATATATATATATATATATATATATTGTATATATATCACCCAACAGCAGATTCAAAGACTAAATTTTACACCCAAGAATTTAAACTAAATTTTCTTACAAATCAACCTGAAGATCATGACGCGCAACGCAGCAGGTATGAATATTCAGAACTCACACACTACTAAGTAGAGACAGTAAAAAAATTATTTAACAAGAACTAAAACAATATAGATAACTTCAAAGCCCAACAGGCATGAGTAAACAATAAAATAAAGTAATAAAATAATAGTAAACCTGAATGTAGAAAGTGTGGAAAATGCCGAGCCTTGGCTTTATCAAGGACCAGCAAAACTCTGCATTTTCTCACTTCCACAAAGACCTAGTTGAAAATGGGTTTCTGCAAAGCCATAGATGCAAGTTTAAAGCCCACCAAAAAAAAATTTTCTTTTAAATTGGCAAAACCTCCTCAGAGTTGCATGAAGAATAATTTAGTCAAAGTTTTTGCATGCATCTATAACTTTCCTGGCCCAACCCACACTCTTCATCTGCCACAAAAAACAGAGAAACGATTACAAAAATCACAAGTTGTGAGAGGGTTTGAACAAATGATCATAATTATTCAGTTAAAACACGTTGCACAGCAACCAAGCCATCTGAGAAAGAATCCAAACTTTAAGAACAGTACTAAAAGTACTACTAAGTCTTATTCTATATGTATAGCTGAATATTTAAAACACCAAAAATTTCTGAAATAAACCTGATGTTTTACGAAATGTAAATAAAAAAAAATAATAATAACAGCACATTCCCAGGCTACGGAAGTCGCGTGTGACTTCTTATCCCCAGGCCATCTGCGTCACAACACCTGCACTGTGTTGCCTAGCAACCTAATACTTCAAAACACGAAGAAGTTGCGTCACCTAGCGGAAGTAATACAAAATAAAAACCGAAACCCATTAACAATTTGAAGTTGCTGGCGCCAGCATGGCCCCTTACAACGATCCTTTTTGCTGGCGCCTGCGCCCGCTGGCACCGAAAGTGTTAAAGTAAAGAAATAACATTTTTAATCACTTGTATGTGCAGATTTCTTATAATTTGCATATATACTGTATATATATATACACACACAACAAGTTTCAACCTCTTCATAATTTGTAATTACCCCCCCCCCCCCCCCCCCGAAGAAACTCTCTTAATGCGACAGGGCGAAAGCTCACAGCAGAGCCTGCTTGACGTTTGGAAGACAACCGCCTGCGGTGGCGCAGTGGTCTGAGCGCTGGCTTCTGACAATTTTTCCAAGATGGAGCCCGGATTCGATTCCCGGTGAGGCATGGATGTTTTGTTTGTCTTACGGTACTGGTTCTCTCGCTTTTCTGGCACCAGCAGCCCTAAATTAGGGACGGGTGACTGCTTATAGCCCATTGAGTTGCTCACGGTGGTCGTTAAACCCCAAACAATCAAACAAACAAACAAAAACATCGGAAGACAAGTCATGAATTTTAATT
Source organism: Macrothele yani (assembly GCA_039090855.1). NCBI lineage: Eukaryota > Metazoa > Arthropoda > Arachnida > Araneae > Macrothelidae > Macrothele > Macrothele yani. Next base: position 41,697,797 of record CM077028.1, read on the forward strand.
GCATTAAGAATTTACAGCGTGATATCATGGATCTTTCGATCTTTTCTTTCTTTGCTGTCAACCGGAAAAAATGTCATTAAAGCGTTCAGCTTTTAAGAAGTATACTATACAGAATGGATGGTCTCTCCCTCGCCCCCCCCCCCTCATCAATGGGCTGCACTCCTAGCGGAAGCTGCTTTAAGTCAGAAAAATTTGTTGTCTGACAAAACTAGTAGTAATGCTCAGTTTTTCATTAGGTCACCTCTTATTCTTTCCCGCTGTAAATCTATACAATAGAAAATAAAACTTATGAATCTCTCCCACTCTCTTATGCACACAAACGTTTCTGAATTAACCGCTCCGCCGCCTCTGTAGTGCAAGAGGAATGCATATTGTTAGTTTCTTTATCCTTACTGGTAAAAGAGGACTCCAAAACTGACAAGGGCTCTTTCTCTCTCTCTCCTTGCGAAAAGCGTAATTGTAGGGATGTTGTGACATGGCGGAGTGTTGTCAGTTTTATCATATGCCATTCCTTCCTTCCGCTTCAATCCCGGTGGTATGACGTTTCACGAAGGTGGATGGTTACATGGGGTTAGCGGGAGGAGGAGAGGGGGAGGGGGGTTGATGCCCATTATAGCGATCGGCCGAGTGGAAAATTGGTGCAAACGACAGCCTAGGAGGTCACGTGATCATGGTGTCATTAGCCGGCGATGAAGCCACGTGACTTGCGCCAACCCCCGGATAAAGAAAGGCCAATGGGAATTTCATTAATCCGCCCCCTTGACTGCTATGGTCGCTTTAACGAGGTGACACGCTGACTCAGATGACGCCGCCCGCACAGAGAGAGGTAGGCAGAAAGCATCTTTTTTCTTTCTCTCCCTCCCCTCCTTCATCTTGTTCCCCCTCTTTTATTCTGCCATCACTGAATTGGCAGCTTGTGTTCCCACGAACTGTTGCTGTGTGCGCTAAGTAAGCACATCAAACCCCAAACACGAATTCTCTGTGAGGATTAAAAGGGATTATCCGCTGTCTTGTAACAACATCAGCTCTTTCAAGCCATGGTGACCACTGCATGCCGCCCAAGGGTGACACTCCGTCACATACAAATCGGAGATGTATGCAGTGGCGTAGCCAGAAATTTCTTAAGGGGGGGGGGTCCATGGATTTGGTTCATAGGTGAGAGCCTCCCGGAAAAAATTACTCCAAGTGAGAATAAGCCCAAAATCTTTAAAAGAAAAAAGAACCACTACGGAGGAAAAAAAAAACTTTTTTTAATATATTGTATTCAATCCCCTTCAAGGGGGAAGGGATCCAGACCCGAGGTCCCCCCCCTTGGCTACGCCTATGGATGTATGTACTATGTACAGGCATCCTATTTCTTTAATTTTTTTCAGCATAAATTGACTTTTCGATAGACAGATATAGATGGATTACTTTAAAGGGTTCAGATATAATCATCTTTGGAAAAAATACCTGTCATTTTTGCCAAGATCACGGGTTGAGAGCAGAATTTATCTTTTGTACTGTTTCCTGTTTGTTGAAGAATGTTCTAAAGACCACTTTGAAATAGTGTAACTATACAGGCGCCCATACTGGAGGCAATTGCCCTCCCCTAGATTTCGGACCAATCTGTTTCTGTTCTTGGAAGGTACTAAAGAGATTTTCGGGATAACACTAATTTTGATTCTTAATATTTCTTTAGAACTACTAGAAGCGTGTGCATGCAGTGGGAACGGGAAAAACGTTAGGAATTTCTAATAGAAGAAGCGGAAATTTACAGTTGAAAACAGTAATAAAATTTCCCATTGCATGTTGAAGAACAGTATGCATACGCGCAGTATGAAAAATTTAGAAACGTGAAGAAGTGAAAAATATACCATCCTCCGCAGCAGCTGTTCACTACGGAATAAACATTTCTGGAAATGTTTTCCACAGATTTATCGTGAGGGTATTTTTTCCTTCTTGATGGCCGATTGATTGATCTTTGGGATTTCGTGAAGCATGTGACACAAGTGGGAAAAGAACGGCAAAGGAATTTCCTTATTGTCTTAACATGCCGCCTAATTTCACTTATTCACCCTTTTTATGTAGTTTTTGGGTCGTCTGGCTTCTAATTAAATTTGTGTTGAGAGCAGACGATCTCGTTCTTATTGCAAGAACTCCAAATGAACTACAGACTATGATAAATAAACTTAATAAAACCTGCAAGATATATGACCTTGTGATAAATCTGCAGAAGACAAAAGTTATGAAAATAGGTAGAAGCACAACTAACATCGCAGTCACCCTAAATGGCGAACAAATAGAAAAAGTAGATAGCTTCATATACCATGAATCGAAGATAACGGAAACAAAAGATGCACTAGAAACCATCAAATGCAGAAAAGCAATACGATGGACCAGCATCGGAAAATTACAGAAAATCTGGAAAGTAAACAAAATATCCAAACAGGCCAAAATCAAATTATATGAATCAATACCAACGGTCATCTATGAAGCACAAGCATGGACAATTAAGACCATTGGCGCACCCATGGAGGGGGCTTTGTGGGTTAAGCCCCTCCAAAGAGATTAAGAACGACGTAGGTCACAAATTAAACATTCAAAAATATTATTTTACATGTTCAAAAAATTACATAGTGTCTTCTTCCCAAAACCCCAAAGAGATTAAGAGCGACGTACGTCACAAATTAAACGTTCAAAAATATTATTTAACACGTTCAAAAAATTACATAGTGTTTTCTTCCCAAAGCCCCAAAGAGATTAAGAGCGACGTACCTCACAAATTAAACATTCAAAAATATTATTTTACATGGTCAAAAAATTACATAGTGTCTTCTTCCCAAAGCCCCAAAGAGATTAAGAGCGACGTACCTCACAAATTAAACATCCAAAAATATTATTTTACAAGTTCAAAAAATTACATAGTGTCTTCTACCCAAAGCCTCAAAGAGATTAACAGCGACGTACGTCACAAACAAAACATTCAAAAATATTATTTAACACGTTAAAAAAAGGACATAGTGTCTTCTATTACATGGTGTCTTCTTCCCAAAGCCCCAAAGAGTTTAAGAGCGACATACGTCATAAATTAAACATTCAAAAATATTATTTAACACGTTCAAAAAATTACATAGTGTCTTCTACTACATGGTGTCTTCTCCCCAAAGCCCCAAAGAGATTAAAAGCGACGTACGTCACAAATTAAACATTCAAAAATATTATTTTACATGTTCAAAAAATTACATGGTGTCTTCTTCCCAAAGAGATTAAAAGCGACGTACGTCGCAAATTAAACATTCAAAAATATTATTTTACATGTTGAAAAAAATTACATAGTGTCTTCTTCCCAAAGCCCCAAAGAGATTAAGAGCGACGTACGTTACAAATTAAACATTCAAAAATATTATTTTAAATGTTCAAAAAATTACATAGGGTCTTCTTCCCAAAGCCCCAAAGAGATTAAGTGTGACGAACGTCACAACGTATATAAACTATAGGCGTACACTACATATGTACACACATTGTCTACGTATTATACTATATATATACAGCACCCCTCCAACAAGAATTCCTGGGTGCGCCACTGATTAAGACAAGAGAAAAATATTAGCGTTTGAAATGAAATGCTTAAGAAAAATAAATGAAACAAGTTGGACAGAAAAGAAAACAAATAGCACAGTCAGAAGAGAACTGTCATATCAAATGACAATATTTGAAAAAAAATTACAGCAACTGGGATGGTGCGGTCACGTTACACGCATGGACGCCATCAGACTACCTGCCATCTTAATAAATACTTTCACGACAGAAAAAAGAAGACCTGGAAGACCAAGACTTACCTGGCTGAATTTAATAAAGAACAACTCGAGCTGGAGAACATATGGTTACCTTTTTCGGAAAGCAAGTAACAGAGAAGATTGGAAAAATCAGCTCAGTGGAAGACTCAACCCGTCTTAGACGGCAGAGAAGAAGAGAGAGAGAGTGTGTGTGGTTAAAAACGTTAGATAACAAGAAGGCACACAGCAGAAATTTGTATACGATGTTTGTTTGTGTTGTTCGTAGTTACAGTTTCTGTTTTTCCCCTCCTGAAAACTATGCTATGGGAGCCCATAGTAGTACGAATTTCTTGGCGTAAAATAGAAATCAAAGTTTCCAAGCTTTCGCCCATCAACCAGGTGGATCTTTTTAAGGAAGGTAGACAGCAAACCTTCCTTGAAGAAGCCATCTGATTGATGTGCGAATGCCTGGATTCTTTGATTTCTGTTCTTCGCCAATAAATTCGGATTACTAATACACTCACGGACAATGAAATTTTCGCACCTAGAAGAAATCATTGTACAACCGCGAAACTTTGCAAATAGCTCGAGTGTGTACTGGTATGAAAATGATCCACGTTTGGTGCGATTGCGCATGACCTCACACCCATGGTGGCGTGCAAGCACGAACCGGCTGCCTTATAAACCGGCGTGTAGTCGATGCTCCATGAAAGCGAAAAGCACCTGCCGACGCAAGCAAGAGTACAGAGTAAAAAGAATGCCGGGTGGATGCCAGAGACGTCGATTTACGCAACGTACGGACTTTGAGAGAGGCCTGATCATCGAGCTGAAAACCGCGAGTTGGTCGGCGCGCCGTATAGCCCACCACGTGGATCGTTCTGACCATACCATCCGACTGAGTTGGAAGCAGTGGACACATGGCAGCACTGCCACACGGCGGAGCGGCTCTGGACGGACCAGGAGGACCACCGGTAGAGATGATCGACGGATCGTGCGCCAGGCACGAACGGATCCCACGGGGACCCGGTCCACTATACAAGTAGATGTTTCGTCTCCTGTGTGCCCACGAATCATTTCTCGACGCCTCGTAGAAGCGAATCTGCGATATTAGAGTCCCTTACGTGTGCTGCCATTAAATCCGGACCATCGACGGCTCCATGTGCAGTTGTGCCAGGCCAGAGCGAAGTGGAACGCCACATTCTGGAGACGTGTAGTATTTAGCAATGAGTGCCGCTTTGTATTGGGGACAGATAATCATCGTGTCCGGGTGTGGAGGTTCCCGGGTCAACGGCACAATCCCAACCTTACTATCGAGCGCCACACCACCCCCACTGCATGCATTATGGTCTGGATTGCCATTGCCTACAATAGCCGATCAGCTCTATTAGTGGTACGGGGATCATTGACGGGCCAGTGGTATGTGGATGAGATCCTACAGTCCCATGTGCTCCAATTCATGGCCGGGATTCCAGGTGCGCTATACCAGCAGGATAATGCTCGCCGGCAGACGGCTCAGGTTGCCCAGGACTGCCTACATCATGTCCAGGCACTTCCATGGCCCCCTTGCTCCCCGGACATGTCCCCTATCAAGCATGTGTGGGACCGTTGAAACGCCAGCTGTCACACTATCCGGGATTTGGAGCACACCGTCCAACACGTGTTGGCCAGTCTGCCGCAGGACAACATCAGGCGTCTATTCCGGACTGTATTGCAGCATGTATAGCCGCACGACGCGCTGTTGAAGATGACCGGACTGCGTGACACAGATCCCTCTGTAATTGTCCTGCAACTCTGTTTTTTGCCATCATGTATATCATTCATCTGTATCATTGCGTCCATAAAATTTAAGTTCAATCAGGTGCTTCCTTCTTGGTGCGCAAATTTCATTGTCCGTGAGTGTATATTAATTATTTTGAGTGTAGTTGGTGTACAGTTCCTGTTTTTTTAATGACCACCTTGACCATGATTTACTGTCATTGTGTAGTTCCCAGGAGTGGAGAAGATCTGCTCCATAGGAGGAGGGCGTAGCGCCCATACATTTTTCGGGACTCTAGGCTGGGAACAACTCGGGCGATTAGCCTGGCAGCAGCTCCTGTGACAACTTATAACCTTTCTTTTGCCGACAGTGGGGTTTTGAATCCCTATCTTCCTACTCTGTCAGCTGTTCTCACAATTTAGATGCATTGGTAGGCTTTTCGCTGCTTTATTTTCCATTTGAGTCATACGTCAAATCATCCCTCACCCCCTTGAGAAAGGCAGGAGCACGAAATCCCTCAGCAACGCTCGGTGACGATTTCATTGCAGAAATATTTATTACACAATGTAACCAAGTTTTATTTTTTTATCTGTTCCTGGGTAGTAAATGTTATTTCTTAATTGCTTATGCCTCAAAAGTATAGAAAATGGCTATTGTTCCCCAGAAACTTTGCTTTTGTGACCAAGACAGTGCATGATATTTTGAAATTTACCTAGTTTTCATATGGATTTAGTGCTGAGCAAACTTGGAATAACTTCTTGAACTTTCTAGTACTCTTGAAAACCTTCTAGAGCAGTGGTTTCAAACTCAGACCCTTGGAAGGGTCATATTCTAGTTTTGAAGGAACTTAGGGGCCGTATGAATATTGATAAATTTCTGATGAATAAATATCAACTTTACAAAACTACACCAATGACTTAGCACTAGAGTGGAATATTATTTCTAATTATCGGTTAATAATAAAAACAAATGTTTCATCAATCACTGAAAGCAATCAGTTTTACGTAACAATTATTTTCACAATCACATTTTACCAACTGAACACGGCCCACGATACGGAAAATATTACATGTTCTGACCAAAAACTTTGGCTCGCTTTTCTGTCACTAACTTGTTGATATTTGGAATAATGTCCTTTGAACATGCCACTTTCAAAAGTGAGCATAAGTGACTGTCCCTTAACCTATTCCTTTCAAGACATTTTATTCTTGAAAAAACTGTTCACGTGAGTATGTTGTTCCGAACATAGACAGAACCCGTGCAGCTAGGTTGCGAATATTTAGGTACTTGTCCTTTGAAGCTAACTGGTAAAACTCTGTTAGAGTGCAGCTGTTGATTTTTTCTTCTAGGAAAGGATCACAATGAAGTCTATTAATTGAAGTTGAAGTTCCGGTGAGTTTTCAACATTATAGGAAAATGGAGACTTGAATATATTTAGAAAATATTTTCCATGTCTTTGAAACATTCAAACCGCCTGTTGAAATCTTCTTTCAACATAGCTATCTTTGTAGAAAATTCACCAAAGTTGATTTCTTCTTGCGTGTGAAGCAACCGATGCAGCCGGACGAAACTAGCCACCAGCTGAGCAGGGAGGGAGAGCTTTTCAAGGTCGATCAGGTGTTGTCAGTGCTTGCTTTCAGCTCTGCGCAAATAATATTCACCTTTCAGTCGACGTCCCTCCCATACAGCGACACGGTGGTCAGCGCTCTTCGATTCGTAGACAGTACGTCGGAAGAAGACACCTGTACCGTATTCGCTTTCCTTTGGACGCAGCAATAAGCATGCTTAATACAGTTATATTCTTCGTAAATAAACTTGTTACTTATCAAGAGAATGGCTTTGCTAAGCATTATTGTGTTTATATTATATTTAATATATTATAATATACTTGAGAAAGGGTGATTTATTTTTATTTTGTAATCATTCATGCGGGCCGCAAAACAGTTGGCGCCGGGCCGTGAGTTTGAGACCACTGTTCTAGAACTTTCCAGGGATTAAATAGTATAAATACGGTGGCTTAAGCTCACCAGCTCAGTTTAGTTCCAGCTGTCTAAGTGGATACTTATCTGCTTTTTTTCTGAGATGGCATCAAGATGCTACAAGCATCCACCAGACGCATTTTGCTATATCTGTGGCCAGTTGATCAAGACCAGAGCAAAAAAGTACTTCGTAGAAGCATCTGCTAAGATGTTTGAGGCCTTCAAGGCATATTTTGGCACGCTTATTGGGAATCAAGATAAACTCCGAGGCACCTCATTTCACCTGTGAGCACTGCGACAAAACTCTGGAAGGTAAGATGGAACACTGAGAGAAACCCATGTTACCCAAACCAAAAAGACCTCAATGACTTGATCAGAGATCTTAGTCTAATCAAGTCCAATGCCGAGACTTTGATGTCTAGGCTGAAGTAATGGAACTTGTTGAAGGAAAGTGTGCAAGTCGCAGATCGGAGGAAGCGTCACCAAGCTCTTTTCAGCTCCTTCACTAGTCAAGACGAGCTCTTCTTCCGCCACAATATGACCGGTCTGTTAGATGCAATTAGAATTACCTGTAACTCAAACAAGGGGCGCCTCCTCATTGACAGCTCATACAGAAGCCTGAAAGCTGTGCTACTCCATAATGGGAACAAGTACCCGTCTCTTTCCATGGTTCACTGTGTGCACCTTAAAGGGGATAACAACAGCATCAAGAGCTTGCTGGATGCCTTGAAGTACGTATGATGATTATGGCTCAAAGGTCATCGGAGACTTCAAAATGGTGGCATTCTTGATGGGTTCCAAGGCGGTGTTACCAAGTTTCCCAGCTATTTTTGCCGCTGGGACAACAGGGACGCTAATATGTACTACCACAGGCAAGATCAACCACAGCGTACCGAGTCCTCTGTGGGGAAGGAAAATGCTATGTGTCAACCACTGGTGGAATCCCGGAAGGTGCTGATGCCACCACTGCACATAAAACTGGTCCTTGTGATACAATTTGTTACAGCTGTAGATAAGGAGTCGGCAGTGTACCTCCAAGACTTTTTCCTTAAACTGTCTGAGGTAGCTTGGGGAAGAAGTCCCGCAGGTACAAAAAGGAATTAGTCTTGTAGGTACAATGGTCATAGCCGGTGTCTTCGTCGGACCACAGATGAAGATCCTGAAGTGCAAGGAATTCCCCAGTAAGCTTTCTACAGTACAAAGTAGAAAACGGCTTAAAACACCTTCGTCGCTGTCGTTAGGGGCTTCCTGGGCAATCACAAGGCCGAAAGTATGTAGAGCTGGCTGAGGCTCTGGTAAAGAACTTGTAACGTACCAGGAGATGTGGCGTACCTGCCCGAAGGACGCACACCACATAAAGGCAGATAGGAATCAGAATAAAACGTCCGCGTAGCTCAATTGGTAGAGCAACTTGTTCCGGAATGAGGGGATCCGGGTTCGAACCCGTGTGCGTCCTTCGGGCAGGTACGTCACATCTCCTGGTACGTTACATCATCTCCCCCTTATTTTTTTTTCGAAGTGCGGGAGAAGGGATTCGAACCCGGATCCCCTCATTCCGGAACAAGTTGCTCTACCAATTGAGCTACGCGGATGTTTTATTCTGATTCCTATCTGCCTTTATGTGGTGTGCGTCCTTCGGGCAGGTACGTCACATCTCCTGGTACGTTACATCATCTCCCCCTTATTTTTTTTTTTTTTTTCGAAGTGCTGGAGAAGGGATTCTTTTATTTTTCCTATCTCGCGGTGTGGAAATAACATCACACCAATGCGAGATTTTGAACGGTCGTTTCATCCGGTGTAACGTACCAGGAGATGTGACGTACCTGCCAGAAGGACGCACACGACTTAAAGGCAGATAGGAATCAGAATAAAACGTCCGCGTAGCTCAATTGGTAGAGTGACTTTTTCCGGAATGAGGGGATCCGGGTTCGAATCCTGGCGCGGATAGAAATGACGGAGAAATTTACTTCGTTATAATGGCGCCCGAACTATCCGGTATAACGAAGTAAATTTCTCCGTCATTTTTATCCGCGCCAGGATTCGAACCCGTGTCCCCTCATTCCGGAATAAGTCACTCTAACAATTGAGCTACGCGGACGTTTTATTCTGATTCCTATCTGCATTTATGTCGTGTGCGTCCTTCGGGCAGGTACGTCACATCTCCTGGTACGTTACAAACTAAAGCAAAATGGGCTGCAGGATGTCCCTCAAAATTCATGTCCTTGATGCCCATCTTGATAAATTCAAGGAAAACATAGGAGCGTACTCGGAGGAACTAGACAAGCGCTTCCACCAGGATACACTGGACTTTGAACTTCACTACCAAGGACAGTATAACGAGAACATGATGTGAGAACATAGAAGCGTACTCGGAGGAGCAAGGCGAGCGCTTCCATAAGGATATACTGGACTTTGAACTTCACTACCAAGGACAGTAGCACGAGAACATGATGGGAGAACATAGGAGCGTACTCGGAGGAGCAAGGCGAGCGCATCCACAAGGATATACTGGACTTTGAACTTCACTACCAAGGACAGTATAACGAGAACATGATGGGAGACTGCATTGCTGGGCTGATTCATGAAAGTGATTTACAGTATTGTCGTAAATTTCAAAAAAACATTCACTTCTAAATATTTTGTGGTCATTTTTGTATAACTGTAGTACACTGGTGTGCAAAAATTAAGGACGAAGAGGAGAAATTAGAATAACAGCGGAACGAGCACGCATAACAGACCAAAAGACCACTCAGGAGATATACTAGGGTCCGGTACGGTAGCGCATGCGCATATATGCAGCATGACGTAGGGGGTATCGGAAGGGTATAAAGCACACGGGCGGTGTACGCTCAGCAATTCGGTGAAAGCTTTGCACGGTGTACATCAGTTTGAACGACGTCGAGTTGCTGCCACCGTGTGATATGACCAACAGGCAATCCAGTAGACGACATCTGGATGACTTTACCCGAGGTCGCGTCATTGGGAAGTTGGAAGAAGTTCGAAGTGCGACTAATGTGGCCAATGAGTTCAGGATCGCTCACAGCATCGTTTCACGAGCTTGAAGAGCATTTCAAACGATAGGAACAGCTGTCCGAGAGTTTACCAGTGGTCGTCCACGAGCAACCACGGCGGCAGACGACCGGTATATTGTCCTACAAGTGAGAAGAGATAGCGGGAGAAATCGCAAGGCACATGCAACAGACAACTGGAAGTCAGTAATCGCGTTTTACCGTGGCCAGGAGGCTGCACAAAGGTGGTCTATTTGCACGACGACCAGTACGGTGTGTGCCATTAACGCCTGCTCATCGGAGACGGCGGTTTCTGTGGTGCCAGGAACATAAGAAATGGACACATCAGCAATGGGGTCGAGTTCTCTTTACGGATGAGAGCCGATTTAGTCTGACGAGCGATTCTGGACGTATACACATCTGGAGAGAGCAGGAACACGCAATCACACCTCCAACATCATCGAAAGGGACCGGTTTGGAGGTGGCGGAGTTCTCGTTTGGGGCGGTATCATGCTTTGTAGCCGTAGTGACTTTCACATCTTCCAAGGAGGTTCAGTCACTGGTGTCCGCTATTGTACCGAGGTTCTCCTGCCTCACGTGCGTCTGTTTAGAGGCGCTGTGGGTCCTGAATTCCTCTTCATGGACGACAACGCTACACCTCATCGTACAATGACTGTCGCAGAGCTGTTGGAGAGTAAAGATATTCAACGCATGGATTGGCCCGCAAGGTCCCCGGACCTAAATCCAATCGAACACGTGTGGGACCTTCTCGGGAGACGCTTGGCAGCACGTCACCAGCCGCCAGCAACGATTCCGCAGCTGCGAATGGCGCTACAAGAGGAATGGGCCGCGATGCCTCAACAGCTCCTTGACAACCTCGTCCTTAGCATGGACAGACGTTGTAAATTCTGCAACGCAGTCAGGGGTGATCATATCCCCTACTAAAGACTGGATTTTTCTTGGCAGCCGCCTGTCACATGGACGTTTCTGTCTTCTGTCTAGTAGTGCTCGAAGCTACCTTTTCAATAAAGTGCCTTTGTATCCTTTGGATTCCTTGTTTGGACGGTTTTGCTCACGTGTTCCATATTCTTACATCTTGGGGATCTTATGGTATGATTTGAGTCGATGTGGAGCACTTCTGCACGACGTTACATTCGAAAAACCGTCTCGTCCTTAATTTCTGCACGCCAGTGTGTAAATACCTTTTAATTTTCATTCATATGTTGTTGTTTTTCTTTATATGATCGAAAAGACGGAAATTCGGTCTTTCCCTCATTGGAAATAGGTAAATTTCAAAATATCACTGTTCTGGTCACAAAAGCAAAGTTTGTTTTTCATTTTTTTTTTCATTATATTATTTCTGCTGTTACAGGTTATTGAATAACAATTATTGACAGTTATAAAATAACAGCAAGGAAGCTCCAGGAAAAGGCCTCATTGAGTCCTGTCTAAGCCCGGAGCTCCCTGGCTAGTAGGGGAATACTAGCCATTTTCTGTATTTTGTAGGTACGTATAAGCAATCAGGAAATAACAGTTACTACCGAGGATAAAAAATTGTGTTGCACAGTGCTATTAACGTACGTTGTGCGGACGAACCGTCACAGGATATTTTTTTGTTTCAATCCTCACGGCCAGGAAATCCTTTTTCGATCGGTCGCCAATATAAGCTTTGTTTGTCGGCCGTGGGATTCGAACCCACGCATTCCTATTCTGTCCTTAACAAGAATGCTTTCCAATCACTACAGTAACGGTACTAGAAACATAACAGTGCTCATGAAAAAGGTTCCGGTACACTGTTAAATATTTTGCAGTACGTTGCAGCAAAATGTGGTGCTACACCAGCTGCACCACTTCTGGGGGCAAAGGTGAACCATCGTGGGAAGCATGAAATATGTCAAAACATGGTCCAATTTCACGCCATTAGGTTGGATTCCATAACATGGTGCATAATTGCATCATGTTTTTGTGAGTCTTGTGCACCACACAATAGTTTGCCTTTGCCTCAAAAATGATGCAGTTGGTATAGCACCACTTTTTGGTGAAATCTACCGCAAAATTTTTAACAACATAACAGTGCTCTAGAAAAATTCAAACAGCAGCTTTTATCTTGATCCACGTCTTTGACTTTTGACCTGTTGTCTGGGTTGCTAAACACAAATTCGTCGAGAGAGAAAATACAGCGTCTAGACTGAAAAATGTTTAACTAGAATGAACAAACTTCGCATAAGATGGCAGAAACTAAAAAGGAGTGTTAGAATATAGGTCACAAATTCGAAAATAGGAGCATCCTTTCATGTAACTCGAAAATAGGAACGCCATTTCGTGTAACTCGAAAGTTGGAGACTCTTTTCGTGTAACTCGACAATCGGAGCGTCCTTTCGTGTGACTCGACAATCGGAGCGGCCTTTCGTGTAACCCATAAGAAATCAGAGAAAAGGATCAGGGGATTATTTTAGTTTGAATCGGTGGCGAATTTAGTAGAAACGTCCTTCATAACCATAAAAGACTTTTCGTTCATTATGTGCTTGTTTAATTTGTGTGTGTGTGTGTGAGAGAGAGAGAGAGTGAGAGACAGACAGACAGACCACTTTCGATAACTTTATTTTAAGCACTGCCGTCCTGACGAAGGACGTTCCAGTCTCTTTACACTAGAACTCTTATGATCCGTGAGATGCCCTTCTATAGGATCCGACAACTTAGTTTCATCCCTGCAATACTAACACTCACTTAAAATACGAATACGCCCTGATATAAAACACATCATTCCATATTATTGCATACGTGTTCATCTAAAAAAATTCCGTTGTCCTGTTTTTCTTTCGATCTAAATACGGTAAGTCTCTTAGCACCACTAAGCCTATAAAAAAAGGGCCTATCATGTTTTTAGTGTTTTGGATTTTAGATATCGGTTAATTGTCTATGTTACACCTCAGCACTAGCATTATTACCCTTCTACAAAAACGCTCCGTAAAGTTAAATCGTGCTACGGATAGCTTACATAACACTGGTCACAGAAAGGTAGGAGTATTGCGGTTTCGAAGGAAAAGCATGGAGATATGCAAATTTGGGGACTAATGGAGATCGGTTATCAGCTGGGGTAGCTACGTCATATGTAAATTTTCATCATGACAACACAGCACATGACATGCGTGCTCCGATAAAAGTACCCTGCTAGAAGTGGAAAACAGGTACTTTCTCCGCTTGATCTAGACGTTTACTGAATGTATTGTCTTCAGAGAGGGTTTAACCTGAAATGGTGTCCAGACGACGTTTAAGCATTGACAGCAGGAATAGGGTTGCTGGCAGGTTACAAGCAGGCGTACGGAAGGTCGATGTGGTTGCTGCTTTAGGAGTTACGCAAAGTGTAATAAGTCGGCTACACACAAGATTTCTACGGCATGGAAATGTTGCAGATCGACCCACGAGTGGTCGCCCGAGGATAACCACCAAGAGGCAAGATCGTTACCTGACAGTAAGTGCTACCTGGGTCCAACAGTACATGTCATGGAATATAGAGTGGCATCGTGTACTTTTCACAGACGAATCCCGTTTTGCTTTTTACCTGATACTCGACGAGGACACGTGTGGAGGGGAACCGGCACACAAATGCAACCACACTGTGTGCAGTCCGTCCACCCTTAGCAGCGGCAGTCAGTTCTGGTCTGGGCAGTAGTGTATTTTAATGGTCGTACTTCCTTGTACGTATGTTTGTCAAGTCAATATGATTGCCTCAGTGTACCGAAACGAGATCATTGTGCCCATTATGACCCTGTTTCACGCTGCTATTGGACATGCTTTCCGTTCTCTCAATGACAACGCAACCAATCACCGTGCTTAGAGCGTGCTTCAGGAGCTGGAAAAATATGGGATTGAATCGTTACAGGTGCCTCAGAGGTCTCCTGACCTTAATGCTATTGAGAACATTTGGGACGTAGTACAGCGACATCTGGGAAAACCCTAGTAAACTGGCAGATCTCCGTGACGTGTTGCCTGTAATATGGGACAAGCTGCCCCAGATATTCATCAATAACGTCATTGCAAGTTTGCCTCTTAGGTGGAAAGACGTTCTTCGACGCAAAGATGGTGTTTCCTGGTACTGAAATCCAGAGGTACAGACATTCTTCGAATTTACCATTTTGTCTACATCTATATTGACAAAAGGCACCGGACACCTAGAAGAGAAACGCAACATGGCATTTATTGACATACATAGTACGGTGTCGGTCCACCTCCTTGTTTTATGGCTCGGTACATTATCCTGATGGTACCAACAAGGCTCGGTTCCATAGTATTGTTGGTAGGGCATAATTGTCCAGAATATCGAGGTAGACGTGCTGGTTAACAGGTTTGTCGAAGATAACCAATAGGCCGGGGCCATACCACGAAAAACACCCCCACACGAGTACACTGCCATCTCCAAACATGACCGTAGGAATAATACACTGTGTTAAATAGCGTTCCCACGGCTGCCGCCATACCCACACACGGCCATCAGACTGATGGATCGTGTATCTAGATTCATCAGTCCATAGGACCCGTTTCCATTGATCTACGGTCCACGATAAATGATTTTTACACCATACTAAACGACGAGTAGCATTCCTAGTGGAGATAAAAGGCTTATGTGGATCCATAACACCACGGTAACCATGGAATAAAGTTCTCTGCGAATGGTACGCGTACATACCGAGGTTCCAGCATTTTTACTCGCCTGTACATTGAGGTCTTGTGCAGTTCTCCGTCAATTAGCTGTAACGACTCTCCTGAGGCTTCGACGTCCTCTATCACTGATTTTCTTTGGTCTGCCGATACGTTTTGCTGCTTCAGGCCCGCCATGTGTCTTCCACTTATTCAGTACATCCAAAACAGTGGACTTGGATATGTTTAAACGCCTCTCGGTTTCTCTTATGGTCAACCCACTAATATAACACCCAACAATCTTTTCTCAAAGTCAGTTCTCTCCCGCCGCGACATTTTCACTCAACTTCACAGTGCGATATGATCGCCAGCTGCGGGTTTGTTTTTATACCGTTTGCTACTGTACCGTGCATCTGAACAACGCAGCGGATCCGTTCGTTTGCTTTTAAAGGGGTGTCTGGTGACTTTTGTCAATATATTGTATGATGCAGTGCTACTTTATTTGCAGAAATTGCACAATAAATTGTTTTTGTAAACGCCATCTTTATCTTTTGTGTTACGTAGCCTCACTGATGTTATTTCAATTATTGTTACTTGAGTCAGATACATACATTATTCATTTCATGCAATATCCCTAATTTTTTGTGACCAGTGTACGTTACAAAACTAACTAAGCACTTAATAGCTCCAACAGCCAGGTAAAATAGCAAGTGTTGTACTTATACGTCAATCAGTGTTATACGTATTGATCTTTGCGACTCATCAGTCAGTAAAACGTCATAGAATAGAATTCACTTAGTATTTTTAATCAGTGGTTGCTTCATTAGCTGAATAAGAAACAACTCATAACACACAAAATACTCTTCTAGTCTTGCGACTTTACAGCAACGTGAGACTTCAAAAGCAAAGAAGAATAACAATCAACGAAAGCGCATGTATAACGTCAAACTCTAATCATAACAGAGCTCTCAACAATCTCTCTCACAACGATCTGACACTCTAGCCGACTTTTAACGAGAGAGCTCATACAATCGTAAACATCACTTTTATCAGTATCGTTACCATACGTAATTCATCCTTTGATCTAGTGTTAACTTGGTTTCTTTCCTCCAGGTTAACGTTGTAAATAACTATCACAATGCTACGTGGTTGATGATAATAATAATAATAGACTCTTTCATCTCGAACACCAATATGAAGAAAAACAATAGAAGAGCTAATAATAATAAGCAGCACCCTACACTTTTTCAAAAAATAATTCTGTACCTTTTAAAAATGATTTATTTCTCTTATCTGTTTCTGCGAAGGTTGTCCTTAACCTCTCTTTTCTCTGTGTGTTGCGAGCAACATAAGATATTTCCACGCGCTGTGGATACTTTTTACCGATAGCTTTATACGTATTTCTTTTGCGCCGTCGGGAAGAACCCTTCTCTTCCCGTAAGAATGCTGTGCCTCGGAACAAAGCCCCTTGGCTTCCTTCACGACTGACTTTCCTATCTCCCCGAGTTCACTGTTTTTTCCTTTCGCCATCGTGCTCTTAGGCGAAAAATGACCCTAGCCTTCCAACACCCACACAGCGATGCTCTACTCCCACGGATTAAAAAAGCGGCGTCTCAAAACAAAAGCCTCAAAGCTAAGAATAGTCTCTCCTCGCGTACCCTTCGGCTACCTTTGAACATACAAGCCGAAAAGTGCTAATTGCATTTGACAATACAAAATGCGGCTACGAAATACAAAGCCAAGACTTGAAATGGTTTTAAGATGCTACAGCTTGGCCCTCTCTGAAAATCCCTACTTCCTGACAGTGTGAAAAAGGTGCAACTTTCCCCAGGCTTGTAGAACAAAGAAAAAATGGAACATGGGGCGAAAGAAATGTTGCAAATAAGATTTAATATTCTTGCCTAAAATTCTTGTATTAAATCTTCGTAACACTAGCATCAGGTCAGACTGCCAAACCAACATTCGGCGAGAGGGAAAATGTAGTGTTAAGTAGAAACTGCTCAAAGGGAAGATGAACCAAAATTTACATGAAACAACAGGAACCAAGAATGAAAGTTAAATTTGAGTATACGACATTACTGTATACTTTAGCTTCGTTAATGCTCTTTTGAGCCAATGCTTCGGTGAAATGAACGCGTCTCGATCAAATAGCCTTCGGTGAAATTAAAATTTGATCAAGTGACCCATGAGTGAAATGATCTTTTCCGTGAAGTGATTTTCAGTCAACCCCTTATTCGAGAAACAACCTCGGGCCTATCTCAGCCGAATGGTTAGACACCAGAGCCTCAAACCATTCGGTCACTGGGCCTGCCCATCGTAATCCATAAGAACAGTTTTATAAAAAGCAGCTAGCATTTACGAAGACAACAGTGCTCTAAATGCATCATACATTTGACCTCCTGAGACGAGACCGTTGCGCAAGGAACTTCTGAAATATGGCAATGAGCAACTCACTTTAATTGGCTTTAGCGAAGTGACCCGAGATACCCTTTCGTAGAATAAAAGGACGCGTTTTCTCATTTAATAATGAGTGTTGGCCACAGTGTCTTTGCTTCGTTCTCTCTTAATTAAACGGAATGGGAGTCACAAATCTCAATTTCCTCTGAAAGGTCGCACATCACGTTTCATTGACTTTGCTTGGTTGCCTACGAAACATAAAGATTTCTGAGAAATCCAGGCTGTTGACGACTTCCAGAAACACAAATAAGCTGCTGCTCCGGCTTGGGTCTAAAACATTTGAATACTGCGAGTCAATAAATCACTCAATGATGCTCCGTTTAAATCCACTGAAATTCGTTGTAATGGAAAGGTGCGTGCGTGACTTCTGCTGCTCGTATATCATTACTAAATTCCAGCAATAAAGACTTGGGTTCACAATGAAGAAATCAGACAAACAGATTGATTTCGAAAAAAGGGGGATGATTCTCCCTCTCTTCCCCCTCATTGAAACATTTTCTGTGTCTAATGTTATAGCTTCCTGCTTTATCGGGTAACAAGAACTCTGTAAACTTATTTCTTTTTTAATGTTTCAACAACGAATCTTGTCTGGACAAAAACTAGGTTGTAAATATACAAATACACTGAGTGGCCACTTTATTATGCCCACCTGACAGTTTTAAGCAAATACGCTATGGCTGCATGCTGTTGTCGCCAGAGGGCGATGCTAGTATAAAAAGGAAAAGCTTAGTGCTTGCGACAGTAGTAAAGTGATTTTTGGGTGACGAGATGGACAAAAAATGCGATTTGACGGACTTTCAACGTGTGATGATTGTAGGAGCTCGGAGCCATGGTGCGAGTATCACCGAAACCGCAGCATTCGTGAAATTTTCCAGAGCAGCTGTTGTTAAAGTGTTTAAAGACTGGACTGTCAGCCAAAAAACTGGGTCTCTACGTGCAACGTGTGGTCGTCATCGACTAGTGACTGCTCGGGCGGAACAGAGAGTGTACAGACTGGTAACAGACAACAGAAGGGCAACAGTGCAGCAAATGACAGACCATCTTAATCAAGGATCCCCTCAAATACTCTCTGCACGCACTGTTCGCCGTACACTGCATCGGATGGGATATGGCAGCCAAAGGCCTGTTCGAACACCTTTGCTGTCTGCAGTTAAAAAGAAAACGTCTCCAGTTCGCACAGGAGCACAAGGATTGGACAGTCGATAATTGGAAACAAATTATGTGGTCCGATGAATCACGTTTTCAGTTGAACCATGCCGATGGGCGAGTGAGAATTTGGCGGAAACAGCACGAAAGCATGAACCACAAATGCATTGCTACAAACCTTTAAGTTGGTGGAGTCAACGTTATGGTTTGGGGAATGTTTTCCTGGCATGCTTTGGGCCCTTTAATTCGTGTTGATCAACGTCTGACTGGCACATCATATCTAAACATCGCTGCGGACCAAGTGCATCCTGTCATGTGGATGGTTTATCCCAATGGCGATGGCTACTTTCAACAAGATAATGCGTCCTGCCATAGTGCTCGTATTGTACAGGATTGGTTTCAGGAACATGCCGGTGAGTTTACTTTGCTTAGGTGGCCCCTACAATCTCCCGATCTCAACCCCATTGAGAATTTGTGGGATGAAGTTGAACGAGCCATCAGACAGCTGGATCAACAACCCTGCCGCACACTCCTGGAAAGTGCTATTCATCAAGCATGGTCTCAGATTCTACAAACCACCTATCAACATCTCGTGGAGTCCATGCCACGAAGAATCGACGCAGTATTAAAGGCAAAAGGTGGCCCAACGAAGTACTGAGGGGGTGGTCATAATAAAGTGGCCACTCAGTGTATATTTTAAAACAGGGGAGAATTAGCCCATCTGGATGTTTCGCATTCTTCCTGTCTGGAATTTTAGGAACAAACAAATAATTATTTTAGTACTAAGCTTATTAAAGGAGGCGGAGGGCCCGGGGACTGGACAGTATTTTGGAGCCCCAGTATTAGTGGTACATCTAGGATTTCACTATGGGTGGCCGAATACCTAGGAGAAAACATTCACAAAATATGCTGAGGAAGCCATAAAAATATTGCCGCCACCTTAAAGGGTGTATCTTATGATTCAAGGACGAATCAGTGTTAGCAAGAAAATGAAAAAGTGCATGGTTGAAAAATGGACACCAGTTAAGTTCTGCACCCCCCCCCCTGGTTCAGCTTGTTGAAATTGTATCGAAGTAGTGGACAAAATAATATGATCCAAATATCATGATTCAAACGAATTTTTAATGTATGAAAATTCCCACCAATTATAGATGTGTACAAAAAAAAAAAAAAGAAAGAAAACTTCTGTAACGCTTTCGAAAGATTTGAGGATGGACTGGTGGCAACTATACTTTTTGTGGACTCCTAAAAAAAGCAAAAAGAAATAGAATTTTTTCCCATAAAGCAGTTTCTTTTAGCTTTTGCTGTGCTATCTGCAAAACAACAAAAAACAAAAAAACTGTAGAAGCATCCTGCATAATTCTGGGGCCTCTTGAAAATGCGGGGCCCGGGGCTACAACTATCTTGCCCCTTCTTCAGCGTGCTCTGTTAGTACCAATAAACCAATAAATAATTAAATTGTTTACTTCATTTGAACCATATTTCGGAACGAAGGAGAACACCTAATCAAGATTTAGAGTCCATTCAACTTGCAGCGCGTTGGGCTTCTTGGAAGGACAGAAATAGTGGAAAGAATAGAACCCGGAACAGGGTGCCCTAATAGAACAGATCATATAGAAAAACAGTTTGGAAAAATTTAATGTTTTAGGAGTACACGGTTTTCCGTTAAGAAATGAAGTTACAAGCTGCCCTACATACTTACCTGTCTGACCCTGAACAGCAAGGGCGCAGAAAGCAGAAAAGGTGGAAAGATCCAAGAAAAAAGGGAGCCTGTAACAGAAAAGACACACGAGAAAACACAACCAGTTTTGACCACTTGCCTCCATTTCATTTTTTTTTTTTTTTTTCATTTACAGTTTTTGCTCGCTCTGTGCGAAAATGTTTTTGCGAACGTAATGCACGCCGGCAGTTTTCAAGCTCGTGGTCGGCCATTGCGTTATCTACGATGTCACATGCGTGCCTAGAATAATACCTCATGGAAGGCATTACTACCCACCGTCGACAACGCAGTGGCCGACCACGGGTGTTGAATGAACGTGACCAGCGGCGTCTGACCAGGATCGTTGATGCTAACAGAAAAGCATCACTGGCTCAAATAACATCCACATTCAATGCAGGAGGTACCAGAGACATATCCATCAGGTCAGTGCAGCGTAATTTAGCGTCCATGGGGTATGAGAGCTGAAGACCTACCAGAGTGCTTTTGTTAACACCACGACATCGGACACAGTGCCTCACCTGGGCTCGCGAACATGGTAATTGGGCCCTGAAAGACTGGCAATATGCGGTGTGGTCCGATGAGTCATGCTACCAGTTGTTACGAGCTTATAGTAGGGTTGGATATGGCGTAGACCTCATGAGGCCATGGATCCAAGCTGTCAACAAGGTACTGCGCAAGCTGGTGGTGGTTCTATACATGTGTGGGATGTCTTTACGTGGCACGGTTTGGGTTCTCTGGTCCTTGTAAACACGTCATTAAACGGAAATCCCTTTGTTGCTCTGCTGGGTGACCATTTGCAGCATGAACTTTATGTACCCCAACAACGATGGGATTTTCCAGGCGGACAATGCACCATGTCATCGGGTCCAATTTATCCAAAATTGGTCCGAGGAGCATTCTAGACAGTTCCGACGGATGGTGTGTCCACTAAGTTCACCCGACATGAACCCCAGAGAGCACTTATGGGACTTGGTAGAAAGAGTTCATTCGCACCCAAGATCCTGCACCTACAAATACCAGAGAACTGTGGACGGCTGTTCAGACGTCATGGCTCAACATCTCTCCAGAAGTCTTCCTGCCACTTATGGAATCGATGCCACGTCGAGTTGCGGCACTTCGCCGGGCTAGAGGAGGTACTACACAATGCTAGGTGCGTATCCCATGACTTTTGGCACTTCGGTGTATAGCCCATCGAGTAGCCCACGGTGGTCGTTAAACCCTGAAACGAAAAAACAAAGCCAGGAAGTTTCTATATTCTTGAAATGTGATAAATAAGTGATGATCAGCTTGATTGTTTGAGATAAATCTTCTCTATATACTTCAACACTCGTTAACCAGTTTTCGCATATTTCAATTGCTCCAGCTCCGGATGTTCCTTTCTACAGACATAGTGTAGCGGTTTACTTAAGAAGGTGATAAATCAGTGCATAAACTTACCAGTCGTGAAGTAGTATTCACACATTAGTGCACGAATCCTCTCGATGCTGTGGGAAAAGAGCAATTTGACTAATTAATAACCAAGCAGTGAATTATTCCTTCCAGTGTTCTTTCTTCCTATCTGATGATAGTGGTAACTCGGTGAATGTTTCACTGATGCCTCTAGGATGAGTTATCCGCCCTTTTCTCACCTTCTGAAGTTTTTTTCTCGCACCACAAGGAACGTCACAGCATTGAAAATACAAATTTCATGGTGACGGAGATCGAAGTCGCATCCTTCTGCGTCGGAGGTGAATGCTAAGCTACGCCGACGGAATTTATCGCTGCAACTTAACATGTGCTTTACTTCTGTAGTACGTAACATATATTCCGCCTCAAGAAACGGCTGGGACGCAGTCATTAGTTTCCGGGTCAGCCGACAAATCATGCTTGAAGTAGCTTGCTGAAGAAGAAGGAATTCTGATTAATTCCAGACTATGTGTGGAAGAATCATCACATATTTTTCGAAGCGAAGAAGGAATTTTTCATTAATTCCATAAGAGATGTGTGGAAAGAGCATCACACATTTTTCGAAGAACCCAACTGCCAATTGATCCATTTCTACAAGCCGGCACCAATGTGAAAACTTTTTTTTGTCGTTGTCGAGGATCGAATCGGCATCCTTCTGCTCCGGAGCGTAATGTTTTCCCAGTTAGGCTACACCAACGAATTTTATTGCTGCAACTTTGCCATCTTGACGTGTGTTTCACTTCTGTTACTTATTATGCACGCTTATGATGATTAAGTTCTGCAATAATCCTTTTTTTTTTCTTTCCTGCTTCGGAGCGTAATGCTTTCCCAGTTAAGCTGCACCGGCTGCCCCGGTGGCGCCGTGGTCTAAGAGATGGCCTCTGATCATTTGTCCTAAAGGGGTCCGGGTTCGAATCCCGTGAGACATGCATGTTATGTTTGTCTTACGGCACTGGCTCTCTCACTTCCCTGAAACCAGTGACCCTAAATTAGGGACGGGCGACTGCTTATAGCCCACTGAGTTGCTCACGGTAGTCGTTAAAACTCCAATCCAAAAAAAAAAAAAAAAAAAAATAAGCTGCACCAACAAAATTTATCGCTGCAACTTTGTCGGCTTAGCATGTGCTTCACATCTGTTACTTATTATGATGATTAAGTTCCGCAATGATCCTTTTTTACCAACTTATTTATTTCGGCTGTACCGAAACTTCGGGATTACTTGGGAATTAATTAATAATAAATCTTAATACATTGTTGGCATAGGAGCATGCTATTTTTAGCCTACAAGCTCTGCATTCAGGTTTTGCAATGTAGCCATTTTCCCAAAACAATATTCAGCTGTTGCCATGTAGCCATCTCTTTAGAAATTGATTCAACCTTACCATGTAGACATCTCCCAAGAAATGAATTCAGGATTTACTTTGTGGCAATTTCCTTGGAAATGGGTTCAACAATTACCCTGTAGACATATCCTCAGAAATGTATACGTACTGTAAAAAATAAGTGGTGTAAATTCACGGAAAATTTCTGAAAATAACGTTTAGCAAAGTTACCGGAAAGTGTCCGTCTTTTAGCGAAATTTCCGTTTTAAAAAGTTCCTGTTCTTTGTTTAACTTACGTATATTCACAGATTTTCCGTAGTCAGTAATTCCGTTTATTTTCGAAATGTCCGTTTCAAGTTTTTTCGTATTCGTACAGAAATTTTGCAAAATAAATGACACTGAATTTCTCGGCTCTTACGCGAGAGAATCCGCTGGCACCGGTGGCGAGGATCGAACCAAGGTCGATTGGGTAGAAAGTCTTAGGAACCGCACTCAAGTTCAAGGTAAAACTAATGCGCAATTATGAATTTCCTTTTATTTTTTTTTGACGTAGAACTACGTCTTGCGGCACGATACAGATTAGCGGTGGACACGACATAATTGTGTGAACGATTTCAACTCGCAATAACTCCGGGGTTATCGGGAGCGTAGCAACGGCGCTAGTGCAGTTTGACAGCGCATAGACGACATTTAGTGGCAATTATAAGTGGTGGGACCGACGGATCAGGCAGATCGCCACAGCGCGCATAATTGGATCGTCATTTTTGTGCTCTGAGCCGCGAGTGTACTTTTGTTTTCGTTTTCAATGCTTCTGAACTAAAGATGATTGAACATTGATTTTGGTATGTAATTAATGTTAATATATTGGACTAGTCGTGTGAATTGAAAAAGTTACAATTGCAACTGTTAACAGTAAGAGTAGATGGTAATGTAACTGTACTTTATAATTATTGCTCTGCTTAAACACTTTTTTTTTTTTTTCACAATCTTATCATAGACACAAGACAATGCTTACGGTACATAGTTCTGCGTTTAAACACAGCGGGCAAATCCATTTCGGCCCCATCGGGGGGGGGGGGGGTTCTTCATTAATGCGAGTGTTTATTCATTTTATTTTCTGTAGGAGCTTATCATTTTTTCAATAGGTTTGTAATAAATTTATTTTTTCGGTAGGAAAACTCATCACAAATTAAGTACTTTTTTTTCCAACGTGATATTTCGAAGCAACAGAATTCTTTGGAACTTAAGATCTCGTTTTTTAACTGACAACAACTTTCAATTATCTTTAAGAAAAGGTTAAATGTACGGTTTTATAGTATTATTTCACAAAAGTTCTAAATATAAAATTTAATCTTGATAGCCATAGTAGCTTTTGCTTCAAGAATTCCAATAATTGATACATAGATATCGTACAATCACTTGTACAATAATTTAAATAGCCGGTTTCTTACGGCAACGATTTAAATATCCGGTTTCTTACTGCAACGACAATATACACTGCTGGCCACCCAAAATGCAACACTAAGAAGGACACGAGATAGCAAAGTCAGATTTACTGGACACATAACAACATATACAAAGATGAAACGATTGAGCTTACAGGCCCGTGCGACTTGCGGAACACGCAGATATCAATAGTTCGTGTGGCCCCCATGGCTGGCAATAACGGCCGCTACACGCCGCGGCATCGAACGAAAGAGACTTTGGATGTGGGCTTGGGGTATGTCGGTCCAGGCTGCTTCCACACGTTGCCACAGTTCATCAGGCGTAGCAGCGGGTGGTGCTTGCCGGGCCACTTGGTTGCCGATCAGCGACCGGACGTGTTCGATGGGTGACATATCGGGAGAACAGGCGGGCCACGGCAGCAGTGACACCTGGTGGGCCGTGAAGAATTGTTGCAAGATGCGTGGCACGTGTGGGCGCCCATTGTCCTGTTGAAACGTGGCCGCTGGCAGGTCCTGCAGGTAAGGGAAGAATACAGGCTCCAAAACATCGGAGATGGTGCGGTGGCTGTTGAGTGTACCGGCGATGCGTACCAGAGGGGTGCGGGTGTTATATCCAATTGCGCCCCAAACCATAATGCCAGGCGACGGACCGGTATGGCGATGCATAATGCAGACGTCATACAGTCTTTGGCCGCGCTGTCTCCACACGCGGATCCGACCATCGTGGTGTTGCAGGCAGAAGTGGGATTCATCGGAGAAGACAATGTCGTGCCCCGTAGTCCAGGTGCGGCGTTAAACGGCCCACTGCCACCGCTCTCGTCGGTGGTGTAACGTCAATGGTAATCGGAGCAATGGGCGTCGTGCGACAAGTACCCGCTCCTGCAGACGACGTCGAATGGTTCGTGCTGACACAGGTTGTTGCTCAACACACTCTAATTTCTGCGCTAACGTTCGTGATGTGGCGGTGCGAGCCGTCAATGCTCGCCGCACAACTTGCCGGTTCTATCGCTCGGTGCTGTGGCAATCACTCACGTCGGTCCGTCCGTCCCTCCTGCACCCATCGAATCCATACTCGACTCACTGATGTCGTCCCACACGGGCGCCGATGTCTCGGTACGATGAACCGCTGTCGCGATAAGCCACTATTCGTCCTCTGTCGAACTCCGAAACGTGCTGGAACGACTGCCGTATTCTGCGACGAGGCATCAGGAAGCTTCCCACGCACAGGTCCGGCAGCACAACACACTTCCACTACTTACACACACCCTTCTGTGCACCCTTCTTATAGTACTTCTCGGTGGTGTGCCGGGCGCACATGATTTGCATATGCCCTGCAATGTTAATCGTTTGCATGTCCTCTTGCGGGAGACGCATGCTGCGAATTTCAGGCCAATCGGATGCTTCCTTATTGGTGTTGCATTTTGGGTGGCCAGCAGTGTATAATAACTGGTGCACAAAATGTGGGAGAGAAGAAATATCCTGTGCCAAAAAAAACGAAATTCATGTTATATGCTATCTAAAATATTCGATCTCCCTACAGAACTTCAAAATCAGTTACTTTGACAGAGATGAAATTTAACAGTTAATCAAACCTTCAGTATTCCCGCGTATCTCTCCTATTACCGGAATGTTTTCCTCATATGGACACGGAAAAGTGAGAACGGAGTTTTCCCGTTAATATACGAAAGTAACCGCGGAAATGTTTCTGAAAATTCAAAATTTCCTGTTAACAACACCTCTTAAAAACGGAAATTTACCGTCATTACAAGAAAGAAATTGCGGAAAGGTTTCTGAAAATTTAGAATTTTCCGTTAACACCTCTTGAAAACGCCAATTTACCGTCATTACAAGAAAGGAATTGCAGAAAGCTTACTGAAAATTTAGAATTTTCCGTTAACATCTCGGCAAAATCCTATGTGGAGAGACTACGATTTCCACCGAAGATTCCGTTGTGCTCATGCCGAAAATCAGGCTGCTTTCGCCGGGCACATGTCGAAGTCATTCCGCACATATATCTCCGAGGACCCCAACTTACGTGGGATTTTAGAATCGGATATTTTAGCTTCTAACAATGTCGATAAGCTGTACGGTGAAGCTCTGAATACAAAGAGGACTCAGCAATAATTGGAAAGCTATGCAGGAAAGCACAACTGACGTTTAATGACGGACTTTTGTTTGTTCGGCGAGTTTACTATATATCAACGTGAGCAACTCGCTGGGAAAAATGAAGCCGCCCGTGCGTAATTTGAGGCCACTAGTTCGACAGAAGGGAAGATCTAGTGCCGTTCATCTCATACAAATGGCCAGAAGCCAACGCCTAGACCACTGCATCACTAGGTCGGGGGCGGAGTTACACTTCAAAGTAATTGAGCAGTACACGTTTTTAAGAATGTGAGATCTACGACAGTTAAAATCGCACATTTTAGCTACCTATTTTTATAAACAAGCAACTACAATGATAATGGCACAGTCAAAGCGGAAGCCACAGTATCTTCCCTGGTGGAGAATCGGGGAATTATAAAAGAAAAATAATCCATTTGTACGCAACTCTTTCTTTTGAGAAATCAGAAACAAAATTTCAGCTGCATTCTAGAAACGACGCCAACGCCCCTGGTGGAGAATCGCCGACCTATGGAATAAAATTTCCAATTCTCTGCAAATCTTTTTACGGGAAGAACTGCAATTTGCAAAATAACGCCAAAGACAAACTGGCGTTTAACCAAGCGGTACTTGTGTTTATAAAGGACACCAGCACTTCTGGTGGAGTATCGCGAAACGAGAGAGTAAAAATTCGGACTTTTAATCTGCTTCAAAATACTTCAGTATTTCCCGTGGTTCAAAAAAATTCGAGTACAATACACGAAAATTGTTTCATTTTAACTAACCATTCCTATGAATATATTGCAACACAATGAATAATTGTAGTGTCAAAGTGGAAGCGACTTTAGTTCTCCTGGTGGAGATTTGGGGAACTATTAAATAAAATTCATTTAGTTTTCCGTAATTCTTCCTGCGAAAAAAATTGTAACAAAGAAATGATATCACAGGCAGTCAGGAAACGACCACAGCACACCTGGTGGAAGATAGCTGAACTGAGAAAGAAAATTCACATTTAGGAAACTCTTTCAGCATTAAAATGCCAGAATGTCTGACTCAAACCGTAAACGACTCTACCGTTCCCTTCGCATAGTTCTGGAACTAGGCAGTAAGAATTCCATGTTTTTGCAGCTCTTTCATGCGGAAAAAGTGTTATTCACGAAATAATGGCTTAATCAAACCACAAACGAGACATTAGCGCACCAAGTTGATAATGAAAATACAATCTCATAGTTCAGGAAACTTCCGAAGGAAAATTTTTTAAAACCCCAGCTTCCCTGGTGTGGAAACCCAGAACTATGAAATGAAATTTCCAATTTTCGACAAATCTTCTGGAGGCCATCGCTCCTAGTGGAGGATCACGGAACTAGGAAGTAAAAATTCCGATTTTCGACAACATCTGCTGATGAAAATAGGGTGTGGTACAAAATGTCGACAGTCAAAATGTCGACAATCAAAATGTCGACAGTTAAAATGTCGACAGTTAAAATGTCGACAGTCAAAATCTCGACAGTTAAAATGTCAACAATCAAAATGTCGACAACAAAGACGTCTACTGTCAAAATCTCGACAGGGTTCAGAAAATGTCTGCATTGTTCTTTAACTTAGACCGTATAGACGGTTTTTGGAAGGGGTAGGACCCAGGGATCACAGGGCCCCATACAAAATGTTCGTAAAATCTAGTTTTCAATTTAAAACAACCGAATTTGTTATACTATCTCATGGTACTCTAACTTAGACGGTAGACGGTTTTTAGAAAGGGTCGGGGCCCAGGGTCAAGGGCACCCCATACAAAATTTTCGTAAAATCTACAGTTTTCAATTTAGAACCACCAAATTTGGTATACTCTCTCATGAAACTGTAACTTAGACTGTAGAGGGACTTTTAAACAAGTAGGGGGCCCCGTACAAAATTTTGGTAAAATCCACAGTTTTCAATTTAGAACCACCAAATTTGGTATACTATCACATGAAACTCTAACTTAGACAGTAGACGTTTTTGGAAGGGGTCGGAGCACGGGGTCAAAGCCCCCCCCATACAAAAGTTTCCTAAAATCTACCGTTTTCAATTTGGAACCACCAAATTTGGTATGCTATCTCGTGGTACTCTAACTTAGACGGTAGACGTTTTTCGGAAGGGGTCAGGGCCCGAGGTATAGGGGGCCCCATACAAAAGTTTCATAAATTCTAGTTTCCAATTTAGAACCACCAAATTTGGTATACTACCTCATTGTACTCTAACTTAGACCGCAGGCGGAAGGGATCGGGGCCCAGGGTGGAAGGGCCCCATTCAAAATTTTCGTAAAAATTACATTTTTTACTCTTAAGAACTGCAGCCCAATTCAGCACTCCAATACCCCACCTACGGTCTAAGTTAGAGGCCGTAGATAACAATAAAGTGCAAAAATATCCGGTTAATGGTGCATTAAAAACACAAATTAATAAACATTAGCTTTCACCATCAACGGGTGCCTTATCAGGCAGAAATACAATGTAATGTAAATTCTTTTTTGTTTCGTACAATTAAATTAACTAAATCAAAAAACTTAAAATATGTTTACTGGAAATTATGGTGTCGACATTTTAATTGTCGACATTTTGACCGTCGACATTATGACCGCCACCGCGGAAAATATTTAACTTAGGAAATAATGATAGAGTTCAATTATAAACGATTCAGCTCCCATCGTAGATAATCGCGGAGCTATAAAATAAAATCTCCACTCTTCGCCAATTCTTCAGGTGAAAAATTACGTAACTCAGGTAATGAAAGGAGACTCACATCTGAAAACGACACTGGTGCCCTTGGTTGAGAGAGACGAGTCACGGCAAAGCGAATTTCCAATTTTCGGCAAAGCTTCCAAAGAAAAATGTGTAGTTAAAGAAATAATGTCAATCTGGAAACAACACGAATTTCCCTGGTGGGAATCAAAGAACTATATGAAAGGGAATTACCAGTTTTGGAAAAGGATAGGTAGTTGACAAAATAATGAGAATCCGTCAATCATCCTAGCGCAATTTTGTGTCCGCAAAAGAACCCCTCCCCGCCCCCTCCCTCTTTTTTGAGAATATCGGAATAGGAAATAAAAATTTCGATTGTCCTCTACTTTTTTTGCGTAATAACTTGGATACAATGAAATAATGACAGAGCCCAAAACTAACGACCTAGCTCCTCGGGGGGACAATCAAGGAAGTATGAAATA
Source organism: Macrothele yani (assembly GCA_039090855.1). NCBI lineage: Eukaryota > Metazoa > Arthropoda > Arachnida > Araneae > Macrothelidae > Macrothele > Macrothele yani. Next base: position 41,727,771 of record CM077028.1, read on the forward strand.
AAATTTCCGCTTTTTGGCAATTCTTTCAGCGAAAAAAAAAAAACGTATAACTCCAAAAATAAAAGCAGACTCCATCTGTAAACGACTGTGGATAATCGGGGAGTTATGGCAAAACAAATTTCCAATTTTCCGCAGCGCTTCCAGCAAAATAATCTGCAACTAAGGAAATAATTGCAATGTTAGTCTGTAACGGACACCAGTGCCTGAGACGGAGAAAGGCAGAACTATAGAATGTAAATCTCTGGTTTTCGGGAACTTTTACTACGAAAAAAGTTGTACCTGAAGAAATAATGGCAGCCACAGTTTCAGTTCGACATCAGCGAAACTGGTGCAAAATCGTGGAGCTAAGAAGCAAAATTCCGATTTTCCGTAACGCTTCCTGCGGGAAAATATGTAACTCAGGAATTGATTGCGAAGTTGAATTAGAGCCTTTTGTGAGGAATCGTCTATCTATAGTATAAAATTCTGCAGTTTGCCGTTATCCCAACAAATTTGCAATTTAAAATATAAGGAACGGTTCTGGGGGAAAAGTCAGAGAATTGAGACGTAAAATTCCAAAATACGGAAACTCGTGCTGCGGGGGAAAAGACTGAAACTCTGGAAAACGTATGAATCTCAATCTCAGTCGACTCCCACACTACCTGGTTGAGAACTGCGTAGCTAAGAAATGAAACTCCAAAAATCGCACTGTGAAATAACAAAACAAAAAAACTGGAAAACATAAAAGTGATGAGTGGTCAGTCTGTAAACGACAACAGCGTCCCGAATGGGGAACCGCGGAACTAAAAACCTAAAAATCCAAATTACGGAAACACGCACTACGGAAAAATCTCTGAAACTCTTTAAACAGTATAGGACTAACCGTCTGGAAGCTATTACAGCATCCCTAGGGCGGAATTGTGGAACTAGGAAACATAAATTGCACTATTTGGTAGCTCTCTGAGCGGAAACCGTTGCACCTCGGGCAATAATAGGAGAAGCAGTCTAGGGAACGACACAGCAACCCCCTGGCGGAGAATCGCGATGCTCCGCCCCGGTGGCGCAGTGGTCTAAGCGTTGGCTTATGACCATTCGTCCGAGATGTGCCTGGGTTCGAATCCCGGTGAGACATGGATGTTGGTTTTTTTTTACGGCACTGACTCTCTCCCTTCCATGGAACCAGCGGCCCTAAACTAGGGACGGGCGTCTGCTTATTGTCCATTCATGTTCAGCGGCATCACTTAATACATCCAAGAGTGCAGGCCTATGGAGCGGAGCGTGGGCCTCTAGGACTGACACCCCGTGGGGCGCCTCATGGACTGCTTCATCCCAAAAATTCCTTGGGGTCCATCTTGGAGTCCGTCTTTCTGCTCAAAATGAAACGTGGAATGCTCTCAGAACACGCCTTACTCGAACTGCTGCATTCTGGCGAGGTTCCCAGTTTTGTACTTCTTACTTCTCAAGAGCTAGAATAGCTCAGACTTATATTCTTTCACCATGCTTATATGCATGGTCAGCAGAACGTATGCCCATTTATCACCTCAATGAAATCACTCGAATCATCTCAACGATAATATGGACCAGGTACCATTGGATCCAGGTCTCCACTCTCTGTCGTCGAGTCACTGATGGAGGTATTTCACTGCTGGAAGTTCGCACCTACTATAAAGCACATAAAGTGGTTTCTTTCCTGCGGCTACTAAGTGCACCAGAGTCGCCAGTTACGCTCGTTAGAGATGTCATGATATCGCCTAGGAATCCCCGAATCACTTTCATTACGTATCTTCTAATGGATCAATCTCCTTTTTTTCATTCTAAACTTTCCCCTTTCTACAAAGAGGTCCTTTCCTTTCTCCGTTCTCTACCCCTCTTCCGTGCTCCACCGGCTTCCACCACTGAACTATTAGCTGAGCCCTGTTCTTTTCTTCCATCCTTCATCCCCCTAATGCTCCCTACTTTACTGACCTTTCCTGGCTCCCCGCCGGAATAGTATCTGTTCAGGATCTAATTTCTCCAGATCTTTCTTGAAACCCTTCTCTGATCTGTCCCCCCACATCTCCCCTACCTCTTCCTCTCTTTCGCTGTATGATTCCCTCCGTTCTTCAATCATTACCCTCTTCCCTAACCTTGCCTCTCAAGCTGGGTTAACTCTTGTTCCCTCTGCCTCTCTTCTTCTTCCCTTTTTCCTTTCCGTTCGGGGCTCATCACTTCCTCTCTCCAGTTTTTCTGTCTCGTCTCTTTACCGTTATCTCATTGATCCACTGTATGCTACACCATTGATGATTCCAGATGTTCCGAATGTCGCCCTTTCACAAGTGTGGTCCATGTCTAATTCGCCACTATCTATTCCAGCAGAAAGAAACATCCAATGGTTGTTCCTTCATCGGCGGTTACCAGTTCCTACCAAATTATTCAGGATGACGCTTGTTGATTCGCCTAACTGCATGTTTTGCTCTACGATTGCGGATGTAGATCATGTGTATCAACATTGCACAGTGCTTCTTCCCTTGCTACATCTGACCTTCACTACTGCACAGTGCCTTAGTACTAATGATCTCTCCTTCTCAGCCTATAGCACGCTACTCAGTTCAAGTACTCCGCCTATTCCTATATCAGAGTCATGTGCTTATGTATTCATATTAGCAAAACATGTGATTTTTTTGCTACTATCAACAGCTACGTTCTACCCCTATACAGCCTACCATCTTTCAGGCGGAGCTACGATGTGCAGTCAGTTCCGGAACAGAATGATTTCACGCTTGAGGCTTGCTTTCACTGTTGCTAAGGCTGCGAATCGAATCCCACACTTTATGTCAGTGTGGTCACCTTTTCGTCAATGGTTTTCTGGTCCATCAGAAGACCTTAGACTTTTGTTCTGACGTCTGTGAAATTGTTTGGACTAATTGAAGTATAGTTTTGTGATTATCGTGTTCTTAGGTGCCCTTGTCATAATCGCTTCTTAATGTTACTGCACGTTTGCATGTTTCTCACCAACAAGGTCCTGTAGGTGAGTTTCTTGTTATACCACAGGCACTTAACATAAGTTTAAAGTTTTTTTTTTTTTTTTTTTCGGTACTTTCCTTATGTCTGCCGGGCTTTATAATATATGGTTTTTGCTCACGGTGCTAAGCAACTGTTTGATAGTGTTTAAATTGTCTTATTGATTTTGCACAGTGTGGTTTCTGATCATGTTACCTGTACATAAAGGGATATGATCAGTCGATTACACAATGTTCTGCAAGGTTTAGCACTTTTGTAGTGCAGGGGATAATTGTTCATCATTCGGTTATTTGTACTGTACCTGAAGTATAGTTGCTATGCCAAAAGCTCAGTTTTGTATATACTAATGTACTTTCCTAATTGCACTGTAAAATTTATGTTTGGCACATTTCGCATGTTGGGTCATGATTACATGTCTTAAGTTTTATGCTCATGGTGCGGAGCAAACGCTTTGATAGTATTTCAATTATATGTTAATGTTACACAGTGTGGTTTTTCTCATGTCACATGTGCCTAATAGGAAATAATCAGTTTATTAGATAATGTTCTGCGCTGTATTGCATATTTGCTGTACAAAGAGTCAGTTTCATATTTTCATTATTTGTATTGTACTCGAAGTATAAATTTTCTGTAAAACGCAAGTTCTGTTTGTACTAATATACTTTACTCTTTGCACTGTGAAATTTACAGTTGTACCATGGAATTGTAATTCCTTATTAGTGTCTTCCTATGCCGTTGCATCTTGTGTACATATGTTGTTGTTCATTACAAGTTAATCTATAGCACTGTGATTGAGGCACTTGTTTAAGCCTAAGTAATAGTTATTTTTGTAATTTGACAGCGTTTCACAAGAGAGATATTGCATTCAATTTGTATAGAGTTCACACCATCATTGTCGATAGATCATTTTATTCGCTTATCTTTCAGATACTGAAAAGTATAAACCTTCTGCTCTTTTCTTCTCTTTTCTTCTTTTTTTCAAGATTGCTCAAAATATACATGTTTGTTTTTGCACTGTAAAATTTATAGTTATACCTTGTACTGGTGTTCACCTATTAGAGATGGCACTCTGCTGATGCACTTTGCGAACATATGTTATACATAGAGTAAGTCAACCCATCAGTCCAGTATTGTCAGTGTTATGAATTTGCTTACATTGTATATAGTGCATCCACATAATGTAAATATCTCATTGTCATTGTAAATAGGTCATCCACTTGCTTATCTTTTGGTAACTGTTAAGCACAGGCCATCTGTATCTTCCTGTCCATGTTTGCTCCAAATAAAATATTGTTGAAGCTCACGGTAATCGTTAAAGCTCCAATCAAAAAAAAAAAAAAAAATAGAATCGTGGGGCTAAGAAATAAAATTCCAAGTTACCGAAACTCGTACTAGAAAAAAATCATTTGAAACGTTGGATTTAGTTGGAGTCTCGGTCTGGGATGACAAGAGCGCCCCTCTTGGAAACCTCGGAACCAGGAAATAAAAGTATGCTATTCGGAAGCGCTTTGCGAGGAAGACATTTGTAAACTGGGGAAATAAAGACAGATGCTGCCTGGGAACGATTACACCGTTCCTGGCGAAAAATCGTGGAAGTAAAAATACAAAGTCCAAGCTAAAGGAATTCGTACTTGAAAAAATTTGAAACTTTATAAGTAATGCGACAACCAGCTGGGAATGACAACAGAACCCATCCCATGGAAGTTGATCGCGCAACTAGAAATAAAATTTCATAGTACGACGACACGGAAAGTCGCAATGTAAGGGTTTTATTTGGTTGTCGGAAAAGTCATGATGTATTTCAGCCATGCTTTGCAAAGGTCATTTATTGATAGAAAGAACAAAGATCAATCAATGATATAATGCCTGTTTTGTTTGATAACCTTTTGCCATCTTTCAGTGAGCTGCAGAATGCCTCGTTCATAGAAGGACCTGTCTTTCGTGACGAAAAACTGTACAAGGAGTTGATTTACAGCCTCATCTGAATTGAACGCTATACCACGCAAGAACTTTTGAAGAGAGCGAAACAAGTAGAAGTTTGACGGCGCAAGGTCAGGCGAGTATGCTGGGTGTGGCAACACATCCCACCCAAGCTCCAATAATTTTTGGCTGGCGATCAAACTTGTGTGTGGCCTCGCGTTGTCGTGATGGAACACAACGCCTTTACGATGAACGAGCTCTGGACGTTTCTGGATGATGAATTCGCTCAAACTGTCCAATAGCCGACAGTACACATTTGAATTGATTGTTTGGTTCCATGGTAGGAGCTCGAAAAACACACACCTTTAAAATCCCACCACACTGAGACCAGAACATTCCGCCGATGAATGTCTGCTTTGGATATCGTTTGAGGCGAAGCAGCACGTCGGGACCAATGTCGTTTGCGCAGCACATTGTTGTACACAATCCACATTTCGTCACCAGTTATCAGTCGCTTCAAAAAAGGATCGTTTTCCTCGCGTTTAATGAGCATATCGCAGATGTTTATACGCGCCGTCCATTGAGCTTTTTTGGGTTCATGAGGAACCCACACATCGAGCTTGCTTACGTATCCCAGCTTCTTCAGATGGTCGTGAACGCTTGAATGATGGATGTGCAATGTGTCTGCAATCTCTCGTGTCGTGTAACGTGGATTTGACTCGATCAATGCCTTGATTTGGTCGTCATCAACCTCAGTGGGACTACCCGACCGAGGAGCATCGTTGAGGTCAAAATCACCAGCACGGAATTTTGCGAACCACCGCTGGCACCTACGTTCTTGTAGAGCATTATCACCGTACACTTTACGCAACTTTTCACAAGCTTGACATGCGTTCTTCCCTTTACGGAAGTAAAACAGTAAAATATGGCGAAAAAGCACAGTTTGGTCTTCCATCTTCAACTTGATGTCAAATCTCCACAAATCAACCAAATCGCTCACTATTTCTGTTAGACTGCAGCTAGAACTGGCACCTATTGAATGCCACAGCGATAACAGAGCTCCGCATGCCTCTAGTACTTCCAAAATCTCCCAACCGTCATCGGGTGCCAAAATACGTCATGACTTTTCCGACAACCCAATACTTTCCACCGTAGTATTTGTTATGCTCATGTCGCAAAATTGAGCTCCTTTCTCCGGGAAAAGTTTAGCACCTCCAGTGCTCAAATCAATACTGTGGTTCCTAAAGTTAATTGAAAATTACATACGCAGTACCAGATTCTCAATGGACAGTCTTTTCTGTAAAACTTCCGAGATAAACAGTGAAGTATGTGACGTTTTGCAGATTTACACTGGATATTTTCTGGTGATAGCTGTCCAAATCGGGAAAAATTCGTAGCAAATACAGTCCAAATGGTACCTTTCAGGACTTTTACGATTCGAGCGCCCCAATGGATACGAGAGGAAGTATTCAGCAACAAATATTCTTGCCCCTTCGTTGTTGGAAACAACCAGAAATCGCACGGGCGAGGTCAGGACTGTATGCAGGCTGTGGCATCATTTCCATACTGCATTTCGTAAGAAACTCTTGAACACAAGCAGCCACATGTGGGCGGGGTTTATCATGGTTTCGCGTCTCCTTGCCCACCAGTTCCGGTCGCTAAGTCAATATGTGTCGTCGCAAACGCTTCAAGACTAAAATGTAATACTCAGCATTGACAGCATTTTAATTTCTGCAGGAACGGTATGCTGGTACACTAAACATTTATGATCAAAGGAAATTATCATTATCACTTTCCCAGCTGATTTGATGTGGCGGATTTTTTCAGAGGAGGCGAGCCTGTGTGTTTCCAGACACTCGTTGCGCGCTTCGTGAGGGAGTCGAAATAGTGGACCCATTTCTCATCGGCAGTTATTAGTGTGTTTAGAAATTTTAGATTTCTAAACACAGTTATAACTGCAGATGAGAAATGGGTCCACTATTTCGATCGTCAGGTGATGAGGTACCCATCCGGAACACACACAATGCAGCAGTGATTTTTGGCGTAGAATGGGGAATGCCGACGTTTTTAAAATATTATTTGATGCCGCTATGTCTTCACAGGTCATTCGTCGATCTTCTTGCCGAACTGCACAAACAGGGTTAACAGTACGCTCCGTAACAACACTTTCAGTTCTACCAGGCCTAGGAGCAACTTCTACAGATAAACGCCCTTTCCTGAAATCATGGTGCCATCTAGAAATCGTCGACTCACCCAAACATTAATCTTTGTAAGCTTTTTTCATTGAATCAACTGTTTCTGGACACGTTTTACCCAAAGGATGGCAAAATTTATTCGCACAACGCATCTCACTATTCAACTATGAATCACTCACCTCCATAGCTGTATGACGAAATGCAGACGTACCTTAAACAACTGCGTAATAACAAAACCAGAATCGTCTGCCACGACTAACAACTGTTGCAATAGATACTTCCTTAATTCATTTAGTCGTCTGCGTGGTTACTTTTCCCCTTCGCACTGTTGCCAACTCCAAAAAAAAAAAAATTACTCTCAGTTTTTATGGAACGGCTTTTGTACATATGCAGCGAAACCTTCATTAACGGACACCTCCGAACAAGGGTTATCTCCAAGCAACGGCGATTTGTCTGATACCGAACAGCTTCTGTAGGATTAATATTAGCGATAACCTCCGAAAAACGAAACCTCTTAAAAGCGTCAACGGACACCCCAATCTACCCTGAAGTAGATCTAATGGACACTCTGTCCTTATACGTAGTTCTTTCGGTATTTCAGCAAATGGATAAGATGAGGACAAAGGATATTTATTGCAAAAGTATTAATAGGCTGGATGACGGCTGATAAATTGGATTGAAGGAAAAGAAAGGAATTTAAAGTTTAGCTGTACATGAAACGAAATGCAGTTTCCGCGTATGTTTCAATCGCACATGCTGTCTGCAAGGGTGGTTGATGGTATGTGGAATTTTGCCAGTTCTGGGCTATGTCTCTTGGTTTGGTTCCTGTTGGCTCTGTTTTTGCTTTACGGCATGCTGGTATATGACTAAGCAGTTACACTTTACTATCTAACATTTCCCTTTTTTTTTCTTTTCCTGTAGCATACCCCTAATCCTAATCTCATAGCTTGCTATTTATAAGGCCTGTTTAACACCGAACGTCAGACACTGCCTTCTTAAAATCCTGTATACTGTGAATTTTTTATTAATTATTATATTCAATTTTTTATACTGCAACGCTTTCTTTATTGTGCCTAAGCTTCATATACAGGGTGCCCGAAAAATGACTGTGCTCTGAATGTACGAATTGCAGTAATGTAACAAATAAAGAGATTTTGAATAGAATTACAGTAGAAGTGATTCGCCACATGGAAGTGCTCTTTGTCTGGTAACCTTCATGTCTCCCCAACACGAGGCGCACGCAGCTGTAATTCTGAGCGAAGGTCATTCCTGAGCGCTTGGTCAACGGAGGCAGACGTGTCGATTAATCACTCGTCTCTGCACAAGGACAATGGTGTTAACGGTTGAACGGAGAGTGTTTTCGTTGGAACGTGTCATTCGCCATGACGACAAGCGCACGGACGAAGTGCAAAAATAGTTCGCTAGGAAATTTCGTGATGTAGAAGTTCCCTAACCGTAATGCGGAATGTCAGCTCATAGCGAAATTTCGAAAAACTAGCAGTGTTCTGGATGCCTCCCGACCCGGTAGGCCATCCATGGCAGACAAGACCGTACAGGATATCCAAGACAGGATAGAGAGGAGCCCACACATGTCCGCGAGACCGATGTATTCTGCCCAGCACGGGGATTACTGGATTTCCCGTTATTTGGGGAGTAGCGCCGGCACGCCACGGCCCGAGCGGAATTTTGTGTATAATGTTTTCGCATTTTTACGCCTCTTGTTTTTATCTTGACACGCACCTCCTAAGTTGAAGGTTGCTGCGGTTGCGACTGTGCGCCAGCGCCGGAATTTCGTTTCTCGTTCTCTTTTCTTTCTTCTGTTTTATGTTTCCCTCTTTGTTTTTCCGTGTTGGTTAGCTAGACCTACCTGCACGTTTGCTGTGTGCAGTGGCGGGTAAGTGGAAAAGGGGATGCTGGAGGCTGAGGTTTCTGGAGGCCTAGATGTTGTTGTCGCCAGCTACCAACACTCCTCTTTGCCCCCTTCTTCACCCTAAATGGGCGGCTGGGAACTAATCCACTCCTAGTGAATGAAGTCTGTGGCCGAGTGGAGTGCAGGCTTCTAACGGCTTGCCGTTGCGTAGGACAGGGTGAGTCTTGGGAAAGAGTGGACATGCCAAAGTGGTGTAACCAAGACACATGCAGCTATAGGTACTCAGCGAGCGTACGTCTGCCCTGTCAACTTACTACACTGGCGGAAAGTGAAAAAAGAACACCAAGAAGGAGACGTCTGATACCAACGAAATTTATACAGCATAATAACGGAATACAGAGGATAACGTGATCAAAACATTATGGCAAAATACAGCTGTATTTGCTGGTAAAGTGGAAAATATCATTTCCATGTAACATGGTAAGTACGAGGTTGAACCGCCATGAACTGCGTCACACTGTGCAATTCTGGCATGGAGTCTGTCGTACAGATGTTGGATGTAAGTTTGGGGTATTGAGTTCCAAGCATCCTCAACCTGGACGCGTAAATCGGGGATGGTCGTGGCTGGCCGTGGAAACCGGATAAGTCGTTGTCCCATAAAATCCCACGCGTGCTCAATGGGTGGCAAATCCGGTGAACGTGCAGGCCATGGAAGTTGTCTCACACCATGAAGTGCATGCTGCATTGCACGTGCCGTGTGTGGGCGTGCGTTATCTTACTGGAAAACACCACGATGGACGAACCTTACAAATGGCACAACAACGAGCTGAATGATGTTGTTGATGTAGGAGGTGCTGTTTAACGTACCCGGTACAAACACTAGTTGTGTACGGGAGCGATAGCTGATCGCTCCCCACACTAGGAGACCAGGTGTAGGCCCTGTGTGTCGCTCGCAGATGCAAGAAGGGTGAAGACGCTCCCCTGTGCGTCTGCAAACACGCATACGGCCATCGGAGGCTCCCAAGCAGAATGTGCTTTCATCGCTGGACACGACAGATCGCCATTGCGTTCTCCATTGCAGACGTTGGCAACACCACTGCAGCCATTCTGATGGTGGGCTGGAGTCAGAGGTACACATGCCAGAGGCACACGTGCGCGTAGTCCTGCATCCAGTAGACGGTTGCGAATTGTTCGCACAGTCACCTCAGGTGCAACGGCAGCTCGGATTTGCGTCGCAGTGGATGTTCTGCTTGACAACGCCGCTCTTCTTATGCGTCGATCGGTCCTCTCATCAGTCCGTCGGTGACTCCCGGTTCCACGTCTTCTCGTGTGGGAATGTTCCATGGACCATCTACGCCACCATCGTACCACCACCGATACTTCCCGTTCAATTCGCTCCGCAATACGACGATACGACCACCCGGCCTCGCGGAGTCCGACTTGACGACCTCGCTCAAAGTCCGATAACTGCTAAAATCGTACACGTCTTCCATGTCCAGGCATTGCAGCTTCTTCAGGGTCTTCGCACGTGTCCGTACGCCGACGACTGATTACATTCACTTCGCCGTACTCCTTAAATACCACCTACGATAATTTGCATATTATGCCGTGCTGTGGCGTAAGCGCTCACCGGTTGGTCCCGAAATTAACATCACACATACGTAAACTCCTCCCCATTAACATATGTAAATTTCATGATCGTCCGCCAATTCCTTCTTGGTGTTCTTTTTTCACTTTCCGCCAGTGTACATCCGCTGTCCATCCCCAGAGCCATGCTCTGCCTCGTTTGGGGCTTGCGGACCTCTGGGTTTTTCCTGTTGGGCTCCATGGTGGGTAGGGAGGTCAGCGGAAGAATTCTCTACTTTTTTTTTTATTCTATAAATCCTTGTCTTTGTGTCAAACAGAAGTATTTTTCAGATAAGATGCCTAGCTCCACGCCTGAGAAACTACGTACTTTGCCAGCTCATATGCCCAATTCTCAAGGATTTTCTCCTTAGAGAGAAGTGTCTAAAATGGAAGATTTCTTTCTGAATACTTCCTTTTGTATCCACCAGGGGCGCTTGAGTCGTCAAAATCCGGTTAAGAACCTGTTGGATTCTTTATCTGCTACATCTTTCCCGATTTGGACAGATATCATCAAAAAATCTGCCATGCAGATCTGCAAAACTGTTACAGAAATTGTAGTCCCCCCAAATAGGATTTTGCAAAATATTTCAGAGTTTCGTCCTTCACCGCTAGCGGCAGCACATAAGCATCGTTTGGTTGTCATCCCCTTCGATCACCCATCCATTTGTGCATTATCTGTGATGTTACCATCTTTCGGAATGAAAATAATAAAGTTCAATCGTTCCCCGCTAGGGGCAGCACACATGCATCGACGTATCCAACACATATGCCTCCCCACCCATCCACTCAGATGTTGCCATCGCTCGGAATAAAAATTAATTAAGTCCCGTCGTTCACCGCTAGGGGCAGCACATACGCATCGTTTGGTTGTTGCCATCCCCTTCTATCACCCACCCATTTGTGCATCCACTCTGATGTTACCATCTTTCGGAATAAAAATTATAAAGTTCAATCGTTCCCCGCTAGGGGCAGCACATATGCATCGACTAATCCATCACCTATGCATCCCCATTCCCTCCCATCTACTCAGATGTTGCCATCGCTCGGAATAAAAATATGTTGCCGTCGGTCGGAATAGAAATTAATACAATTCCATCGTTCACCGCTAGGGGCAGCACATAAGCATCGTTTGGTTGTTACCATCCCCTTCCATCGCACACCCATTTGTGCATCCACTCTGATATTGCCATCTCTAGGAATAAAAATAATAAATTTCCATCGATCACCGCTAGGAGCAGCACATAAGCATCGACATATTCAACACCTATGCATCCCCCTTCCCACCCTTTCACTCAGATGTTGACATCGCTGGGAATAAAAATTAATACAGTCCCGTCGTTCACCGCTAGGGGCAGCACATAAGCATCGTTTGGTTGTCATCCCCTTCTATCACCCATCCATTTGTGCATCCACTCTGATGTTACCATCTTTCGGAATGAAAATAATAAAGTCCAATCGCTCCCCGCTAGGGGCAGTACATATGCATCGACATATCCAACACATATGCATTCCCTTCCCACCCATCCACGCAGATGTTGCCATCGCTCGGAATAAAAATATGTTGCTGTCGGTCGGAATAGAAATTAACACAATTCCATCGTTAACCGCTAGGGGCAGCACATAAGCATCGTTTGGTTGTTGCCATCCCCGTCTATGACCCAATCATTTGTGCATCCGCTCTCATGTTGCCATTTCTCGGAATAAAATTAATAAAGTTCAATCGTTCCCCTCAAAGGTCAGCACATATGCATCGACATATCCAACACCTATGCGTCCCCATTCCCACCCATTCACTCAGATGTTGCCATCGCTCGGAATAAAAATATGTTGCCATCGGTCGGAATAGAAATTAATAAAGTTCCATCGTTCACCGCTAGGGGAAGCACATCCATCGATTGGGTGTTGTCTTCTACCTTACCATCCACTGTGATTTTGGCATCGCACGGAAGAGAGTTCCTCTTATCGCCTGCCTATAGTCCATATAATTGTTGGTGGTATGGTTGTAGCTGTTATGAATGTCGGTGTTATTACTGTCGATGTTATGATTGTCGGCGTTTTGAACTGTAGGTGTTATAATTCGTTGGTGTTTGATTGTCCGTGTTTGATTGTCGGTGTTTGATTGTCGGTGTTTTGATTGTTGGTGTTTCGACGTGTCGGCGTTTCGAACTGTCGGTGTTTTGACCTGTCGGTTTTTAACTGTCGCCGATTTGATCTGCACCCCGTTCCCAGACAGCATCTCTCTTCATTTCCCCGGTTGTAATTGTTTCCCGTACAAAGCGCTGTCGAATAGTATAATTTTATTCCTAGTTCCGGAATTCGACACCAGAGTCGCTGTTGTTTTTCGCATACTGCTATTACAACTATTTCCTGTGTTTCAAATGTTATTTCATAGTAGGAGTTTCGGTAACTTGGAATTTTATTTCTTAGCAGCACGATTGTCCATCAGGTGGCGCTGTAGACGTTCTCGGAATACCTGCTACTCTTTCCCGAGCTCCAAATTTTCCCACACAAAGTGTTGCCAAAGATGGTAATTTTATTTCCTAGTTCCGTAATTCCTCACTAGGTTCACTGTTGTTGACACCCTCACTACTTCTGGAATTTCTAATTTTTTTCGCAGAATGAAAGAACATTTTTTTTTTTTCGTATGAGTATTTCTTAGTTCCTGAATTCTCCACCAGGGTGGTTCTAGTAGTTTTTTTTTTTTTTTTTTTATTGGAGGTTTAACGACCACCGTGAGCAACTCAATGGGCTATAAGCAGTCGCCCGTCCCTAATTTAGGGTCACTGGCTCCAGGGAAGGGAGAGAGCCAGTGCCTTAAGACAAACACAACATCCATGCCTCACCGGGATTCGAACCCGCACCCCTTACGGACGAATGATCAGAGACCAGCGCCTTAGACCACTGCGCCACCGGGGCGGCGTTCTAGTAGTTCTTAGACTGACTCTCTCACTACTTCCAGTGTTTCAATTTTTTCCCAGTAAGAGTTGCCAAAGTTTGGAATTTTATTTCTGAGTACCGCAAATTCCCTCCTGAGGCGTTGTAGTCGTTGCTAGACTGCTTCTCATATTGTTAGCCGAGTTGCAAAGCTTTTCCGCGCAAAAAGCTGTTAAAGAGTGAAATTTGGATTTCCTAGTGCCTCAACTGTCCACCATTGGCGATGTGATCGTTACCAGACAGACACTTTCACTAGTTCCAGAATGCTTTTTTCTTTTTTCTTAGTACGTGTTACCGTAATTTCAAATTTTAATTTTTAGTTACGTGATTCCCCACTAGAGGCGCTATCGTTGTTCCCAGTCTGACCCTCCAATTGTTTGAAATGTTTTCCGTCTCTTTTATTTTTTTGTTCACATAAAGCTGCGGAGAAGTGTAAGTTTTATTTTTTAGTTACGCGATTCCCCGCCAGGGGCTCTGTGGTCGTTTCCCGACTGTCATTATTCCAGTCTGCAGATTTTTTTAAAAAGAAGACGCACCGAAAATTGGAATTTTTCTGTTACATTTCGGGCTTTTTAAACCACCAACCAAAGGTGGTGGCGGTGGGGGTGGAGGTGCTGGGTTTGTTTTAAAAATGATTCCTCATTGGGTTCGGCGTTAGGTTTTTTACCTAAGGAAGAAGGGTCTGAAATTGGAAAAAAAACATTCTGAATATTTTATTTCGTATCCACCAGGGGCGCTTGAGTCATCAAAATCCGGATAGGTACCAGTTGGACTCATCTGCTACGTATCTTTACCGATTTGGACAGCTATTCCCAGAAAATCTCCCATGGATATCTGCAAAACTGCTACGTACTTCACTGTTTATCTGTGAAGTTATACAGAGAAGCCTACATATTGGGAATGTGGTACTGCCTGTGTAATTTCCACTTAAGGCTCTATACGAGACCCGCCATCTTGTATTGTGCCTTCTCTTGTTAACCAACGGGCAAGCGTATTTCACAAATTGCTCGGGCAATTTTGCACATTTTGGAACACCTTTTGTGGCTAACGCAAGATATATGATAAATAAAGAGTTCCCTGGTTTCAGATTTTAATTTTGGACTCTTTAAGTATTTTTTATTAATTAATAAAACTATGGAAGACGCCTTGGTACGACTTTCGCTGCAGATAAAAAATGAAGGGAAATGTCAATAAAAATTCTGAAACCAAGGAACTCTTTATTTATCATATATCTTGCGTTAGCCACAAACGGTGTTCCAAAATGTGCAAAATTGCGCAAGCAATTTGTGAAATACGCTTGCCCGTTGGTTAACAAAAGAATGCAGCAATACAAGATGGCGGGTCTCGTAGAGCCTTAACTTGGGTAATCACGGTCTTTAGTTGAGTACGGGAGGTATTCGAGTTTTCCCCGGTGAAAGCAGCTTGATTTTGCGGCATGAGCACAACGGAATCTTCGGTGGAAATCGTAGTTCCACCAAATAGGATTTTGCCAACACCTCTTAACAACGGCAATTTACCGTCGTTACAAGAAAGTAATAACGGAAAGCTTTCTGAAAATTCAGAATTTTCCGATAACACCTCTTAAACATGGCAATTTACCTTCATTACAAGAAAGGAATTGCGGAAAGTTTTCTGAAAATTCCGAATTTTCCTGGCTTACGAAAAATCCGTGAAATTCAGGTTTCTTTCCATTATTTCGCGAAATAAGTTGTATCAGAAATATGCTTCGTTAATTCACGAAAGGCATCGCGGAAAGTGGCTCATGAATGTAAGAAAAATTTTAACAGTGTGCCATTTAACCATCTCCTTAAAAAAGGATGTACTTATTACCATGTAGTCTTTTCACCCGGATAGAGATTTCAGCTGTCAGCATGTAGTTTCGAAAAACAAACAAACAAATGGATTTAATTGTTTTCATGTAGACATATCTTCAAAAATGAATTCCAAGGTTGCCATGAAGCCATTTCTTCAGAAATAGATCCTACCTGTACCATGTATCATTGTCCTGAGAAATGATTTCACCTGTTAGCATGTAGTGACGTCCTCAGAAATGGATTCAAATGTTACCATCTAGCCATCTCCACGAAAATGAATACAGCTGCGTAGGTCATTTCAAAAGTTTTGAACACTGCGCAGGCGCTGCCCGTAGGATGATGTAATCGCTCCAATCGTTGCGCAAGTGTCGAGTCAGACTTTAGTATACAAAGTTGTGTCTACGCATGTTGGCTGCTTTGTTCCTGTTCCGAAAAATTCTGCCCGGAAATTGAGGAAGAAAGGGAGTCAGGTCAGAGTTCGCGTAGCGGCCAGCGATCCTACATTAAAATTGAAACTCTGCGAGGAAAATCCCCCTACCGAAATTCATAAAACTCTGTGTGAAGTTTGTAGGGTTAGTGTAGGGGATCGTAGCACAGTGTCACAGTGGGCTTCTCGTTTCCATTAAGGTAAGGAAAGCATCGGAGACGACATAAAAAACGGCCGGCCATCAGATGCACTGGGCGACATTTCTGTGGTTATCACCAGCAGCATTTTGGAAGAAGATCGATGGAAAACATGTGAAGAAATTGCATGCGAAGAAAACATGTCTACCGCTTCGGTTTTCAGAATCCTAACCGAAAAATTACAGAAGAGAAAAGTGGCTGCCCGTAGAGTAAGAGACATTCTGCCAAAGTATGGATGGAAATTGCTTCCCCACGCGCCATACAGTCCTGACATGATCCCACCAGACTATGACTTGTTCCCAAAACTGAAGAAGCCACTCTTCGGGAAACCATTCAGTACGATTCAAGATGTTTCTAATGAGGTGACCCGAGTAATCCGACGCCTCAACAATGGATGTGTCCTGACTGGAATACAAGACTTGCCCAAACATTGGGCCGCTGTCACACGGAGATTACTTCAAAGGCCTGTAAAGGTATGTTGCTAAATAAATTCGTTTTTAAGAGACAATCCACGATGTGCAAAACTTTTGAAATGACCCTCGTGTTCATGGGCGCCGACGGGGGGGGGTGGGGTCACTTGACCCCCTGTAGAATTATTTTTCCCTTTTTTTTATTTTATTTATTATTATTATTTTTTTTTACACTCATGGAACTGGACCTCAAGGAAAGATGGAGCTTGAGACGTTGAATTTAATATCCCAGTTTTATTGGAAATTTGGAATTGGAAAACGATAACGTGAAAGCGGAAAACCTAGCAAACCGTAAAGTAGTACGCCCAAACAAGTTCCGCTAAGTGTGGTGTGTGCTGAACTTAAAAGGCTTGGCGTGGCCCTGCTCAACAATGTTCATTATTTTGAAAACAGTTACCAATGCACATGATAATACATGACTATTACTAACATACACTATCTTTAAGAGCAGCATCAATTAATAATAATAATAATAATAGTGTTCTAGTGTAGTAATAGTAACAGTATTAATCTTTCATGTTCACGAATTACTGTTTTCTGTATATTAGCCAAACCTTAATTAATTACAATTGACCCCCGCCCCCTTGAAAAATTTCCTGCTGGCGCACATGCTCGTGTTACCATGTAGCCATTTCAGGGCTCGGGAGAAAAGGGTTTCACCCCTGAGACACGCAGCCGAGGTTGATCACCTAGCTGCGCTGCCCCTTCTGAAGCTAAGAGCCATTGGGAGCTGTGCTATAACGGAGCACCATAGGAAAGGCACTTTCAGTCAATGTCATTACCGTATTTAATAGATTATTACAGTGTGTCATATGTTACAATGCGTACTCAAATATCAGAAATTGTCTTTTGCGAAAACAAAAGTTAAGGATTTTGGGTCCTAAAATCAGAACATATTGATGAAATAGTATAGATGCGATGATTTTAAATGAACAATCTGTATCATACATGCTTTTTTTTTTAAAGAAGTATTTTGCTTAATATGCTAATTATATTTTTCTGATGTCAAAAACTCACTCAGTGCAACATTCCTTTTTTTTTTTTTTTTTTTTTTTTTTTTTGGTGATTCTCTAGAAAAGGTTAGTGGTTCAAAAATTTTTCTCTTTGTCACAAATTTGTTTAAAACTTCTAAGACACGGAAAGTTATTGAGTTCTTCAAACTTCGCAAAAATAGTTCAAACACTTTGTTAATGTATAAAATAAAACATATTTACTCACATTTTACATCCATCATGATTTCTGAAGTTCACTGCGTTTGAAAAGTGATGAACAAAATTTACTTCATGAAATGAAGATATGTTCCTTATTGCACACACTGAAAAACGTTTTCTTCTTTGCACAAACGACAAAAAAAAAAAAAAAAATAAATAAATAAAATAAAATAAAAAAAAAAGCTAACTTATGTTTTTCTCACTGCATTTGAATCAATCAATTTTTTTCATTTTCTACAGAGTTTTCCACTAATAGCGATTTTCCATCCGTCAACAAAGATGCTATTCGTCTGTTTTGCAGAATCCGAACATTTATTTGAACTCCTTCAGAAAAGGAATTCAAATAAATGTTCGGATTCTGAAAAGGAATTCAAATAGATTTTCGGATTCTACAAAACAGAGGAATAACATCTTCGTTGACAGATGGAAAACGTTTTTCTAGCTCATTTATGAGTTCCCGAATAACACCTTTCCCATTTCTAAATATTCTGCGGTGAACTGCGCAGAAAATCTGTTCGAACCGTTTTACATTAATATCCCAAGAACATGATGGTACTGTCAAACAGCCAACAGATGTTAGTCGAACCCAATTATCTTGAACAGAATTATTTTCGGGGTAGTTTTTAGAAATAGTTCCTAAAGAAGGATCTGTATGGGAACGCGATAAAGATTCTTTCTTATAAACACGAAAGGACATGGAAAACAATGGTCCCGTTCTTTCGTGTTGAGATGCGTATTCCGGCATGTTGCTTTAGCACATAACGATGATTCGTTAAACAAAAAAAAAAAAAACGGAAATAAAAATCAACACTCAGAGTACAACTTAAGTAAAACACAAAGTGAAACAAATACTATAAACCAAGAAAAAACGCGGGCGTGGAAATACATAACACAGGAAAATCGGGTCTTATAGGGAAGTTGACAAACGAAGCTCGGGTAGGTCAGCGCGATCACGTAGAAACAAGTGGCCAACCTGTTTTCCACCCACCCTTTCAGACACGGGTCGGCATTTAGTTTCTCAAAGGGACGGACAAGCCCTTTCCTCTGTAAAGCTCTGTACCCATCTTCTCAGAGGTGCACCCAACCAGGGCTGCACCCAACTGTCATTTCCACATAAAAACGAAACCTTCTGTGGACGGAATTAACTTTCTGAAAGTTCCTTTAGTGATTCGTTCTGATTGTTTTCAACTGATTCCAAATGAGATGCATCGAAAAGTGATTTTTTTCCGGAATGATATAAAATCTTATGGGCAAATCTTATGCAGTTATATTGAATATATACTGACTCCGATATTTGTTTTATTCCGGGTACGGAGAACTGTCCACCGGAGAACTGGCCCCCGGAGAAGTGGCCACCAGAGAACTAAACACCGGAGAACTGGACACATTGCAATTTCAGTGCCATAAAATTGTTCTGCATAAACAACTTTCTTGTGGCTATATATTCCCCACTACTTCATTTTTTGGCAAGTATTTGTCATTTTCTTGTAGGACTTCCGTCCACAGTGAGTAGAGTTTAGGTCCCAGCCACCTACAGCCAGTTCGCCTTTTGGGCAGGACACAGAAACGGAAGGAATGAGAGCAAGTCTAGCGACTTTGATAGAACAGTTTGTAGTGAGATAAGAGTACAGTAGATGGCACCACCGTACAAGTACGATGTTGCTCATTGAAGGGTGAAAGAAAGTCAGGGGGCGTAGAAAAGGATACCCATTTAACCGGTGGGTCCAACCCGGGGGCCGTCATTTAACGTACTCGTCCGATGCACGGCGGATATTCAGCGATTGTTAGTAAATCACACCATCTCTGAAAGATCACCCCAGGATCGAACCTGAGGACCTTGCATTGACAGTCTAACTCGCTAACCACTAAGCCATCCGCGGCTATTCCCCACTACTTGAGCAACTATTGTTCATATATATATATTTTTTTAACATTTCATTTTGAGTAAGAAATTTAGACATTTCCGTGATTTTCGGAGCTAAGACTAAGCGGAGAACTGGCCACAAAAATCTTAAGGGGCTGTATAAAAATTGCGTTCTGGGCTGCTCCGTGGCCCCAAAACGGAAGATTGGTTATCTGACACACATAAAATGACCGTAATTTCGTATTTTCTTATTTACGATATTTTTCTATAAACTATAACTAAACAAATTCTCTGCGAGTATGAGAAAACCCAGAAAACTTATCGGGGGGGGGGGGGGGCTTAAAACTTAAAATATGAAATATATAGAATTTCTGGTCCGATCGGGAGATTTTCAGCCATTACAAGCTACAAGTCATCGAACTTGACACATTGCAATTTCAGTACCAAAAGAGTTAAATATCAAGAATTTCTCATTTCTCTTCCGATCGGGAGATCTTCAGCATTTACAAGCTGCAACTCGACAAATTTTCTCAGCGCATGTGCACTCTCTGGAAACCTGACGGCAGCGGGGGGGGGGGGGGGGAATACCAAAAGCGTAAAATATTAAGAATTTCGCATTTTTCTTCCGATTGGGAGATCTTCAGCATTTACAAGCTGCAAGTCGACAAATTTTCTCAGCGCATGTGCACTCTCTGGAAACCTGTCGGCGAGGGGGGAGGGGGGTAATACCAAAAGTGTAAAATATGAAAAATTCCTCGTCCGATCGGGAGATTTTTGGCATTTACAAGCTACAACTCCACACATTGTTTGAAGGCATGTGCCTACTCAGCAAACCTGTGTATGTGAGGGGGGGGGGATACCAAAAGTGTACAATATGAAGAATTTCTCGCCCGATCGGGAGATTTTCAGTATTTTTTACAAGCTGCAACTCGACAAATTTTCTGTTCTGAGCGCATGTGCCTACGCAGCAAACCCGTCCGGGGGGGGGGGGGGGGGGGGGTAATTTAAAAAGTGTAAAATATGAAGAATTTCTCGTCCGATCGGCAGATTTTTGGCATTTACAACTGGACATATTATTTGAGGGTATGTGCCTACTCAGCAAACCTGTGTGTGTGTGGAAGGGGGCATACCAAAAGCGTAAAATATGATGAATTTCTCGTCCGATCAGGAGATTTTCAGCATTTAGCAGCTACAACTCGACACATTATCTGAAGGCATGTGCCTACTCAGTAAACCTGTCGGGGGGGGGGGGGGTTAATACCAAAAGTGTAAAATATGAACTATTTCGTCCGATCTGGAGAATCTCAGCATTTATAAGCTACAACTTGACATATTATCTGAAGGCATGTCGGGGGTTGTAGCTTGCAAATGCTAAAAATCTTCGGATCGGACGAGAAATTCTTCATATTTTACTTACAGTTTTGGTATTAACCCCCCCCCCCCTCGACAGGCTTCCAGAGAGAGTAGGCACATACGCTCAGATAATATGTCGAGTTGTAACTTGTAAATGCTTAAAATCTCCCGATCGGACCAGTAATTCTTCATATCTTACAGTTTTTGTATTAACCCCCCCCCCCCGAAGGGTTTGCAGATTAGGCACATGCCCTCAGATAATGTGTCGAGTTGTACGTAGCTTATAAATGCTGAAAATCTTCCGATCGAACGATAATTTTTTAATTTTTCAGAGTAGTCGCATGCGCTAAGATAATGTGTCGAGTTGTAGCTTGTAAATGATGAAAACCTCCCGATCGGACCAGAAATGCTTTATATTTTACACTTTTGGTAACCCCCTCCTCCTCATAAGTTTCCTGAGTCAGCACAAGCGCTCAGATAATTTGCAGACTTGTAGTTTGAAAACCCTGAAATCTTCTGTTGAAATGTATATATATATATTACGTCATAAACATTTTTTCGAAAAAACTACATTAAATATCGCAATTAAGAAAAAACGAAATTGCGGAAACTTTATAGGACTCAGATAACCAACCTCTGGGGGTCGTGGGCATGAAGCGGTCAAAAACGCAATTTTTATACGACCCCTTAAAATTTTTGTGGCCAGTTCTCCGGGTGGTCAGTTCTCCGGGTGGTCAGTTCTCCGGTGGCCACTTCTCCTACACCCGTTTTATTCCCCATAAAAAGTGCAGTGGCAGAAGAATTGGGGAAGAAGTAATGATTTTTTGCACCGGCTCTTCACAGACTTCCTTCATATATTTGCACAGAATTAATACAATATATCCTATACTTATTCCCGTGAGAGATTTAACTTTTATCCATGTTGATAACTTTTAAAATATAACTTGAAAACTACGTCGTCCATGAACCGGAATCGAATCCGCGTTTCTATCCTAGTATGCTATTGTTACATCATCGGATACAATGTACTTCTAAAAAGGGAAAATTCCACGAGCAGAGTTATCCGTTAACGTAATCATAAATACACCACACTGTGAACACTCAAGAGACGCATATAGCGTATTAAATCCGTTTATTTTTGTGGAGTAGTAAGTACAAAGATTCGCCAAGCTTTCGCATTCCACTGGGAGGCCTTTTGAAGGCATTGGTAGACATAAACATGTGGGGAATTGGAACGCGTAAGGAACAAAGATGATTTTTGAAAATAACGCGGGTGACATCACGAGCATATTACACGAATTTTTATCACGCAATTATATTGTGTGTATAGCGGTGTGTTTCTATCTTTTAATAACGCATGCCAAGCTCTTGGTAGTTCAGCAGAAATTATATCATTGCACGCTAGTCTTCTGGAAAGGATTTCGACTGTTTCCCTGATGGCAGTCTCTTTAAAGTTCATGTATGGGGCAATTCTTCTAATATACTATTCCATAGAGGAGCGGCCGATGAATGCATGACTTCTCTGGCAAGTGATGTATTCTACATGTCCTGGTTGACACTTCCCACGTGATCTTTACATCTGGTGTCCAAGGATCGCTTTGCCATTTCGACATATATCTTTTCCGTGTTGTCAGGATGTACCAAAGGTATATGGCGTGCACACGCGCCTTTTCTTTTTCACACTGTCTCTCCTTGCAACTTGATATTATAATGTGTGCAACTTAATTCTCGGCCGCAGGCACGACACGTTGAGAGCAAATTATCGCAAATCGAATACGTACCACATCAAGGAAATAATCCCCGTCGTGTTGGATACATTTGACCCATCGATCAGGGAGCAGCCGAATGCCACTGAGAAAAAAAGAGGGCTGTTTCAAGATGATAAAGTCATCAATACTTGTGTGGACCTCCTCGAAAGAAGTGAAGTGCGTATCACTCAGGTGATGTTGCAGGGAGCGAAAGAGGTGATAATTCGACGGGGCGAAGTCTGGAGAATACGCCGGGTGGGACAAAATCTCTCATCCCAGGTCGGTGATCGTGTTTAAAGTCGTTTTCGCGGTGTGAGGACGCGCGTTGTCCTGAAGCAACAGGACCGACCTTCTGCCCTTGCCGGTGTATGGCCTTTTCGCCTCCATTGCGTCACTCACATGAATGAGTTGCTGACAATAACGCTCAAAATTGACCGTTTCACCAGGTTTAAGCAACTCATAGTGTACGACACCGGGCTGATCCCACCATATGTACAGCAACAACTTCCTGGCATGGATGTTGTTGCTGTACATATGGCCGATACTGGTGGTAGGCTGAACTGGATAAACCCACGATTTACGCAGCTTAGGATTATCGTAGAGGATCCACTTTTCATCACAAGTCAAAATCTTGTGAAGAAAATCCTTCTTCTTGAATCTGGAGAGCACGGACACAGCAACATCGTAGTGCTTAGACTTCTTCACAGCTTTGAGTTGGTGGGGCACCTAACGGCCCTCCTTGTGAATACGTCCAAGCTTGTGCAGGCGCTTTGCAATGGCTTACCGTGTTACTCCGAGTTCCTGGGCGAGCTCTGACTGTGTGCGTCAGGGATCCGCGTCCAACAGTTGTTCCAGTTCCACATCGTCAACTTTCTGTGGCTGTCCCGGACGTTCTGCATCACGGAGATTGAAATTTCCCTGCTTAAGCCGCTGGAACCATTTCTTACACGTACTGTAGGACACAGTAACCTCACACAAAGCATCACAGATCATTTGCTGGGCTTTCGGGCACTTTTTTCAGCTGAAACGCAAACAGGAGGCAGTGCCTCAAATGTTGCTTCTCGAACGACATTGCTTTTACCGTCAACTCTCGTCCTTTCTGTCACTACAGCTGTGAGAGGTTATGGTTGCCCGGAAAGTTGTTGGATGGCGTTGCAATCAGCCATTATCGCACACAGCTATTTGCATTTGCCGACGTTCTATGATCGCTTGCGGTTAGGGGGCTGATAATTAAGTTGCACACCTAATATATGTGATAACGGGGTCGCGGACTTCACTGCTATCAATTTGTTGTATTTACGTAATAAATTCTTTAACCAATATATAAAGCCTGGAACATACACTGACGGAAAAAAAATATCCCAACACCACGAAAAAATATTTGTAGAGGAATGAAATGGCGGCAATACATTTGTATATTTAACATATTTAATCGATTAAGGTTTCAAGATCACAGCTTAATGTAAGCGCGAGAAGAGCCATTTTAAATGTGAAATGCTGGTACATTAATAACCGGTGTAACTGCCAGAATGCTGAATGCAAGCACGCAAACGTTCATGCATTGTGTCGTACAGGTGCTGGATGTCAGTTTGTGGGATGGAGTTCTATGCCTGTTGCACTTGGTCGGTCAATACAGTGACGGTTAATGCTGGTTGGGTTAGACGCTGGAGTTGTCGTCCAATGATGTCCCATACGTGCTCGATTGGTGAAAGATCTGGTGATCTAGCAGGCCACGGCAACATGTCGACACTCTGTAGAGCATGTTGGGTTACAACAGCGGTATGCGGGGGAGCGTTATCCTGTTGGAACCCCCCCCTGGAATGCTGTTCATGACAGGCAGCACAACAGGTTGAATCACCAGACCGACGTACAACTGTGCCGTCAGGGTGCGTGGGATAACCACAAGAGTGCTCCTGCTGTCATAGGAAATTGCTCCCCAGACCATAACTCCAGGTGTAGGTCCAGTGTGTCTCGGCCGCAGCCAGGTTGGTTGCAGGCGCTCACCTGGCCTCCTTCTAACCAACACACGGCCATCACTGGCACCCAGGCAGAACCGGCTTTCATCAGAAAACACAACAGATCTCCACTCCGTCCTCCAATGAGCTCTAGCTTGACACCACTGACGTCGTAAACGGCAGTGGTTTGGAGTAAGTGGAATGCACGCTACAGGGCGTCTGGCTCGGAGTTGTCCTTCAAGTAACCGATTTGTAACAGTTCGTTGTGTCACTGTGGTGGCAACCGCAGACGCGGTACGATGCGCCACGGCCATACGCCGTGCACGGCGGTCTTCCCTCTCAGTAGTGCCACGTGGCCGGCCGGAACCCGGTCTTCTTGAGGCAGTACCTTCCCTTGACCATCGCTGCCAACAATCATGCACAGTGGTTACATTCCTGCCAAGTCGTTCTGCAATATTGCGGAAAGAAAATCAACCTTCTCGTAGCCCTATTACACGACCTCGTTCAAACTCCGTGAGCTGTTGATAATGGCTTCTTCGTCTTCTTAAAGGCATTCCTGACTAGCATCAACACCCTACGTCGAATCTCAACGATAACTAACGCTCACGAACGTTACAGGGCGTATTTACAGCAAACCTGCTTTGCATGTTCCAAGGGGCGCTACTAGCGCCACACGTATGCGCCGAGCGCGAAATTTGCATAGACGTCATCTTACAGATGTTCTCTCACCGCCTACCAACTGCCGTTTATCTAGCACAACCCTTTCTTGGTGTTGGGAGTTTTTTTTTCGTCAGTGTATGTCATAGATCCTGCATATCTCATCATCATACTAGGTGATTTCGTTATTAATGACATTGCCTTGAAAAATCCTCCCAGTGGAGTGCGAAAGCTTGGCGAATCTTTGTACTTACTACTGCACAAAAATAAACGGATTTAATACGCCATATGCGTCTCTTGAGAGTTATCCGTTATTTTGACTGAGCACGACCAACAAACTGCATATCAAACAGAAAAGTTGTATTTCACTTGAAACAAGTGATCATGCTAAAAGTAAATCATATTTTAAACTCACATGCACCTAAATACGTTATATTTTACTTGATGTCTTTCCAACGACGTGTTCCGCTATTTTACATTTTAAGACACTTCCTGTCCGAAAAGTGAAATTTAAAATGTGACATTTAGCCAAATAAATAACTGTTGGTGCGTATGTGAAAACGCCATGTAGCCTTCAATATTTTCTTTGCTGCAGAACACGTAGGTGTTCAGCGAGAAAACTGTAACTACAGGTCCCATAAAATTACCCAAAGCATGAGTCATTTGCGAACCTCGTGATACTAGGTTTCTCAGAGTGGAACACCGCAGCTGCTGTATTTAGAAGCATGCGAGGTAATTTTAAAAACAAGGAAACTAGCAACACTGGCTATCTTGATCGAGAATGCACATACACTGTAAAAAAACAAGTGGTGTGAATTCACGGAAAATTTCTGAAAATAACGAGCAGCAAAGTTGCCGGTAACTATCGGTCTTTTAGCGGAATTTCCGTTTCTAAAAGTGCCTGTTTCTTTTAACTGCCGTATTTTCACAGCTTTTCCGTAGTCAGTAATTCATTTTCAAGCTTTTCCGTTTTTAGACAGAAATTTCGCAAAATCTAACACGTTGTTCTTTTTTTACGCGAGAGAATTCTTTTTCGCCGGCGGTGGGGATCGAGCGCAGGTCGTTTGGGTTGAAGCCGCGGGTCTTAACCATTGAGCCAGAAAGTCACAGGAAGGTAAGAACTGATTTCGCGATGATTTTTTTTTTTTTTTTTTCAGTAATGCGAGTGATTTAATCATTTTATTTTCTACTGGAGCTTATTATTTTTTTGAATGCGCTCGTAATAATTTTTTTTTCTGTAGGCGGTCTTATTACAAATTACATATTTTTTTCATTGAGATTTTTTTTAAATGTGCAAACGCTGCAAACCTTTTTTTTGTGGGGGAGGGGGAGCTTAATACCTAAAATATAAAATATGAAGAATTCTCTGGTCCGATCGGAAGATTTTCTGTGTTTACAAACACAACTTAACAATTTCTCTATGGTCATGCGCTGAAGAAGGAAACCTGTTAAGCAGGGGGGGGGGGTGTATTACCAAAAATTAGAATATAAAAATTTCTGGTCCGATGGGGAAATTTTCAGCGTTTACAAACTAAAACTCTAAAATTATCCCGGGGGGGGGGGGGGGTAGTACCAAAAATATAAAATATAAAGAATTTCTGGTCTGATCGGGAGATTTTCATCACATATATAATCACTACCTTTAAAGAGCTGTATGCAGAATTTAAACTTAACCAATTTGTTAATGTAGGAGCCTGGAACTCTTATCTCAATTGCTGCATTAAAAATAACCATATCTTGTATAATAATACTCTCTATAAGCAAGTAAACGGTATCCCCATGGGAACGTCAACTTCCACGAGTATTGCAAATCTATTCCTGTTCTTTAAGGAATATAAATTCATTAAAAATCACTCCACCTGCTCCGATAACTACCTTTACACATTTAGATATATTGACGATCTGCTGTGTATTAATAATTCAGAAGTTATAGAGAGTGATTTTGATAGTATCTATCCAAGCTCTCTTAACTTATGTAAAACCAACCACAGCAATCAGGAACTAGAGTTCCTAGACTTAAGCATTAAACTTAACAGAGGTAACCCATCCATTAGCCTCTTTGATAAAAGAGTTAATTTTCCTTTCAAAGTAATTAAATATCTACACTGGAATAATAACATATCAACCAAGGTAATTGAGAATGTACTAATTTCTCAGGTGCTTAGAATTTCAAGAATTTGCAGCAACAATTTGGACTTCAACTACCACATTAATATACTATTAGACAGTTTTCTAGAGAACAAAATTCCTACTTCTTTCATCAAAAGAACTTTAAGAAAAATTATTCTGAATAATAGAGTAAGGTTGGCAGATCTGCTTTAATTTTCTACACAGTTAATAATATGATTCTGACCAATGAAAGCCTTTTTTGGAAGTTGTTCTAGAGGATGTATATTAACTACAAAAAGGAACCTTAGTGCTATGGATAAGAAGGTCCTATTAAAAATTACAAATTAAATAATATAGACAAAATCACAAAAAAAACCCCTTAAAAATCTGTTTATAAAAGAAAATAAAAATAAATATAAAAGAAAACTAGTTATTCACTCACTAGAATAGCTATACTAAAAATAGTAAAACTAACATTAAAATTAATAGGATTCTAAACAGTCTACAGAAGCTCACTAAGGTGATTAAATACATGCAAAGATTATTAAATACACCACTTGTGTATTTCATAATATTTCTCATGTATTCTGGAGAGTTAATTCTGCTCTTTCTGATCATACAGGTCCACATTCTTAATTATATATTTTTTTTCTCTTGTTAAAATCTCCGCGAGTAGGATCTTTCAGTGTGTGGAGGCCTTCAGCCCCACCCACACTGCCCCCAGCGACTAGGGAGTGGCAGGAGTGTTTTGAAGTTTGGGATAAAAGGTCGGCCATCTTTCCTCAAGAAAGGAGGAAGTTCAGTTGCATAAGAGGTAAGCTCTCTTCATTGTCTTTGGGTATTGGAATTTCCAAGTTCAATGATTGAACTTCTTGCTCTTTTTTTCTTTTTTTGCTTTCAGCATTTAGGCACTGGCAAGTATATTAACTTTTTTGCGGATTTTAACTCTTTCTTTTCTGGGTAACTTTGCGCGTTTTTTAGGGAACTAAGGCCAAAACAGCAGGCCGTTTCATTGTTCTTGTAATTTGCGCTGTGTTTTCACTGTAGTTAAGTTCTTAATAACTACTTAATTATGCACTTAAAGCACTTCTGAAATACTCTGTACATATTGCAACTAATTGTTCATGTCATATAACCTTCACAATGCGTTTCTTTAATTAATTATTGTCTTTATTATATTCTCGTTTTTGTGTTGTCAGAAGTTGTGGAGCAGTGGGTTTTTATAATCCAGTCTTCTTTCAAGAATCTGTGTTTTAAAAAAATTAATATCTCCTTTTTTATTGCAATGTTAAGAATTTGTAATACTTTAGTATTGCTATTCAGGTTAAAATTCTCTCTCAGACGAACTTGGTAATTTGTTATTGCTGAACATTATTTCTGATTTATTATGTCACTCTTACAACTTGAGTCTTCTATAATCTTCTTCTTTCTGTTTAATAATAACAGATGAAGAGCATGGGTCGGGCCAGGAAAGTTATGGATGCTAGCTAAATTGTTAACTAAAGCTTGGTCATGCAACTCTGCGGAGGTCATGACATTTATATATATTCTTTAAAATATATATTTTTTAAAATTTTTTTAGGTGGGCTTATTACTTGCATCTATGACTTTGCAGAAACCCATTTCCAAATAGGTCTTTGTGGAAGTGAGAAAATGCAGAGTTTTTGCTGGTCCTTGATAAAGCCAAGGCTCAGTATTCTCGACACTTTCTACATTCAGTTGTTTTATTTTCCTCTTTTTACTCACACCGGTCAATAAATAACCTTTTCTATGTTGTACTTGGTGAGAGTTAAAAAGTTTTTTTTGCTTCAGTCTCTTAATAGAATGTGAATTCTGAATTTTCATAACTACTGCGTTGTGCGTTTTGATCTTCAGGTTATTTTGCGTCTTTCGTTTTAAATTCTAAAGTATTTCTTTTGTTTTCGGCTTTGCTCTTTTGTATATATATATATATATATATGCTGAAGAGCAAAGCCGAAAACAAAGGAAAAACTTTTGAATTTAAAATGAAAGTTGCAAAATAACCTGAAGATCAAAACGCGATATATATATATATACAAAAGAGCAAAGCCGAAAACAAAAGAAATACTTTAGAATTTAAAACGAAAGACGCAAAATAACCTGAAGATCAAAACGCGCAACGCAGCAGTTATGAAAATTCAGAATTCACATTCTATTAAGAAGAGACCGCAGCATAAATAATTTTTGACTCATACCAAGTACAACATAGAAAAAGTTATGTATTTACCGGTGTGAGTAAAAAGAGAAAAAAATAAAACAACTGAATGTAGAAAGTGTCGAGAATACTGAGCCTTGGCTTTATCAAGGACCAGCAAAAACTCTGCATTTTCTCACTTCCACAAAGACCTAGTTGGAAATGGGTTTCTGCAAAGTCATAGATGCAAGAAATAAGCCCACAAAAATTTTTTTTTTTAAATATATATATATGTCATGATCTCCGCAGAGTTGTATGACTTAGCTTTAGTTAACAATTTAGCTTGCATCCATAACTTTCCTGGCCCGACCCATGCTCTTCATCTGTTAAATTCTGAGCAAACCGACTAGGAAAAACTTTTTAGAAATAAGCAGTCCAAGAGATTGCCAAAACTCGAGTATAAACTACACTCCAAAAAGGCAGCAGCCGAAACACACTAAAATAAAAATTAAAAATAAGAGTGAATTGAAAATAAATAAAAAATGAAAAAAGTAATAAATAAATAATAATAAAAAATAATAATAAAACATTTCAACTAGAATTTGCGCATAAGCTGCTAAATAGTAAGTTGAAAGTAGTTATTGAAGAGCAAAGCCGAAAACAAAAGAAAAACTTTTGAATTTAAAATGAAAGTTGCAAAATAACCTGAAGATCAAAACGCGCAACGCAGCAGTTATGAAAATATAATCTCGTATTACTTCATTTTCGATATTATAGATTTCAAAAGAAATTGTTTAATTAATGTGTAAAGTGACACACATAAATAATCAGTACAACAAAGTCAAAGTGACACACATAAATAATCAGTACAACAAAGTCCCTGATCACAAGTAATTTAATTATGCATAAAGTATCTTTGTGTACGTTTTTACATTAACTATATTTGCGTCAATCTCATAAATAATATATTGTCGTTCCATTACTATATTTGTCATAAAACTGTGCGGTCCATTTACACAGCATGTGACAACGAGTGTATCTATTATCCCAGATGTGCCATCGAATAATATACTTCCAGTTGATTCTATTAATAAATGAATATGTATGGGGTACAGGTATTCCAATTTTCAAATCGAGCTGCGGATGGCTTAGTGGTTAGAAATTCAGACTACTAATGGAGGAACCCCAGGTTCAAACCTAGGCTGCTGGGCTTGAAGCTGTTAGCTCTTCGTGGTGTGGCACCCAGAATGTACTCAAAAATGAGTACATTTTGCTTATTTCTAAGTACCAAATTTTAACAGTGAAGTAATTACTATATGTATATAATAATTACTTCTTCAAACATTTCAAGAATAAACTTTCTCCTGCTAAACGAGGGGGGGGGGCGAAATTTCAAACTATTGCAAATTAGACTACGCCACAACATCTCATTCTGATAATAGTCAATCACGAAATATAGATAAACTAGACGAAACACGTCGGAATCTACGGTTAGTTTTTTTTTTTTTTTTTTTTTTTTTAAAAGAGTAAACTCATATAAAACAACAAATGTAAACTTAAACTTTATGTGATTGGCAAATTCATTTAACTACTTCAGTAAAGACAATAGTCCAGGTTCGTGATCTGTTTTCTTTTTTTTTTTTTTTGACTGAAATTTTAACGACCACCGTGAGCAACTCAATGGGCTATAAGCAGTCGCCCGTCCCTAATTTCGGGTCACTGGTCCCAGGGAAGGGAGAGAACCAGTGCCGTAAGACAAACACAACATCCATGCCTCACCGGGATTCAAACCCGGACTCTTCACCAACGAATCATCATAAGCCTGCGCCACCGGGGCGGTCAGGTTCGTGATGAGCTTCACGACTGCGCCCTTTTCAGTCGTAAAATGTGAGGCGGAAGTCCACTCATCTTGATCGTGTGAAAAAATTCAACTGGATAGCGCACTCTTTCACTCTCATATTCAGTCACAACTGTGTTTGTAAATGATGTTGGAATGAGATTTGCGTTGCAAATACTCTTCGTTCTCTCTTGTCTGAGACATATAGTTGCGACCCATCGATCGCTCACGTATTCCAGTAAGGCTCTTAAGCTTTTTTTTTTCTTTTTTTTTTTTTTTTTTTTTTTTTCTGCGGGAGAGATATTTTGTTAAGGGTAAGTATGCAATAAAGTATTTACTTACTTTAGGACTGATCATAGAACACCATGCACACACCAAGTCTGAAACTGAACTGTGCGCTTGATGTAGATCAAGGCTGCACGCTTCTCCCATAGACTTTACATGGGAACTTTGCCGCCCGCCACCATGGTAAGACCTTTATTTTGATACCTGAACCATATTTTTACATTTAGCCGTTCTCTCGAAATAGGACTCACAGTAAAAAAAAACTTATGGAATTAATATATAGATAATCATCTAAATGCTGCCACATAAGTGGAAACTAAGTCAAAATGTGAAGTTTATGCAAATTTTCTATGAAGATTATTTTGTTTTCACCAACAGAACTTTCAGAATAGAGCAGCACACTGTAAAAAAATTTTGGAAATTCACTGGCCATTGTCCTTCATTTCTTTCATGAATTAAAGAAACACCTTTCTGATTCAACTTTTTTCGTGAAATGACTGGGAAACTCTGAATTTCACAGATTTACAGTTCGTGAATTGACAGAAATGCTCTTGGACATCTTTCTCCGTTTATTCACGGAAAACTGCAGTTTTCGAAAGGTGTTTTCAGAAAGATTCTGAATTTTCAAAGCATCTTTCCATGATTCTGTTCGTATATTGCCAGAGAACTTCTTCTGTACCATGTGACGGAAACTTCTGGTGTTAAAAGCTGTTCGCGGGAGAATATGAATTTAATAAAGGGGCAGCATAAAAAATGCATTTCTTTTTTCGTGTCTATTTGCATGTACGACCTGGGGGTGCGGGCTCATACAAGAATCATACTTTTTATTTCACCGGTCCATTTCCCCATATCTGTAAAATAGCTTTTTCTTCGTCTTTCTCCAGCTTTCCATCATTTCCTAATAATTTCTTGTAAAATGTATAAATGACACCTTTATGAACACTCCACCAGTTTTTTTTGCAAAATCGTTTGCCATGAATTTTTTTCCATAGTTTACAAAATGCACCACCTTTGTTTTTATCTTCGTACATCCATGGATATTTTTTCTCCCAAGCCTTATTATAGAACCGCCTTTCTTTTCCTTTACTGGGCATGCTCTCAGCTGAAATTCCGGTTGACGTTGATGCTAATGAAGTGAATTCTTCCGATAGTGTTGAAACATTTTTCAATTCTGATTCCTTGGGTTCAGACAAAGTTCACTGAATATTAACAGAAGATGTCATAGACGACTACGCAAATTTCCTTTTGGTAGACATCGTTGTTCACTATAAAATCACAGGCTTTATTTAGACCACTAGTCAAAATATGGAATCTTTCCCAAGCAATAACGATAAAAAAATAACAATAAAAAAAAAAAACCTAAGTTGTTTTGCCGTCCCGATTCCAGCCGACTATTTTAAATTGAGATCTTCACACCAGCCAATGTAAAAAACGCCGTTCGTTTAGCATTGCGATGTGTGACTTACTGATAACTTCGGTCTCCCTGAGGTGGAGTGAACATCTTGGTTATTAGGGGCAGCATCCCAGCAAAAACAGTCTTGTTGGGCCAGCACTGCAAGCAATGGCCCAGCACGATGTTGCCGCTACCGAACCGTCAATAAAATGTTCTGGCGGCCAACAAAAGGGCCAGCAGTTCAGGCCAACAGCTTGCACCCCCATCAGTTATCCAACACAGGCAATAGCTGCCACAAGTGGCCCTTCAGCGGCCCTGCAAGCACGTGCCAGAATTTATGACTAGCCTAATGTGGTCCGCTAGTTTGCCGGCAGTGACAGCCGGCAACCACGTAACGTAACTGATGGCTTGCCGAATCTGTAACGTACCAGGAGATGTGACGTACCTGCCAGAAGGACGCACACGACATAAAGGCAGATAGGAATCAGAATAAAACGTCCGTGTAGCTCAATTGGTAGAGCAACTTATTCCGGAATGAGGGGACCCGGCCGGGTTCGAATCCTGGCGCGGATAAAAATGACGGAGAAATTTACTTCGTTATAATGGCGCCCGAACTATCCGGATGACCCGACCGTTCAAAATCTCGCAATGGTGTGATGTTATTTCCACACCGCGAGATAGGAAAAATAAGAAAATCCCTTCTCCAGCACTTCAGAAAAAAAAAAAATATATATATATATATATATAAGGGGGAGATGATGTAACGTACCAGGAGATGTGACGTATCTGCCAGAAGGACGCACACGACATAAAGGCAGATAGGAATCAGAATAAAACGTCCGCGTAGCTCAATTGGTAGAGTGACTTGTTCCGGAATGAGGGGATCCGGGTTCGAATCCTGGCGCGGATAAAAATGACGGAGAAATTTACTTCGTTATAAATCTTGTCCGCCAATTTCTCAGTAGTAGCCATAAAAAAAAAAAAAAAAAGAAACAAGAATGACCGCAGTTTCCCCAAAGCTACATTTGTTTCAAGCGGTTTAAAATTTTTCTTTTTATTCATCCACTCCATTCCAGGAACTGTTATTCATGGGAATGGAGTGGATGTATCTCATAACTCTAATATAGTATTTCACGGCTTAATCTGATATCTTCGTCGACGTGGCATTTCATTAGGAAATTAATTCGCCTCTCTACATATGGCTTTTTTTTCTTAACATCCACTAAAATAACACGATGGTGATATAGCGTCGTCTTCAACTAACTGGTGCCATGAGAGACACAGCAAGTGTTGCTTCTGCCCATGCGCAGTCCCGTTGCTTCCACCTGGTGTTGGGGTTGCATCGGTTGCCAGCTACGGGTCACTAGTGGCACTTGCTTGGATGCTCACGATTCACGGCGATACTGCAGGGCCATCAATGGCTCGCAAACTGATAGCGCTGCCACCAACGGACCGCTACCGGGCCGTGAGCGGTAGACTTCAGCCAGCAGTGATCCGTAACTGCCAGCTGGTGGCCAGCAGTTTCCCAGCCCTTGTGTACTTTACACTGGTGGCCAGCAGTTTCCCAGCAGATTCCGTACTTTACTTCGGATTCAGGGTGTGGGTGCTGGTTTCGGCAGGCTAGAAATTCTTATTTATTAAAATGCATTCAACACATTCCTGACCCTGAATCGCGATTCAGTAACTATGAATTATTACTAGTCTACTTATTATATTTTGAAGAACGGCATGCATCTTGATACACTTTTTAGGCAAAATAAACTTAATTAGCTTGAACAACTATTAAAAAAATGTAATTGGAGAAATATTTGTAGATCAAAAGAAACGAAACTTTTTATTTTCATTATAACCTGAATTTATTAGCATTAGCTCGATAACGTAAAATGTATTAGGGGGGGGGCGACGGTCGTTTACGAGGGACATTTAGTTCCCTGTATGCATGCCTGAAAGAAACACTGCAGGCATATATATATCGTGACGACTGACGAGAGGGAATATTCCTGTGTAAAGTGCGATAGCATGAAAGAGACTCAACGCGATATTTTTTTCTTTGGTTGGAGGTTTAACGACCACCGTGAGCAACTCAATGGGCTATTAGCAGTTGCCCGTCCCTAATTTAGGGCCACTGGCTCCAGGGAAGGGAAAGTGCCAGTGCCGTAAGACAAACACAACATCCATGCCTCACCGGGATTCCAACCCGGACCCCATTCGGACGAATGATCAGAAGCCATCGCTTAGACCACTGCGCCACCAGGGCGGCGCGAATATTTCCATTTCCCAAGGAAGCTAGCCGCTGTTATATTCAATTATTTGAAACGTTATAATCATAGGAATAATCATATGTTATAAACAAATATTTAACCAATTCACCATAGTTATCTTCAAACGTTAATCGGTACCAACGTCACATTCCAATACGGAACACGTTTTAAAGTTATGAACAATGGCACACGTGTTAATGCTATTAACTGGAACACGTGTTACTGTCATCAATGTTAAATACAAGGTGTTAATTTTATTGTTATATTTATTATTATGAACAAATTATAGGTGCATCAATTACAGATCATTTACCGATTAAATTTACTTTATCGTGCCTTTTTATAACTATGGGACTTTTGTTCTACAGTGATCGTATATGGACAAAAACGTGCCCCTTATATGTACTGGCATATAATAAAGCACGGCGTTGTGATTCACCTTTATCCCGTCACTGGAATGGTGGGGGAGAAAAGGTGCCGCTCGTGAAAGAAATCAGAAACATAAACACATATCTTAGTTTACACATACCTTAACTTATATCTTGTGTGGTTATAAGGAAAACAAACAGGAATCTTATGTGGAAGTAATCAAAATAGTTTAATACGAGAGAATTAGGAACACTAAGGTACCACGTGCGTGGGTGCAGCCGTTAACAATACCTTACACATAAAATTCACTCTTATTACGATTTTTCTCTATAACGTCTCCGATCATTTCTGCATACATCTATCTATATATATAAGTGCAAAGCTTAGTGATTCATTTTCTTCCAGTTCCTTTTCTCCTATGCTTTACCTAAATGTTTTACCTAGCTAACTGGGTTTTCATTGTTTTATCATGACCAATACACACGCCACGTGCTCCAAATAGGGTTATGAATTAATTTAAGCAAGTACATGCAATAACAGGGAAAAGGAAAAATAACTTAACTGGTATTTCCATATGTCTTTCAGGTTTTCAATCCAAATCTTTATCCAATTGTCAGCGCTGGCAGTACTTCATCTATCTCTCGTCACATCGCTCGACGATCCGCTATCCACGTCTGTGTTTCGCTGCTCCTCGAACTCAACTCACTCGCACCTTGCCCGCTGATTCCAAGGTCACTTGACCTTCTGAGTGGTTCATCTATTCCGTCCGGGGAACGTCACTTCGCTCCCTTCTTGGGAACTGACCCTTCAACTTTTCCGACCCCCTATATCCCCTGGGGCCTAAGTATCGTCTCAAGGCTTGATATTGCCTCTCGCTATCCCCTGGGGCTATCTATGCACGTGCATGTTGGACTAAATTTATTTTAAATAATTTTATTTCCAACATTCCTCCCTTACCAGATGTAATCTTTATGGGGGGGGGCCAAAAGGAATGCTGGTGGGAAAAACTACACGCACGGATAGACTACTCCATCCTTACCTAGTAATCCTCTATCTTTTTCCTCATGTGCACTTATATATACATATAGCAATGAAATTATATAAAATATTCATAATCACACATATACACAGTACACTTTTCAAACACAAAAATTAATTAACTGTTACGGTCCTGCACCCACAATACATATCTATAAAATATCAATTCAGTGATACTGCTGGCATCTGAAGCTTACATGCACGTGTCGTTTAGTACACTTTGAGCTGTTGCTGACCAAGTATCAGTAACACATTTAACTGCCAACCGCTTTTCCGCTTGTTTGTTTGCTTTTATATTCAATTTTTTTTTATTGTCATTGTCCACGTCCACCGATTCTTGAGTTTTATTGTTTAACTTAATTTTTTTTTTTCCTGGTGGAAAGTAAGACAAGGTGAAATTGTTCGATTTACGTTCAGCTCTGCGATTCACACAATTCACACAACAAGTTATCTGACATCAAACCAATATCACTGGCAGTTCGCAATATTTGGAGAACATTGTCACCTGATTTGTACTTTTTATATGCTGGTAATAAAATTAGCTGTAGAACACTTAGCTCTGTACGTATATGTTTATCTAAGTATTATTCGTCCACAGTCACCTATATCATGGGTTATTCACCAAGGTCTCTTTGACCCTGGAACACAATAACAGCAAAATCATTTCACCTGTGTTTTATTCATCTCGGCATGCGCCCTCATTGACACTGTCCTTTGTGCTTTTAAACACCACACCGCTCATCGGCCATACCGTTTTCACTACCTGTTGACCACATAGCACAACAAAGTCTTCGCTGTCAATGTAGCACTTTATTTAGTCTGTAGGTCATCCACATGAAAAAAAAATGCGTTGCATTCACAGTAATTACGACCGTCCTTGGATACACCAGCACGCTTACATTACGCATGCCACGTGCGATCCGTTCATTATTTTCAAAAGCTTGCATCATTACTTGAATATCCTCCTGTTGTTTGAGTTTGGGAAAAGAAAACGGTGTTTCAATCACTGTTGCACTTTAGTTCCCGTAGGAAGCATGGTTCTTTTCGTTCACCAACACGTGGTTCTTTTCGTTCACCAACACGTGGTTCTTTTTGTTCACCAACACGTGATTCTTTTTGTTCACCAACACGTGATTCTTTTTGTCCACCAACACGTGATTCTTTTTGTTTACCAACACGTGGTTCTTTTTGTTCACCAACACGTGATTCTTTCTGTTCACCACCACATGGAACACACTGACTTTACTCACACTTTGATTTATTTTTTTTTTCTTCTATAACCTTCTCTCTTCCCCTGATTACGCACTGTACCGCTCTGTCATTACCCAGACTAGACGCGGCAGTGTGATCCGTCAATCCAAACAAAGTCAACTACCCAGTGGTTTAATTTTCATTTACCCTTATCTACATTCATTATCATTATTATTTTTTTTCAGAATAGCTGTATATCTAATATCTTAGATTTACACTATTCTTTCCTTCCCAAGCAAAGATAGATCCGCGCAGCCCAACTTAAACAATACCGACCTACTGCACCTAAACATTATTAACATTAATATCTAAAATTACACTGGCCAATATCACTATTAAATTTTTATTTGACGAAATTTACGTGCATACACCTCCACAAGAGATAACCAAGTGTTCCTGGGGGAAATATTCTGATAGAACATAACGTTAGTTAACCAGTTAAGAATTTTTTTTTTTTTTTTTTTACACACCTTTCTATGCACTAACCACACACAGACTTGAAACATACTTGAAATACGGAATGGAAAATAATAATACCCGAACTCGAGAAAATTTTATACATATATATTACACAAAATACTAGTGAATTTTCCACCTTTTGCTTTAATATTAAGAGATATATGCTAATCCTATAATAAAACATTCTGACTTACTAACTTCCGTTTAAAATGCCTTCTAACTACAATAATGAATTACTAAATCTATCAAATAAATGTAATAAAGATCCGAATTAGATTTGCTACTGGAATTGGGGCTGCGGGGAGGGAGGGGGTGGTGGTAAATGAAATAAACTGCAGCTCTTCTATTGCTTTGCACCTTTCTGTCTCGAACAAGATTTGCTTGGCTGCTTTAACTTAAAAGGATCTTTATCGTCCTGTACTCCTAATAACTGTGAAAGATCAAATGGCGATTCTGCAGTTTGTTCTTCACATTTTTCGTTAAGTGGATTATGAGGATTTGCGAACGACTGTGAGGAAGAACGAACTGGATTCGTTACTGACTTCTTCTCTTTACTGTTCTTCACCATCTGAGGGGATTCTAAGTTGTCTTTTTCATTTTTACGTTGCTTATGTACAATTTCTGTAGTGGATTCAGCTGTTGAGATTTTATCTACGCATGCTTTGCTCTTACTTCGGGAATCAACTATTGTCAAAACCTGGACCTTCTCTTGAGCCTCTTCATTTTGAGTAACACGTGGCTTTGGGGAACTTTGAGCACGCTGGTGTCTATTATACTTATTGTAAAAATGCCTACCCTGACTAGGTCTTGAGGGAAATGGATTTCTGTAATTATTTTTCCCTCTGCAAAATCTCACTTTGTGGCCTACAGCTCCACATCCAAAACAACGGAGGTTGTCATAAGCCTGACGTTGTTTCTGATTTGTTACGTAATGTGGTCTAGCATTCCTATTTGTTTGATCAAAATGCTTATTCTGCTCTAACGGAAAACTTCTATGTCTCTGGATGTGGAACGTATTGACAACTGCA
This sequence comes from Macrothele yani, assembly GCA_039090855.1. Lineage (NCBI taxonomy): Eukaryota > Metazoa > Arthropoda > Arachnida > Araneae > Macrothelidae > Macrothele > Macrothele yani. The sequence continues at coordinate 41,767,176 of CM077028.1, forward strand.
GTGTTTACATTTCCCTGGTTGTTATTCCTGTTTTGTCTCTGGTACAAATTTCCGCGAGGATTAAAATGACCCGCGCCATTTGTATCCCGCGCTCCGTGACCTGAAGATTGGGGGACACGAAACGGGGCTCTATCTCCCTGTCTTTGGTTTCCAAAATTATTTGATTGCTGATTACATCTGCTAACTGGGTGTCCTAATGCACCACATCCGAAACATCTGACATTAACAAAATTTCGCCTAGCCTTATATCTGGAATTCTCATAATTTTGACTTTCATTAATTTTTGATTGCAATTTTGATAGCTCATTCTCGGCTTTCATTAATCTTTCACTCATTTGTTGTGATTCTTCTCGTAAGGTACTGATAAGTGCATTTTGTTGCACGATGTATTGCTGAAACATGGGACAAGGTTCTGAAATACCATTAGCATCGCCTGGGGCGCTTTCTCGAGGGATTTGATCTGCATCATCGGCAGAATTGACACTCTTTGTGATGATATGTCGATTTGCCTCAGCAAGCAGTGCATCTTGTACTGCTTGATCGAAATTTTCAGGCCCTTTCGAAAGTACCTCTGTTTGAATACTTCTTTCCACACCTGCTAAAAATTGTGATAACATAATTGAATCAACCAGTGCCTTAACCTGCTCATCCCCTGAGACCGGTGCGCCAAGATAAGAATGCGCTGATCCTCTTAGACGTGATTCATACTGGGCGACCGACTCTTCTGGTCTTTGATTGCAAGAATTAAAATTTTGTATTGCCACTACTAGAGGTTGGTTATTGGCAAACCTTTTTATCACTGCTGATTTAAACATCTTGTAATCATCAAGCTGTCTAACATGGGGAGATTCACTCAAAAATCCTAAAGCTGCTTGCGTCATGCGAGCTTTTGCTACAAAAATTTTTACTTTTTCTGACCAATTAGTGACTGATTCTAATCCCTCTATTGCTTCGAACAAGAAACAAGCTGGAATAAGCTTATCGTTTCCAGAGAATTCGGGAATCAGGGGAAGTACTGATGCAATAAATTGCAACTCCTGCATGGAATCTTGAACGGAGGAGCCTGACATTTTTAATAGAAGTTTAATACCTAAGTTATACACTAATACCAATTAAAATAATGCCTTCATCCCTACAACATGCAATTGCTTTTTTACCTAACTCTTAGTAATGAAGTTGTCAAAATAACACCTTAAGAAAACAATTGCATGATGCATACAACAAAAGAAAATAATGAACTGCTACACATGAAGAAAAGAAAACCCATTCAATCCGTACTGCGACGGGGAAAAATACGTGACAGCACGAATGGCTCAAAAGTCACGGCACCAATGTTATATTCAATTATTTGAAACGTTATAATCATAGGAATAATCATATGTTATAAACAAATATTTAACCAATTCACCATAGTTATCTTCAAACGTTAATCGGTACCAACGTCACATTCCAATACGGAACACGTTTTAAAGTTATGAACAATGGCACACGTGTTAATGCTATTAACTGGAACACGTGTTACTGTCATCAATGTTAAATACAAGGTGTTAATTTTATTGTTATATTTATTATTATGAACAAATTATAGGTGCATCAATTACAGATCATTTACCGATTAAATTTACTTTATCGTGCCTTTTTATAACTATGGGACTTTTGTTCTACAGTGATCGTATATGGACAAAAACGTGCCCCTTATATGTACTGGCATATAATAAAGCACGGCGTTGTGATTCACCTTTATCCCGTCACTGGAATGGTGGGGGAGAAAAGGTGCCGCTCGTGAAAGAAATCAGAAACATAAACACATATCTTAGTTTACACATACCTTAACTTATATCTTGTGTGGTTATAAGGAAAACAAACAGGAATCTTATGTGGAAGTAATCAAAATAGTTTAATACGAGAGAATTAGGAACACTAAGGTACCACGTGCGTGGGTGCAGCCGTTAACAATACCTTACACATAAAATTCACTCTTATTACGATTTTTCTCTATAACGTCTCCGATCATTTCTGCATACATCTATCTATATATATAAGTGCAAAGCTTAGTGATTCATTTTTCTTCCAGTTCCTTTTCTCCTATGCTTTACCTAAATGTTTTACCTAGCTAACTGGGTTTTCATTGTTTTATCATGACCAATACACACGCCACGTGCTCCAAATAGGGTTATGAATTAATTTAAGCAAGTACATGCAATAACAGGGAAAAGGAAAAATAACTTAACTGGTATTTCCATATGTCTTTCAGGTTTTCAATCCAAATCTTTATCCAATTGTCAGCGCTGGCAGTACTTCATCTATCTCTCGTCACATCGCTCGACGATCCGCTATCCACGTCTGTGTTTCGCTGCTCCTCGAACTCAACTCACTCGCACCTTGCCCGCTGATTCCAAGGTCACTTGACCTTCTGAGTGGTTCATCTATTCCGTCCGGGGAACGTCACTTCGCTCCCTTCTTGGGAACTGACCCTTCAACTTTTCCGACCCCCTATATCCCCTGGGGCCTAAGTATCGTCTCAAGGCTTGAGATTGCCTCTCGCTATCCCCTGGGGCTATCTATGCACGTGCATGTTGGACTAAATTTATTTTAAATAATTTTATTTCCAACACCGCCCCGGTGACGCAGTGGTCTAAACGATGGCCTCTGATCATTCGTCCGAACGGGGTCCGGGTTCGAATCCCGGTAAGGCATGGGTGTTGTGTTTGCTTTACGGCACTGGCTCTCTCCCTTCCCTGGAACCAGTGACCCTAAATTAGGGACGGGTGATTGCTTATAGCCCATTAAGTTGCTCACGGTGGTCGTTAAACCTCAAAAAAAAAAAAAAAAAAAGGAAGCTAACATAATGTATCATTGCTTATAGTAACGAGAGGCTCGTCGTGCATCCTGCCGCCACGGTGGCTCAGTGGTCTAAGCGCTACTTTTTGACCATTTATCCGAGATAAGTCAGGGTTCAAATCCCGGTGAGGCATGGATGTTTTGTCTTACGGTACCGGTTTTCTCCCTTCCCCGGAACCAGCGACCCTACATTAGAGACGGGAGACTGCTTATAGCTCACAGCGGTTGTTAAACCGCGAAAAAAAGAAAAGAAAAAGTACTAGGCGGTGTATATAATTTTTATACTTAATTTATACCGCTGGCCGCCAAATAGAAGCTTTTGATTCGGGAGTTGTGCTTGCTGATTTAGAACACCTTTTGATTAAACAAAAAATAAATAATGTATGTATAACTAACTATTTTTGCATTAAATATACTTTTTTTCATTTTTTGTAAGATTAAACACAACAAAAGATTTCTTAATGGCGTTTCAAGTTTTTAAGTGGTGATTATCTGGGAAAACGGAATACAAGTACGCGTGGTTGCGGTTAAGGCAGGTGCGTGTTTAGCAAAACCGCCTGTGCGCCTGCTTCATAGTTTGACGAGCGAACACGCGCCCACGTCATAACTAAGAGCTTTTCTATCTCATTGCAATATCGAAGCATCGTTCTTACTTAACTGACGTCGATTGTTACGAGCAGACGTATCGAATCATTCCCACGCTGCAGGGGGTTTTTCGGTTCTGAACTCCAAGAGCTTGTCGAATGGCTCATCAGTAAATGGACTTTCAAGTATCATGGCGGCACCCGTAGCACTACAACACACCAGTCAGTTCCATTCACTGTCTTCCCACCCCTTCCGTGGCTCCCTCATCAGCTCCGGGGAGAGCAGCACAACTTCTGGTTCACCCCCGCGCGCGCCTTCCCCTTTGCCCTCTCCTGCATCATAAACCAGAGAGATTAAAATTCCCGGGCTCTAAACATATTCTTCTGTCAACTCACGTGTCCCCTGACACATCTCTTCCGGGCACGTGCTGCATCCAGGCGACTGTCTGCTCTTCTTTTGTTTTTTAATTGAGTACAGATTGAGTGACAATGGGATGAGGGATTGGAACTTCAATACGCTGTGAAGCCGCTCCCCCGACACTCGTTCTATGTGTCTAGTTGGATCTCCCCTTCCATCCCCTGTTCTATTCTAGCGTCTGCAAAAATTAAGCGCTGTTTTCACCGGAACAAAGGAGAACTCTTACCTTGTTAAACTGGAAGAAGGTTTCTTTGCAGGGATATTCCTAATGGCAAAACAATATCATTTTATTTCCGTTTTACGCCAGAAATACTGGCATCTAACCTATTGTAAGGGTGCAGGGCAACTCGCAGAATTTTTAAATACGAGGAGGCGATTCTTCACCATTGAATGTGTTACAAAGACATCACTTTTGAGTTACAAAGACATCATGGAGTAAGAAATTTAGTAGAATAAAAAGGAAGAAATGAAGAAAGAAAGAAAGAACGGAACAAACATCATGGTTGAAGATAGTAACTGAACTTGTTCTGCCTTCATGCTGATAAAATAAAGTGAGATGATATCTTTGCTGCGATAAGTTGTTCAATTCGATCAGATCAGATCATATGTAGAGGATTTTAGGAAGGAAGTGCCTGACCCCAGGTCTTAAAAACCCTTGGAAATAGGAAGCTAGGAGATTTGGGATAGAGTGTCCGATAGGAAAGTGACACGAAAGTGAGATAGAAAGGGGGAGGAAGATCGACGATCTTATTTATTACCGAGGTAGGCCGCTTGGCGGAAGACCGCCACACAGGAAAACTGCCACACATCTTTCAGCAACTTAGAAAACTGCCACACATCGGAAAACCGCCACACAGGAAAACTGCAGCACGCTTTACATTAAGGGTCCAGGCACAAACTACTATTACTCCGAGGAACACTTTGAATGTGTGGCAGTTTTCAAAGTTTTTTTCGAATTATGTGTGGCAGTTTCCCATGGTGCCTTACGATGGGAAGGAGCTCTTTTGTTTGTCTGAATTTTCATGTCGGTTCATACTTAGGGCAACTGGCTTCAGAAGTTCGAGGGGTGGAGGGGGGGGGGGGGGTATAAAGATTGCCGTTTCCTGTCGTATATTGAGAATTGAATTGGGAACTCCAAACAAATTTCGAGAAAACGTTCTATGTAAGCCAAGCGAAAATTGTTGTGTTCAGGAAAGGAAAACAAGGTGGGATTTTTTAATAACGCTGCACTTTTACTTAGACACTAAATATTTACATAACATGTCAAATTTGCAATATTTTTCCTACTTAATTAATTCATAGGCCCTACACCTTGGTCTTTTTAACAGCTTTTAATACATCGACTTCATATTCATAACGCTTACGTATCAAACCAAGTCAGTAGCATTGCGCTTTTACTTAGGCACTAAATATTAAAGTCATAGGCCATAGGCATAGGCCGTTTTAACAGTTTTTATTCTACCAGTGTCATATTCACAGCGTTTACACATCAAATCAAGTTAATAATATTGCGCTTTCATTTAGGTACGAAATATTTATTCACAGGCCCTAGGGTTAGGCTCTTTTACCAGTTTTTATTATACCAATGCCATATTCATAACGTTTAAGCAGAAAATCAAGTTAATAACATTGGGCGTTTACTTAGGCACGAAATATTAATTCATAGGCGCCAGGCCTAGGCCTTTTTAATAGTTTTTACTTTATCACTGCCATATTCAAAACGTTTACACATCAAATCAAGTTAATAATATTACGCTTTAACTCGGGCACGAAATATTAATTCATAGGCCCAGACCTAGGGCTTATGAACGAATATTTCGTGCCTAAGTAAGAGAGAAATATTATTACATTTTTTTATTTTTTTGTGTGTAATCGTTGTGAATATGGCATTGATAGAGTAAAAGCTATTAACAAGGCCTAGGCCTAGGGCCAATGAATTAATATTTCGTGCCTAAGTAAAAGCGCAATATTATTACATTTATTTGTTGTGTAAACATTGTGAATATGGCATTGACAAAGTAAAAACTACTAAAAAGGTCTAGCGACTATGAATTAATATTTCGTGTCTAAGTAAACCCCAATATTATTAACTTGGTTTGCTGTGTAAACGTTGTGAATATGGCATTGGTAGAATGAAAACTGACAAAAAGGCCTAAGCCTAGGGCCTATGAATTAATATTTCCTGCCTAAGTAAAAGCGCAATACTATTATATTTATTTGTTGTGTAAACGTTGTGAATATGACAGTGACAAAGTAAAAACTATTAAAAAGGCCTAGGCCTAGGGCCTATAAATTAATATTTCGTGCCTAAGAAAAGGCCCAATATTATTAACTTGATTTTCTGTGTAAACGTTGTGAATATGGCATTGGTAGAATAAAAACTAGTAAAAGGGCCTAGGCTTAGGGCCTGTGAATAAATGTTTCGTGCCTAAATAAAAGCGCAATATTATTAACTTGATTTAATGTGTAAACGTTGTGAATATGACACTGGTAGAATAAAAACTGTTAAAAAAGCCTATGCCTGTGACCTATGACTTTAATATTTAGTGCCTAAGTAAAAGCGCAATGCTATTGACTTGATTTGATACGTAAGCGTTATGAATATGAAGTCGGCGGATTAAAAGCTGTTAAAAAGACCGAGGTGTAGGGCGTATGAATTAATTAGGTAAAAGAAAAATATTACAAATTTGACATGTTATGTAAATACACTGGAGGAAAGTGAAAAAAGAACACCAAGAAGGAGACGTCTGATACCAACGAAATTTATACAGCATAATAACGGAATACAGAGGATAACGTGATCAAAACATTATGGCAAAATACAGCTGTATTTGCTGGTAAACTGAACAAGAAAGATGACACCGAATTTTCGGGTGTAATAAGCACGTCTTTTGAATCCGTTCTGACGCGAATTAAATTTATCAAAGCTGTTCAAAGTCAATGGAACCGGTATGGAAAACATTAGATCTGACGGAAGAAAGAAGTTTTTCAATCGGGTTTTTTAATCCCTCAGATATTGCTGTAAACGAAATCGTGAGCTTACGAACTCTTAGAAACAGAGATATCGACAAAAATAAGATGTGACTTTACGTCCCCTGGAGGCAGAACCATGCATTATTTTAGGAAGAAAGTATTCTCAAAATGTTTATACATACAAGCGGTATCGGTCGAAGAAAAAAAAATTAGTCGAGTTTTCAGGAGCCCAGATTTTGCAACAAATACTTCAGAAAAAGAAATTAACACTTATGATTGGATTTTTTTTTATTGGAGATTTTTAACGACCACCGTGAGCAACTCAATGGGATATAAGCAGTCGCCGTCCCTAATTTAGGGTCACTGGTTCCAGGGAAGGGAGAGAGTCAGTGCCGTAAGACGAACACAACATTCATGCCTCACCGGGATTCGAACCCGGACCCCGTTCCGACGAATGATCAGCGGCCATCGCTTAGACCACTGCTCCACCGAGGTGGCTAACACTTATGACCCCTGGTGGCTAAACCATTCTTTACCAAACATTAGAAATTATGTGAAAAATATTTTCCATCAGGTCTTGTATACGATACAGTAAGAATTTTTCAAATCAGAGATTTAGGAGCAGAAATAACGCAGAAAACGCAATTTACCTTTGTGCCCCCTAGCGGAAAGTCTGTGATTTACTTGAAAATTTTGAGTTTATAGGAAAAACATTTCGCATCGGAAACACTATCCCACAAAGAAGGAATTTTTCAAATCGTACTATTAGAAGTAAAGATATTGACAAAAATAAGATATACATCTACGCCCTCTGGCGTAGAAACCATGCATTTTTTCAAGAAGAAAATTTTCCTAAAAGGTTTGTCGACATGAATAGTATCGGTCAACAAACGACTTTTTTTTCAATCCAGATTTTAGAAGCTCATATTTTGATGCAAATACAACAGAAGCGGAAATTAAGACATACGCCACCTAGTGGCCAAACTATTTCTTACAAAAATTAGAAAATATGTGCAAGCGATTTCCTATCAGTGTTGCATCACTCGGGAGCGAGTGCGCACCTTTTCACTGTATTGGAAATTGAGAAGTAATCGGAAAAGCGGAAAAGAAATGGAAAAAAAAAAATTAATCAAATGAATGGGAGAGATTTTGGGGAGCTGGTGTAAGAATTATTAAAATAAGGATTTTATAAACCACGCTCTTCAGACGCTCTGCATTTCGCAATTTAATTTTCCCCTTAGCTTTTCTTCCGTGGGTTCGCGCCTAGGAAGGTCAGGAAAGTACCGCTCTTCCCCTTCACCCCCACCCCACCCTCTCTCTCTTTCTCTCAGAGTCGAAGGGTTTCCAGCAGTCCGCTTGCTGTGGCATGGGACCGCGGGGCATCCTTTCCCTAACTGCTACGAGCCAGCAATATTGGGTAAGACATAGTAATTCAAATCAGAGAAATAGCGGGTAGACATTTTATTGGAGCTCGGCGCCAGTCGTCTTGAGATTTGATGCACCAGGTCTGGAAGAAAGAATAGCTTGACGCCAGGCCAAGGAATACTATAGCAGTTTTATGATAGTAAGATTTACGACCTCAGAGATCCGTAGGCAACGAAGTTCCTAGAATTTGAGGGCGGACACAGATTTTGGACGGGGCGAAGGATGGCAAGTCAGAGAAATGGCGGGAAACCCAGAGCAAATCAGATCGGGAAACGATAATTGTTTGACCAATCTGTAAATTGGTAGGAGGATCCGGGAAGAACAAATTTTTGGTAGGACAGGAAGAGGAGCGAGAGAAATATATCAGTCGGCATGAATACTTCGAAAGAAGGATGACAGAAGTCAGAGTCGGCATGAATACTGCGAAAGAAGGATGACAGAAGTCAGAGTCGGCATGAATACTTCGAAAGAAGGATGACAGAAGTCAGAGTCGGCATGAATACTGCGAAAGAAGGATGACAGAAGTCAGAGTCGGCATGAATACTTCAGGAAGAGAGGAGATAGCATAAAAACTTCGCTAGAATGATATTCCAGCCCTCATCGTGGGATAGAAGGTAGGATAATCCGACATTAAAGTTTCCTCTTGTTTACATAATTAGTATGTTGAACCGAAAATTTAAGAAGAGCATAGTAGACTAAGTTAAGGTTGAAAGTAAAACCAGCTCTAAACTAATGCTGAGAAAAGTAGGGCAGAAATAGAAGAATAATGAAATGGTTGAGTAAAGTAAATACCATTGATCAGAGCAGGAAATTGTGTAGTATAGGGAATCATTTTTAGTAAATTATGTTTCGAAATATTTCAGAATTATATTAAATGAAAATAAGAAATTAAAGTTAACCTTTAAATAAATAATTTTGCTAAAAGGGTCTTCAAACATTTTTCATATGAATGAGTGTATATTTTACTAGATTTCAAGCCTTCATCAGGCAAAATAAACATATTTTATTTTCCCGTTATTATGAGTCGGCTACATTTCATTTGAGTGTACAATTTTGTAAAGAAAGTAAAAAAAAAAGGGTTAATAACGATTGAGTGTTGGATGTGTGAATAAATGATTTGGGATGAATGTTCAGAAAAATCCTCCAGTGCAATACTGAGTAACTTACGCATCAGTGCTAGTAAACAAATCAAAATTTGTAAGTTAACGAATTATTCAAAAAGAAATGAAAAGCTAGACGATTACTTTAAAACATTGCGGCACTCAGCGGACCCCGATACACGGAACGTCGGCTGGGTGAAACACAACGCCCATCCTCGAATAGCGAGCCTGTGTTTTCTCTAATACTGGGAAAACATAGTTTTTGAGATTCGAGTGATTACCCTTATTACTAATAATGACGCGGGGCAATCCAAAAGCCCCCTCAGCATCAGGAGCTGTATGCGGTGCAGAAAGAATTTTTCAAATCGAAGATTTAGAAGCAGAGATATAGGAGGAAACGCAATTTACATTTACGCCCCTTAGCGGAAAGTCTATGAATTACATGAAAATTTTGAAATTATATAAACCACATGTCACACTAGAAACACTATCCAACAAAGAAGGAATTTTTCAAATCGGACTCCTAGAAGTAGAGACATTGACAAAAATAAGGTATATATCTGCGCCCCCTGGCGTACAAACCATGCACTATTTTAAGAAGAAAATGTTTCTTAAAGGTTTGTCGACATGAGTAGTATCGGTCAACAAACGACGTTTTTTTCAATCAAGAATTTAGAAGCTCATATTTTGCTGCAAATACAACAAAAGCGGAAATTAAGATTTACGCCCCCTGGTGGCCAAACTATTTTTTTACAAAAATTAGAAATTATGTGCAAACGATTTCCCATCAGGAACTGTATCTGGTGCAGAAAGAATTTTTCAAATCGGAGATTTAGAAGCAGAGATATAGGAGGAAACGCAATTTACCGCTAAGCCCCCTAGCGGAAAGTCTATGAATTACTTGAACATTTTGAAATTATATGAAAAACATGTCACACGGAAAACACTATCCAACAAAGAAGGAATTTTTCAAATCGGACTCCTAGAAGTAGAGATATTGACAAAAATAAGACGTAAATCAGAAACTGTAGAATATTTTAAGAAGAAAATATTCCAAAAAGTTTTATCGATGTAAGTGGCATCAGCCCACGAAAGAATTTTTTCAATCGATATGTTAGAAGCTCCGATTTTATGGCAAATGCATCGGAAGCAAAAATTAACCTTACGCCCCCTGGTGGCCAAAGTATTCTTTACCAAAAATTTGAAATTATATGCAAAAGATTTTCCATCAGGAGATGTATCCGCTGAAGAAAAAAAATTTCATATCGGAGTTTTTAGAAGAAGAGTTATCGGGGAAAATGTAAATTTAATTTTACGCCCCCTAGCGGAAAATCTATGCATAATTTGAAAAAAGTAACTATATCTAAAATACTCTTCGACATAAATGGAATCGAAAAATAATTTTATTTTTCAATCGGATGTTTAAAAGCAAATATGTGGAATAAAACGTATTTTTGAATTCGACATCATCTGCGTTTACGCCCTCTACCGGCGAAATTGTACATCGTAAAAAAAAAACGAAATGAAGAATCATCATTTGCATATTTCAAGCTTCTCAATGCAAAAGGAATTTTTCAAATCAGACTAATAGTTGCAGAGATATCGTGGGTACAGACGGACGGACGGACTGACAAACCGATAACAGGAGCACGATCTTTTTTTACAAAAGACGTGCTAAAAATAACATTTCCATGTAACATGGTTAGTACGAGGTTGAACCGCCATGAATTGCGTCACACTGTGCAATTCTGGCATGGAGTCTGTCGTACAGATGTTGGATGTAAGTTTTGGGTATTGAGTTCCAAGCATCCTGAACCTGGACGCGTAAATCGGGGATGGTCGTGGCTGGCCGTGGAGACCGGATAAGTCGTTGTCCCATAAAATCCCACACGTGCTCAATGGGGGAAAAATCCGGTGAACGTGCAGGCCATGGAAGTTGTCTCCCACCCTGAAGTGCATGTTGCGTTGCACGTGCCATGTGTGGGCGTGCGTTATCTTGCTGGAAAACAGCACGATGGACCGACCTTATAAATGGCACAACAACGGGCTGAATGATGTTGTTGATGTAGGAGGTGCTGTTTAACGTACCCGGTACAAACACTAGTTGTGTACGCTAGTGATAGCTGATCGCTCCCCACACCAGGAGACCAGGTGTAGGCACTGTGTGTCGCTGGCGGATGCAAGAAGGGTGTAGACGCTCCCCTGTGCGTCTGCGAACACGCATACGGCCATCGGAGGCTCTCAAGCAGAATCTGCTTTCATCGCTAACATGACAGATCGCCATTGCGTTCTCGAGTGCAGACGTTGGCGACACCACTGCAGCCGTTCCCTGACGGTGTGCTAGAGTCAGAGGTACACATGCCAGAGGCACACGTGCACGTAGTCCTGCATCCAGTAGACGGTTGCGAATTGTTCGCACATTCACCTCAGGTGCAACGGCAGCTCGGATTTGCGTCGCAGTGGATGTTCTGCTTGACAACGTCGCTCTTCTTATGCGTCGATCGGTCCTCTCATCAGTCCGTCTGTGACTCCCGGTTCCACGTCTTCTCGTGTGGGAATGTTCCTCGGACCATCTACGCTACCATCGTACCATCACCGATACTTCCCGTCCAATTCGCTCCGCAATACGACGATACGACCACCCGGCCTCGCGGAGTCCGACTAGACGACCTCGCTCAAAGTCCGATAACTGCTGAAACCTACACGTCTTCCATGTCCAGGCATTGCAGCTTCTTCAGCGTCTTCGCACGTGTCCGTACGCCGACGACTGATTACATTCACTTCGCCGTACTCCTTAAATACCACCGGCGATAATTTGCATATTATGCCGTGCTGTGGCGTAAGCGCTCACCGGATGGTCCCGAAATTAACATCACACCTACGTAAACTCGACTCCATTAACATATGTAAATTTCATGATCGTCCGCCAATTCCTTCTTGGTGTTCTTTTTTCACTTTCCGCCAGTGTATTTAGTGCCTTTTTTCACTTTCCGCCAGTGTAAAAGTGCAGCGTTATTAAAAAAATCCCACCTTATTTTCCTTTCCTGAACACAGCGCTTGGCTTACATAGAACATTTTCTCGAAATTTCTTTGGAGTTCCCAATTCAAATCCCCCCCCCCTCTCCCCCACCCCGTCGAACTTCTGTGGCCAGTTGACCTAAGTATGAACCGACATGGAAATTCAGACAAACAAAAGAGCTCTTTCCCATCGTTAGTCACCTTGGGAAACTGCCACACGTTCAAAGTGTTCCTCGGAGGAATAGCAATTTGTACACTACCCCTTAATGAAAAGCGTGTGGCAGTATTCCTGTGTGGCAATCTTTCGGTGTGGCAATCTTCCAGTGTGGCAGTTTTCCTGATGTGTGGCGGTTTACAGTACCCGGGGTCCGACGGCTTAACGTGCCCTTCCGACGCACGGCGGATATTTAGTGGTTCGAGCATTCGTACCTGCTTGGGATCGAACCTGAGGTTTATCTCCGTGGTAGTCACGAACGTTGACCACTAGGAGATGTTCAATTAGATCATATGTAGAGGATTTTAGGAAGGGAGTGTCTGACCCCAGGTCTTAAACAACCCTTAGAAGTAGGAAGCTAGGAGATTTGGGCTAGAGTGCCCGATAGGAAAGTGACACGGAAGCGAGGTATAGAAAGGGGGAAGGAAGACGCCCTTATTTATTACCGGGGGACCAGTACCCGAAGTCCGACGGCTTTACATGCCCATCCGACGCACGGCTGGTATTTAGGTGTTCGAACCTTCGTACTTGCGCAAGATCGAACCTGAGGTTATCTCCGTGGCAGTCACGAACGCTGACCACTAGGCCACCCGCGGCCCAGATGTTCAATTAAATTTAATAAGATTTATACATTCTAAATTTTCTGTGAATATTACTGCTGACTATTTTTATTTTGTTTTGAAAATACCTCTGCAATGAAATGTTGTATGCAAAATTTTGTTTAAATTTTGATTAACAAGAAATTAATATTTCTTTGCATGGTTATGCTTTGCACTCCGCTCCCCCTTTGGTTGGAAATCTCTCACCCCTGATAAAAGAATCTGTAAATTTTCTTAGATATGTCACCCTTCAATTTAGTCACCCTCAGCCCGAACACCACTTTAGAGGTCAGTCACCCCATTGCCCTCTGGTGCCCTAAGAGGATGGAAGTCTTATACATTAAGATTTTAAACGTAAACCTAACTACCTTAAGAACAAAAGTTTTAACCCATCTAAGAACTAGGGGAATGGTACTATAATGTTATGTCTGTGGATTTAAACTATCTAAATGTTATAAACAGAGATTGGAAAGGGGTCTATTTAAAAGTAATAAATGAATTATATAGGAAAGAACATACCGCAGTGGTTTAAGCTAAAATTTTTAAAAATTGTTTTCGTGTGAACCGGTTAACATTTTCGACAAATGCCATGGAATTCGCAGAATGAACGCAAGTAAAAGTGGAGAAAATCAAAACAAGTAATGAGGAACGTAAGATGCCCAAGAAGACTGCAGCCCAACGAATTAGAGAGTATCGAGAATCATTTCAGAATTTAACTCCTTTCAGTTCTCCGATCTGCAAGTCGTAGTAGTCCTACGTTCCAAACTGACGGCTCAATCAAAACTGAGCCTACCTGATTTTTTTTTTTTTTTTTTGCAGGTTCTGAAGGTTTCTTCGCAAGTATGTGCAGCCTCTGTCCCCTTTGTTCGACGCCGTTTAGTCCAATGCCAATTCGTCCAATGGTACAACCGTTCCAATGCTGTCATCTGGCCAATGGTCATTTTTTTCTAATGTTTTAATAAATGAAAATCAAGTTAAGTTACTCTCTTTTTCCTAGTGTTTCCAGAAACGATTTTCATCAACCAGAATTCATGTTTTAACCAGACTTCAAGTCTTTTGGCTACAGGATTGCAGTCAAACCACCTCCACATCTTCTCAAACTCATCCTTAAGGACAGAGATCTCAATAAACCCCTAGATTTACAAGGTGTCTACTCTATCCCTATCAACACTTCCACAGGCGTTACCTACTATATTGGTAGTACTTACCGCAGCATACGGTAATTAATTTAAGAATTAAACACTTCAAATTACCAATGGTGGAAAAATATTATGGATTTTGCAAGATATTCAAAAGTTGTTTACAAAAAAACTTTTACAAAATGAGAAAGTGTATAATTATAGCAAGAATTTTTTCACTTAGATTATCTTAGCGTTTTCTAACATATATACCTTGAAAAAAAAAAAAAAAAAGTCGAAGCACCCAGAAGGAATCTTCCAATCGAGATGAATATCTGTATGTTCAATGTACATGTGTAGGAAAGAAAAAATTATTGAAATTCCAAAGCAGTTGGACCATTTATTCGGATAGAACAGCTACACTAGTGGAACAAGTAAGTACACACTGTAGCGCCACCTCTAGCTCGGATACAAGCAGCTACCCGGCGTGCAATAGACGCATACAGTTCGCGGATACTGTCCTGAGGTATAGCATGCCAGATGGTGTCCAAATTGTGGGCCAGTTCGCCGATAGTTCCGGGATGGGCGAAGGTGGCGTCCCATGGTGTCCCAAACATGTTCGTTCATTACGGAGCCCAGGAGAGCCGAGCCATATGTAGCCGAGCATTATTCTGTTGAAAAATTGCTCGGTGATGCTGCGACCGGAATGACAATGCAACAGGCCGTAGAATGTCGTCGACGTAGCTTTGAGCCATGACTGTGCTTCGGAGGACTACCAAGGGTGACCGGCTATCGTAGGAAATGGCTCCCCACACAGTCACTCCCGGTGTGCGAGCCGTTTGCAGTTCCACAGCACGTCTTTACGGATTAAAGGGATAGTGCGTCCCTTTGAGGAACTGAATTACACGCCGACCCGTGTCCAAAAGGGTGGGTGGAAAACGGGTTGTCCACTTGTTTCTGCGTCATCGCGCTGGCCTGCTCCCCGGAGCTTCGTTTGTCAACTTCCTTATGAAAAGGAACATAACTTCCTTTCATGAAGTAAATTTTGTTCACCACGTTTTAAACGCAGTGAACTTCAGAAATCGCGATGGATATAAAATGAAAGTAAATATTTTTTTTTATTTTATACATTAATGGGGTGTTTGAACTACTTTTGCGGAGTTAGAAAGAACTCAGTAACTTTCCGGGTCTTAAAAATTTTACTTAAAACAAAAAAATAAAAATAAAAAGGAAAGGTGCATTGTGTTTTTGACATTTTTTTTTTTTTTTGATTGGAGGTTTAACGACCACCGTGAGCAACTCAATGGGCTATAAGCAGTGGCCCGTCCCTAATTTAGGGTCACTGGTTCCAGGGAAGGGAGAGAACCAGTGCCGTAAGACAAACACAACATCCATGCCTGACCGGGATTCGAACCCGGATCCCTTTCGGACGAATGATCAGAGGCCATCGCTTAGACCACTGCGCCACCGGGGCGGCGTTTTTGACATCACTAAAATATAGTTAGTATTAGTAAGCAAAATACTTTTTTAAAAAAAGCATTCGTGACAGAAATTTTAAAATCATCGCATTTATTTGATTATAAACTCCTGCAACAAAACAAGAGGGGTGATAGTACACATCAAGACGAACAATATTTGCAATGGAACCTAGGGCCGCATTCCACTCCTAGTGCAAGAAAAGAGTAAAGTTACATATCCACGTTGAGCCTTCAACAGCGAAAACAAAGAGACATACCTAATTTATGAGTTGCACAATTCCAATCCCATCAGAGAAAGACTCAAAGGAGCTGCTCAAACTGGCGTCCAAGGGCGTCGTTGCACAGCCCACACCGGCGAATGAAGGACTGTCGCACCCTCTTGTAGACTCCCGGTGTGGTGTTGGTCTTGTCCGCAGCAACAGCGATTCGCGCGACGAGATCTTCCAGGAAGTCCACAAATGTCTCGTACACCAATGCTTTCATGTACCCCCAATAGAAGAAGTCCAGTGGATTAAGGTCCGGGGAGCGTGGAGGCCAAGCCACAGGTCCAACAGGTCCAATCCATCGCCCGAGTTATGTCGCATTTAGGGAGTATCGGACCTCGGGGGCAAAGTGTGCTGGGGCCCCATCATGAATAAACTACATGTCCCTCCGTGTGGTGAGCGGAACATCCTCCTGCGACAGACCGGGAAGCACTTTCTCCAGGAGCACACGGTACGTTGCGCTGGTCAGACGTATACGTCAATTCTCATGTAATGTTCGCACGGTAATATCGCTCAACGGGTTCGGCTGCGTTTTTAAATGTTTGCTCCTCATCGTCTACGCACGTGTTCAGCGCACCTGATTTGCATCTTGTGCTTCTCATGCACTGGTTGGAACTCCGTGTGCCTGCTGGACGTTTTTCAAACGTGCTCTTTTCTATAGCACTAGGAGTGGAATGCGGCCCTAGGTTCCATTGCAAATATTGTTCGTTTTGATGTGTACTATTACCCTTCTTGTTTTGTTGAAGGATATACTTACTACATCAGTGTTTTCTGACATTAGGAGCCAAAATCCTTAACTTTTGTTTTCGACAATTTCTAATATTTGAGTGCCTATTGCAATAGATGACTTAATCTGTTAAATACGGTAATAACATTGAATGAAAGTGCCTTTCCTATGCCATCCGTTACAGCAGAGCTCCCCGTGACTTTTGACTTCCGAAGGGCCAGCGCAGCTACGTCATCAACCTCGGCTGCGCGTTTCAGGGGGTGAAGCGCAAGGGAGTGAAACGCAAGGGAGATGGCAACTCTATATGGGTCTTATTTTAAATTAGACGTATCATTGATATGATGTATAGGGTTTGTTTTTTTATTTACTTTAGGGGGTTTAACGGGGGTTGTATTGGCTAATTCTTCTTTGGATATTGTTCTTCATGACACATATTATGTAGTAGCTCATTTTCATTATGTGCTTAGAATTTAAGCCCTGGTTCCACACAGTAAAGGCAGGATCAGTGCACTGGCCGGCTCGTCTCCAGGCACGTATGCCCTGGTAATCGGCGCCAAGTGCAAACCGTGACTCATCACTGAAGACAACACGACGCCACTGGGAACTATCCAAGGAGGCAAAGAATATCTAACTGAGAAGAAGTTAAGGCTCGGTGAGACGTACCTAACGTCGTCATATCTTAAGGGTTAAAATGCCGTGCACAGAAGCCAACATACAGGCTGTTGCCAGAGCAGACTGCGCATGCGTATTTCTGTTGTCTTCAATTCTTTGGGTAAAGAACAGTCAGCCGAGCTACTCACGGCAGGTGATTGTTACCTTCTCGGTAGCATAATCACTTCGCAAATCGGATATGTTAGTTTTGTTACACCACTCGGGTTAGTTAGGGTTTTGTTTGTTCTTCAGTTTTTCAGTAATGCCAAATACTAGGGAATGTCTGTATTTTGTACGGACCCTTAAGCCTAACTATAATATTTGTTAAAATTTAATTTAAATAGTAATACTAACGTTATTGCATATTTTTCTCAGCAAAATAAGGGATGGGTGGGATATCAGAAAACAGCAACAACAACAACAACAAAAAAAGTACTCTAAGCAAATAGTTATCAGATCAAAGGAAACCATCGTGGATCAAAGAAAAGCTTCACTGCCGTAGTCCCCTAACGTGTTTTGCTCCTGAATGTTAACTTTCCCGCAGAGCATATTTCCTCTTAAGATGTGGTGGCGCTGTTGTTGCCTGTCTTACGTTATCTCTATGAGAGTAGGCGTTCTTCACGCGAAGCTTTACATTCTTTGAAGGAGGTTAGAAGAAGGAGGAGATGGCAGGAGCTCCTTCCCTCTGCTTCTGGCGGAACGCTACTTTTTATCACCTGACTACGCCAATGCGCCCAATCCGAGAATCTCCTGTATATCTCTATGGAGAAATCGCGATTTTGAACGGGTTTTTCGGACCCTTTCTCTACCCACACAGTCATGAAAAAAAATTGAGGTTGAAATATTCATTCCCATAATTTAAAAAAATCCAGAAAAATCAGGAAAACATGCGTTGGCATTTCCTTAAAAAATTGAGCAAAATAATGAGCTTTTTGAGCGGAAGTGCATAACTGCTCATGGTTACTTGCATACTGGGCCTGTGCAAGTAATCATGTTTAAAATGCAACTAAAACCCTAATGTTGTGAAATACAAAGTGAAACATTCCTTGTTTGCATCCTTGGTTTGCATGCGCTAAGCGAAAGTGCTTCAGGCACAAGAAGTGGCGTCACGTTTCCGAACTACCGCAGACTTCCACCACCTCAGAGAGAGGATCGAAACAGCTGATCCCTTTTGGTTTTACTCAAACCGGGTCCTTTCATCTCCTCTTTTTCTAACCTACTTGGAATTATCCCACGTTGATTGGGCCCGAAACCACTACAATCAGTGCCGGCGATGCTCTCTTTTCAGTGGTAGGCGGCGGAGTGGCCTCCTCGAATATAGTCCTTGGGCCGCAAGTCGTCTGGTGACGGTTCTCGATGGCCACTTCCGTACTTGTAGACGACGCAGCATGATCACTGATGGTTGAGAGCTAAGAATTCGGTTCTGTTCGTGCGGCTTTCAGAAGTACTCGATTCTCACGTTTTGTCGTTGCCCTTGGCCGTCCACTACCGGCATTCTGCTAGTTTGTGCCCTCCTCGACCCATTGGCGCCAAAATCGTCCGATTGCTGCTTCGCACCGACCCAAATGCCTAGCGGTACGGCGACTTGACCAACCGGCCTTTCTCAGTTTTATCTGCCAATCGTTTATTGACGATTTATTAACGAATTGTTTATAAATGATTGGCTAGTTCCTACCTCTTAGACACCCGTCGCCCCTAATAGTTTCTACCTCACGGAAGAAACGTCTAGAATTCCGCCTGTACCCCGAATCGCTATAATCCTGTATATATCCCAAAGCGCTTGTAAGGATTACCGCTGTCTTCTCGTTGTTCGGCGTCACACCGTCAGGAAATTCGTGGGTGGTCTGATGTCTAATGCATTTGTTATAACGTAACTTGTTTTCCTTTGTAACTTAGTCCCTACGTCAGTAATTACGTTATGCATGCTAAGTCAAGTTAATGCAATATTAGAAGGTACCCACACACCTTACAAGAAAGAGGTCAAGTAGTACTTACAAATAATTTCATTTGCTTGCATGGGTTGACTCCACACTCACATATTATTTATAGGCTTACTCAATACAGTATCAGTGATCTACACTACTGGCCACCCAAAATGCAACACCAAGAAATACACGAGATAGCAAAGCCAGATTTACTGGACACATAACAACAGATACAAAGATGAAACGATTGAGCTTGTAGGCCCGTGCGACTTGCGGAACACGCAGACATCAATAGTTTGTGTGGCCCCCATGGCTGGCAATAACGGCCGCTACACGCCGCGGCATCGAACGAAAGAGGCTTTGGATGTGGGGTTGGGGTATGTCGGTCCAGGCTGCTTCCACACGTTGCCACAGTGCATCAGGCGTAGCAGCGGGTGGTGCTTGCCGGGCCACTCGGTTTCCGATCAGCGACCAGACGTGTTCGATAGGCGATATATCGGGAGAACGGGAGAACAGGCGGGCCACGGCCGCAGTGACCCCTGGTGGGCCGTGAAGAACTTTTGCACGATGCGTGCCACGTGCGGGCGCGCATTGTCCTGTTGAAACGTGGCCGCTGGCAGGTCCTGCAGGTAAAGGAGGACTACAGGCTCCAAAACGTCGGAGATGGTGCGGTGGCTGTTGAGTGTACCGGGGATGCGTACCAGAGGGGTGCGGGTGTCATATCCAATTGCGCCCCAAACCATAACGCCTGGCGACGGACCGGTATGGCGATGCATAATGCAGGCGTCATACAGTCTCTCGCCGCGGTGCCGCAACAGGCGGATCCGACAATCGTGGTTTTGCAGGCAGAAGCGGGATTCGTCGGAGAAGACAATGTCGTGCCATTCCGTATTCCAGGTGCGGCGTTCAACGGCCCACTGCCGCCGCACACGCCAGTAGTGTAAAGTCATTGTAATCGGAGGAATGGGCGCCGTGCGACAAGTCCCCGCTCCTGCAGACGGCGTCCAACGGCACGTGCTGACACACGTTGTTGGGCAACACACCCTAATTCCTGCGCTAACGTTCGTGATGTGGCGGTGCGAGCCGTCGATGCCCGCCTCACAACATGCCGGTCCTCTCGTTCGGCGGTGTGCCGCGGCTGCGGCAATCGCTCACGTCGGTCCGTCAGTCCCTAATGCACCCACCGAATCTATATTCGCCTCACTGTGGCTTGATGTCGTCCCAAACGGGCGCCGATGTCTCGGTACGATATACCGCTGTCGCGATAAGCCACTATTCGTCCTCTGTCGAACTCCAAAACGTGCTGGAATGACTGTCGTATTCTGCGACGAGGCATCAGGAAGCTTCCCACGCACAGGTCCGGCAGCACAACACACTTCCACAACTTACACCCCGCCTTCTGTGCACCCTTCTTGTAGTACTTCTCGGTGGCGTGCCGGGCGCACATGATTTACATATGCCCTGCAATGACAATCGTCTGCATGTCCTCTCGCGGTCGACGCATGCTTTGAATTTCAGGCCAATCGGATGCTTCCTTCTTTGTGTTGCATTTTGGGTGGCCAGCAGTGTATCATAAGTATCCAATCATAATATAACAGCACGTCTCTCATCAATAACATCAAACAATTCCCCTTTAAGAACCGCTGCATTGCCTTTTTATTTATCGTTCTTATCTAGCCACACACTCTTGTTCCGACCTCAGGGTGTTGCCAACATTATTCTCGTTTGAGGGAAAAGACTAACGTTAAGGTTCGAAAATGTCTAAGAGAACAAACTCAAATTTACAGATATAAGAAAAAACTCAAAAGGAAAGTTTAAATAGAATATGCGTTACATAGTGTACTAAGAAAATTCTTTATACCTCGTCTCTTTAGAACCACTGAGAAACATCCTGTAACCACAGAAGTCGACTCGTGTGACCAAACTACGTTTTTGTAACAAGGGATTTTTCTTGTCTTCTAAATATTCATATCCAATTTATGCAAATCTACACAGCTTTTTTTTTGTATTGTTTTTCTCGATTGGGGGTTTAACGACGACGTGAGCAACTCAATGGGCTACAAGCAATCGCCTGTCACTAATTTAGGTCCACTGGTTCCAGGAAAGGAAGAGAACCAGTGCCATAAGACAAACACAGCCTCCATGCTCCACCGGGATTCAAATCCAGATCCATCTCGGGTGAATAGTTAAAAGCCCAAACTTATACAGTCAATCTTCGATGTACCGCCATCCTTGCATAACGCCAACCCTTGGGTCTGAACAAACGTGCTCTATGTAAAACATCCCTTGATCCTTTTTGATATACTGCCACACCCTTGGCATCCACCAAACGCCCATACACACTATATTGACAAAAGTCCCCGGACATCCCTTCAAAAGCAAATGAACTGATCCTCTGTTAAATGGTTTATGTTAACTTTCATAGTCTTGCGTGGTTGAAGGTAATAAAGCAGCTATAAGTAATAATTTTTATGCAATCCTTTTAAATCTCTTAAAAAGCACTTTCTTCTTTTCTTTACTTAATCGCAGAAAGGTTGTCCTCAGATTAATAATTCTTCCTCTCTGTTCCTCTGAAACTAAGATTTCCTTCCCTCAATCGCTGTTCGGTCATTCCTTCTTCTCCCTTTTGCGCCTGCGCAGAAAATCTCCATTTCCCCGGTCAGCTTAAGACCTGCTTCCTAACACCTAAGGCGCTTCCTTGCTTCCTCCTTGCGACTGCTCGCTTTCAAACTCTCGAGTTGACTACCCAACTCCCCCTTTGCCCCCACTCAAACTCACCCCTTTACTTCCACAAAAACCCTGGGGAAAACGCCGGCGTTGGCTTCACAAAACTTCAGGATTAAAATTAAGAGGGCTTGCGCTTTCAGTCGGCTGCTTTGAAATGAGCAAGGCAAAGATTAAATGAGCTGGACAATACCAATGCGTCTACGAAATACAAAGGCCCAGACCCTAAAATGCGACAAACTGGCGTCTCTAAATGAACCGTGTTTCCGATGTTTCAATATTGGGTGACACAACAAAATTTTCACACGTGTCGTGGAAACAAAAGAAATGGAGCACTAATGCGAAATAGAAGTTGCGAAATGAGATTTAATATCTTCGCCTAAAATTCTAGTATTAAATCTCCGTAACACCTCTGCGTTATTAAGATGCGCGGTACAGCTGCAAACGGTATAAAAACAAGCCTGCAACTGACCGCGATCATATCGCACTGTGAGGTTGAATGAAAATGACGCGGCGGGAGAGAACTGACTTTGAAAAAGGAAAGATTGTTGGGTGTTATATTAGTGGGTTGCCCATAAAAGAAACCGAGAGGCGTTTAAACATACCCAGGTCAACTGTTTCGGACGTACTGAATAAGTGGAAGACACATGGCGTGCTTGAAGCAGCAACGTACCGGCAGACCAAAGGAAATCAGTGATAGACGACATCGAAGCCTCAGGAGAGTCGTTACAGCTAATTGACGGAGTACTGCACAAGACCTCAGTGTACACGTGAGTAAAAATACTGAAAACTCGGTATGTACACGTACCATTCGCAGAGAACTTCATTCCATGTGTTACAGTGGTCGTACGGCTGCACATAAGCCTTTTATCTCCACTCGGAACGCTACTCGTCGTTTAGCATAATGTAAAGAACATTTATCGTGGACCGTGGATCAATGGAAACTGGTCCTATGGACTGATGAATCCTGATACATAATTCATCAGTCTGATGGGCGTGTGTGGGTATGGCAGCAGCCGGGGAAACGCTATTTACCACAGTGTACTGTTCCTACGGTTAAGTTTGGAGCTGGCAGTGTACTCGTGTGGGGGTGTTTTTCGTGGTATGTCTCGGCCCATTGGTTACCGAGCACAAGCCTGTTAATCAGCACGTCTACCTCGATATTCTGGACAATTATGCCCTACCAACTCTGTGACAATGCTATGGAACCGAGCCTTGTTGTTACCAGCAGGATAATGCACCGAGCCATAAAGAAAGGACTGTTACGCCGTGGTTTGACGATAATTCCATATTGTGTATGGACTAGCCAGAACATAGCCCTGATTTTAATCCCATAGAACACCTGTGGGATGAAGATGGCAGTGTACTCGTGTGGGGGTGTTCTTCGTGGTATGTCTCGGCCCATTGGTTACCGAGCACAAGCCTGTTAATCAGCACGTCTACCTCGATATTCTGGACAATTATGCCCTACCAACTTGTGGCAATGCTATGGAACCGAGCCTTGTTGTTACCAGCAGAATAATGCACCGAGCCATAAAGAAAGGACTGTTACGCCGTGGTTTGACGATAATTCCGTATTGTGTGTGGACTGGCCAGAGCAGAGCCCTGATTTTAATCCCACAGAACACCTGTGGGATGAAGATGGCAGTGTACTCGTGTGGGGGTGTTTTTCGTGGTATGTCTCGGCCCATTGGTTACCGAGCACAAGCCTGTTAATCAGCACGTCTACCTCGATATTCTGGACAATTATGCCCTACCAAATCTGTGGCAATGCTATGGAACCGAGCCTTGTTGTTACCAGCAGGATAATGCACCGAGCCATAAAGAAAGGACTGTTACGCCGTGGTTTGACGATAATTCCATATTGTGTATGGACTAGCCAGAACATAGCCCTGATTTTAATCCCATAGAACACCTGTGGGATGAAGATGGCAGTGTACTCGTGTGGGGGTGTTCTTCGTGGTATGTCTCGGCCCATTGGTTACCGAGCACAAGCCTGTTAATCAGCACGTCTACCTCGATATTCTGGACAATTATGCCCTACCAACTTGTGGCAATGCTATGGAACCGAGCCTTGTTGTTACCAGCAGAATAATGCACCGAGCCATAAAGAAAGGACTGTTACGCCGTGGTTTGACGATAATTCCGTATTGTGTGTGGACTGGCCAGAGCAGAGCCCTGATTTTAATCCCATAGAACACCTGTGGGATGAAGATGGCAGTGTACTCGTGTGGGGGTGTTTTTCGTGGTATGTCTCGGCCCATTGGTTACCGAGCACAAGCCTGTTAATCAGCACGTCTACCTCGATATTCTGGACAATTATGCCCTACCAAATCTGTGGCAATGCTATGGAACCGAGCCTTGTTGTTACCAGCAGGATAATGCACCGAGCCATAAAGAAAGGACTGTTACGCCGTGGTTTGACGATAATTCCGTATTGTGTGTGGATTGGCCAGAACAGAGCCCTGATTTTAATCCCATAGAACACCTGTGGGATGAATCAGAGCGCCGCATAAGAAGTTTGGAACCAAGGCCTACTACTAAGCAACTTTTAGCGGCAGCATTATGTACTGAATGGAAGCGCATACCTATATCACTGTGTTCCGAAACCTTGTCGAAAGCATGTCTCGAAAGGTCGTGCATGCATTGTGTTTCTCTTCTAAGTGTCCGGTGACTTTTTTCAATATAGTGTATATATAGTATTACTGCACCAACCTTCCTTTTCCAACACAAAATATACTTGATGTTACCGCCACTTACAAGCTGTGTGTGTGAATTGCTTACCCATTTTTTCGGATTATGAATCAATTGTGGCGAACCATTTGGCGGAAAAAATGGTAGAAAACAAGGGTTTTTCTCTTTTTATGGACGATCATGTTTTGGAAATTTAAGTATATAATCAACATGTGTATGCATGTGCAGTCCCTCTTTATTTTTACAGGTCGTGAATTCATCGACAACATTGTTGATTATGCAGTAAATATATTTGAATAAATCTCGTTGAGAGCTTTAAAACGATATCTGGCACAGTCGTTTTGCAATCACGGTTGTTCAGATAAACCGCGATATTGTCAAAAGTGCTCACCGGTTCACAAGGAAACAATTTTTTAAATGTTCAGTTCAAACCACTGCGAAATGTTCTTCATATATTTGAATAGATCTCGTCGAGAGCTTTAAAACAACACCACGCACAGTCGTATTGCGCTCACGGTTGCCTAGATGGACTGAGTCAAACGCGGCGGCACTTCCAGAAATATTACATCATCTCCCCCGCGCACAGGGAGCGAGGGGAGCGTCACGCGCACGATGTATTGCGCAGTACGCGAATCGGACTCCATGTTGTTCACGAATATGCTAACACGATTAGTGTGCGGCACGTATTTTTAACGCTATAATGATTTTAATTGGGACCTATTTTTGTCACATGCGGTCGGCCGTAAGTCGCCCCGTACTATCTCCGGAGTTAGACGTAGTCCTACGTCTAAACCGTGTGATAACTTCATCTCAGTTTCTAAACGACTATGTTGAAAAGTAAGGAAAGTTTTATGTAGGTGCGTTGTGCACATTTTGTGAGAAACCAATTTGGAAATCTCGTACAGTATTATTAACACCTTTGCAACTTGTGTTATACCTCTGCATCATTGAAGAGACGTCTTTAACGTTGGTTTGCGACATGGTAGAAGTCAATTTTGCAGTGCAATACATCGAACATAATACATATGTTTTTTCACGACGTTCGGAAAAGAAAAAGAAACGGTGGGGGGGGGGGTGAAGGAGGAAGAAGAGATGAAACAATGCAGGAAGTTTTTTTTTTTTTCTCGCCGATCGTAACACATCTAAGAAGAATAACAATCCAATCCAGTCAAATTCCCCTTTTTTGTGCTTTGGCAATTTTTTGTGCGACTAGCTGCCGTGTTCGTGAGATGAAGCTATAACGTGCAACCCGATCCTCTGTCATTTCGAGCAGTTTGTTTACCGACTTTCAGGTAAATCTGTTTTCTACAGGAGAGTTGTTTTTCTCCGGTGAGGAAGAAGGGATTGCCGAGTAACAGTAGAAGGTCTCGGCTTGTTGGAAATAATGATTCGTCCGATCGTCAGAGTCTCCGGTTTCGCGATTCCCCAGCCGCATCATGGGCACAAACAACGGGAAACGAGGCTTACTTGATTGTATGGCGTGGTAAACATTGTAGGCCTTAGAAGCCCCCATACAATAGGCACCGGATTCCTTTCTCTATTAACTCGCCGACTTCAGGCAACGGCGAACCGACAGCAAAAATTCCATGTCGTCTTTCATTCAGCTACCCTGCATATAAACCGTCCGAACTTCGAATGAATCCCATTTGCACAACGTCACCCACGTACATTTTGTTCGGTGCTGTCGTTATTAGAATCATATTGTTTCTACATTGTAAAAAGTTTAATGAAATTCACAAGCCTTTTCCGTGATTTCTTTCGTGAATTAAGGAAGCACATTTCTGATACAACTTTTTCGTAAAATGACGGAAAAAACTCTGAGCTTCACGCATTTTTCGTATGCCAGAAAAATTCCGAATTTTCATAAAGCTTTCCGC
Organism: Macrothele yani; assembly: GCA_039090855.1. Lineage (NCBI taxonomy): Eukaryota > Metazoa > Arthropoda > Arachnida > Araneae > Macrothelidae > Macrothele > Macrothele yani. The sequence continues at coordinate 41,793,805 of CM077028.1, forward strand.
AAATCTTCTTTCATACTGACTGTAAATTACCGTTTTAAAGATGTGTTAGAGGAAAATTCTGAATTTTCAGAAACCTTTCCACAATTCCTTTCTTATATTGGCGGTAAATGACCATTTTCAAGAAGTGTTAACGGAGAATTCTGGATTTCCAGAAACATTTCCGCAACTCCTTTCTTATATTGACGGTAATTCACCGTTTTCAAGATGTGTTAATAGAGAATTCTGAATTTCCAGAAACCTTTCCGTAACTCCTTTCTTATATTGACGGCAATTCACCGTTTTCAAGATGTGTTAACGGAGAATTCTGAATTTTCAGAAACCTTTCCGCAACTCCTTTCTTATCATGAAAGAAATACGGGATTACGCCATATAATACAAATTTTGAAGATGAAAATCCGATTTTTGGCGTAAATGTGACAAGGATGGTAAGTCAGATAATATCCGAAAACTTGAAAATTTTCATCGTCCTGGAGCGGGACTCGAACCCGCGTCTCCCAGAAAACGCCTGAGTATGCTAAAATATGCTAAAAAATTTTCAAGTTTTCGGATATTATCTGACTTACCATCCTTGTCACGTTTACGCCAAAAATCGGATTTTCATCTTCAAAATCTCCTTTCTTATATTGACGGTAATTCACCATTTTCAAGATGTGTTAACGGAAAATTCTGAATTTTCAGAAACCTTCCCACAATTCCTTTCTTATGTTAACGGAAATACTCCGTTCTCACTTTTTCCGTATCCACATGACGAAAAATTTCCGGGATAGGAGAAATTTATGGGAACACTTGGGGGTTTGATTAACAGTTAAATTTCAATAGTTTGTGGAAGTACGGTATTTGATTTTGAAGTTCTGTGGGGAGATCATATATTGTGGGTAGTACATCGTATGCATTTTGGTTACTGTGCCACAGGATACTTCTCCTCCTCTTCCCGATCTTGTGCGCCAGTTATTATATATTGTGTGACCGTAAGAAACAAGGTACTTACTGTAATTTATTGTACAGGTGATTGCATGATGTCTATGTATCAGTCTGTGGAGTCCTTAAGACAAAAGCTGTATAGCTATCAAGAGTAAATTTTATATTTAGAAGTTTTGTGAAATAATGTTGGGTGGGTGCGAATGGATTGTCCGGCAAAGGACCAGCACACGTGGAAGGCGAGAATGGAAAAGTAGGACAACTTACCTAGGCAAAATTATCCCCCTCGGCATCGACATATATAGTTGCCATCTGTCCGGCAAGACCATGATCTCGGAGCGAAAAAAGTCTTGTGGCTGGGACCCGAAGAAGTCATCAACTGCACGTTGAACCTCGTTGTCTGTCGTGAATAGTTTCCCGGACAGGAAGTGATCCAGGCGACGAAACAGGTGATAGTCTGTCGGAGACAAGTTCGGGTATTAGGCAGGATGAGGCAATGCTTCATAGCCCAAGACACTAAGTGTCAACATCGTTCGTTGTGCGACATGAGGGAGGCCGTTGTTCTGGAGCAGAAGAACACCATGTCTGTTGACCAAAGCCAGTTGTTTCTGAAGCAATTTCCGGTGCAACTCTTGTAATTCAGCACAATAACACTCTGCAGCGATGTTTTGGCCTTTTGCCAGGAAACTCCGATGAATCATCCCGGATATGGACCACCAAACAAGGAGAATCATCTTGGTGTGTATAGGGGTGTCTTAGGATGCCGTCGAGCAGGCTGTGCTTTGCTTAACCATTGTGCAGACCGTTTCCGATTATCACAAAGGACCCCACTTCTCGTCGCAGGTGACGATTGGACGCAGTAGAAGCTCCTGATTATTCCTGGAGAGAAGCGGCATGCATACTTTCAAACGCCTAGTCTTGTTGGCAGTTGTTAACTCATGCGGCAGCCACATGTCCGGCTTTTTTACCTTACCCAGCGCAGCCAGAGGCCGAACAACTATCGTGTGGTGGACACCTACCTCAGTCGCTATCTCACGACATGTTTTCCGGGGATCCGCTTCAACCACACGTAACAGCACATCGTCAGAAACAGCAACAGGTTCGGCGACCACGTGGTTCATTTTGCAGGTCTGTATCTCCGCTTCAAAACTTCGCAAACCATCGCCGAATGGTTCGTTCGTTTGCTGTTCATTCAAAGCTTTTGGAGAGAACGCCAAACGCCTTTGTTAACGTTTCAAGCGGCAATTCCTGCAGAATGGCCAGTTTAAATTCATGCAGGAAGATGACTCTCAAATCCGGCGTCTGCATGTTTCTTTTTCAAGCCACGTTACGTCCAAACAAACCGCGCCTGAACCTTGTTCTTCACACACGTGCTAGCTATTTATAGTAACTCTGTGACGTAATACCCGCAACACCTGTGGGTGGTTCCATTCCGCTGTGGTGGGGGCCTGTCTCCACTGCTCGTTTGCGCCGGACATTTCATTGGCACCAACCCAATGTTATAGAACAGTACATTGCATCTTCTCTTAAAGATAATTGAAAGTTGTTGTCATTTGAAAGAAAAAAAATCTTAAAGTCTAAATCATTCTGATGCTTCGAAAAATCACGATGAAAAAGACATGTAATTTGTAATAAAACCTCCAATAAAAAAAAAAAAATTACAAACGCATTAAAAAAAAACTCCAGTAGAAAATATAATGACTAAATCACTTCCATTATTAATTAAAAAATTCCTCATCGCCCAATTCGTTTTACCTTGAACGTGAGTTCAATTCCTGTGACTTTCTGGCTCAGTGGTTAAGATGCGCGGCTTCAACCCAAACGGCATGGGCTCGATCCTCACCACCGGCTGCAAAAGGATTCTCTCGCATATGGGCTGAAATCTTCAGCAAGTTGGGTTTTGTGGAATTTCTGTCTGAATACGGAAAAACTTGAAGCGAATTTCTCTGAAATAAACGGAATTACTGACTGCGGAAAATCCGTGAAAATACGGAAATTTAAAAAAAAACAGGCACTTTAAAAACGGAAATTCCTTTAAAAGACAGACAGTTACCGGCAACTTTGCTGCATGTTATTTTCAGAAATTTTCTGTGAATTCACACCACTTATTTTTTACTACCTTAGTAAAACTATTTTTTACGTCGTCGGGGTCTGAAATGGATGTTATTTAAGTGTGTGACAAACCTACCTGAGAGGTGACGCACATGTCAAAACGGTAGTGGTAAGCCTTTGCCGGCGTAGCTCAATTGAGAAATCATTCGGCTCCGGAGCGCAAGGATGTGGATTCAAGTTCGCCACCGGCAGAGAGATTGTTTGAATTTCACGTTGGCACCTGAATGTTAAATGAATCTCCTTGCCTGGCCGTTGGGATTTTCCCAAAATGTTTTTCTTCCACACGTCGTCAAAATAATGAGAATTCCTTCCTCAATGCTTCGAAAAAAAGTGTGAAGCTTCTTCCACACGTCGTCTAGAATGATAATTTTATTTTTCTTCTACAGTGAATTCCTTCAAGTATGGTTTACCAGATGACCGGAAAACCTACGATTGTGTCCCAGCCCTTTCTAAACGGGGAGATACAGGTTATGTACCTACTTCAGAGGAGACGTACATGTCTATACAGCAATGGATAAGCCCTTGCCGGCGTAGCTTATTTGGGAAAGCATTTGGCTCCGGAGCAGAAGGATGTGAGTTCGAGACCGCCACAGGCATATTTGGGTTTCACAAGTGTTTGATCCGCTGGACGTGTGGATACCAAATTACAGTTTTGTTTCAGGGTTTAACAACCACTGTGAGCAAGTCTAAGGGCTATAGGTAGTCGCCAGTACCAAATTTGGCTCCAGGGAAAAGAGAGAACCAGTGTCGTATGACAAACACACCACCCATGCCTTACTCCGGACTCGAACCCGGGCCCAGTCAGACGAACAATCAGAACCCATCGCTCAAATTACAGAATAACAGACCCTGCTTTATTATTATTACTAGCTGTAAAGCCCGTTGAGATAAGAATACAACGGGCTCTGAATATCACTTATTTCCATTCAAGCGTTTATTAACGACTGTGGAAAATATCTTTCTCCACGATATCTTTTGTAAATATCTTTTCGTAATCTGGAAGTAGTTTTCCTTGTTCTTGCCCATGGACTATTTTAACTGTGACATCAAACCGTCGAACTCTTGACAATGCAACATAAAGTTGTCCATGGCTAAACACTGGTTCAGGAAGGCAGATACCTACTTTCTCCAGTGTTTGACCTTGAGACTATTAATGGTCATAGCAAAGGCGAGTTTTACAGGGAATTGTTGTCGTCTTAATGTGAATGGTAGGTTTATATCAGCAGGTGCGAGGTCAATTCTCGGAATAAAAACAGTTTTACCACATGTTAAGCCTGTGAGTACTTCTGCAATGATCAAATTGGGTTTTAGTTCTTTAATTCCATTGCATAAACCAGTGCCTTGTTCCATTGCATAAACCTCGTCGTGCATTAAGATTTCTCAGGAGCACGATAATAGCTCCAATCTTCAACTTGAGTCTGTTAAGTGGCAATCCTGATGGAGTTTGCTCATTTAAAAACTCTATAGGATAATACTGTTCAGTATTTTCTTCGCCATCGGCATCAATTGAATCAGAGCTTAAGTATGTGCTTGCTGTCCCCCTCTAAGAGATCATGAACATTCTCATTTCATTTGTCAACATCAGAGTTGTTGGGAACACAGAATGGCTTTCTTTGCAAATGTTTTTAAAATCAGAAATTTTCTTCTCATGTGCGCAAATTCTTCCCAAAGATGGGATTTATATTTCTCAAACAATTCTTCTGCATTGGGTGGTGAAACAAAGATAAGAATGTATGCAAATAAATTTCGTAGTTGTCGAGGCATGCTGCAAACTGATGCTTCATCTAAGGTTTTCTCCCATATTTCATCATTCTTAATTAAACCTTTGTGCAATGCAGCTTCTTGGAAGGTATCATATGGAATTCCATTGACTGATCTTAAATCTGTAAAGCTTTTCGCTCCCGACACACAAAGTAGCAGTAGTCTCAAACAATATCTTTCTGGATCAGAGCCAAGGTTGACTGAATACATTCTCCCAATCACATTATCACCACCAAGTTTTCCTTGGACCCATTGTCTTTCTTTTTGATTGAACACATAATGTATTGGCATGTCGCTATATGAAATGGATTGCGCATCTTCATTGCCCTCATTTAGTTTGAACCATGCTGTCAGCATTGTATCTCTCTGAGCATTATGAACAACAGCATTTCTATCATTGTTTAAACGCTCCGGATTAAATGTAATGTTCTGTTCTTCAGGAAGGTGAACAGGTAATCTAACTATTGTACGAGATTGCTGATGCATATCATATAACCAAGTATTCGCCACATTACCTCAGGTGCGCTGACGTATCGGGAATCAACATGAACTTTTTAGTTCGTCGTATTTGGTGTTGTGCTCTGTTATATGCACATTTTCACAGTCATGACCTTTGTATACGTACTTGAAAAGGTATTTCACACTTTTCACAGTAGCGCACACCTCGACATTAATGTGGCAATTGTACTTTAACCAAAAGATACGGATTATAAGGGACAATCCAGCTGTTATCAATAATTTTGCGACGTACAGTTGTGGTTGCACCATTCTTTCTACGGCGTTATAAAGGATACCCGCCTTTGTTAGCTACTGTTTCATTTTGGAAAGACTTCGGAAATTGCTTGGTACATTTGTCATCTTCCCATGCAGGGTGAATTGTGATTATTTCATTACACCGGGCCATGAACCATGTGTTTCGCACCAGTTGCATGCAAAACTGGTAAATGCTCTTTATCTGGTAGTTCTGCCGATATAATTTGGTCAGTTTTCTCAGGTAATGTTGGTTTGTCCTCTTCTTTCAAAATCAAGAGCATATGAGCATGGGGAAGCCGTCTTTTTTGGAATTCGATTACATGAACTTTGGCCACCGGAACTTCAAAAATATGCCATTTGGTTATATCATCCATTAATTCTTTCAATTTTAATTGGAAGACTCTTGCAACTAAACCTGGACGGTTTTCGACAGATTGACCGTTCAAGTTTTCAGTAATTTCTTCCCATTTCGGGTTGCAAGTCATAGTAAGGAAAAGATCAAGCTTGACGTACTTTCTGACTACCGCCATTGCATCCTGATAATTTTGCGCCATATTTCGTGGACTATCTTGAAATGAAGATGGCAAAAGAAGATGGCAAAATAAGAGCTTTTCCAGGAAGAAACTCATCATCTCAGCAATCTGAATTTGGTCCATCAGACTTTTATCCTTTTCCATACTTAACTGAGACTGATTTTGTCTTATGTAATTCAGTGCATTAGCTTCCATTTTTACATACGCTTCAACATTGTATTGCTGCGTAAGCTTTCCTTCGCTTAATAATGGATTATATTCGTCACGGACGAAAGACGATGTTGATAGTATTGCATATGTGTAACCCTTGACCGTGGCTTTATACATTGGTTAACAACACTTAGTAAAGACGTTGGTCTATGATGTAATGGAATGTCAGTTGACCTTGTAACGTAACGGATCTCTGACGTCATGTGAAAATGATTTGGATCAGATGACGTCACATCAGCAGCTGTGTTCTTTGTTGCCATGGCAACAAAACAAAGTGATATGCACGTGAACTGTGCACGTGTAGGTCATGACGCCACCTGCACGAAAACACGAAAACCTAATCGTGACGTCACAAACATTTGTTTCTCGGTTGTTGCTATGACGACTTAAAAAGTGATCCAGGTCGTCGGCAACTTAGCCTTTTATATATAAGGATAAATGTATATGTATATATACACAGAAAAGCAGGCGACAGGCGTTTGCCCGTAGCTTGCTTCGGACAATCGCATTGAAAACAAACGGAAAGGAACATCGTTTTACGATATGGTTTCGGTTCATTTAGTGTCTGGGCCGAATTGTCAGTCGGTGGAAATCTACGTTGTTTTAAGAAAGAGCTGGTAATATATTTGCATGACAAATCATTTTTCTCTCCACTGGCACAAATATCGAACACAAAAGTCCACAGTGCCCAGTTTCCTTTGAAACATTTTTTTTTTCTTTTCAAAAATAAAACGGAAAGAAAACCGGGTCGAAATCGGGTCAGGAACACCTTGACCCGACCCTTTTGACCCGCAAGAAATTGTCGACCCGTTGACCCGGTGACCGGTGAGCCGTTTTAATATCTGTTCTGAACAGGAACTTCGCTCGCTCTAGTGCTTAATCCATCTCTAAATTTGTTCAATTACACAAATATCAGGTGTTAGTCCTATGATTAAATCTACTTTACTACGAGTTTCTTGCAGTGCTAAATCTCCAGCTTTACTAAGAGTTGTAGTTACTCAAGGAATAAAGCAGTAACTCGGAAGACTTGATTTTAAGTCACTCTATCAATTCTTTGTTTCCTTAGAGTATTCGCGAATCCAGAATCATCATTAAGCTTGCAAACGCAGGCACTCTAGCAATAATGCTAAACCACTGATAACCGTCTTCAGCTTCGACAGATAGACTTTGCTCTCCAACAGATAGATGATAAAAAAAATGGGATATAGTACCCATAGAAATCGTACATGAAAGTAATTCTTTTGAAGTACGCTGAAGTATAGGGAACTTTTGATCTCGAAAAGAATCCTTCAATGAAGAAATTCGTAATGGAAGCACGACGCGACATAGAGAGTTACTGTGAATGGGGAAATATAATTCTGACAATGGCATTTCATTCAGCTTCCCCTCCGACTCCTGAACTATCACCCAACAATACCCATTTACCTCAATGAGCGGTCAGGGCATAGAGAGGCCTTTTTTGTGTCCCACCTGAAGCCACGTGCTCTACCACGTGCCACGATAGAAATCGTTATAGTACCAATAGCCACGTGTCTTCAAGGGCCAGTGGACTCTCCACTGAACTATCCGCACGTGGATCCTAGAAAATCAAGTTATGCAGCGTCACGATTGCTGCGTTCGTGGTTATTCTTTTTACTAGTGTTCCGCTGTCTTTTACTCCAGGGCAATCATGTCATCCATTCCAGCCGTCTCATTGGTCGAAGAATATCTGAGATTAATTCGATGTTAGAAGTGCTTCAAATGCGTTTTCTTCCTGACTGCAGTTATGGATAAGTCGCGCAAAAGTTTGTAACTGTAAAAATAATAATATATGTAAGATTAGCGTATGCAATTCAATGAATTTGCGAGTATTGTTACTATTTGCTTCTCTATTTGTTTATTTGTAAGTGCATCCCTACAGATGGTATACTTAGTTACAGGAATTGCTATAGTGATATTTTTATTGCCAATGATATTTACAGTTTTGTATGCTAGTACATGGTTTACGAGAAAACTTACAACATACATTAAAAATATCCGGACATTCTTCAAGTGATTTGTGAATTCTAAACATTTTGCATAACGGATAATTTTTTCCAGCGTCAGTTCTGCTGAATGGTACTGCAAATAGATCACATTTTGTCCTTGGTAGACGTGGCACACGAAATTTAATTAATTTACAATTTGAGTATCATCCATCTTTCCATTAATGATACCGTACAGGAACTTGAGTTAGAGATTAATATAGACAACTGACGTGGATTAAGAACATCAAACAGAAGTCATCGCTCTTTCCACGTTTATAAGTAAGTCACGGAAGAATTCTCATCGGCCGCCACCGGGAATCGAACCCAAGTCTTCCACTTACGCGCCGGACATGCTACCACTGCACCACTGCGACCTTGATATTCCTCCACACTCACATACGACTAACTGCTAAGCCACTTGGCAGGTTGCTTCTTGCAGCCCCGCACAGTGCTGGGGATTCACCAAAGATGGTAAGCACAGCAACGGAACAAATAACTAGGAGGCGAATGAATAATTGGTGCAGTGGTGACATGTCCGGCGGGGGTGCAGTGGTAGCATGTCCGGCGCGTAACTGGAAGACCCTGGGTTCGATTCCCGGTGGCGGCCGATGAGAATTCTTCCGTGACTCACTTATAAGCGTGGAAAGAGCAATGACTTCTGCTTGATTGAGTTAGAGAGCCTTCCTTCTCGATTGTAGAGAGGTCATCTTGAAGAATGACAGAAGGTCAGACGTAGGGATGTCCGCGATATAAACACCAGTCGATTTGCAAAACAGGTGTTGAAGAAATCTTTTTGAACTTTCTCGATTTCATTTACTAGAGTTACGAAGCTAGGGCTCTAAATGATCGCCACGTACTCCAGTGAGGATCTGACCGTAGTCTCAAAAATGCAATAAGTGTCTGAGGATTCGAAACATGCCTGGAATGTCGCATGCTAAATCTAAGATTTCTATACGCTGTAGGTACAATTCTTTAGATTTGACTTTATTTCACTCGATAGTAATCGACCGCCCCACGTCTTACGCTACCGACGAAGAAATACGTAGCATAGATATGCTTATTAATTCAGGATTTTTGTATTATGGTTATTTAAAAAGTATTTTTAAAAACATGGAAGATAAGATGCAGGGGCGCAGTCAGGATGCTTCTTGGGAGGATGGCTGCTGTGTCAGATGGGGCGCTCTATTACGGTCGAAGCAGAGAACGAAACAATAGCACATATTATTATTATTATTATTATTATTATTATTAAGGAGAAATTTATGATTACAAATTGGAGGAGGAGAATAAATCTTAAAGAACTTGAAATATTTTGTATTTCATTTTAGATATACTAAACCATATGGAAACTGTCTTTCAATCACTGAACTGGGAAAACAAAGGGATAAAGATTAATGGAGATTATCTAACTCACCTTCGTTTTGCTGATGACGTACTCATTTTTTGCAACTACCCCATCAGAGCTGCAGAGTATGATCCAGGAACTTGCTGACAAGAGTAAAGAGTGGGACTAAAAATGAACTTTCAGAAGACAAAAGTGATGTTCAATGCTTTTACAAGAAATGAAGATCTATCGATTGATGGAGAAAAGCTGGAGATAACAGACACATACGTTTATCTTGGACAGCAGATACCAAGTGAGGGTCACATTGATGAAAAAATTAATCGGCGTACAAAACTTGCCTGGAGAGCTTTTGGAAGAAACAGCATAATTTTCAATAGCAATATGCCATTATGTCTTAAAAGAAAAGTGTTTGATCAATGCATCCTTCCAGTGCTTACGTATATGGTTCAGAGACGTGAACCTTAACTAAAAGAGACATACAAAGGCTGCAGACAACTCAAAGCAGCATGGAGAGGTGCATACTTGCTGTAACCAGGAGAGATAAGAAGAGGAATTCGTGGATCCGAAAAATGACAAGAGTGGAAGACATCATCATTAGAGTTAAATCCCTGAAATGGCAATGAGCTGGACATACTGCCAAAAGGACAGACCATCGATGGACAGCCGAAATTTTAGATTGGATTCCAAGGGACAGGAAAAGACCCAGAAGAAGACCACATGGGAGATGGGTGGATGAAATTCGAAAGTATGCGGAAGTAACATGGAGGAGACTGGCACAAGACAGACCGTTGTGGAAGAGACTTGGGGAAACCTTCGTCCAGCAGTGGATTGATAATGGTTGACAATGATGATGATGACATTAAATTTATTTTTACCCCCTTACTTTTCACTCTATCATGCACTTATATCTCAAAAATCAAGAAGGACGCATACAATAAAACATTTTTCTTGCGAGGATGTGGTGTAATTTTACTTGAGGTTTTCCTTTTCATTGTTCAGGAGGATGCGCTGCAAATGAAAAAATTTGAAACCGAAATAATTTCTTTTCGGATGCAGCGCGAGAGTCAAAGAAACAAGAATTCACACCAACCTTAAACTGCTCCTTCGAGTGCTCCCACAGTGTGACTACTGAGTAGGACATCTGAGCGAAATAACCAAAACTTACTAAGTTGCCCTAAGCTCTTGATTTGTCGGCGTACTTACTGTATGTTGATTGTAAAACAATAAAATGCCGAACCCCATTGTTCACCTCTTGATGTAAACTGAAACATTTTACAAACGACAACCGATGTATTCATCCCTAATTGAATCCTGCAGGCGATGATCAACTTGTTATCCCGCGTATGGGGGGGGGGGATTTGTTATTGCTTTGTAGAATAACAGCTGGATTTGACAGCTTTCTTTTTATTTTTTCATTCTTATACCTTGCCTACGTAAAACAACTGGGTGAAAGAAAGGCCGTCTAGAACATAGGCGTAATCACTGGAGGGAAGGGTCAGGACCCTTCTCCAGATTTTCAGAGTCGCTGAAACCCAATGTAAAGGACCCCTCCAAATTGTTCGGGAATACAATGATATAATGCACACTTTTTATGATGTGAACCAACTAAATTTAATAATATAGGATTGTAATTTTTCGTAGAATGCAAACACGTGTACAATGCGTACTTAATAAAACAGCGATATCGATTAAGCATGGTTACCAACATCGTTGGTGTATATACATATATAACGTAACCGTGTATATACATTGAAGTGCCAGAAAAACTGGAACGCCGCCCCTGTGGCGCAGTGGTCTAAGCGATGGCCTCTGATCACTCGTCCGAAAGGGGTCCGGGTTCGAATCCCGGTTAGGCATGGATGTTGTGTTTGTCTTACGGCACTGGCTCTCTCCCTTCCCTGGAACCAGTGGCCCCAAATTAGGGACGGGCGACTGCTTATAGCCCATTGAGTTGCTCACGGTGGTCGTTAAACCTCCAATCAAAAAAAACAAAAAAAAAACTGGAACACTAGTCTAATACTTGGTAGGTCCCCCACGGGAGTGCAGAACTGCAGAAATACGACAGGGCATGAACTCCACTAGTTTCTGAAAATATGCTGTAGGTAATGCACACCATACTTCCAGCAGAGCGTTTCACAATTCAGGTGTATTCCGAGGTTCGGATTCCTGTGTTCGATATCGCGTTGCATGGCATCCCAAATGTGTTCTATCACGTTCAGATCTGAGAACTTGGGTGAAAATGGCAATATCCCAAACTCAGATGAATGCTCCTCTAACCATAATGTGGCGTCCCGACACTTGTGTGGAGGTGCATTGTCCTGTTGGAACAGGCCCAACCCATCAGCATGAATGCACGACATGAACAGGTGTACCTCATCAGAAAGGATGCGCACATAGCGTTGGCCAGTCACAGACGTTTGTAGGGGGTCCCAGTGAAGTCTGGCTAAACACACCCCATACCATTACGGACCCCCCCACCAGCCGGTACAGTTCCATGTTGACAGGCGGGATCCATGGCTTCATGGGGTTTGCGCCACACACGAATCCTTCCATCTGCCCGATACAGTTGGAAACGCGATTCGTCAGACCAGGCTACTTGTTTCCAGTCATCAAGTGTGGTGGTGTTGCCGTTCCCAAACGAAGCGCATAGCTCTGTGTCGTGCACCCATCAAGGGGACTCGAGTTGGGCGTCGGCTCCCAAAGCCCATATCATGCAGGGTACGTTGCACAGTCCGAACGCTGATGCTTGTTGAGGCTCCAGCATTGAATTCCGATGATATCTGCGAGAGTGTTGCAAACCTATCGCGTGAAACGATTCTTGACAGCCGACGATGGTCACGTTCACCCAATGTCTTTTTACGGCCACACTGGGATCGTAGGTTGGAGGTTTTTCCGGAATTCTTGTAGTCACGGTACACCCTTGCAATAGTCGTTCGTGAAAATCCGAACTTCGTTTCTACCTCCGAAATACTATGGCCCATCTCACGAGCACCAACTACGACACCACGTTGAAAATCGCTTAAATCGTTATTACTTGTCATTCTCATGCCGAAAACAGCTCTTGACAGCTGGCAAGGATGTCTATCGCTTTATATACGCAATGACGGACGCAACCGAGCACGCGCATAGGTGACGTTGCTATGTATTTTGCATAAGCTCGTCTGTGCCAGTTTTTCTGGCACTTCAGTGTATATATATAATGTGTGCATGTGTGATCGGACCCCCCAGATTTTGAAACATGGTTGCGCCGCTGGTCTAGAAAGCACAAGGCCGTGACATTAGAGGAATGAGTTGCCTCCGTTTGTGACGTCACTCTCATGTTACACGGCCTGATTACATCGATGTCGTGTTTGACGTTATGTCCGACAGTTTTGGAAACCAATAGGAAGCCTTAATTTTCTCGTGACGTCACTAAAAGAGGGAACTAATCTCTGTAATATCACGGTCTTGTATTTTCTAGACGGCCTTGGTGAAGGCAAAGAGTAAAATTTATTTCGTACTACTAGTATGAGGAAGTATAAGTAAGCTGTCTAGGTTCGGTATGTCAAACTCACCAATTTGAAATTACAAAGTTAAAAATATTTTATTCACAATTAAAACGAAGGTAAGGTAAAATACTTAAAAGCGAGATCTTGCGAGGCAGCCTTCGGTCTCATCATCAGGTTTAGTGTCACAGTATACAGCGCAAGCAAGCAATAAATACACTAAGAAACAATACCATGATGCAATAGTCACATAAGTCCTCGTTGCCAAACGTGAGCAGTGGGAATTCCCAAGTACATGAAAAATTATGACAAATGTTCTTTTTCCGCTGTGTGAAGCACGGATTCGATGAACAGCTTCCAGAGGCATAGAACAAAACTAGGAAGATCTATATTGCAGCTCGAATTACCAAATTTAATTATATGTAAGCTTTCAGATAAAAGTAATGAACGCCTGATACTTGCTGACGCCAGAATCCTTGAGCTGTCCCAGTCAGGTGAGTATTCGCCCTGGTTCACAGTCCTGGTTAAGGCAGTGAATATGGAGCCAGTCCTAACTGCATATTTGTGTTCAGACACACGAACATGTAAAGTCCGAAATGCAGAACCGATATAAAATTTTACGGCTGGGGCTGGATCACGGGGAACCAAAGGGATACAGTATACTCCAGATTTATTGGGTGTTGGGACTAAGTCACAGTCCTTTCTAACAACTAAAAAAACATTCCGGGTGTGAATTCCAAAATCATTGGTGCTTATTGCTGCGGTGAAGGCACCACAAAAATAAGCACTAATGCTCGGGGATAAAATAAAAAAATAAATAAAAGCCTGTTCGGAAAAGTCATCATTATCATCATCATTGTCAACCGTTATCAATCCAATACTGGATGGTTTTCCCAAATTTCTTCCGCAACGGTCTGCCTTGGGCCAGTCTCCTCCATGTCACTGCCACATATATTCGAATTTTATCCGCCCATCTCCCACGTGGTCTTCTTTTGGGTCTTTTCCTGTCCCTCGGAATCCAGTCTAAAATTTCGGTTTTGTCCATCGGTGGTCCGTTCTTCTGGCAACATGTCCAGCCCATTGCCATTCCAGGGATTTTATTCTCATCATGATGTCTCGCACTGTTGTCATTTCCCTTATCCGCGAGTTCCTCTTCTCATTTTTCCTAGTTGCACCCAGCATGCACCTCTACATGCTTCTTTTAGTTGCCTGCAGTCATTCTATGTTTTTTATTAGTTAAGGTCCCGATCTCTGTTCCGTATCTAAGAACTGCAAGAATGCATTTTTGAAACACTTTTCATTTAAGACATAATGGCATATTGCTCTTAAAAATTGTACTGTTTTTTCCGAAAGCTCTCCAACTAAGTTTTACACGCCGATTAATTTCTTCATCAACGCGACCCTGGCGCTTGATATCTGCTGTCCAAGGTAAATGTAGGTATCGGATATCTCCAGCTTTTCCCCATTAATCGATAAATCTTAGTTTCTCGTTAAAGCATTGTACATCAGTTCTGTCTTTCGAAAGTTCATTTTTAATCCGACTTCTTTGCTCTTGTCAGCAAGTTCCTGGATCACATTCTGCAGCTCTGAAGGGACAGTTGAAAAAATGACGACGTTGTTAGCAAAACGGAAGGGAGTTAAATAATCTAAATTAATCTTTATCCTTTTGTTTTTCCAGTTAAGTGATTGAAAGACATTTTGCAATGTAGCATTAAAGAGCTTGGGAGATACGGTGTCACCTTGTCTCACCCCTTTCCAATTCAAATATCCGAACCTTTGCACTTGCATTTTCATAGATGTTATTAATAATGTTAATGTGTGCATCTTCAATACCGCAGGATTTCAAAGCCATTGTAATTGCTGATGGTTTCACGAAATCAAAGGCCTTTTCATAATGAATAAAAGATCATGGGAGCTTATATTACCACGTTCTTGTTTGAAAGAGTATACATACGATAAACTACGCGTAAATGCATACTGGCAAGTTTTTTAATTATACATTTGGATACATTTTGCGTTACTCGACTCGGCGTTAAGTTTGATCAGTTTTACGAAGGAAGAGGGGCTCAAAATAGTGCTGCTGAAGTTCCTTAAGATGAGTCGGATGACCCTATCGTTCCCATGTTAATTTGCACAACTTTAGGTACATTTATATCAGAAACTACAACAGATATAAGCTTAATTTTTTTGTATTGCAAAACACACAATGTAAATAACATTTTAAGCAAAGGGTTTTTTGAAAAAATGTAGATAAATTTTTTTATGTTTCTTTAAAAATTGTTTTAAAAAATTACAAAAAATATATTATAAAGTAATATATTTTCAAAATTAATAGGAATTTTAAAAATCCCACAGCTCAAAATGTAGAGCTTGACATGAGGAACAAAACGAAAAAAAAAATTCTGGCAGATATCCGTCATAGTTCCTGAGCATGTTTTCAACATATTGTTAGCACGTCTTTTGTAAAAAAAGATCGTGTTAATGTTACCCGTGTGTCCGCCTGTACCCACAATATCTCTGCAACTATTAGTCCGATTTGAAAAATTCTTTTGCGTTCGGAAGCCTGAAATATACGAATGATGATCCTTCATTTCGTTTTTTTTTTTTTTTACGATGTATAATTTCGCCGCTAGAGGGCGTAAATGCAGATGATGTCGAATTCAAAAATACGTTTTATTCCACATATTTGCTTCTAAACATCCGATTTAAAAAAATATTTTATCTTTCGATTCCATTTATGTTGAAAAGTATTTTAGATATAGTTACTTTTTCAAATTACACATGGATTTTCCTCTAGGGGGCGTAAAAGTAAATTACATTTTTCCCGATAACTCTTTTTCTGAAACTCCGATTTGAAAAAATATTTCTTCAGCGGATACACCTCCTGATGGAAAATCTTTTGCATAAAATTTCAAATTTTTGGTAAAGAATACTTTGGCCACCAGGGCGCGTAAGTGTTAATTTTTGCT
Source organism: Macrothele yani (assembly GCA_039090855.1). Lineage (NCBI taxonomy): Eukaryota > Metazoa > Arthropoda > Arachnida > Araneae > Macrothelidae > Macrothele > Macrothele yani. Next base: position 41,809,897 of record CM077028.1, read on the forward strand.
TCTGATTTATTTGCCACAAAATATGAGCTTCTAAAATATCGATTGAAAAAATTCTTTCGTGGACTGATGCCACTCACATCGATAAACCCTTTCGGAATATTTTCTTCTTAAAATATTACACAGTTTCTCCGCCAGGGGCGTAGATGTACACTGCCGGACAATTGCTAAGGACGGATGACAATAGCAACGATGCCGCCCCGGTGGCGCAGTGGTCTAAGCGATGGCCTCTGATCATTCGTCCATAAGGGGTCCGGGCTCGAATCCCGTGAGGCATGGATGTTGTGTTTGTCTTACGGCACAGGCTCTCTCCCTTCCCTGGAACCAGTGACCCTAAATTAGGGACGGGCGACTGCTTCTAGCCCATTGAGTTGCTCACGGTGGTCGTTAAACCTCCAATAAAAAAAAAAAAAAAAATAGCAATGATAGCCACCATAAAATGGAAGGCAGGAAAATGTGGAAATTAGCATAAGTGCGGGATACAGTAAGACGTGTTGTGCGTATGCAAATTTTGGATTGCCGAACTTGTTCGTGACATCATAGCGCTGATAGGAGATATAAAGGATTTGACGCGTATTGACCGTTGTTGTTCAAACGCAAAGTTGAAAGGGAAAGTATCAATTGACGAACTTGCAATTTTCAGTATGTCTTCCCGACATCACCTAGATGATTTTACGCGTGGCCCTATTATTGGCAAGATTGAAGAAGGGCGAAAAATAACAGATGTTGCCAGGGAGTTCGACGTCAGCCACAGTGTTGTTTCAAGGCTTTGGAAATCATTTCAAACAAATGGAGAGTGTAGCAAACGTCACGGGGGAGGTCGTGTTCGCAGTACGACACCTGCAAAAGATCGGTACATAGTGCTATCAACAAAAAGACACTTGCGCAGCACAGCTAGTGAGGTAGCAAATCAGTTTATGGCTGCTACTGGCAAGCGGATCTCCCGAAAAACTGTCGCCAGACGTTTGCATGAAGGAGGACTATACGCCTGCCGTCCTGTTGTGTGCATCCCTTTGTTCAGACGTCACCGTACCGCCCGTTTGCAATGGTGCCATCAACATCGCAATTGGACTGATAACGACTGGTCTGCTGTCCTTTTCTCAGATGAGAGTAGATATAGTCTATCGTCTGATTGTCGACGACAACTGATCTGGCGTGATAGTGGTACTGCCTATTGTCCAGCAAACATACAGGAAAGGGACCGATATCCGACATGTAGTGTCATGGTATGGGCTGGCACCATGATCAATGGCCGTACGTCCCTCTATGTGCTTCCAACTGGGACTATGACTGGCCAACGATACATTAATGATGTTCTGCTACCTAATGTTCGCATGTTCCGTGGTGCTGTCGGTGATAGATTCATTTTCATGGACGACAACGCAACATGTCCTCGAACAGTCGCTGTGCAGCAGTGTCTTGAGAGCAAGGATATTCAACGCCTCGTATGGCCAGCACGTTCTCCAGATCTGAATCCCATTGAAAATGTGTGGGATGCTTTGGGGAGGAGTCTTGCTGGTCGCCAATGCCCTCCAATAAACAAGGACACCCTCATCATGCACTGACAGAGGAATGGGATAAATTACCCCAACAGCTGCTTGATAATGTTGTGCAAAGCATGACACGACGTGTGGAATCTTGCATCGCCCTCCATGGTGGCCATATCCCGTATTGACATCTTACGCCAGAACGCCTGCGGACGGTAATGCATTTTTTTCACAATTACGTATTCTGCACAAAATGGCCTGTTTGTCCCTTGAACACGTTCCAAAGCCTTCTGGATTTCAGAGAACAATAAATTGTCTTTCTTGTAATGTCCTGGCACTCTGACATTATTTTATTTCACTTGGCATCCAACCACACTTACTTTTTTATACGCTATATAGCCGTTTATGATCCGTCCTTAGCAATTGTCCAGCAGTGTATATCTTATTTTTGTCAATATATCTACTTCTAGGAGTCCGGGGTTGAAAAATTCTTTCTTTGTTGGATAGTATTTTCAGTGTGACATAATTTTCATATAAATTCAAAATTTTAAAGTAATTCATAGACTTTCCGCTAGGGGGCGTAGAGGTAAATTGTGTTTCCCCCTATATCTCTGTTTCTAAATCTCCGATTGGAAAAATTCTTTCTGCACCGGATACAGCGCCTGATGGGAAATCGTTTGCACATAATTCCTAATTTTTGTTAAAAAAATGGTTTGGCCACCAGGAGACGTAAATCTTAATTTCCGCTTCTGATGTATTTGCAGCAAAATATGAGTTTATAAATTCTCGATTGAAAAAAACGTAGTTTGCGGACCGATACTACTCATGTCGACAAACCTTTTAGAAACATTTTCTTCTTAAAATAATGAATGGTTTCTACGCCAGGGGGCGTAGATGTATATCTTATTTTTGTCAATATCTCTACTTCTAGGAGTTCGATTTGAAAAATTCTTTCTTTGTTGGATAGCGTTTCCAGTGTGACATGTTTTTCATATAATTTCTAAAATTTCAAGTAATTCGTAGACCTTCCGCTAAGGGGCGTAAAGGTAAATTGTTTTTTCTCCTGCTTCTAAATCTCCGTTTTGAAAAATTCTTTCTGCACCGGATAGAGCTCCTGATGGGAAATCATTTGCACATAATTTCTAATTTTTGTTAAAAAAATGGTTTGGCCACCAAGTGGGGTAAGTCTTAATTTCCGATCTGATGTATTTACAGGAAAATATTAGCTTCTAAAATCTCGATTGCCAAAAAAGTCGTTTGTTGACCGATACTACTCATGTCGACAAACCTTTTAAGAACATTTTCTTCTTGAAATAATGCATGGTTTCTACTCCAGGGGGCGTAGATGTATATCATATTTTTGTCAATATCTCTACTTCTAGAAGTCCGATTTGAAAAACTCCTTCTTTGTTGGATAGTGTTTCCGATGCAAAATGTTTTCCCATAAATTAAAAATTTTCAAGTAAATCACAGACTTCCCGCTAGGGACCACAAAAGTAAATTGTGTTTTCTGCGTTATTTCTGCTTCTAAAACTCCGATTTGAAAAATTCTTCTTGTATCGCATACAAGACCTGATGAAAAATATTTTTCCCATAATTTCTAATGTTTGGAAAAGAATGGTTTGGCTACCAGGAGGCATAAGTGTTAATTTCTGATTCGGATGTATTTGCAGCAAAATCTAGGCTCCTGAAAACTTGACTAAATTTTTTTTTTCTTGGATGGGTACCGCTCATATTGAAACACCTTTTGAGAATACTTTCTTCCTAAAATAATGCATGGTTTTTCCACCAGGGGACGTAAAGTCACATCTTATTTTTGCCGATATCTCTGTTTCTAAGAGTCCGATTTGAAAAATTATTTGTGTTGGAGAGCGTTTCCGGTACGAAATGTTTCTCGTATAAATTCATGTTTTTCTTAACGCACAAGTCTGCAACCAGAGGGCGTAAGCTCACGATTCCGTTTACAGCAATATCTGAGGGATTAAAAATCCGATTGAAGAACTTCTTTGCGTCAGAAAGGATTCAAAAGACGTGCTTATTACACTCGAAAATTCGGTGTCATCTTTCTTGTGTACTTATATGTTGAAAAAATGCTTTTTTTTAGTAAACGCACGAAAGCTAACACTGAGGCAATTAATGCAGCTAATCTTACCTTAATGCATCCCAGCTCCATATGAAGGATATTCTGGGTCCTCCTGCTCTTGGTACATGACCTCCAACTTCTTTTTGGCTAGGCTGGCCTTGTGGCGACACTTTTTTTTTCAATTTCTTGAATAGCCTTTTCAGTTTTTGTAATTCTCAGTTCATCAGTTTTTTTCATTGTGTCTATACAATTTATGCCAGGAGAAATTCCCAATTTTTCAAAAGTTTACATTTCACTATGTTCCCCTTATCAAAAGTAGCTACAGCCTCATAAACACCTAATTCTAATATTGCTTTCATTGCAAAAGTAGATTTCGGAATTCTTGATCAAATTGTGCTATTCAAGGACTCGGAAATATTTTGAGTGCCACCATGTAATAAACATTTTGTTGGTTGGCAGTGGTAGGTTGGAGGGATGGTTCGGTTGATTAAATTGTACTAGTTTTGATTTCCTGTTTTCACCTTCATTGCTACGATATATCCAATCACTACTCCACCTTAGAATTACTTACCACATTAACATTTCGAAACACAACAATTTATTACATAAAAATAACATGTAGATACGAAGAGCTCTTAGCTACATAACTCATGGCAACCTCTCTCTATGGAGGCGAATCTCGAAGTGACGCTCTTACGTCATATACAGTCTCTGCAGTGCGATGTGCACCTAGCGCCATCTATTAATCAAAACTGTATTTAAAAGATTGAGAATTACAAAAAAGTACAACACATTTCTGGAGGAGTTGTGGATTGGCTAAATCTCCAAAAACGGGTTTAACTTCATAAAAACTCTTGGTAGATATGTATGGTCATTATGGTCATATGGCTCATTCTTATCTACTTTAGTGGAGCTAATGACCAGCAAAAATGGACGTTGTAGCTGTAAAATTACTTTTGCGCTCCGTCATACAAATGCTCATAAAATGTGATCTACTGCACAGAATCACATACATTTGGTATCAAATTAAACCTAAAAATGCATAAAATGAAAAAAAAAGCTAAAAACCTGAAATTCGAATTTTTTGACCCTTGGAACCATCCGACTCACCTTAAGTCCTGCAAGCACCCTCGTGGCTCCACCCCTGATAAGATGTAAAATCTCTCGCAATGGATGCCAGAGCATTTTAGAAAATAATATAGGATAGGATGTGGAAATAGGTTGTATAAGCCGTCTTACGAAGAATGCTATATATGCTCCGAAGTAGGAAAATCAATGCGGCCCCGAAGTAGCAAATCAGTGCGGCTCCGGTGGGGCAGTGGTCTTAGCGCTGGCTTATGATCATTCGTCCGAGATGGGTCCGGGTTCGAATCCCGGTGAGGCATGGATGTTGTGTTTGTTGTTTGTCTTACGGCACTGATTCTCTCCCTCTCCTGGAGCCAGTTGCCCTAAATTAGAGACGGGCGACTGCTTATAGCCCATTGAGTTGCTCACGGTGGTCGTTAAAACTCCAATCAAAATTAAAAAAAAAATCAATATTAGCGAAATAAATAACAGACTTTTCCAGAATGGATTCCATAGGCGATAAGAAAATATTGTGAATAAATGTGTAAGAAATGAAATTTTACCTTTCTAATTATGGGTTCCTTAAAGGTTCAAAGTACGTTGCAATTATAAATATAGTATCAGCCATCATCCCACGCCTATATACTAATCATCATAGTGAACGTTTTCAATCCACTGCTGGATGAAGGTTTCCCCATCCGTCTTTTACAAAACTCTCTGTCTTGAGCAATTCTCTTTCATATCACTCCAGCATGTTTCCAACTTTCATCCACCCACCTTCCACGTGGCCTTCTTTCTTTTTTTTTGGGGGGGGGGAGGGGGTCTTGTCCTTTGGTAACCAGTATCGGCTCATAGAATGTCTGCACCCCAATTCAAAGTGCCATTTTTGCGCCCCTTTGTAAACTTTTCTCTGGAGAAAATTTAATAAATCTTTCCGAATTTAACATGCTCACGTACACTGAAGAGCAATTGAATTAGAGACAGCTGGCGTTATGTAAATGTGGCGCTGTGAGCGGCCCTGTAAACGGAAACGACATGACGTATGCAGCGATCTGATAATATAAGGAGTGATACGACGGGAATCAGTAAGAGTCGGACGCAGTATGGGCAAGACGAAGGATCTAAGCGCATTTGATCGTGGGCAAATTATCGGGGCCCAACGAATGGGTCACTCCATCTTGGAAGTCGTGCAAGCACTGAGATTTTCACGAGCCACTGTGTCACGGGTGCACCGTGAGTACATCGAATCCGGTAAAACCATCCCTGCAAGGCCCAACTGCCGTGGACAACAGCGTGTGGATGAGTGGGGTCATCGTCGGCTAGCTCGCATTGTAACAGCGGATAGACGGGTCACAGTATAAGAAATCACTCGGCAATTTAACGCTGATGCACAAAAACGTGCAAGCAGCCACACCATTCAGAACCATCTCCTCGCTATGGGGTACAAAAGCCATCGTCCCACGAAGGTACCGCTGCTGACCGCACATCACAGGGTGCAAAGATTAGCATGGGCGCGGGAACATCGCTACTAGACCTTAGACATGTGGAAAAATGTTACCTGGACTGATGAGTCGAGATTCACATTGGTACATGCGGATGGCAGGATACGAGTACGGCGCAAACCACATGAAGCGATGGATCCTTCTTTCTAGTAGGGTACTCTTCAAGCTGGTGGGGGTTGCATTCTCGTCTGGGGAATGTTTACGTGGATTGAAATGGGGCTCCTGGTGCGTGTGACATCGTCCCTCACAGGTCAACGTTACTGGGATATCCTGGACGACCATTTGCTCCCGTTTGTGCGTCTTAAACATCTCGCTGGGGACCTCATCCTGCAACAAGACAATGCACCGTGTCATCGCTCCCGAATTGTATCCGAATGGTTAGATGAACACTCCACCGACGTGACCTCGCTTCCTTGGCCAGCTAAGTCACCTGACCTCAATCCCATCGAGCACATCTGGGATGCCACCGAGAGAGAGATGTTCGAGGCTCTGACCCCCATCCATCAAATCTTCGTGAACTGTGGGAGCTTGTTCAGGGGTCGTGGATCCGTATTACTTCCCAACGCTTCCGGTGTCTTGTCGAGTTCATGCCGAGACGAATCGCCGCCGTCATCAGGGCGAAAGGTGGTGCTACACGTTATTAGACAGGTATATCTAATTCAATTGCTCTTCAGTGTACATTACGGTGTTCTGCTCCATCGCACTTCCAAAAATTTATAGACAAGGTATTTTAGTATCTTTCAAGTACTTAGTAACAACGCAATTTGTCACGGTGTGAATGATGATTTCATTCACATAAAAATGTATTGGTTTGACCCTCCCCCAAAAAAGTTGCTGGTGTACGGGTGTACTAGATTCACCTAACCGGTGTGCGTCCCTGATGCTTCTTCTACTTAGAACACAGGTATAAAAATACAAAGTTTGCAACATTTTAATAATGCTGGGGGAGGAGAGGGGAGCTGCTCCGTGAAATTTTTGGAGAGCGAAATTCCGCCCCACCGTTAACTTCTACTCCAAGCAGCAGCTTCCTTTGTTTAATGGGAAATACGGCACTGCGGAGGGATGGGGCTTCTGGCAAATAAACACTGTATATTGTTACCAGAAAAATAGAAGTAAGAAGGAAAATAGATGCGTTGACAGATGCAACAAAGCAAAACCAAAGGTAAATTTTACAAAAACAATTTTTTTTTTGCAAAACCAAAGGTAAAAATAAACGCTAAACCAAGATAAATTGGTCAGTATTGCTTTGGGGTAAAAACCACTCTTTGTTCGTGGCTGTAAAACGAAACAAGGCTATAGGAGCCCGAGAATTATTTTAATTTTCTCTCACAGGCTGTTCGAAATTCAAAATTTTATAAAAGTTGCGTTGTACAAAACGCCCCCCTTCCCCTAGAGAAGACTACCCAATGCTTCGCATAAACTGCTTATCGACTTGAACTGGTCCTGTTGGTATCCAATCTAGTATTTGAGTTGTTCAACTGTGGTCAGATCTTCTAGCAATATGTCCAGTCCGTTGCTATTTGAGTCTTTCCTTTTATAATGCCATCAACTCTTGTCATATTCCTGTTCCATGAATTTCTTTTCCTATATTACTATTACCCAATAATTCTGTGACTTCTTGAGTTGTCTGCAGCCTGTGTACGTTTTTTCTTTCCTTCTTTTTTTTATGCTTTCCAACAGTAGGTTGAAGAAGCGTATATGCTCCAGCTTTGTCTGTCTGTCCGTCCGTCAGTCCGCACGATAACTCGCGTAAAAGGAGTTCAATTGCGATGAAATTTTAGTATGTGGTAGGGGACAACCTGGGAAGGAACCCTATTTAAAATGGACGAAATGGGGTCAAACTTCAGGACATAAGAGCGGGATCAATTCCATCGCCCTTATGCGTCATAACTTACGTAAAAATGCTTCGATTGCGACAAAACTTTATCACGTTGTTCCGAAGATATACTGAACTAATTTTGTTTAATATAATGGAAATGGGATTAAAGATCAGCTCTTTTTAATACCCTCCAAGCCAGCTCACGACATGTGCCTTCTTTCATTGGCTATACGCTGTTGACGTCAAAAAGTAGGAGGTGGTCACAATAATGTGACTCAACTGTGTGTATATATACACTATATTATCAAAAGTCACCGGACACCTAGAAGAGAAACGCAACAGAGCATTTGTTGACCTACATTAGTACGGTGGCGGTCCACCTTTGGCCTTAATGCATGCACTGACCCTTGGAGACATGTTTTCGCTAAGGTTTTGTAACACAGCGATAGGTATGCGTTTCCATTCAGTACATAATACTGCCGCTAACTGTTGTTTAGTAGTAGGCCTTGGTTCCAAACTTCTTATGCGGCACTCATAAATGAACTGGCCAGCACAGATCCCTGATCTTAATCCCATAAGTGATCTATGGGATAAAGATCAGGACTCTGTGCTGGCCAGTTCACACACGATACGGAATCATCGTCAAACCACGTCGTAACGGTCCTTGCTTTATGGCTCGGTGCATTATTTTTCTGTTACCAACAAGGCTTGGTTCCATAGTATTGCCACAGAGTTGGTAGGACATAATTGTCCAGAATATCAAGGTAGATGTGCTGGTTAACAGGTTTGTCCACGATAGCCAATGGGCCGGGACCATACCATGAAAAAGACCCCCACACGACTACACTGCCAACTCCAAACTTGACCGTAGGAACAGTACACTGTGGTAAATAGCGTTCCCCCTGCTGCCGTCATACCCACACATGGCCATCAGACTGATGGATCATGTATCTGGATTCATTAGTCCATAGGACCCGTTTCCATTGATCTACGGTCCACGATAAATGTTCTTTTCACCATGCTAAAAGACGAGTAGCATTCCGAGTTCAGATGAAAGGCTTATGAGTAGCCATACGACCACGGTAACCCATTGAATAAAGTTCTCTGCGAATGGTACGTGTACATACCGAGGTTCTGGCATATTTACTAACCTGTACACTGAGGTCTTGTGCAGTACTCCGTCGATGAGCTGTAACGACTCTCCGAAGGCCTCGACGTCCTCTATCACTGATTTTCTTTGGTCTGCCGGTACGTTTTGCTGCTTCAGGCACGTCATGTGACTTCCACTTATTCAGAACATCCAAAACAGTTGACTTGGGTATGTTTAAACGCCTCTGGGTTTCTCTTATGGACCCCCCACTAATATAACACCCAACAATATTTCCTTTCTGAAAGTTAGTTCTCTCCCACCGCGACATTTTCACTCAACCTCACAGTGCGATATGATCGCGGTCAGTAGCAAGCTTGTTTCTATACCGTTTGCAGCTTTACCGCGCATCTTAACAACGCAGCGGATCCGTTCATTTGCTTTTGCAGGGGCGCCCGGTGACTTTTGTCAATATAGTGTATGACTTTGTACGTGCTTGTGAGCTCTGCCATTCGCACCTGTTTCGAAATGTGCCTGTCACTTGTGCAGCGCAAAACACAAAATGACATCCCTTTGGGGGCATTTAACGGCTGAAATTTTTTCTTGCGATGTATGCAACCGGTCCCCAGTTGAATAAATTATTTAACCTGAAGTTTATGAAGGGTTATACAGGGTAGGGTGTTTTTTTCAAACTGATTTTCGTGACAGTCCTTCTGAAAGAAGAAATTTAGAGCTGTGAAAACACAAGCGAAGAAGTAGGGGGAAAAAGCTTTAGCACCTAACGTTATGAGAGATGTTATGAAGTTGCAACTGCAGTTTCCCCCATAATTATGCATTCCAGAGATATTACTTCACTACTAAAATTATTTACATACACAGAGTGCATATAAACAAATTTTTTTAGTACTTTTGGTGTTCAGATACCGGCATGGCGCAGTTGGATAATTGTCAGTTTCGTATCTCTGTAGTACTTTGCTGTTGTGGGCTGTAATCCCGCTGCCGAATATCCAGTTCGCGATTTTGCAGGGCTTTCGCGGATGTAAGGTAAATGCGTGGCTGGATCCTTAAAATTTAGCCTGGAGGTATTGAACCATCTCTGCAGATTGCCCTTTGACCATTTGATGAAGAAGGAAACGAGTAACCATCTCATCATGATCCCTGTTCTACAAGTTATTCGTTATCATCACCAGAGTTGGAAACGGATCAAAAATTTCGGACACGGACGTCCCATAACTGGACCCGATCCGGTCCCGTAACTGACCCAGACAAATCTGCTTTGAACTATAAATTCAAACTCTCTCTCTCTATATATATATATATATAAACGTAATATATATATTCATCCTAATAACTGTTTGATATTTAATAACTGAAATCCTTTTTTAATAATGAAATTTGGTTACTTGCTAAATTTTAGTGCCATTTTTAGTGCCACTACTTTGCGTAATCCAGAAATAATGATGATTGTTGCTTTTCGGTTATATTTATTCTCACAGTTACAACCGTTACTGTCCCAGTAATGTCCCAGTACGATCGTTACTGTGCCAGTAATGTCCCAGTACGATCGTTACTATCCCAGTAATGTCCCAGTACGATCGTTACTATCCCAGTAATGTCCCAGTACGATCGTTACTGTCTCAGTAACGGTAGCAAGTGCAGAAAGCAGCTTTTCACGCTTAAATCTGATTAAATCTTATCTGTCCCGTCTCAAGATAGATTGATATTTTTGGCAACTTTATCAATTGAACAGAATAAAGCAATCAAAATAAATTTTGACGATTTAATAGCTGACTTTACTGGGATAAAAGCAGGAAAAGTCCAGTTCTTATAAGGTGAGTTCTATAATGTAAGTACTGTCCCATAATAGATAGAGACGGAGCAACTGTGAGGGAAGGACGTATGCTGCATGGTGTGCTTGTTTTATCTACATCATTTAAAAGACATTTACAAAATATCAGTAGTATTCGAAATATTTAAAATGTCTTTCGTTATTGGTTAATTTTCAAACACCTTGACGTTCCATTAAACTGCACCGATAACTGTAATAAACTATGTTTTAAGTCTAGTGTATGTTTTATGTCTAGTGTAGGGGGGGGGGCTAAAGCGGCTTGGTTCGCACCCAGCCCTGCGGCTGTTGTAGGTGTCTGTCGAAATTTGCGTTTTTAGAAGTTCCCGTTTCTTCTAACTTCCGTGTTTCAACAGATTTTCCTCAGTCAGTGATTTCGTTTATTTCAGAAAAGTTTGTTTCGAGTTTTTCCGTATCAGTACAGAAATATTGCAAAATCTTCAATTTTGACATTTTCAGATTCTTTCCGTTTGCACCTGGTGAGGATCGAACCAGCCTCGTCTCCAAATGAAGACTCGCTGTTAGAGCCAGAAAGACACGTTAAATGCAGTCACGTAGCAGGTAAAACTCTAATCACGCAATGATTTTTTTTTATATTAATACGGTGAATTAGTAATTTTATTTTAATTCTATTTTCTGTTGAAGCTTATTATTTTTTTATTTTTCTGAATAGGTTCGTAATAATTTTATTTTTTTCTGTAAGAGGATTTATTGCAAATTGCGTATTTTTTTTTTTTCCATCGCGATTTTTCTAAGCAACAGAATTCTTTGGAGCTTGAGATCTTTCTAAACTGACAATGACATAAAATTATCTTTAAGAAAAAGTGGCCGCCCAAGTGGCGCAGTGGTCTAAGCGATGGCTTGTGACCCTTTGTCTGAGATGGGCTCGGGTTCGAATCCCGTTAAGGCATGGATGTTGTGTTTGTCTTACGGAACTGACTCTCTCCTTTCCCTGGAACATGTGGCCCTAAATTAGGAACGGGAGAATGCTTACAGCCTATTGGTGGTCGTTAAACCCCCACCCCTAAAAAAAGAAAAACCTTCGATTACCATTATTTGTGGTAGAAGAAACGCACGGTCTTAAAATTTCCATTGAATACCGGATAATGCAGAATCCGTTTTCTTTAAAAGATTTTGCGTCGCCTAATTTACCTTCTGCATAGGAATGGGCCTGGTTTATGGCAGTTTTTACACAGATGTGCTGTTTCGTTGTGTCGTCGGATTTTTGCAAGCTGACTTACCCATTCTATAAGAACAGGTCTCCGTTTTTCAATCAATTACAATTCGCAAGTTATATAGAAAGGAAAACCAAAAAATAAAATAATGTCTGTTTTTTTTGTTTTGTTTTTCTCATTTATTAACTCATCAACTCAAAATTTTTGCGCTCCCCAAATTTTGGTGCCCAGCCTTGTTCGCTGCAGTGGTTGAATCAGCCAGGGCCATTCATCTAACCGGGCTGGAATTCAAACACGACTGTGGCGATTCACCATAACCCACACCTCCTAACACTCGGCCAAAAAATTAATATAAAACTTGGCTAGAGTACATCTGGAAGAAAACGTAATTTTCAAGAACAATTTACCATTATGTCTTAAAAGAAAAGTGCTTAATCAAGCCTTCCAGTTTTTACTTATGGAACAGCGACATCTTACATAGCCTATAGTGTAAAATGCATACAGAGGCTGCTGACAACTCAAACATGCTTAGCGTATTCAAGTGGTAATGGGATGAAACATAAAGTGAAAAGAGTTGACAGCATCATGATCAAAGTAAAGACCCTTAAGTGGCAATGGGGGCTGATACATGAAATAACAAGAATTGATAACATTGTCATCAAAGTAAAGATCCTCAAGTGGCAATGGGAGCTGAAACTTTTAGAGGAACTGACCACTGTCGGAAACTGCAACACTATAGAGCTGATACCAAGGGACAAGAAAAATCCCAGAAGACCGCGTGGGAGATGGATGGATGGCATTGGAAAACATGCCTGAGTGATATGGAGTAGATTTGCTCAAGAAGGAGAGTTGTGGAAGAGACTTAAGGATATTTTCATCCAGCATTGGAATGAAAATTGTTGGTGATGGATAAAATTTTCAAAAGGCATTTTGTTGTCTCTCACTTCTCTTTGGGGTGGTTGGGGGGGGGGGGGTCGAAGACCAGCTGTCAAATATTGAGATTTTTAAGTAGAGGATTTTAGGAAGGGAATATCTGACCCCAGGATATTTTCATCCAGCAGTGGAATGAAAATTGTTGATGTTGGATAAAATTTTCAAAAGGTATTTTGTTAAAATTGTTGAAGTCTCTCACTTTTCTTAAACGTGGGGGGGGGGTGTCGAAGCCCAGCTGTCAAATATTGAGATTTTTATGTAGAGGATTTTAGGAAGGGAATGTCTGACCCCAGGTCTTAAATAACCCTTAGAAGTAGGTAGGAAGCTAGGAGATTTAGGACAGAGTTTTCATCAGGATAGTCACACGGAACCGAGTTAGAAAGGGAGAGAAAGACGCCCTTATTTAAAACCAGGGGGCCAGTACCCGGGGTCCGACGGCTTAAAGTGCCCATCCGACGCACGGAGGATATTTAGTGGTTCGAGAGTTCGTACCTGCCCGGGATCGAGCCTGAGAATTTTCTTTGGCAGTCACGAACGTTGACCACTAGGCTATCAGCGGCTCGACCAGCGATGAACAATTTTTAGTGGTCGCCTGCGTCTAATTTGGGAACAATGGTCACAAAGAGGAGAGAGCAAGTGCCATCAGACAGAGAGACACATCATCTATGTCTCGAACGAATGGTCACAAGCCAGCTCCTCGAACCACTCGGCCACCGGGGTGGCGGATGAGATCTGCAAGCTGTCCTTAAAACCTTGGTTAGTAACCACTCGACTTCCAGGGAATCTAGACTGATGACCATTGCTAAAAGCACTACAATGCTGATTATTATCTTGGAAAATTAATTTCCTAAATTGAATAATTTTACACTTAAGCCCGGACACGTAAACAACCCTTTCATTTGGGGAAGAAGCGGGTTGGAATAATACACTGCTAGAGTAATCCTGTAAAATTGGTTTCTTCAAGTGTGCGGTCTGTTTTTGAGCTCTCCGCTGGAAATTTTGCGCGCCTTGAAATATGAGTCGAAAGTTCGAGCTAATTATGAGGAAATGGAAGGACTTCAGAGCGACGGCGGGAAAGGGGGACAGAAGGGGGAGTAAGGTAAGGCCTTATGTGAGGGGGAAGGATGAGATGCGGAGGGGTGCGTGTTCGTCCAACGAGGTTCAACAACTAATGTATGGCAACAACCCGACACCAAGTGTTTGTTCGAACTCTGGTTCCTCAATTTACGACAACTATTAAGGTATTGGGTATCGTGACTTCGTTAGATGCTTCCCTGTGCTTCAACACTCGTTAACAGAGGCATTGTCTTGTTTGCTGACTCCGGCATGCCGACACACACGTAACATTACGCAACACGCAACTAACGAACTGCCTCGCTTGCTATATTCTATCTCTCGCTCTTTCTATCTCTCTTTCCGTTTCTCGCACTTTCTCTCCCTCTCCATATTCATGTCACCCTGCAAGAGCAGCGCTAATGAGATTGAAGCAGCGGGATGAGGTTGTCTGCCTCGGTTCATCTTGACTTCATAACATTTCCCTGCCCTAAAAAAAAAAAAAATAAAAAAAAAAAGAACGAAAAAAAGAAAAGGAAAAGTGAGGAAAAAAAGCGTTATCATCTAGCCTGCGTTGAAAGAAAAACTTTCAGAAGCAAAATCTCGGAGAAAGTCAAATGATGCATTCTCTTTTTTTTTTTTTTTTTTTTCTTGTCTGGTATTTTAATACTTTTTAGCAAAAAAAAAGAAAAAAAAAGTGTGAAGAACGTCTTTTGAGTTTTTTCATTGCAGTGTAAAATAAATGCATTCCTACACATGATATTTATTCGAACTAATCACCCATAAGTCCAATATACAGAAAGTGGAAAGCAGCTGGATTAAAGATGAACTTTAAGAAAACGAAATTGATGTAAAGTGCTTTTACGCGAACCGAAGATTTTGAGGATGCAACTGATGTCTACATTTACCTAGGGAAACATATATCAAATCGAAGAAGAAACTGTGAAAACACAAATTTGCCGGCGGCGGCACTCAAACAGAAACCCTTCTCCCAAATAAGTTACACCGACAAGTGCTTATCACTGCTACACGGCGTCTTGACATGTGCGTTTCGGGGTCAGCCGGAAAGCCACGCTTACTGAAGAAGAAGGAATTCTGATTAACTCCAGAGGATGTGTGGAAGAAGTATCACACATTTTTGAAGCATTGAAGATGGAATTCTCATTCATTCCAGACGATGTCTGGAAGAAACATCGCACATTTTCGAAGAACCTAACGACCAGTATATCCCTTTTTACGTTCAGGCGCCAATGTGAAACCTAAATTTACTGGTGGTGTGTTTCGCACCCCACATCCTTCTGCTCCAGATCCGAATGCTTTCCCATTTAAGCTACACCGACTAGTGCTTATCACTGTTACTTGCCGTTTTGACATGTGCATCACCTCTGTAGTACGTCCCAAAATTCATAGGTGTATGTATAAAACTTGACTGGAGTGCATTTGGATAAAACAGTACAATTTTCAAGAGCAATTTACCTTTATGTCTTAAAAAAAGGTGTTGAACCAGTGCATCCCTACGGTTTTTGCTGACGGATCAAACACATGATTCATCAGTAAGAATACTTAGTAATCCATAATCATCATCATCATTATTGTCAACCATCCACTTCTGGATGAAGGCCTCCCTAAATTTCTTCCCTAACGGTCTGTTTTGAGCCAGTCACTCACACATGCTTTCGAATTTCATCCACCCATCTCCCACGTGATCATTAAGGGAGGGGACATAACTCACCACGCTGGCCAAGCGAGTTGGTGAGTGTGGGACAGCATCTCCTCTACTCCCGGTGGTATAGTTATATCGCTATTGGCGGCCGTCAGAGCTCCTTTAGTCGAATCAGAATGGACTGAGAGAAGGCGGGATTGAAATTTGTCAAGGAGAATCTCTATTTTTCACGGCGATAATCCATAACAGGACCCCTTAACACTATTACAAATTATTAAGAACCCCAAAGAGATTATCGGGTTATGTCTCTCGAGATTTATCACATTAGAAATTAAAACACCAATACATTTTTTAAATATTTATTTATTAATTCATGGAAAATTAATAATAAAACCCCCATTACATTTTAACATAAATAACTTTTTTTTTTTCGGAAAAAATAATTATATCTTCCAAACCAATTAGTGAGAAAAGCAGCACTGTTTAACATTTTTTGAAAATATCTTTAATGTCTATCTTAATAGAAGTCAGCTGGATTCTTATATCCGCTTCTGCATTCATTCGATCTGTTGTGATAACTTGTTTTGGTTGAAGTAGAGTAGAACCCGCATATAACGAACCCGTATTTAGCGAGATCTCGGATTTAACGGAGCAAAACAGGAACTTTGTTTGGTTATAATGTTAAATCAAAGCTAATTTGATCGTTTTTACCGAAAAAAGTTTAATGAAATCCGGGATTTAAGGAGGAGGAGAAAAGAGCTAAGGTGATCAATTTTACCAAGCGAAGCAGCAAAACTTAATGACATTTCATATTTAATGAGGCAGGGAAAACCCGGGGCGCACTGTCCTGGAATGGAGGAATGGAAATGGCGGCATACAGAACGAAATTGCAACAACGCAGTGGAATTTTGGTGTGCTAGTGGAAGAATGCTGATGGGAAAGCAATAGAAATGAAGTACAGGGTGTCCCATAAAGGTGCATAACCAATTTCAAATAATCATAACAGTGTTAATATAAATGATCTAATACACAACTTGTGTTAACTGACAGAACAGATCATGTAGTTTTATAAACATTCGGCATGGGCGCCATTTGTCACTCGAACTAGGTCTAAACGGTATTCCAGTTCCAAACACGCTCGTTCGAGAATGTCCGTGTTAACTTTCTGCAGTGCGTGTGTAATCCCCCTTTTTAGGTCAGCAATGTCTGCAACAGGGGTGTAGTAAGCCTCACCTTTGATGAATCCCACACCCCACCGCCCCCCCCCCCAAAGTCACAGGGTGTTAAGTTAGGCGAACGTTGGGACCACAAAAGGGGACTACCACGCCCAATCCATCGATTTGGAAATTTGGTATCCAGAGACCTCCTCACAATCAAACAAAGCCCAATGAGGTGACGCCCCATCTTGTTGAAAAATAGCCGGAGTTGCAAGTTCATCCAACTGGGGATACACAAACTGCTTAATCACGTTAAGGTGATTATCAGCTTTTACGGTCGTTCCTGAAAGAAAAAGCGTCCAACAGCACGATCGACCTAATTATGCCACACCGAACATTCACTTTTGGGCTAACATGTTGATGTTCTGTGGTGCAATGCGGGTGTTCAGTTCCCCAAATTCTCACAGTCTATTTATTAACCTTTTCAGAAACATGGAAAGTGCACTCATCAGATAAGATTCAGCACTTACAATGTTCTCCAACATCTCTTCAGCAAACTGTTTACGTTTCAATCATCTGGGGTTATGTGATGGGTTATCTGCAGTTTATACGGGTGCATTTCCAATCTCTGACGTAACACTCTGCACACTAAGGACTTCGGAATATCCAGCTGTCGTGCTGCTTGTCTGATTGACTTTCGAGGGCTACGAGTGAATGTTTGTCTCACAACCTCCTCCCTTTCTGGGACCTAGCGATGGTCGTCCAGTGCTTTCCTTTGTAAGGACGCAACCAGTTTCCTTGAATGACTTGTACTACTTTCTGATACTGTTACGCGTGGATGGTTTGCTTCCATATTTTGTTCTGAAATTCCGCTTCAACCTGCGTTTCGGATCGGGTTTCAATAAACCACTCCACCGGTGGCGTATATTCCAGGCTAGCTGCGAAGAACAGAGAATGCACAAATAAAACTGAATTAAATATACACAAATAAAAGTCAGTTATCAACGGTATTAAAATATGTCGATGCTTTCGGTGCGAAAAAAATAAGTTAGTAAAATCATGCAATGCATTGATTATAATACGCTTTCCAACATACCAGAAATAATTACTCAAGTTATCACTCAAGTTATGAGAATAATGGCTGTGGAATAAATCTCGGTCCTGTGCCCTGATCTTTGATCCCATTTCGATGATATTCAACAGAACCGGTTCAGTATACCTCCGAAACAACACGATAAAGTTTTGTCGCAATAGAAGCATTTTTACGTAAGTTATGATGCATAAGGGCTAGGAATAGATCCCGCTCCTGTGTCCTAACCTTTGACCCCATTTCGCCCATTTTCAATAGGATTCGTTCCCAGGCAGGCCCCTACAACATACTAACATTTCATCCAAATCGAAGCATTTTTACGTAATTTAGGACGCATAATGGCGATGGAAGTGATTCCGCTCCTATGTCCTGACCTTTGATCCCATTTCACCCATTTTCAATAGAGTTCGTCCCCAGGTGGTCCCCTACCACATATCAAAATTTCATCGAAATCGAACCATTTTTACGCACGTTATGACGCATAAGGGCAATGGAATGCATCCCGCTCCTATGTCCTGACCTTTGACCCCACTTCACCCATTTTTAATAGGGTTCGTCCCCAGACGGTTCCCTACCACATATTAAATTTTCATTGAAATCGAACCATATTTACGCATGTTATGAGGCATAAGGGCAATGGAATGGATCCCGCTCCTATGCCGTGACCGTTAACCCCATTTGTTCCATTTTCAAAAGGGTTCGTCCCGGGGTGGTCCTCGACCACATAATGAAATTTCATCGAAATCGAACCATTTTTACGTGAGTTATCGTGCCGACAGACGGACGGAAAAAGCTGGAGCATATACGCTTCTTCAACCTACTGTTGGAAATCGTACAAAACGCTTGCGGATTCGCTTCATTGATTCAGTCTGGCGAGCGAAAGCCAACGGTATAACGCAAGCAGCTCTTCCAGAGTCTTCGCAGTTCTGATGCGAAAACCTTCCGTGCAATCGCTTGCTAGCGTTTCCATGACAACATGAATCAGCTGGTAGAGTGGATTGGCCAATTGCTTTGGACAACGGTTCGCTCCGAAAAAAGAAGAGTTAGACTATCTCAGTCACTCGCATACTCCCGCCCATAAGAGTGTTTCGCGAGAGTTGTTTCAGTTTTTGTGAAGTGTCGATGAATTAAAATCAGGGATATTATATCTTAAATTCGTGACTTTGTTGGATTCGAACTGTTTTGATACATTTTGTCAAAGCTTCCCTGAACATCTATACTGTTAGAACTTAAAGAACTTTATGCTTCAAATTTTGATACAGCTCGACTAAAAAATAAACTGAAAGTGTTTTATTCCCTTGATGAATGCAAAAACAAATCAGTATGAGGCATTACGTGTTACATAAAGTTGAATAAATCGGACATAGTGTTTAGTGAGGTGTACAAATTAGCAGATCTCATATTAAATTTTCCATCAACAACTGCAACTGCCGAAAGAAGTTTTTCAGCATTAAAAAGAATCGAGTTATATCTTAGAGCTACACAAGGACATGCACATTTTAAAAACTAGGCTGTTTTGTCAATGGAGAAACACATTCTTTTTAAATATGAAAAAGTACTCAGAAGAAACATTTTATGAAAACGTAACACTCAAGTTCACACAAAAGGAAAGAAGAATGGAGTTCATGTACAAATAAGCGTTCAAATCCTAATCTTCATAATTATTTGGTATCATTTTAGCAATGGCATGTACCTAAAATTTAGAAAAAAAGTTACTTCTATTACTTAACAATTAAAAATTAAACTTCACAATAAAAAAACAATACTGGAAGGAGGGGGGGAGATAGCCCAGGTCGCGGACCCAAGACACGCCAGTGCATTCCACAATCTGTGCTTTCGTCGCAGGGTCCATTGGGTACATTTCTAGAAAACGTGAGCTTATTCCTTCCCACCTGCAACAAACAGAATGCTGATTAGTTTTGTAACAAAAGTTATCATCATTTGAAATTGGTTAAACCTTTTTGGGACACCCTGCACATCAAATAATCAACAAGCGAGTTGTGTAAAATAATCTCCGCGACCTGTACTCCAAGGGGCTATGCCGTGGGAGTATCGCTTCAGCAAAGTTGGAAACAGGCGCCTTACTACTAGGCAAAAAGAGGATGGGTGGGGTTCACGCACATGTGTTAAGTGGATTTCAGGGCGACGATTGCACATAGGAGCAGGGAAGTGATGGAATGGGGGTTTGGCCAGATGGGAAAGAGGATGCAATACCTGGTCCATTGCCCCTTTCACCCTCAAAGTTAGCGTTGCACTGGGAAAATCGGTGCTATTTTTGCTTAATTAGGGTTGTTAAACTGCGGTCAATCTCACGTGGCCGTTAGTTAGGAAATCTGAAACTTTTATAAGTGACAAAATGTCTAAGAGAAAAATGTTATCCGTAAATGACGAAGTAGCTCATCGCCGTCCCGGTGTTGCAGTGGTCACAGCGTTGACTTCTGATCGTTCGTCAGAGTTCGAATCCCAGTGAAACATGGATGTTGCGTTTGTCTTACGCCCCCTGGAACCAGTGACCCTAATTTAGGGTCACTTGTTTCAAGGCTTTCTCTCTTCCCTGGAACTAGTGACCCTAAATTAGGGACCGGCGACTGTTTATAACCCATAGAATCACTCAAGGTGTTCGTTAATTCTCCAATCAGAAAAAATAAAAAAAAATAACCTATCATTAGAGAGGTAAAAAAAATGATGCCATATATCATGATATACATTGAAAAGCAATTGAATTAGAGATACCTGTCTAGTAACGTGTAGCACCACCTTTCGCCCTGATGACGGCGGCGATTCGTCTCGGCATGGACTCGACAAGACACCGGAAGCGTTGGGAAGCCATACGGATCCACGACCCCTGAACAAGCTCCCACAGTTCACGAAGATTTGATGGAAGGAAGTCATCTCTCTCGATGGGATTGAGGTCAGGTGACCTAGCTGGCCAAGAGGTCACGTCGGTGGAGTGTTCATCCAACCATTCGGATGCAATTCGGTAGCGATGGCACGGTGCATTGTCTTGTTGCAGGATGAGGTCCCCAGCGGCATGTTGAAGACGCACAAACGGGAGCAAATGGTCGTCCAGGATATCCCGGTAACGTTGACTTGTGAGGGACGATGTGACGCGTACCAGGGGTCCCATTTCAGTCCACGTTAACTGTCCCCAGACGAGAATGCTACCCTCACCAGCTTGAAGAGTAACCTGCTGGCAAGAAGGATCCATCGCTTCATATGGTTTGCGCCGTACTCGTATCCTGCCATCCGCATGTGCCAACGTGAATCTCGACTCATCAGTCCAGGCACCATTTTCCCACATGTCTATGGTTCAGTGGTGGTGTTCCGGCGCCCATGCTAATATTTGCACCCTGTGATGTGCGGTCAGCAGCGGTACCCTCGTGGGACGATGGCTTCTGTACCATATAGCGAGGGGATGGTTCTGGATGGTGTGGCTGCTTGCACGTTTTTGTGCATCAGCGTTAAATTGCCGAGTGATTTCTTATACTGTGACCCGTCTATCCGCTGTTACAATGCGAGCTAGCCAACGATGACCCCGCTCATCCACACGCTGTTGTCCACGGCAGTTGACCCTTGCAGGGATGGTTTTACCAGATTCGATGTACTCACGGTGCACCCGTGACACAGTGGCTCGTGAAAATCCTAGTGCCTGCACGACTTCCGCGATGGAGTGACCCATTCGTCGGGCCCCGACAGTTTGCCCACGATCAAATGCGCTTAGATCCTTCGTCTTACCCATACTGCGTCCGACTCTTACTGATTCCCGTCGCATCACTCCTTATATTGTCAGATCTCTGCATACGTCATGTCGTTTCCGTTTACAGGGCCGCCCACAGCGCCACATTTGCATAACGCCAGCTGTCTCTAATTCAATTGCTTTTCAGTGTATACAGTGGAACCTCAGTAACACGTTTTTCACTTTTACGTTCAAAAAGTTCCGGAACTTTTTATATTTAAAAAGAATGAGTACAGATAATACCTGCTTATGTGGTGCTTCTTTCAAAGTAGTTACCCCGTGCAACCATGCATTTTTGCTAGCGCTCATACAAAAATTTAAATGCAGATTGCAAACCTTCTTTAACCACATCCTCCAGTGCCTCCGTCGCAGCTCGTTGTACTTCTTCGGAACTTGAGAAGCGTCGCCCCTTAAGCAAAATATTCATCCGGGGGGAAAAGTCACACGGGGAGAGATCAGGGGAATAAGCTGGTTGTGGAAGAACGGGAATGTGATGTTTGGACAGGTAATCGGACACCAGGAGGGATCTGTGAGCATGCGCATTATCGTGATGGAGCACCCACGAGTTGGTCTTCCAAAGATCGGGTAGCTTGTGTCTCACTGATTGTCGGAGACGTTTCAGGACGTTGACGTTCTCTTCTTTAGTGACTGTACGACCGTGTTGAAGGAATTGCTTGTGTACAACCCCCTTGCAATCGAAGAAAACTGTTAACAAAACCTTTCCTTTGGAGCCGTCAGCCTTGAACTTTTTTGGTCTTGGTGACGACGTTGATTTCCACACTTTTTTTTTTTTTGGCGGTTGGATTGGGGGTCATACAGAAAGCACCAAGATAGTTTGCTGCAGTTTCTATCGCTCTTTTTTAACTCGGTTATTTAATTTATATGGTTTTTTCTATTATACGCTGAAATTTGAATTTCAGATTAACAGAAATACACAGACGGTTGTTTGATTCTTTTAATCGTAACCCGACATGTTTCTACTTTGAGAGAGAACTGAGGCAAAGTTTTGTTGTGTTCCTTCTTGGTGTGGCCAAAGTTGAACTTTGATCCCATCAGAGAAGGGTACGCTGCTTACTTTCGGTTTGGATGGTTTCGCATTTCATGAATCACGCACATATGCGCTATTTAAAATTTGATAAATCTCTGGGACATAAATTTGTGGCTTCACTATTTCGTGGCGTAGTAGCAGGGCCTGATTTACGTCTGCCCCACAAGGCCCGAGCCTTGAGCCCCGCAATTTAGGGGGCCCCAGAATCTCAATGCAAAAAAAAGAAAAATGTTTTTTTTATTCATTGATTATTATGAGCAACACTATAAACAAGAAAGATGACACCGAATTTTCGGGTGTAATAAGCACGTCTTTTGAATCCGTTCTGACGCAAATTAAATTTATCAAAGCTATTCAAAGTCAATGGAACCGGTATGGAAAACAATAGTATCTGACGGAAGAAAGAAGTTTTTCAATTGGGTTTTTAATCCCTCAGATATTGCTGTAAACGGAATCGTGAGCTTACGCCCTCTGGTTGTAGACTTGTGCGTTAAGAAAAACATGAATTTATATGAGAAACATTTCTCACCGGAAACGCTCTCCAACACAGAAATAAGTTTTCAAATCGGACCCTTAGAAACAGAGATATCGACAAAAATAAGATGTGACTTTAAGTCCCCTGGTGGGAAAACCATTCATTATTTTAGGAAGAAAGTGTTCTCAAAAGGTTTTCACGAGCGGTATCGGTCCAAGAAAAAAAAAATTTAGTCGAGTTTTCAGGAGCCCAGATTTTGCTACAAATACATCAGAAGCAGAAATTAACACTTATGCTCCCTGGTAGCCAAACCATTCTTTACCAAAGATTAGAAATTATGTGAAAAATATTTTCCATCAGGTCTTGTATGCGATACAGGAAGAATTTTTCAAATCGGAGTTTTAGAAGCAGAAATAACGCAGAAAACGCAATTTACCTTTGTGCCCCCTAGCGGAGAGTCTATGATTTACTTGAAAATTTTGAATTTATAGGAAAAACATTTCGCATCGGAAACACTATCCAACAAAGAAGAATTTTTTCAAATCGGACTCCTTGAAGTAGAGATATTGACAAAAATAGGTCATATGGTTTCTACGCCCACTGGCGTAGAAACCCCTAGCGGTTTCTACTCCAGGGGGCGTCTATGATTACTTGAAAATTTTGAAATTATATGAAAAACATGTCACATTGGCGACACTCTCTAACAAAGAAGGAATTTTTCGAATCGGACTCCTTGAAGTAGAGATATTGACAAAAATAAGATATACATCTACCTAATGGTGTCCTGCGATAAGCCATCCCATGCAAGTCTGAATATCTTCACGCGGTTCTTGGAGATTGTGTGGTAGGGGTAGAGTGTGGATAGCGCGTCCAATAGCATCCCACACATTTTCAATGGGCGATAGGTCTGGCGAAGCAGCTGGCCACGGCAGAGTGTCAGTGCCTTGAAGGCAAGCTCTCGAGACAGCAGCAGTATGCGGACGAACGTTGTCCTGTTGGAAAATCGCACCGGAGTGTGCGTTCAGAAAAGGTAGGGTCACTGGTTGCAGGACCTCACTAACACAACGCTGGAATGTCAAAGTGCCTGTATAATGAACACCAAAGGTAATTTGGTATTGTAGGCAATTGCACTCCACACTATGACACCAGGCCTTCTGGACGTGTGACGCTCGACAAGAAACCGTTCATTTTGGCGCTGACAACGGTGCCTCCACACACGGATTCGTCGATCGTCTCCTCCAAAACAAAAGCGGGACTCGTCACTGAAGATCACCCGTTGCCATTCTGCTTGGCTCCATGACAGTCTGGCACGACACCATTGCAGTCTTTGACGACGATGCACTGTTGTTAAGGGCAGTCCTCGTAACGGTTTGCGTGAGTGTAGTTACACGTAGTGCAGCCATCTGCCAATGGTCTAGCACTAATCGGACGATGCAATCGTGTCTGTTGGGTCATTCCGCGCATGTCGGACAAATCGTTAGTTCTCTCTCTCTGCGTGGCTCGTCTAGGTTTCCCAGGCTCTTCCTGTCTCTGCTGCGTGCCTTGTTGTATCCACTGCCGCCAACAGCGTGCTATGGGGATATCCGTATGACCGGTATGGCGCGAAATACGTCGATAAGACCATCCCGCTTCCCGGAGCCCGACGATGCAGCACCTCTCTAACTCCTCCAACTGTGCTCGAATTGCTTCCGAACTTTTCTCCGAGGCCTACTTCACTTAATTGTAAAGGATGCAACCAATACAACAGCAAGAGCCAGAATGGCAAGAACACGCAACGGGACTACCTTATAGCAGTTCAGACACAGCGCTACGACCCCTTCTTGCTTGCGTCACATGCGCGTCCGAGCGTGATACTCAAATAATTTGCATGTCTCACGATATAAAATCTATCCACTAAGTTTCATTTCTGTCGGTTGCTTCCTTCTGGGTGCAACTATTTTTTTGATGATGAGTGTATATTGTACCTGTAGATATAGTATACAAACGCCGTTATATAAAAACTGAGAGTATTTTTTTGAGTTGGCCACAGTACGAAAGGGGAAAATAACCACGCAGACGACTATTTATGGCAACAGTTATCAGCCGAGCCAAACGATTTTGGTTTTGTTATTGCGCAGGTGTTTTAGGTACGTCTGCATTTCGCCATACAGCTATGGAGATGAGTGTTTCAGAGTTAAGAAGTGAAATGCGTTGTGCGATAAAATTTTGCTATCTTTTGGGTAAAACGGCTCCGGAAACAGTTGATTTAATGAAAAAGCTTACAAAGATAAATGTCTGTGTGAGTCAATGATTTTTAGATGGCACCCTGATCTCAAAGAAGGGAGTTTGTCGGCAGAACTCGCTACTAGGCCTGGTCGACCTAAAAGTATTGAGACGGAGCGTTTTGTTAACACTGTTTGGGCAAACCTGCAAGAAGATCGACGAGTGCCGTGTGAAGACAGCGGCGTCTACTAATATTTCAAAAACGTCGGCATTCCGCATTCTACTTGGCAAATTACTGCTGCATCGTGTGTTTTCCACATGAGTGTTACATCACCTGACGAGAGAACAATTGTTAGACAGAGTTCAGGTGTGTCATGAATGGAAAAAAATGATTGCAAAGAATCCAAACTTGTTAAACACAGTAATAACTGCCGCTGAAACATGGGTCTACTATTTCGACTTCCTCACCAAGCGCGCGACGAGGGTCTGGAAACACTCAGGCTCGCCTACTCCAAAAAAAGTCCGACAAACCAAATCAGCTAGGAAGGTGATGATGATAATTTTCTTTGGTCATAAAGGTGTAGTCTACCAGCATGCCGTTCCTCCACAAATTAATGTCAATGCTAAGTATTACATTTCAGTCTTGAAGCGTCTGTGACGTCACATATCGATTAAGCGACCGGAACTGATGGGCAAGTGGACCCTACATCATGATAACTCCCGCCCACATGTGGCCGCTTGTGTTCAACAGTTTCTTACGAAATGCAGTATTAAAATCATGTCACAGCCTGCCTACAGTCCTGACCTCGCCAAGTGCGATTTCTGGTTGTTTCCAACAATAAAGGAGAAGTTCCGTGCCGCAACATTTAACACAGATGCTGACGTTATTCAAGCTGTACAGGGGTCGCTAAAGCAGCTTCCACAAAATGCCTTTGCCACACACTTTGAAAAGTAGACTGAATGACTTGACCGTTGCATAACATCCGAGGAAAGATACTTCGAGAAAGAATCACATACATTTTGCTGTACCTAAATTTCTTCATTTTGTGTGATTTTTACTTTCAGTTTTTATGGAACGGCCGTTATATACAGATATACATGTCATCATCATCATCATTGTCAACCATTATCAATCCACTGCTGGACGAAGGTCTCCCCAAGTTTCCTCCACAACGGTCTGTCTTGTGCAAGTCTCCTCCAAGTCACTCCCGCATATTTACGAATTTCATCCACCCATCTCCCATGTGGTCTTTTTCTGGGTCTTTTCCTGTCCCTTGGAATCCAATCTAAAATTTCGGCTGTCCATCTAGGGTCTGTCCTTCTGGCAGTATGTCCAGCCCATTGCCATTTCAGGGATTAAACTCTGATCATGATGTCTTCCACTCTCGTCATTTTTCGGATCCAACAGTACCTCTTCTTATCTCTCCTGGTTATACCAAGCATGCACCTCTCCATGCTTATTTGAGTTGTCTGCAGCCTTTGTATGTCTCTTTTAGTTAAGGTCCACGTCTCTGCACCATACGTAAGCACTGGAAGGATGCATTGATCAAACACTTTTCTTTTAAGACATAATGGCATATTGCTCTTGAAAATTATGCTGTTGCTTCCAAAAGCTCTATAGGCAAGTTTTGTACGCCGATTAATTTCTTCATCAATGTGACCCTCACTTGATATCTGCTGTCCAAGATAAACGTACGTGTCTGTTATCTCCAGCTTTTCTCCATCAATCGATAAATCTTTATTTCTTGTAAAAGCATTGAACATCACTTTTGTCTTCTGAAAGTTCATTTTTAATCCCACTTCTTTACTCTTGTCAGCAAGTTCCTGGATCATACTCTGCAGCTCTGATGGGGTAGTTGCAAAAATGACTACGTCATCAGCAAAACGAAGGTGGGTTAGATAATCTCCATTAATCTTTATCCCTTTGTTTTCCCAGTTCAGTGATTGAAAGACATTTTCCAATGTGGCATTAAAGAGCTTCGGAGATATGGTGTCACCTTGTCTCACTCCCTTTCCAATTTTTATGTGTGTAGCATTTTCAAACAGCCGAATCTTTGCACTTGCATTTTCATAGATGTTATTAATAATATTAATGTATGCATCTTCAATACCGCAGGATTTCAGAGCCGTGGTAACTGCTGATGGTTTCACCGAATCAAAGGCTTTTTCATAATCGATAAAGGCCATGCACAATGGAAGTTCATATTCCCTCGCTCTTTCAATTAGTTCTCTCAGTACGTGGATATGATCTATTGTGCTGTAGCCACTCCTGAATCCAACTTGTTCTCTCGGTTGAGCCATGTCCATTGTTACCTTCAAGCGGTGTGAAAGAACTTTAGTGAAGATTTTATAAACCACTGATAGGAGGCTGATAGGTCTGTAGTTCCTGAGATCCTCAATGTCACCTTTTTTATGTAGCAGGATCATTGTAGCATTGTTCCAATCCTCAGGAATCTTCCCTTCATTAAGGCATCGAGTGAAAATTTGGGCGAGTACTAATTCAATTTCTCCACTTGCTTCTTGTATGATGTCTATAGTAATTCCATCTTCTCCTGGAGCTTTCCCCCGTTTCATGTTCTTGATTGCATGAGCAACTTCTGCTGGGAGGACTGGAAGAACTCTGGTACCTTTCATGATGTCTGGAGTACATGTATCATTCCTTTCATATAATTTGGAGTAGAAATCTTTCACTCTTGTCAAAATTTCTCCTCTATTTCTTGTTATAGAACCATCTTCTTTTCTCAGAGCCATAATCTGTTTTCTTCCCTTACTGAGATGTCCCTTTGCTATCTTTAGGCTTTGGTTGTTTTCAATTGCTTTCCTCACTAGCTCACAGTTGAATTTCCTTACATCTTCAGTGATACTTTTTCGTGCTGTCTTGCATAGCTCTATATATTCCACTTTGGAAGTCACATCTTCTTTAGTTGTCCTCATCTCTCTTCTTTTTTGCATCAACATTTTGGTTTTTCCTGATAATTTGTTCACATGCAACTTGTTCTTAGACCCAGCTAATTTTGTTGCTGTTTCCATAAGAGCTTCGGTTACTTTTCTGTTAACTTCCGAAATATCCATTTCTTCCGATGTTAGGCCTTCTAAAGCAGAGAATCTGTTCTTCAGTTCCAACTTGAAAGTATTACGGTGTTTTTTAAGGTTGGTTATGTCAATACATTTTGTTTGTCTTATGAGCTTGCCACGTTCCAGTTTAGTGTTGAGGTGCATCTTACATCTCACCAATCTATGGTCACTACCTGTGTTGAACTTGTTCAGCACACTGCAGTCTTCGATGACGAATTTTTTGTTACACATAATAAAATCAATTTCACTTGTCGTCCCAATTGGATGTCTCCATGTCCATTTCCTGTGTGTCTTTTTCTTGAAAAAGGAGTTCAAGATGAAAAATCCTTCTGCCTCTGCAAACTCAACGAGAGTATTTCCACGCTGGTTTCTGTTGCCGTGACCGAATTTACCTACCGAAGTTTCATTCTGTTGCCGTTGCCCTATCTTTGCATTGAAATCTCCCATAATTATCTTCAAGTGCTGCTTACCTTTATTATTTAGATGACGAATTTCCTCATAAAATTCTTCAATTTCTTCTTCAGGATGACTTGTGGTAGGTGCATAAGTTTGAATAATCTGAGCCTGGTATCTTCTCGATAGTTGGATAAAGAGTCGTGCAGCTCTGTCAGAGGAACTTTCAACTTCTACCACTTTATCCTTCAGTTTCTTGTTTATTATAAATCCAACACCACTAGTTCTGCCAGTATCTGTCCCACGATAATAGAAGAGATGTCCACTTTTCAGTTCAATGAGATCTTCTCCTTTTCTCCTTACCTCACTTAGCCAGACGATGTCCCACTTGATCCTTTGTAGTTCCTCTTCCAATTCAAGAAGCCTTGAATCAGAAGATAGGGAGCGTCCGTTATAGGTAGCCTAGGTGAGCATCAAATGGCAGCCTAGTCCGGTCCTCCGGGGATTCTTAGCACCCTCTGCCTTCATGTCGCACTGGCCGCTGCCTTGGCCAGGTACATTCCAGCTGCCGGAGACTGAGGGCCAAGATTTAAGTTGTAGAGTCATTTTGGAGGTGTTTGGCCATAACTCACCACGCTGGCCAAGCGGGTTGGTGAGTGTGGGATAGCATTTCCTCTGACCCCGATGGTATAGTTATACCGCTATTGGCGGTCGTCAGAGCCCCTTTAGTGGGAACAGGATGCACCACGAGAAGGCGGGGTTGACATTTGTCAAGGAGAGGCTGTGATGTTACGCATCACCTGACCTTACATCCCGATATACATGTACATATATATATATTCGAAAACATGCGGGGATGAAACGGAGGAGACTGGCGCAAGATAGATTGTTGTGGAAGAAACTTGGGGAGGCCTTTATCCAGCATATATATATACATAAATATCATCATCATCATTGTCAACCATATATATATAGGGATGTAAGGTCAGGTGATGCGTAACATCACAGCCTCTCCTTGACAAATGTCAACCCCGCCTTCTCTTGGTGCATCCTGTTCCCACTGAAGGGGCTCTGACGACCGCCAATAGCGGTATAACTATACCATCGGGATTAGAGGAAATGCTATCCCGCACTCACCAACCCGCTTGGCCAGCGTGGTGAGTTATGGCCAAACACCTCCAAAATGACTCCACAACTTAAATCTTGGCCCTCAGTCTCCGGCAGCTGGAATGTACCTGGCCAAGGCAGCGACCAGTGCGACATGAAGGCAGAGGGTGCTAAGAATCCCCGGAGGACCGGACTAGGCTGCCATCTGTTGCTGACCTTGGCTACGTATAATGGACGCTCTCTATCTTCTGATTCAAGGCTTCTTGAATTGGAAGAGGAACTACAAAGGATCAAGTGGGACATCGTCGGGCTAAGTGAGGTAAGGAGAAAAGGAGAAGATCTCATTGAACTGAAAAGTGGACATCTCTTCTACTATCGTGAGACAGATACTGGCAGAACTAGTGGTGTTGGATTTATAATAAACAAGAAACTGAAGGATAAAGTTGTAGAAGTTGAAAGTTCCTCTGACAGAGCTGCACGACTTGTTATCCAACTCTCGAGAAGATACCAGGCTCAGATTATTCAAACTTATGCACCCACCACAAGTCATCCTGAAGAAGAAATTGAAGAATTTTATGAGGAAATTCGTCATCTAAATAATAAAGGTAAGCAGCACTTGAAGATAATTATGGGAGATTTCAATGCAAAAATAGGGCAACGGCAACAGAATTAAATTTCAGTAGGTAAATTCGGTCACGGCAACAGAAACCAGCGTGGAAATACTCTCGTTGAGTTTGCAGAGGCAGAAGGGTTTTTCATCTTGAACTCCTTTTTCAAGAAAAAGCCACACAGGAAATGGACATGGAGACATCCAAATGGGACGACAAGTGAAATTGATTTTATTATGTGTAACAAAAAATTCATCATAGAAGACTGCAGTGTGCTAAACAAGTTCAACACAATTAGTGACCATAGATTGGTGAGATGTAAGATGCACCTCAACACTAAACTCGAACGTGGCAAGCTCATAAGACAAACAAAATGTATTGACATAACCAAACTTAAAAACACCATAATACCTTCAAGTTGGAACTGAAGAACAGATTCTCTGCTTTAGAAAGCCTAACATCGGAAGAAGTGGATATTTCTGAAGTTAACAGGAAAAATAACCAAAGCTCTTATGGAAACAGCAACAAAATTAGCTGGGTCTAAGAACAAGTTGCATGTGAACAAATTATCAGGAAAAACCAAAATGTTGATGCAAAAAGAAGGGAGATGAGGACAACTAAAGAAGATGTGACTTCCAAAGTGGAATATATAGAGCAACGCAAGATAGTACGAGAAAGTATCACTGAAGACGTAAGGAAATTCAACTGTGAACTAGTGAGGAAAGCAATTGAAAACAACCAAAGCCTAAAGATAGCAAAGGGACATCTCAGTAAGGGAAGAAAACAGATTATGGCACTGAGAAAAGAAGATGGTTCTGTAACAAGAAATAGAGGAGAAATTTCGACAACAGTGAAAGATTTCTACTCCAAATTATATGAAAGGGATGATACATGTACTCCAGACATCATGAAAGGTACCAGTACCAGAGTTCTTCCAGTCCTCCCAGCAGAAGTTGCACATGCAATCAAGATCATGAAGCGGGGAAAAGCTCCAAGAGAAGATGGAATTACTATAGACATCATACAAGAAGCAAGTGGAGAAATCGAAACAATACTCGCCCAAATTTTCAGTCGATGTCTTAATGAAGGGAAGATCCCTGAGGATTGGAACAATGCTACAATGATCCTGCTACATAAAAAAGGTAACATTGAGGATTTCAGGAACTACAGACCTATCAGCCTCCTATCAGTGGTTTAGAAAATCTTCACTAAAATTCTTTCACACCGCTTGAAGGTAACACTGGACATGGCTCAACCGAGAGAACAAGCTGGATACAGGAGTGGCTACAGCACTATAGATCATATCCAAGTACTGAAAGAACTAATTGAAATAGCGAGGGAATATGAACTTCCATTGTGCATGGCTTTTATCGATTATGAAAAAGGCCTTTGATTCGGTGAAACCATCAGCAGTTACAATGGGTCTGAAATCCTGCGGTATTGAAGATGCATACATTAATATTATTCATAACATCTATGAAAATGCAAGTGAAAAGATTCGGCTGTTTGAAAATACAACACACATAAAAATTGGAAAGGGAGTGAGACAAGGTGACACCGTATCTGCGAAGCTCTTTAATGCCACATTGGAAAATGTCTTTCAATCACTGAACTGGGAAAACAAAGGGATAAACATTCATGGAGATTATCTAACCCACCTTCGTTTTGCTGATGACGTAGCCATTTTTGCAACTACCCCATCAGGGCTGCAGAGTATGATCCAGGAACTTGCTGTTAAGAGTAAAGAAGTGGGATTAAAAATGAACTTTCAGAAGACAAAAGTGATGTTCAATGCTTTTACAAGAAATGAAGATTTATCGATTGATGGAGAAAAGCTGGAGATAACAGACACGTACGTTTATCTTGGACAGCAGATATCAAGTGAGGGTCACATTGATGAAGAAATTAATCGGCGTATAAAACTTGCCTGGAGAGCTTTTGGAAGAAACAGCATAATTTTCAAGAACAATATGCCATTATGTCTTAAAAGAAAAGTGTTTGATCAGTGCATCCTTCCAGTGCTTACGTATATTGCAGAGACGTGGACCTTAACTAAACGAGTCATACAAAGGCTGCAGGCAACTCAAAGAAGCATGGAGAGGTGCATGCTTGGTGTAACTAGGAGAGATAAGAAGAGTAACTCGTGGATCCGAAAATTGACAAGAGTGGAAGACATCATGATCAGAGTTAAATCCCTGAAATGGCAATGGGCTGGACATACTGCCAGAAGGACAGACCATCGATGGACAGTCGAAATTTTAGATTGGATTCCAAGGGACAGGAAAAGACCCAGAAGAAGACCACATGGGAGATGGGTGTTTGAAATTCGAAAGTATGCGGGCGTGACATGGAGGAGACTGGCACAAGACAGACCGTTGTGGAGGAAACTTTGGGAGACCTTCGTCCAGCAGTGGATTGATAATGGTTGACAATGATGATGATGATGTTAGATATCATCATCATCATCAAGCATTATTATCAATCCGCTGTTGAATGAAGGTCTCTCCAAGTTTTTCCATAACTGTCTGTCTTGAGCCTATCTCCTCCATATTACTCTGGCATGCCTTAGAATTGCATTCATTCATCTCCCATGTGGTCTTTTTGTGGGTCTTTTTCTGTCTCTTGGAATCCACTCTAAAATTTCGATTGTTCAACGGTGGTCCGTATTTCTGGCAATATGTCCCGCCCATTGCCATTTTATGGATTTTATTCTGATCACGATGTCTTCCACTCTTGTCAGTTTCCTGATCCACGAGCTCCTCTTCGTTTCCTGGGTACGTCAAGCGTGCATCTCTCCATGCATGCTACTTTCAGTTTTGTCTTTTGAAAGTTCATTTTTGATCCCATTTCTTTACTTTTTTCAGGAAGTTTCTGGATGCAGCTCGGAAGGGGTAATTGCAAAAATTATTACGTCATCAGCGAGTTAGTACCATGAGTGGAATCCCCCCCCCAACACACACACACAGTGGAATAAGGTGGAAATCGTCCGACTAGTGGAACTAAAGAAAGCAGCCGACGAGGTGGCGGCGGCTTCCTAAGTTACACGAAAAAGTAGCTCTACGGATCTATCTGAGTGCAAATGTATAAATATGACGTATGTGGCTTTTGAAGTACATGCTGTTACTTTAATACAGTATATGAACATAGGAAAGCGTGTGTAAACACTTTCTAACATCTTCAGTGGCTTGCAGTTCATCAAGACATCTATTAATTCTTTCGTCCAACTTGACAGTTGCTTGTTTACTCTTCATAGTTTCTAAATTCGAGAAAGTTCTTCGGTATACGAAGTCGCTCTTTTCTGCCTCCTTTTTAAACCGCTTGATCAGCTTTAAGATATTTGGCTGACTTTTATTCAAAACAGTGGCCAACTTTCTGTGACATCCTTCGACGACATTACTTGTTCGATGTCGTCTCTTGTAACAGTTCCGCATACGAACATCCGCTGATGAATTTTCTAACCACTGACTCACAAAATAATCGTAAAATTAACCACGTTCACCACCATGAAGATAGTCAAAAAAGCTAAGGAGGCACACAGTCAGACCATCTAGCTTCCTCAGTTCCACTAGTGGGACGATTTCTCTTATGTTTCACTCGTGGGATGCTCCCGTCATCAGCAAAACGAAGGTGAGTTAAATAATCTCCATTAACCTTTATCCCTTTGTTTTCCCAGTTCAGTGTTTGAAAGACACTTTGCAATGTATATATACAGTAGAAGTCCGTTATTACGAGTACTGCCTATAAAGAGAATTTCGCTGTTACGAGAGATTCAAAATGCACAGTCAATTTGTTAATGTTAAAATAGAAAAAATATTCGTCTATTACGAGTTTTAAATCTAAGAAACTCCAGCTGTAACTTTCTGGCCAATCTTTCTTCTTTCAAAGATTTCCAACAAATTCTTTCCCTGAAATTCCAGGAAGTTGTAGAGAGACAAACGCATGCAGCTGCACACAGAGATGAATCACCAGTCGTTCTTGGTTCTTTAGATGCTGCCCCCCCCCCGCTTTCTTCAAACCCTCTGCACAACGGTGGGAAGTCGAAACATTTTGATGAGATGAATC
Organism: Macrothele yani; assembly: GCA_039090855.1. Classification (NCBI taxonomy): domain Eukaryota; kingdom Metazoa; phylum Arthropoda; class Arachnida; order Araneae; family Macrothelidae; genus Macrothele; species Macrothele yani. The sequence continues at coordinate 41,844,560 of CM077028.1, forward strand.
ACCAGTGTTAGTCTGTTTGGCTGTTTGGATGCTGTCTTCCCGCTTTCTTCCACTCATCTCCACAGCGGTGGGAAGTCGAAACATATTTTACGCGTGTACGTCGTGGGGTTTCTTTCTCTAAACGGAAAATAAGGAAAGTTTGACTTTGGAAACAAAGTTAAAAGCTTTGTATGAATGTGAGAAAAGTTTGAAGTCGAAAAGTGAGATCGCAAGAAAATTGGTCGTGCATCATCAACGCTGTTTACAATTTTAAAGAACCAAGAGAAAATCAAGGAAGCGGCTTTGCAGAATAACACACCGCTGACACCCATAAAGTTACGCAATGGTGAACACAAGGAACTGGAGCAAGCACTGTTTGCGTGGTTCGGCTTTGCCGTAATCGAGTCAAAACCATTCCTGTTGGTAGACTGATAATAAAAGCTAAATCAAATGAATTAAGCGTTGAAATGAAGATCGGGAATTTTAGTTGTTCGGACGGTTGGCTAAACCGATTTAAAACCAGAAAAAGGATTTCTGTGCGAAAAATACTTGGAGAATCAGCTTCTTCTGTTAGCACACAAGCGGTTCAGGACTGATCACCTGTCCTTTCAGAAATTCTAGCTCGATACAACGCAAAAGACATATATAATGCAGATGAAGCGCGTTGTTTTATAACTTGGTGCATGACAGAACTTTAGTGGCGAAAGGCGATCCAAGTAAAGAAGGAAAACGCGGTAAAGAATATTCAACTTTTCTATGCTGCGCCAACAGAATAGTAGTCATAAATTAAAGCCAATAGTGATTGGAAAATCACAAAGGCCGAGCTGCTTTCGTGGTGCTTTGCTACCGTGCACATGTGAGGATACTAATAAGGCGTGGATGACAAATTTATCAAGTGGGTGAAGGCTTTCGACGTTCAAGTTGGAATTGAGAACAGAAAAATAGCGCTATTCATCGGTAATTGTCCAGCACACCCAAGTCCCAAAGATGTTCAATTGGATAACATTGAACTGATATTATTACCACCTAACTGTACTAGTGTACTTCAGCCTCTTGATCAAAGAGTTATGAAATTAATAAGGCAGAAATATCGGACCATTCTGGTAAATGACGCGACCAGGCGAATGTTATCAGATGATAAACCAGTAAGATGGAGCATCCTTGAGGCCTTGGGCATAGAATGCACTGCCAGGAAAGCACATTGAAGCAGGCTTTAGACCTGCTGGCTTCATTACCAAAGATGATTTGAATAAGAAAATCGTTGCGGACAAATCTGCAGAACAGGAAGCAGATGGATGGAACATTATTGCCAAAAAGATAAGATTGACATTTAGCTTTTAAGACTATGTCAATGCTGATGCAGATTTATTACCCTGAAATGACGTATCTGATACAGAAAACATGGAATAAAAAAAGGAAACTCAGAAGAAGATCAGAAAGATGAAGAGGGCAGAAATGAAAGCGTTCCATATCATATCTTTAAACTTCAAACACAATCGGACAATTTTATAATGCGTCAAATGCGCCTATTGAAGAAACGGCAATTTTGCGTGTTACAATCATCAATGTCAAAAAGGAAACAAAAATCACTCGATTCTTATGTTTTGTAGAACTCCCAATCTGCATTAAACGCAAACATAAGGTAGTAATATGTATTGTTTTGATCATTTTTTGTTATGTAGTACTGTTATTTTTATGCGTTATGTAGTATGCAAAGTAGTACGTACATGCACGTAGCATTTGTATGATAGGGCTGTAACGAGAAGTCTGTTATAACGATAATTTTTCCGTTTTTTGATAATATGACCGCCTACCTAATAATGGGAATAAAGACCCTTGGCCCGGATGATAGCAGCGAAACGGCGTGGTATGGACGCAATGAGGCCCTGGAAGGTTGTTCGATGCACACATACCTATTCGGACTGCACGGAGGTCCCGGAGATGACGTGGGTGTGAAACGGTAAGTCGAACCTGTCGATCGAAATAGCTCTACACTGTGCTCTATGTAATTGAATTTGGGTGATTTTGTAGGCCAAGGAAGAACGTAGACTTCACTGTTGTGTTCCTGGAACCAGTCACGCACCACCTTAGCGACGTAGCAAAGCTGTTGGTGCTGTTGGTAGACACAATCACCACCAGGGTAAACTTCCAAAATGGAGGGATGCATGTGGTCACCGAGGATTGACAGGCATCCATTTGCGTACAGGGACCCATCCAGTGCTACCATCGGTCCCAGGTCATACCAGGAAAACATTCCACAGACATGCACAGTGCCACCGCCGACATGTACTTGACCGACAAGCATATCCGGGTGTTGGTTCTCGTGTGTCTGACGTCATATCCGCCACCGCCCGTCACTTCTGTGGAATAGAAACCTCGATTCGTCGGAGAAGTGAACTGCCGGCGTCGTTGCCGATGGACTTGGGTCAACAAAGGAGCCTTGACGCAGTTTCGACTCCGGAAATGCATGCATAACAGGATTCGCTCTACTTTTATCAGAGACGCGTACCTGGGTGCCCAGCGTTCATTTGCGTGGTCAATTGATGCGCTGTTGCGCGTCGATTGCCCTTTATCAGTCGATGGAGGCGACGTTCTCCTCTGGGGTCGATGGCCTTCGAGGCTTCACGATTATGACGCTGGAAGGTACTCGATGTGCCAGCGATCCATTCTGTGTACACCCTGACTACATCACCTCGTGAACAGCCCACGAAGTCTGGTGTTTCTGAAATGTTTCCACCATTTGCTTCCACCTTTGGCGCGGCATATATATATATATATATATAAATTTTCACTCGATGCCTTAATGAAGGAAAGATTCCTGAGGATTGGAATACCGCTACAATGATCCTGCTACATAAGAAAGGTGACATTGAGGATCTCGGAAACTACAGACCTATCAGCCTCCTATCAGTAGTTTATAAAATCTTCACTAAAGTTCTTTCACACCGCTTGAAGGTAACACTGGACATGGCTCAACCGAGAGAACAAGCTGGATTCAGGAGTGGCTACAGCACAATAGATCATATCCATGTACTGAGAGAACTAATTGAAAGAGCGAGGGAATATGAACTTCCATTGTGCATGGCTTTTATCGATTATGAAAATGCCTTTGATTCGGTGAAACCATCAGCAGTTACAATGGCTCTGAAAACCTGCGGTATTGAAGATGCATACATTAATATTATTAATAACATCTATGAAAATGCAAGTGCAAAGATTCGGCTGTTTGAAAATACAACACACATAAAAATTGGAAAGGGAGTGAGACAAGGTGACACCATATCTCCGAAGCTCTTTAATACCTCATTGGAGGGTGTTTTTCAGTCACTGAGCTGGGAAAACAAGGGGATAAAGATTAATGGAGATTATCTAACCCACCTTCGTTTTGCTGATGACGTAGTCATTTTTACAACTAGCCCATCAGAGCTGCAGAGTATGATCCAGGAACTTGCTGACAAGAGTAAAGAAGTGGGATTAAAAATGAACTTTCAGAAGACAAAAGTGATGTTCAATGCTTTTACAAGAAATGAAGATTTATCGATTGATGGAGAAAAGCTGGAGATAACAGATACGTACGTTTATCTTGGACAGCAGATATCAAGTGAGGGTCACATTGATGAAGAAATTAATCGGCGTACAAAACTTGCCTGGAGAGCTTTTGGAAGAAACAGCATAATTTTCAAGAGCAATATGCCATTATGTCTTAAAAGAAAAGTGTTTGATCAATGCATCCTTCCAGTGCTTACGTATGGTGCAGAGACGTGGACCTTAACTAAAAGAGACATACAAAGGCTGCAGACAACTCAAAGAAGCATGGAGAGGTGCATACTTGGTGTAACCAGGAGAGATAAGAAGAGGAACTCGTGGATCCGAAAAATGACAAGAGTGGAAGACATCATGATCAGAGTTAAATCCCTGAAATGGCAATGGGCTGGACATACTGCCAGAAGGACAGATCATCGATGGACAGCCGAAATTTTAGATTGGATTCCAAGGGACAGGAAAAGACCCAGAAGAAGACCACATGGGAGATGGGTGGATGAAATTCGAAAGTATGCAGGGGTGACATGGAGGAGACTGGCACAAGACAGACCGTTGTGGAGGAAACTTGGGGAGACCTTCGTCCAGCAGTGGATTGATAATGGTTGACAATGATGATGATGATGATATATATATATACACACAGGTGAGTCCCATTATTGTGACCACCTCCTACTTTTAACGTCAACAGCGCGTAGCCAATGAAAGGAGGCCCGTGTAGTGAGCTGTTTGCGTGCTGTTGTGGTTAAAGTGTATCGTGATTGGAGAAATGGCACCATTGCGAATAAGCGACGTGGAAACTACCGAGCACCACGTGCCATCGATGTGAGAGGTGAAGTCGGCTTCGAAGGTGCGTGAGGGCCGATCGACACGCTACAGTTGAACAACTCACTGGCCGAATGAGGGGGCTACCGGAAGTGTGCCTAAAACGACCGTTCAGCGAATTCTGCTGCGTATGGGGCTCTGATGGACACAAATGGTCACTGCACCGATGCTAACGAAGGTACATTGGCAGAAAAGGCTTACATTTGCACGGCAGTATCGCAATTGGACTTCCGCTGATTGGCAAAGAATTGCCTTCTCCGATGAGTCACGTTTTCTTCTTCATCGAACGGATGGACGTTGGCGTATAAGGTGAGAAACATCGGAGAACAAACACTCTTGAACCATTACTGGAAGAACACAAGCTGATATATATATATACATAAAATCTGTATTACCTTCACTTGAGCGTTGGGTTCCGGCAGCGAATAATTCCCATTTCCATATATATATATATATGTCCGAGAGTTATTGGACACATTACAAAATTATGTACAAAAAAAACAACAACAAAAAAACCTATGAGCATTGTCTGTTTTTCTATGTCACGTATTACTAACACGGTTTCTATATTTTTGTTTTGCAGAATTGTTATTCCCAGAATCCGATAGATGGCGCTAGGTGTAGCCTGATGAGAAATGTATGAGAAATGCGCAATCAGTAGTCATGTCATCCGTACAGCAGAAGGCGATGCGCGTGTTATGGCTTGTATAATTAAAGTCTGTCATTAAAGTTAAAAGACGGTACCGTTTAGAGCATGGTTGTAATCCTCCGTCAACGAATTTAATTAAGTGGTGGATGAAACAGTTTAAAGAAACTGGCAATGTGGAACATCGTGGAGGAGCCGGTAGGCTTAACGTCAGCGGTGAGACGGTTGACCAAGTTAATGAAAGTTTCCGACGAAGCCCCAGGAAATCCGTTCGTAAAGCAAGCAGAGAAATGTGTATTCCGAAATCGACAGTTCACGATATCTTGCACAAGACATTAAAGTTTCATACTTATAAAATTCAAATAGCGCAAAAGATGCATGTAAATGATCACACTCTGCGATACGAGTTCGCTGTGGATATGCTGAATCGAGTGGAAAACGACGAAAACTTTCTCAGTACTGTAATTTTTATTGATGAATCCACATTTCATGTATCAGATATTATGAATCGTCACAACTGTAGGATATGGAGCAGTAAACCGCCTCATGCTGCTATTTAACTGGAACGTGATTCTCCAAAAGTTAACGTGTGGTGCGTCCTATCAAAAAGAGAAGTGATTGGCCCTTTCTTCTTCTGAGAAAAAAAACATAAATGGTGACATTTACTTGGATATGCTAGAAAATTTCGCTATACCCCAGATCAAAAGATATGGCAACGTCGTTTTCCAACAAGACGGCGCGCCTCCGCATTGGTCAACGTGTGTACGTAAGTGCTTAAATGAGCATTTCCCCAACAGATGGATTGGACGTGGTGGTCCCATTCCGCGGCCTCCTCACTCTTCAGATCTAACTCCATTGGATTATTTCATGTGAGGTTATGTGAAGGATCATGTCTATCAGACGGCTTGTACGGATTTGCAGGAACTGAAGCAGTGTATCACAGCTGCTATTAATTCCACAACTCCTCAGATGCTTGCCAATACAAGGCATGAAATCGAGTATCGTTTGGACGTACTACGAGCAACCAAGGAATCTCACATCGAAATTTATGAACTTGTGTAGTTACATGGCAAGTCAGTACAGTCAGTTTCTTTCTATCTGTTTAATGTTTTGTTTTATATAATTTTGTAATGTGTCCAATAATTCTCGGACATATATGGAAATGGGTATTATTCGGTGCCGGAACCCAATGTACAAGTTAATGTCATAAAAATTTAATGTCCACAAACTTATTCGCATGCAGTAGATATAAAACCATATAAGGAAATTCCGTTATTAAACTTTAAAATGAATTCTCGCATTTAGCTGAGGTCAGAGCTGTCTTTTTTTATTCAGAGACGAAGTATTCATACAAAATGACGTTACTAATTGAAATGCATTGCGAAATGTTTTATTTAAATGACATGCCCCCTTTCTTTTGGTGTCGCATTGCTCCCAGAACGGGATTCCGCTGCGTTCGGGCCCATTTCCACCACTTTATTTATATACAATATATATATATATCATCATCATCATCATCATCATCATTGTCAACCATTATCAATCCACTGCTGGACGAAGGTCTCCCCAAGTTTCCTCCACAACGGTCTGTCTTGTGCCAGTCTCCTCCATGTCACTCCCGCATACTTTCGAATTTCATCCACCCATCTTCCATGTGGTCTTCTTCTGGGTCTTTTCCTGTTCCTTGGAATCCAATCTAAAATTTCGGCTGTCCATCGATGGTCTGTTCTTCTGGCAGTATGTCCAGCCCATTGCCATTTCAGGGATTTAACTCTGATCATGATGTCTTCCACTCTTGTCATTTTTCGGATCCACGTGTTCCTCTTCTTATCTCTCCTGGTTACACCAAGCATGCACCTCTCCATGCTGCTTTGAGTTGTCTGCAGCCTTTGTATGTCTCTTTTAGCTAAGGTCCACGTCTCTGCACCATACGTAAGCACTGGAAGGATGCATTGATCAAACACTTTTCTTTTAAGACATAATGGCATATTGCTCTTGAAAATTATGCTGTTTCTTCCAAAAGCTCTCCAGGTAAGTTTTGTACGCCGATTAATTTCTTCACCAATTAATCGGCGTACAAAAGAGAGCTTTTAGAAGAAACAGCATAATTTTCAAGAGCAATATGCCATTATGTCTTAAAAGAAAAGTGTTTGATCAATGCATCCTTCCAGTGCTTACGTATGGTGCAATATATATATATATATATATATATATATATATATATATATATGCATTCTATTAAGAAGAGACTGAAGCAAAAAAATTTTGACTCATACCAGTACAACATAGAAAAGGTTATATATTGACCGGTGTGAGTAAAAAGAGAAAAAAATATAGAAAAACAGAATGTAGAAAGTGTTGATAATACCGAGCCTTGGCTTTATCAAGGACCAGCAAAACTCTGCATTTTCTCACTTCCACAAAGACCTATTTGGAAATGGGTTTCTGCAAAGCCATAGATGCAAGTAATAAGCCCACCAAAAAGTTTAAAATATATATATATGTCATAACCACCACGGAGTTGTATGACGAAGCTTTAGTTAACATTTTAGCATGCATCCATAACTTTCCTGGCCCAACCCATGCTCTTCATCTGTTACTAATAAACAGAAAGAAGATGATTATAGAAAACTCAAGTTGTAAGAGTGACATAATGAATCAGAAGTAATGCTCAGCAATAACACATTGCCAAGTTACCTAGTCGCCTAAGAGAGAATTTAAACCTGAATAGCAATACTAAAGTACTACAAATTCTTAAACATTGCAATAAAAAAGGAAATATTAATTTTTTCTGAAGCACAGATTCCTGAAAGAAAACTGGATTACAAAAACCCCTACTCCACAACTTCTGACAACACAAAAACGAGAATAAAATAAAGACAATAATAAACTAAAGAAATGCTTTGTGAAGGTTATATGACATAAACAATTAGTTGCAAAATGTACAAAATGTACAAAGTATTTCAGAAGTGCTTTAAGTGCATAATTAAGTAGTTATTAAGATCTTAACGACATTGAAAACACATCGTTGACTACAAGAATAAAAAAGCGGCCAGCTGCTTAGCCTAAGTGCCCTATAAAACGCGCAAAGTTACCAAGAAAAGGGAGAGTTAAAATCCGCAAAAAGTTAATAAACTTGCCAGTGCCTAAATGCTTAAAGCAAAAAAAAAGAAGAAATGTTTAAAAAGTTCAAACATTGAACTTGGAAAACCCAAAACCTAAAGACAATGAAGAGAGCTTACCTCTCATGCAACTTAACTTCCTCCACTCTTGAAGAAACATGGCCGACCTTTCACCCCAAACTTTCATTCACCCCTGCCACTCCCTAGTCACTGGGGGGCAGTGTGGGTGGGGCTGAAGGCCTCCACACACTGAAAAAATCCTACTCGCGGAGATTTTAACTAGAGAAAAATATATTTAAGAATGTGGACCTGTTTGATCAGAAAAAGCAGAATTAACTCTCCAGAATACATGAGAAATATTATGAAATACACAAGTAGTGTATTTAATAACCTTTGCATGTATTTAATCACCTTGGTGAGCTTCTATAGACTCTTCAGAATCCTATTAATTTTAATGTTAGTTTTACTATTTTTAGTATAGCTATTCTAGTGAGTGAATAATTAGTTTTCTTTTATATTTATTTTTATTTTCTTTTATAAACAGATTTTTAATTTTTTTTTGTGATTTTGTCTATATTATTTATTCTTTTATTTTTAATAGGACCTTCTTATCCATAGCACTAAGGTTCCTTTTTGTAGTTAATATACATCCTCTAGACCAACTTCCAAAAAAAGGCTTTCATTGGTCAGAATCATATTATTAACTGTGTAGAAAATTAAAGCAGATCTGCCAACCTTACTCTATTATTCAGAATAATTTTTCTTAAAGTTCTTTTGATGAAAGAAGTAGGAATTTTGTTCTCTAGAAAACTGTCTAATAGTATATTAATGTGGTAATTGAAGTCCAAATTGTTGCTGCAAATTCTTGAAATTCTAAGCACCTGAGAAATTAGTACATTCTTAATAACTTTGGTTGATATGTTATTATTCCAGTGTAGATATTTAATTACTTTGAAAGGAAAATTAACTCTTTTATCAAAGAGGCTAATGGACAGGGTTACCTCTGTTAAGTTTAATACTTAAGTCTAGGAACACTAGTTCCTGATTACTGTGGTTGGTTTTACATAAGTTAAGAGAGCTAGGATAGATATTATCAAAATCACTCTCTATAACTTCTGAATTATTTATACACAGCAGATCGTCAATATATCTAAATGTGTAAAGGTAGTTATCGAAGCAAGTGGAGTGATTTTTAATGAATTTATATTCCTTAAAGAACAGGAATAGATTTACAATACTTGTGGATGTAAACGTTCCCATAGGGATACCGTTTACTTGCTTATAGAGAGTATTATTATATAAGATATGGTTATTTTTTATGCAGCAATTGAGATAAGAGTTCGAGGCTCCTATATTAACAAATTACTTAAGTTTGTAACGTACCTGCCAGCAGGACGCACATGACATAAAGGCAGATAGGAATCAGAATACATGTCTGCGTAGCTCAGTTGGTAGAGCGACTTGTTCCGGAATAAGCGGCCTCGGGTTCGAATCCCGGCGTAGACCAAAAATGACGGAGAAATTCACTTCGTTATAATGGCGCCCGAACTATCCGGATGACCCGACCGTTCAAAATCTCGCATTGGTGTGATGTTATTTCCACACCGCGAGATAGGAAAAATATGAGCAGCACTTCGAAAGAAAAAAAAAAAAAAATAAGGGGGAGATGATGTAACGTACCTGCCAGCAGGACGCACATGACATAAAGGCAGATAGGAATCAGAATACATGTCTGCGTAGCTCAGTTGGTAGAGCGACTTGTTCCGGAATAAGCGGCCTCGGGTTCGAATCCCGGCGTAGACCAAAAATGACGGAGAAATTCACTTCGTTATAAGTTTAAATTCTGCATACAGCTCTTTAAAGGTAGTGATTATATCTGATAGAGGCAGATTAGTATATAGGTTCTCAAAATCATAACTATTAATATCTAAGGGGTTTACTTCGAGTATAGTGGAAATTACTTCTGCATTATTATTAATTATCCAAAAATCTCTGTACTTCAAATTAGTACAGTTACTAATGTGTTACAAGACCTTCTTCAAGATGTCTTCAAAAGCTAGATCAATTTTTTTTATGACTCCTAACTCCACTAGCTATGAATCTGAACTTCACTGGATCTTTATGAAACTTAACAGTTGCAAAAAGAAAGGGAAATTCAGGCTCATGTCTTCTCATTTGTGGAATTTAAAGTTTCTTGAAGAATGCCTTAAAACGATTTTCTAACTGCTTGGTAGAATAACTTACGGGCTCGTAGGTTACTCCATTATTGAGTTCCATAGTTAACAATTCAAAATAGAATTTCTTACAGATAATTGCAAAATTATTGCTAGCTTTATCCGTAGTGGTAAAAATAAAAAGGTCTTGAAGTTTGGAGAGTGACCTTTTAGCATCTCCAGAGAAAAAAAGATTTCTATCAAAACAAAAATCAAGACCTGCCAACTCATTAGTGAAGCTATTGATTACATTATATTTCCATTCTGCGAAGGCCTCAATAGGCTGATTGTATGTTAAACTGGTTTTTATAATGTACCTATTAACATCTTGAGTGAAGCTCTCAAGAATCCTCTCTTTGGAGATTTGGAAGGAAGGTCTAAATTTAGAACCATACTCTAATAAATTCCCAAGCTTGTCATTTTCAACAAAACTCAAGTTACCAGTGATAATATGATTGTAATTCTTATCATAGTGAACTGTGTCTTTATGTTCATCACAAGAACATGCAGTAACTACAGGTATGGAACTCGAATAATTAAGTTTGTAGTTTTTAACTGTTGACCCTAAGGTCTTAACATATTTAAAACTTACGACTGGTGCCTGTGGATGGGAAAAAAAATTGCATTATTGTAGAACAGCTTCCTAACATTGAGATGATCATAGGTTTTATTTAGAAACCTGATGGTCACAAAATTACTGGAAATTTCTTTAAGAGAAATTTTATCTTTAAGAATATGCTTAAGAATGTCTAGAACCAAAGCAAAAACATGCTTATCAGCATGGTTAGCTGTTTCTTTCCAGAATTTGAAAAAACTTTTAAGGACAGAGTGCTTGAAGGACTTAAGAATTTTGTTAGTATTTTTAACAAAACTAGTATCATTTTTAAAACTTTCCAGAGTTATTTGCAGGTTAGCAAAATCAACCTTGCTTGAAGTGCGAAATAACCTCTGTCCTCTATTACCCCTAGTGCAGCTCTTGTTGGTAACAAGAAAGAAGAGTTCACGTATAGAAAATTTATGCGGATTATGCTTATTGTCGGAAAGAGTGGAATTAAGACCATAGGGATAAAGAGACTGATGCTGCAAAATTTCAAGGTATTCAGTTTCAAGTCGAGCATAGAGGACAGGGATAATATGCAATACCTCTATTTTCACTTTGTCAAAACCATGATTATAGAAATGCTCTAATTCAAAGGTAGAGTACTGGCTAGCATTAGTGGAGGGGTTCACACCAGAAGTAGAGAACTTGTTAACTAGAGACCTGTGACCATTTATCCTAAGATGAAGTGGATTTTTGCTTTGGCCAATATAGCTAGGCTGCAGATAGTACAGGTGAGCTTATAAATGGTATTGTAGGCTTTGCAAAACTTGTTGGAGCAATTATCCGCAGTAGAAGAATACAGGTTAGGATCCGCAGATTTACATGTCAAACAACGTTTGTCATTTCATAACTTTAGATTAACTTTGCCAGCGAGTTCATACGCTACGGGAAAGGGTGCTAGCCTAACCGAGCGGGAGGACTTAAATTATCTGAGTTGACCTCCAATCCTTTCATCGTCCTTAGAACGCCACTTGGGCCAAACATACAAAATTCCAAGCAAACCAACTAGGAAAAAACTTTTTGGAAATAAGCAGTCCAAGAAATTACCAAAACTCGAGTATTAACTACACTCCAAAGAGACATCAGCCAAAACATGCTAAAATTAAAATTAAAATTAAAAATTAAAAACGCATGCATGTATGTATGTATGTACAATAGTAATTTATTATAAAACCTGTACCGCCAATTGGCTTCACAGGGATTAGCAGAACCAATTACGTGCGGGGAAAAAAGCCCGCTAATCCAAATACACATATTAATACGATCTTTCAAAAGAAGGATGTTAAACAAAAAAGTATTCAACAACACAAAACTAAACTCCACATAATCACGCCAAAAATTGAACATCAACACTTTCCATCTCCCAAATCAAATGGCATCACACAGAAAAAAGAAATAATTAATAACAAATGTTATAAATTAAGTTAAAAGTCAACCCCAAAATATTATGTAACCAATGATATTATAAAATCAATAATAAATTAAAATCAAACTTATGCACACCATTGAATCCAAGCTTATGTAGACCATTGAATTACTACTTCATATTAAGTAATCCATTCCACTAAAAATCACAACATAATTCACTAAAAATTACAACATGTATGTATGTATGTATGTATGTACAGTATATATTTATGCATGTGTATATATGTACAGCGGAACCGTGAGAATAAAACGTAGCGGTTGTAACATGAGCATATGTTTGCGTGAGAGAAGACACACACACCGTGAATTTTGTTTTTTGCCATATATCTCCATTTTTTCGAACTTTGTCCAAGTAATAAAGAGAGTTCCCTGGAACATAATGCTTCTTCTCAAACAGCCTTATCTTCATCGAATCCTCCGCTCTATGCAGTTAGTCCACTTTCGTACTAGATCCTCATCCGGATATGCTTTCAAGAGAGAGAGGCAAGATTACAATCGGGCACGTGTCATCATTATACTAAGTTTTCCTGGGTAATAACTAGGGATCAGTTTTTCCCCCTTTTCCTGCCTTTATCATTTCGTGAAAAGCGCCGGCATTGAATGTCACAGTACAGCCAATAGACAATTATTAGGATATAGAGGATGGCGAACATCTGGTCATTTTGTGTCTTCATGGAGAGAGATTGAGAACGAGAGGGCATTCATAACTTGTCCCCTATGCGCAGCACGCAGATGATACGAACTGACGCGTGATAACTGCCTCTCTATTTAGCACAAACTGATGCTTGTTTTAGGGGACCTTAGTTATACCAGTGGAGTTAATCAAGGAGTTCAAGACGAAAGATGAACTGCGAAAACTCAAGTGGCTCATAATGTGCATGAATAAGCCAGAAGATTCATAATTGTGAAATTCCGATGTTCGACTGGTACAGTGAATGGCTAAAGGTCTAAGCGGAAGAAGTCGGGCTTTTTTATTTATTTATTTATTTATTTATTTATTTATTTATTTATAAGTTAAACGATAAAACCCGAGGTCTCGAGACGGTACAGGAAGATATAGCGTTTTTAAATTGGATTAATGGTAAAAATTTCTTTTCGCAAAATGAAGAGCATCTTGTGATATCATTTGTTTTTCGTTACATTGCCACTATTTTTTCGCAGGTTTTTTAAAAAAAGAATGCACTTATGGTATCCCTATATCATCCGTCCATCTTTGGACACCATACATCAGCATCTCTGACCTGAATTTTTTTTTTTTTTTTTTGCATTGAGAATCTTAAACTGCGTAGAATATTAATTTACATTAAAGTTTGCAAGGTTTAAGCTTTAGTTGTTGCAATGCCTACATTTTTAAATGCTAACTTCATAAGCTACGAGCTTTGTATCTGAAATTGCAAATATTAAATAAGCTTTTATGTATATAGAAAATACTAAAGTCCACGCTATGAACTTTGTCTCTGAACTTGTAAATATTAAATAAGTATCAAGTTGAAAACACATGGAATTATTAATACGGATATAAATCAAGCTGTACTTCTACGTAACGTAACCGCAGAAATTTGAAAATTTTATCGCCCCGGAACGGTAATCGAACCCGCATCTCCCGATTTGCGCTCGAGTATGCCAACCATTACACCACCCAGACAATGAAATCCAGACAACGGAGGTTTATCTTTAAAATTTAAAATTTTCCTTTTTCTCAAATTTGGTTATTTTCAAATTTCTGCGATTACGTTAAATGGAAGAACTGCTTGATTTATGTCCGTATTAAATAAGTACTTGTATATATGTAGAAAACATAAACACGAAACTACACTGTAACAAATAAGTGGTTTATATTCACGGAAACCTCCTGAAAACAAAGTGCAACAAAGTTGCCGGTAGGTGTCTGTAATTTAACGAAATTTCCGTTTTTAAAAGTTCCATTTTTTGCACGTCTTTTATAAAAAAAAGATTGTGCTTATGTTACCGGGTTGTCTGTCCGTCTGTACCCACGATATCTCTGTAACTATTAGTCCGATTTGAAAAATTCTTTTTGCATTGGAAAGCTTGAAATATGCGAATGATGAACCTTCATTTCTTTTTTTTTCTTTTTACGATGTACAATTTCTCCGCTAGAGGGCGTAAATGCAGATGTGTCGAATTCAAAAATACGTTTTATTCCACATATTTGCTTCTAAACATCCGACTGAAATTTTTTTTTATCTTTCGATTCTATTTATGTCGAAGAGTATTTTAGATATAGTTACTTTTTCAAATTACGCATAGATTTTCCACTAGGGGGCGCAAAGTAAATTACATTTTCCCCGATATCTCTTCTTTTAAAACTCCGATTCGAAAAATTTTTTTCTTCAGCGGATACACCTCCTGACGAAAAATTTTTTGCATATAATTTCAAATTTTTGGTAAAGAATGCTTTGGCGACCAGGGGGTGTAAGTGTTAATTTTTGCTTCTGATGTACTTGCCATAAAATCTGAGCTTCCAAAATATCGATTGAAAAAATTCTTTCGTTGACTGATGCCACTCACATCGATAAACCTTTTCAGAATATTTTCTTCTTAAAATATTCCACAGTTTCTCCGGCAGGGGCGTAGACGTATATCTTATTTTTGTCAATATCTCTACTTCTAGGAGTCTGATTTGAAAAATTCCTTCTTTGTTGGATAGTGTTTTCCGTGTGACATGTTTTTCATATAATTTCAAAATTTGCAAGTAATTCATAGACTTACCACCAGGAGGCGTAGCAGTAAATTGCGTTTCCCCTATATCTTTGCTTCTAAATCTCCGATTTGAAAAATTCTTTCTGCACCGGATACAGCTCCTGATGGGAAATCCTTTGCACATAATTTCAAATTTTTGTAAAAAATGGTTTGGCCACCAGGTGGCGTAAATCAAAATTGTACTGTTTCTTCCCAGAGCTCTCCATCCAAGTTTTATATGCCGATTAATTTCTTCATGAATGTGACCCTTACTTGATATCTGCTGCCCAAAATAAATGTAGGTATCGGTTGTCCCAAGCTTTTCTAGATCAATCGATAAATCTTCGTTTCTTGTAAAAGCATTGCACATCACTTTTGTCTTCTGAAAGTTCATTTTTAATCCCACTTCTTTACTCTTAACAGCAAGTTCCTGGATCATATTCTGCAGCTCTGAAGGGGTAGTTGCAAATATGACTACGTCATCATCAAAACGAAGGTGGGTTAGATAATCTCATTAATCTTTATCCCTTTGTTTTCCCAGTTCAATGATTGAAAGACATTTTGCAATGTGGCATTAAAGAGCTTGGGAGATATGGTGTCACCTTGTCTCACTCCCTTTCCAATTTTTTTTGTGTGCTGTATCCTCAAATATCCGAACCATTGCACTTGCATTTTCATAGATGTTATTAATAATGCTAATCTATCTATCTATCTATCTATCTATCTATGATAAAGCCAAGGCTCAGTATTCTCGACACCTTCTACATTCAGTTGTTTTATTTTATTTTTTTATCTTTTCTCCTTTTACTCACACCGGTAGATACATAACCTTTTCTATGTTGTACTTGGTATGAGTCAAAAATATATATGTATTTTTTTTTTTTTGCTTAGGTCTCTTCTTAATAGAATGTGAATTCTGAATTTTCAAAACTGCTGCGTTGCGCGTTTTGATCTTCAGGTTATTTTGCAACTTTCGTTTTAAATTCTAAAGTTTTTCCTTAGTTTTCAGATTTGCTCTTCAGTAACTAATTTCAATTTATTATATAGCAGCTCATGCGCAAATTCTAGTTGAAACGTTTTATTATTTTTTTATTTTTTATTACTATTTTTTATTTGTGTTTTTTTTTTCATTTTCTATTTATTTACAATTCACTCTTATTTTTATTTCTAATTTTTAATTTTAGTATGTTTTGGATGCAGCCTTTTGGAGTGTAGTTTATACTCGAGTTTGGTATTTTCTTGGACTGCTTATTTCTAAAAAGTTTTTCCTAGTGGGTTTGCTCAGAATATGTATGTTTTGGCCCAAGTGGAGTTCTAAGGACGATGAAAGGATTGGAGGTCAGCTCAGATATTTTAAGTCCTCCCGCTCGGTTAGGCTAGCACCCTTTCCCATAGTGTATAAACTCGCTGGCAAAGGTAATCTAAAGTTATGAAATGACAAACGTTGTTTGACATGTAAATCTGCAGATCCTAACCTGTATTCTTCTGTTGCGGATAATTGCTCCAACAAGTTTTGCAAAGCCTACAATACCATCTATAAGCTCACCTGTACTGTCTGCAACCTTAGCTATATTGGCCAAAGTAAAAATCCTCTTCATCTTAGGATTAATGGTCACAGGTCTCTAGTTAACAAGTTCTCTAATTCAGGAGTGAACCCCTCCACAAATGCTAACCAGTACTCTACCTTTGAATTAGAGCATTTCCATACTCATGGTTTTGACAAAGTGAAAATAGAGGTACTGCATATTATCCCTGACCTCTATGCTCGGCTAGAAACTGAATCCCTTGAAATTTTGCAGCATCAGTCTCTTTATCCCTATGGTCTTAATTCCACTCTATCTGACAATAAGCATAATCAGCATAAATTTTCTATACGTGAACTCTTCTTTCTTGTTAATAATAAGGGCTGCACTAGAGGTAATAGAGGACAGAGGTTATTTCGCACATCAAGCAAAGTTGATTTTGCTAACTTGCTAATAACTCTGGAAAGCTTTAAAACTGGCACTAATTTTGTTAAAAATACTTACAAAACACTCAAGTCCTTCAAGCACTCTGTCCTTAAAAGTTTTTTCAAATTCTGGAAAGAAACTGCTGACCATGTTGATAAGCGTGTTTTTGCTTTGGTTCTAGACATTCTTAAACATATTCTTAAAGATAAAATTTCTCTTAAAGAATTTTCCAGTAATTTTGTAACCATCAGGTTTCTAAATAAAGCCTATGATCATCTCAATGTAAGGAAGCTGTTCTACAATAATGCAATTTTTTTCCCATCCACAGGCACCAGTCTATTGTAAGTTTTAAATATGTTAAGACCTTAGGGTCAATAGTTAAAAACTACAAACTTAACTCTTCGAGTTACATTCCTGTAATTACTACATGTTCTTGTGATGAACATAAAGAAACAGTTCACTATGATAAGAATTACAACCATATTATCACCGGAAACTTGAGTTTTGTTGAAAATGAAAAGCTTAGGAATTTATTAGAGTATGGTTCTAAATTTAGACCTTCCTTCCAAATCTCCAAAGAGAGGATTCTTGAGAGCTTCACTCAAGATGTTAATAGGTACATTATAAAAACCAGTTTAACATACAATCAGCCTATTGAGGCCTTCGCAGAATGGAAATATAATGTAATCAATAGCTTCACTAATGAGTTGGCAGGTCTTGATTTTTGTTTTGATAGAAATCTCTTTTTCTCTGGAGAAGCTAAAAGGTCACTCTCCAAACTACAAGACCTATTTATTTTTACCACTACGGATAAAGCTAGCAATAATTTTGCAATTATCTGTAAGAAGTTCTATTTTGAATTGTTAACTATGGAACTCAATAATAGAGTAACGTACGAGCCCGTAAGTTATTCTACCAAGCAGTTAGAAAATCGGTTTAAGGCATTCTTCAAGAAACTTAAAATTCCACAAACCAGAAGATATGAGCCTGAATTTCCATTTCTTTTTGCAACGGTTAAGTTTCATAAAGATCCTGTGAAGTTCAGGTTCATAGCTAGTTGAGTAAGGAGTCATAAAAAGAAAATACATCTTGCTTTTGAAGATGTCTTAAAGAAGGTTTTGAAACACATTAGAAACTGTACTAATTTGATGTACAGAGATTTTTGGATAATTAATAATAATGCAGAAGTAATTTCTACTATACTCAAAGTATGTCCCTTAGATATTAATAGTTATGATTTTGAGAACCTATATACTAATCTGCCTCTATCAGATATAATCACTACCTTTAAAGAGCTGTATGCAGAATTTAAACTTAATCAATTTGTTAATGTAGGAGCTTGGAACTCTTATCTCAATTGCTGCATAAAAAATAACCATATCTTATATAATAATACTCTCTATAAGCAAGTGAACGGTATTCCCATGGGAACATCAACCTCCACGAATATCGCTAATCTATTCCTGTTCTTTAAGGAATATAAATTCATTAAAAATCACCCCACCTGCTCAGATAACTACCTTTACACATTTAGATATATTGATGATCTGCTGTGTATCAATAAGTCAGAAGTTATAGAGAGTGATTTTGATAATATCTATCCTAGCTCTCTTAACTTATGTAAAACCAACCACAGTAATCAGGAACTTGAGTTCCTAGACTTAAGCATTAAGCTCAACAGAGGTAACCCATCTATTAGCCTCTTTGATAAAAGAGTTAATTTTCCTTTCAAAGTAATTAAATATCTACACTGGAATAATAACATATCAACCAAAGTAATTGAGAATGTACTAATTTCTCAGGTCCAAAGAATTTCAAGAATTTGCAGCAACAATATGGACTTCAATTACCACATTAATATACTGTTAGATAGTTTTCTAGAGAACGAAATTCCTTCTTCTTTCATCAAAAGAACTTTAAGAAAAATTATTCTGAATAATAGAGTAAGGTTGGCAGATGTGCTTTAATTTTCTACACAGTTAATAATATGATTCTGACCAATCAAAGCCGTAAGGAAGTTGGCTAGAGGATGCCTATTAACTACTAAAAGGAACCTTAGTGCTATGGATATGAAGGTCCTATTTAAACCAAAAAGTTAAATAATATAGACAAAATCACAAAAAAAGCTTAAAAATCTGTTTATAAAAGAAAATAAAAACAAATAAAAAAGAAAACTAGTTATTCATCACTAGTATAGCTATACTAAAAATAGTAAAACTAACATTAAAATTAATAAGATTCTGATTAATCTATAGAAGCTCACTAAGGTGATTTAATACATGCAAAGATTATTAAATACACCACTCGTGTATTTTATAATATTTCTCATGTATTCTGGAGAGTTAATTCTGCTCTTTCTGATCATACAGATCCACAGTCTTAAGTATATATATATATTTTTCTCTGGTTAAAATCTCCGCGAGTTGGTTTCTTTCAGTATGAGGAGGCCATCAGCCCCACCCACACTGCCCCCCAGCGACTAGGGAGTGGCAGAAGTGTTAGGACGCGTGGGGAAGAGGTCAGCCATGTTTTTCTCTTGTGTGGAGAAAGTTTAGTTGCACAAGAGGTAAGCTCTCTTCCTTGTCTTTGGGTTTTAGGTTTTATAAGTTCAATGTTTGTACTTCATGTACTTTTCTTCTCTGTTGTTTTTGCTTTTCAGCTTTTAGGCACTGGCTAGTCTGTTAACATTTTTGCGGGTTTTAACTCTTTCTTTTCTTGGTAACTGCGCGTCTTTTAGGGAACTTAGGCACAGCAGATGGCTAAGCATAGTTCCTTTTCTTTGCGCTGTATTTTCAAAGTAGTTAAGTTCTTAATAACTACTTAATTATGCACTTAAAAAGCACTGTTGAAATACTTTGTACATATTGCAACTAATTGTTTAAGTCATATAACTTTCACAAAGCTTTTCTTTAGTTAATTATTGTCTTTAAGTTATTCTCGTTTTTGTGTTGTCAGAAGTTGTAGAGTAGGGGGTTTTAGAATCAAGTTTTCTTTCAAAAATCTGATTTTTAAAAAAATTAATATTTCCTTTTTAATTGCAATGTAAAAATTTGGATTTCTTTTGCATTGTTTTTCAGGTTTAAATTCTCTCTCAGGCGAACTTGGCATTTCGTTATAGCTGAAAATTATTTCTAATTATTATGTCACTCTCACAGCTTGAGTTCTCTTTAATCTTCTTCTCTCTGTTTAATAGTAACAGATGAAGAGCATGGGTCGGGCCAGGAGGGTTATGGATGCAAGCGAAATTGTTAACTACTGCTAGGTCATACAACTCTGCGGAGGACATGACATATATATATTTTTTAAAACAATTTTTGGTGGGCTTGTTACTTGCATCTATGGCCTTGCAGAAACCCATTTCCAACTAGGTCTTTGTGGAAGTGAGAAAATGCAGAGTTTTTGCTGGTCCTTGATAAAGCCAAGGCTCAGTATTCTCGACACCTTCTACATTCAGTTGTTTTATTTTATTTTTTTATCTTTTCTCCTTTTACTCACACCGGTAGATACATAACCTTTTCTATGTTGTACTTGGTATGAGTCAAAAATATATATGTATTTTTTTTTTGCTTAGGTCTCTTCTTAATAGAATGTGAATTCTGAATTTTCAAAACTGCTGCGTTGCGCGTTTTGATCTTCAGGTTATTTTGCAACTTTCGTTTTAAATTCTAAAGTTTTTCCTTAGTTTTCAGATTTGCTCTTCAGTATCTATCTATCTACATAGATAAATAGATAGATAGACAGACAAAGATTCTGCTCTTTGAGAATACAGCACCCATAAAAATTTGAAAGGGAGTGGGACAAGGCGACACTATATCTCCCAAACTCTTTAATGCCACTTCGGAAAATGTCTTTCAGTCACTGAACTAAGAAAACAAAGGGATAAAGATTAATGGAGATTTTCCAACTCACCTTCGTTTTGCTGATGACGTAGTCGTTTTTGCAACTACCCCATCAGAGCTGCAGAGTATGATCCAGGAACTTGCTGACAAAAGTAAAGAAGTGGGATTAAAAATGAACTTTCAGAAGACAAAAGTGATGTACAATGCTTTTACAAGAAATGAAGATTTATCGATTGATGGAGAAAAGCTGGAGATAACAGGCACGTACGTTTATCTTGGACAGCAGATATCAAGTGAGGGTCACATTGATGAAGAAATTAATCGGCGTATAAAACTTTCCTGGAGAGCTTTTGGAAGAAACAGTATAATTTTCAAGAGCAATCTACCATTATGTCTTAAAAGAAAAGTGATTGATCAATGCATCCTTCCAGTGCTTACGTATGGTGCAGAGACGTGGACCTTAACTAAAAGAGACATACAAATCCTGCAGACAACTCAAAGAAGCATGCAGAGGTTCATGTTTGGTGTAACTAGGAGATAAGAAGAGGAATTTGTGTATCAGAAAATTGACAAGAGTGGAAGACATCATGATCAGAGTTAAATCCCTGAAATGGCAATGGGCTGGACATATTGCCAGAAGGAAAGACCATCGATGGGCAGCCGAAATTTTAGACTAGATTCCAAGGGACAGGAAAAGACCCAAAAGAAGACCACATGAGGGATGGGTGGATGAAATTCGAAAGTATGCGGGAATAACATGGAGGAGATTGGCACAAGACAGACGGTTGTGGAAGAAACTTGGGGAGGCCTTCATCCAGCAGTGGATTGATAATAGTTGGCAATGATGATGATATATGTATATTGTTCACTGAATCTCACTCAGTGCCCTGTCGCCAGGGTTCATTAGACTTTCACTTGTAAAGAATTTAAAAAAGTTTCAGGTTTTAATCTTCAATTATATTTTTTCCCGATAATGAAGTAAATAAAATTCAAGTTCAAGTGAATACTCGTTCTCAGTGTCGTACCCCAAAAACTCGCCCCCTCCCCGCAAGAAATATATTCGAGGCCCTTATGTGAAAACTTATTAGATTTCAATTACTGAAATTTTTAAATTCCATATTATTAACTACACTATGTGGACAAAAGTGATTGGACAATTGGACACCCCCACGCAGGCGCAATGGTGTGCTCTCGCAGAAGACACATGGCCCGTAAGGTATAGAAACGGCCACGGGAGTTCGTTCTGATCAATCACTGATAAAATGGCCTAGTAGGAGAGAGCTCTCCAAGTTTGAAAAGGGCGTTTTATTAGGCCGCTCATGAGCATAAAAAGCATTGCTGAATGTCAGAGAGGTTACTAAATCGACTGTGGCCTTTGTCATCAGCAAGTGGAAGAAGACGAGACATTGCAGGAATTCGAGTCGTCCTGGAAGACCCACGGAACTGCAGCCCAGGGACCGGAGGGTGCTGCAGAGGGAGATCCGGAAAACCAGGTTCCGACCAATGCCCGCCATAGTACAAGAGCTCCAGGTGGCCACGAATGTTATGGTCTCCACCAAGACACTTCGAAGAGAGGCCCATACACTCGGGTATCATGGCCAAGCAGCCGCCGTTAAACCTCTCATCACAAAGACCAATAAAGCCACGCCACTACGATAGTGTCAACAGCACACAAACTGGACATGGGAGCAATAACGGCAGGTGTTATGGAGCGACGAATCCCGCTTCACATTATTCCGATCATACGGACGTGTCTGGGTTTGGTGGTTACCCGGAGAACGTTTGCTTCCGGATTGTACAGTCCGACCGTGAAGCATGGAGGCGGTGGGGCTTTGGTATGGGGCTGTTTCAGGTGGTACGGTGTGGGTTCGTTGGTTGTTATTCATGACAACATGTACTCCGTGTGCATAAAGATATCTTTGGTAGCTCAATTCTCATAACGTTGTGGCAGTTCTACGGACACGACGATTGTTTCTTCCAGGACGACAATACCACTCGCCATGTTTCCAGAGCTACAATGGAGTGATATGAGGAAAATCAGGTCTCGCGGAGAGACTGGACTACTCAGATCCCGGACTTCAATCCCATTGAGCATCAATGGGATGAACTTGAACGACGAGTGAGGTCTAGACCAAGACGACCTTCTTCACTGACAGAGTTAGTCGATGTACTCAAAGGGGAATGGAGGAACATCCCGCTCTCCGTACTCCATGGACTTGTGGAGAGTTTACATGGACGGGTGGCTGCTGTAATCTCTGCAAATGGAGGACCTACTCGCTACTGATGTAAATACAATACTGTTTTTCTATTTACTTATAGTGTCCAATAATTTGTGTCCACATTGTGTAGGTTTCATGGGCATTTTAATAATTCAAATTTTATAGAGCCTACAGGTATTTTTGGTAAAACCGAAATTGTTGCACTTTATTGCGTGTAACACAAATGTGCACGCTGTAATTAAAATAATTGCTCTAGTTTTATACCAAAAAAAAAAAATACTGCAGACGCCAAAGTTAATCATATAATGCAAATTTTATTCCTTCAGAAAACTAAAGCCATTTTCTTTGAAATGGTACACGATCACGCACACAAAATACATAACTAATGTCTGACAGTGTCTAATGATCTTCTCCGATTTATATGCAAATGTAATATTGGTAAGTAAGCAAATGAATTACAATTAAGAACTGTGGAACAAAAAATGTTAAAACTGTACTTAAATTATTTACCCTTGAACACGGAAAACACATTTAAAATAATGCCACACTGTTTTGAACAATTTTTTTTTTCTCTTGACTCCGTTATATAAAAATGACACAGGTTTCTTCTATCACATTCTTTTTTTAATATACACTGAAGTGCCAGAAAAACTGGTACACCAGTCTAATACTTGGTAGGTCCCCCACGGGAGCGCAGGACTGCAGAAATACGACGTGGCATGAACTCTACTAGCATCTGGAAATATGCTGTAGGCAATGCACACCATACTTCCTGCAGAGCGTTCAACAATTCGGGTGTATTCCGAGGTCTCGGATTCCTGTGTTCGATAGCGCGTTCCCAAATGTGTTCTACCACGTTCAGATCTGGGGACTTGGGTGGGAATGGCAACATCCCAAACTCAGACGAATGCTCCTCTAAAGATAATGTGGCGTCCCGACACTTGTGTGGAGGTGCATTGTTCTGTTGCAACAGGCCCAACCCATCAGCTTGAATGCAGGACATGAACGGGTGTACCTCATCAGAAAGCATTCGCACATAGCGTTGGCCGGTCACAGACGTTTGTAGACGTACCAGGGAGTCCCAGTGAAGTTCAGCTAAACACACCCCATACCATTACAGACCTCCCCAGGCGGTGCAGTTCCCTGTTGACAGGAGGGATCCATGGCTTTATGGGGTTTGCGCCACACACGAATCCTTCCATCTGCCCGATACAGTTGGAAACGCGACTCGTCAGACCAGGCTACTTGTTTCCAGTCATCAAGTGTCCGAGGGCATAGCTCTGTGTCGTGCACCCATCAAGGAGACTCGAGTTGGGCGTCGGCTCCCAAAGCCCATATCGTGCAGAGTACGTTGCACAGTCCGGATGCTAATGCTTGTTGAGGCTCCAGCATTGAATTCAGATGATACCTGCGATAGTGTCGCGTGAAACGATTCTTGACAGCCGACGATGGTCACGTTCACCAATGTCTTTTTACGGCCACACTGGTATCGTAGGTTGGAGGTTTTGCCGGAATTCTTGTAGTCACGGTACACCCTTGCAATGGTCGTCCGTGAAAATCCGAACTTTTTTTCTACCTCCGAAATACTATGGCCCATCTCACGAGCGCCAACTATGACACCGCGTTGAAAATCGCTTAAATCGTTATTACTTGTCATTCTCATGCCGAAAACAGCTCTGACAGCTGGCAAGGATGCCTATCGCTTTATATACGCCTTGGCGGAAGCAACCGAGTACGCGCATAGGTGACATTGCTATGTATTTTGCATAATTTCGTCTGTACCAGTTTTTCTGGCACTTTAGTGTACATTCATAGGAGCTATTGCTATCTCTATGCAGAGAGGCCACAAGTCCTCTGAAATAGCTGCTTTCCCGTCATCCAGTTTTCTCATGGATTTTGGTTGTTGTGGCATGGGATATATCTTCTCTTCTTCCCCATTCTGTGCACCAGCTATGATACATTGTGTATCCGTAAGAAACCGGGTACTTAAATAAATGTACAGGTGATTTGCACGATGTCTATATGTATCAGTCTGTGGAGTCTAAGACTGTTATAGCTATCAAACAGTAAATTTTATTTGGAAGATGTCAATCCGTTTATTGGTGTAAATGTGACATGGATGTTTATTACATCAGATAATATCCAAAACTTAAAAATTTTGCCGTTTATTGGTGTAAATATGACATGTATGTTAAGTCAGATAATATCCGAAAACTTGAAAATTTCGTTGTCCTGGAGCGGGAATCGAACCCGCGTCTCCCGGATAGGCTAACTTACTATACCACCCAGAACGACCAAGTTTCAAATTTCCGATTAATTTCAATATGTCCATCATTGCGAAGCCACCGGCATTCATATATAGCGAATCTGGAGGTTTAGAGTTCAATCCTGTGATTACCCGGAGGCACAGATGATTGCCTGGTGTATTCCACTCATAGTAAATTTTATATTTAGGAGTTTTGTGAAATAATGCTATAAAACAGTGTATTTCACCTTTTTTTAAAGATAATTGAAAGTCATTGTCAGTTTAAAAAGATCTGAAGTCCAAAGCAAAAGCATTCTGTTGTTTCGAAAAATCTTGAAAAAAATACTAAATTTGTGATAAGTTCTCCTACAGAAGAAATTTAATTATTGCAAACGTATTAAAAAAAAAATAAGCTCCAACAGAAAATA
This sequence comes from Macrothele yani, assembly GCA_039090855.1. Lineage (NCBI taxonomy): Eukaryota > Metazoa > Arthropoda > Arachnida > Araneae > Macrothelidae > Macrothele > Macrothele yani. Next base: position 41,870,294 of record CM077028.1, read on the forward strand.
AAATGACTAAATCACTCGCATTAATGAACAAAAATTCATCATCGCGCAATTAGTTTTACCTTGAGCGTGAGTGTCTGGCTCAGTGGTTAAGACGCACGGTTTCAAGCCCAAACGACCTCCGGTCGAACCCCACCATCGGCGTGAAAGGATTTTCCGACTTTAGGGCTGAAAAATTCAGCGTCTTCGGTTTTGCGAAATTTCTGTATAAATACGGAAAAATTTGAACAGGCTTTTCTGAAATTAACGAAATTACTTATTACGAAAAATCAGCGAAAATACAGAAAAAAAAAAAAAAAAAAAAAAAAAACGGGGACTTTTAAAAACGAAAATTTCGTTAAAAGTCAGACGGTTTCCGGAACTTTGCTGCACCCTATTTTCCGATATTTTCCGTGAATTCACACTATATAATGAATAAAAATTCTCCTGCTGGACGTGTAGTGCAGGAAAGCTTACGTTAAGTCACGTTAAGGTTATTGAAAGGTTACTTGACGTAGCTAAAGTGTGCTTAATCTTCAAAGTGCTAGAGTTTGTTTAGGTAAGACACGCACGTGCAATAAATTCCAAGAATATGGAATTTATTTTTTGCTCAGCGTTCCTCATTATCTTGAATATCAGTAATATAACTTCGGTTTTAGTACATTAGTACCTTGAAGGCTCCTTATTAGAGCGGTAAACACAATATCCCCTGAACTTAACGTAAACACTCAATGAAATAGATTTAACGGCCAGACAGAGGTCTGACAATAAAATGAACTAAGAAAACGTACTCACTTTTAACCTTTTATTGGGGAGCTCCTGGTATTACTCAAATACACACTCCAAAATAACACAACTACTGATATCCCGAACTTTCCTACTATCGTAATATCGTAGATATGTAGGTAAATCGCATATCAATAATCAGGAAGAACCTATCACATATAAAACGAAGCTTCTCCGTATACTTGAGCGCGCCTATATATACTGGGATGTAAGGTCAGGTGATGCGTAACATCACAGCCTCTCCTTGACAAATGTCAACCCCGCCTTCTCGTGGTGCATCCTGTTCCCACTAAAGGGGCTCTGACGACCGCAAATAGCGGTATAACTATACCATCGGGATCAGAGGAAATGCTATCCCACACTCACCAACCCGCTTGGCCAGCGTGGTGAGTTATGGCCAAACACCTCCAAAATGACTCTACAACTTAAATCTTGGCCCTCAGTCTCCGGCAGCTGGAATGTACCTGGCCAAGGCAGCGGCCAGTGCGACATGAAGGCAGAGGGTGCTAAGAATCCCCGGAGGACCGGACTTGGCTGCCATTTGATGCTGACCTTGGCTACCTACAACGGACGCTCCCTATCTTCTGATTCAAGGCTTCCTGAATTGGAAGAGGAACTACAAAGGATCAAGTGGGACATCGTTGGGCTAAGTGAGGTAAGGAGAAAAGGAGAAGATCTCATTGAACTGAAAAGTGGACATCTCTTCTACTATCGTGGGACAGATACTGGCAGAACTAGTGGTGTTGGATTTATAATAAACAAGAAACTGAAGGATAAAGTGGTAGAAGTTGAAAGTTCCTCTGACAGAGCTGCACGACTCGTTATCCAACTATCGAGAAGATACCAGGCTCAGATTATTCAAACTTATGCACCCACCACAAGTCATCCTGAAGAAGAAATTGAAGAATTTTATGAGGAAATTCGTCATCTAAATAATAAAGGTAAGCAGCACTTGAAGATAATTATGGGAGATTTCAATGCAAAAATAGGGCACCGGCAACAGAATGAAACTTCAGTAGGTAAATTCGGTCACGGCAACAGAAACCAGCGTGGAAATACTCTCGTTGAGTTTGCAGAGGCAGAAGGGTTTTTCATCTTGAACTCCTTTTTCAAGAAAAAGCCACACAGGAAATGGACATGGAGACATCCAATTGGGACGACAAGTGAAATTGATTTTATTATGTGTAACAAAAAATTCGTCATCGAAGACTGCAGTGTGCTGAACAAGTTCAACACAGGTAGTGACCATAGATTGGTGAGATGTAAGATGCACCTCAACACTAAACTGGAACGTGGCAAGCTCATAAGACAAACAAAATGTATTGACATAACCAACCTTAAAAAACACCATAATACTTTCAAGTTGGAACTGAAGAACAGATTCTCTGCTTTAGAAGGCCTAACATCGGAAGAAGTGGATATTTCGGAAGTTAACAGAAAAGTAACCAAAGCTCTTATGGAAACAGCAACAAAATTAGCTGGGTCTAAGAACAAGTTGCATGTAAACAAATTATCAGGAAAAACCAAAATGTTGATGCAAAAAAGAAGAGAGATGAGGACAACTAAAGAAGATGTGACTTCCAAAGTGGAATATATAGAGCTATGCAAGACAGCACGAAAAAGTATCACTGAAGACGTAAGGAAATTCAACTGTGAGCTAGTGAGGAAAGCAATTGAAAACAACCAAAGCCTAAAGATAGCAAAGGGACATCTCAGTAAGGGAAGAAAACAGATTATGGCACTGAGAAAAGAAGATGGTTCTGTAACAAGAAATAGAGGCGAAATTTTGACAAGAGTGAAAGATTTCTACTCCAAATTATATGAAAGGGATGATACATGTACTCCAGACATCATGAAAGGTACCAGTACCAGAGTTCTTCCAGTCCTTCCAGCAGAAGTTACACATGCAATCAAGAACATGAAGCGGGGGAAAGCTCCAGGAGAAGATGGAATTACTATAGACATCATACAAGAAGCAAGTGGAGAAATTGAAACAGTACTCGCCCAAATTTTCACTCGATGCCTTAATGAAGGGAAGATTCCTGAGGATTGGAACAATGCTACAATGATCCTGCTACATAAAAAAGGTGACATTGAGGATCTCAGGAACTACAGACCTATCAGCCTCCTATCAGTGGTTTATAAAATCTTCACTAAAGTTCTTTCACACCGCTTGAAGGTAACACTGGACATGGCTCAACCGAGAGAACAAGCTGGATTCAGGAGTGGCTACAGCACAATAGATCATATCCACGTACTGAGAGAACTAATTGAAAGAGCGAGGGAATATGAACTTCCATTGTGCATGGCTTTTATCGATTATGAAAAAGCCTTTGATTCGGTGAAACCATCAGCAGTTACCACGGCTCTGAAAACCTGCGGTATTGAAGATGCATACATTAATATTATTAATAACATCTATGAAAATGCAAGTGCAAAGATTCGGCTGTTTGAAAATACAACACACATAAAAATTGGAAAGGGAGTGAGACAAGGTGACACCATATCTCCGAAGCTCTTTAATGCCACATTGGAAAATGTCTTTCAATCACTGAACTGGGAAAACAAAGGGATAAAGATTAATGGAGATTATCTAACCCACCTTCGTTTTGCTGATGACGTAGTCATTTTTGCAACTACCCCATCAGAGCTGCAGAGTATGATCCAGGAACTTACTGACAAGAGTAAAGAAGTGGGATTAAAAATGAACTTTCAGAAGACAAAAGTGATGTTCAATGCTTTTACAAGAAATGAAGATTTATCGATTGATGGAGAAAAACTGGAGATAACAGATACGTATGTTTATCTTGGACAGCAGATATCAAGTGAGGGTCACATTGATGAAGAAATTAATCGGCGTACAAAACTTGCCTGGAGAGCTTTTGGAAGAAACAGCATAATTTTCAAGAGCAATATGCCATTATGTCTTAAAAGAAAAGTGTTTGATCAATGCATCCTTCCAGTGCTTACGTATGGTGCAGAGACGTGGACCTTAACTAAAAGAGACATACAAAGGCTGCAGACAACTCAAAGCAGCATGGAGAGGTGCATGCTTGGTATAACCAGGAGAGATAAGAAGAGGAACTCGTGGATCCGAGAAATGACAAGAGTGGAAGACATCATGATCAGAGTTAAATCCCTGAAATGGCAATGGGCTGGACATACTGCCAGAAGGACAGACCATAGATCTACAGCCGAAATTTTAGATTGGATTCCAAGGGACAGGAAAAGACCCAGAAAAAGACCACATGGGAGATGGGTGGATGAAATTCGTAAATATGCGGGAGTGACATGGAGGAGACTGGCACAAGACAGACCGTTGTGGAGGAAACTTGGGGAGACCTTCGTCCAGCAGTGGATTGATAATGGTTGACAATGATGATGATGATGATATATACTGCATACCACCACGTCATGACTTACACTCGTTGCCACATATAATTCAGCGGGAGAAACAACATCTCGTTAAGTGAGAAGATAATTTACATAGGAAAATAAAATAACAAGAGATAGTAAAATCAAAAAGAAACTGAATCTAGAGTATACGTTACAACTACTTATGTTTTACAGGGTATGATGTCTTCCCTTCCTCCGGCAATCGGTGGTGGAGTAGCAACACAAAAAGCACGAACACTTAGATGTTTGTTCATGACGTTCTTCCTTCCCATCCAACTGACAAAGGGGATAAGTCGCGAGCGAGAAATCCGAACAAAGTTGTAAATCCGTTTCTTGGGCAATAAAACGATCCAAACGGACTTTGAACAACTAATGCACGGAGAACTGATAATTGTAATTTTGAAATAAAAGGGAGTGGCCTGTCTTATTATCCCGGCTGACAAAACATTGGTGAAAAAATGAACCTTCCCCAAAGCATTAAGAGAAGGGGAAACGATTTTTACTTAAAAGATACTGAAAATGGTAAAGTTTGTCCTCGCTAAAATTTATTATCCCAGGGTTGCAACTTTGTTCGTCTGCATGCCTATCTGAAAGGCATCTTTAAGATTCTTCTCGAATTGGAGAAAGCCAAATACGAACAAGATTACATGTGTATTCCCCCCCCCCCGTTTCCCTGATGTATAGCTTCTTACTTGGCGACTTAATGTATACGGTGTTTGTCATGATGGTATCTCTATTTTTACAGAGATACCGTCCTGACAAATGCAATATACACTGAAGAGCAATTGAATTAGAGATACCTGTCTAGTAACGTGTAGCACCACCTTTCGCCCTGATGACGGCGGCGATTCGTCTCGGCATGGACTCGACAAGACACCGGAAGCGTTGGGAAGCCGGAAGCCATACGGATCCACGACCCCTGAACAAGCTCCCACAGTTCAAGAAGATTTCATGGAGGGCGGTCAGAGCCTCTAACATCTTTCTCGATGGCATCCCAGATGTGCTCGATGGGATTGAGGTCAGGTGACCTAGCTGGCCAAGGAAGCGAGGTCACGTCGGTGGAGTGTTCATCCAACCATTCGGATACAATTCGGGAGCGATGGCACGGTGCATTGTCTTGTTGCAGGATGAGGTCCCCAGTGGGATGTTGAAGACGCACAAACGGGAGCAATTGGTCGTCCAGGATATCCCGGTAACGTTGACCTGTGAGGGACGATGTCACACGTACCAGGGGGTCCCATTTCAGTCCACGTAAACAGTCCCCAGACGAGAATGCCATCCCCACCAGCTTGAAGAGTACCCTGCTGGCAAGAAGGATCCATCGCTTCATGTGGTTTGCGCCGTACTCGTATCCTGCCATCCGCATGTACCAACGTGAATCTCGACTCATCAGTCCAGGCAACATTTTCCCACATGTCTAGGGTCCAGTAGCGATGTTCCCGCGCCCAGGCTAATCTTTACACCCTGTGATGTGTGGTCAGCAGCGGTACTATCGTGGGACGATGGCTTCTGTACCCCATGGTTCTGGATGGTGTGGCTGCTTACACGTTTTTGTGCACCAGCGTTAAATTGCCGAGTGATTTCTTGCACTGTGGCCCGTCTATCCGCTGTTACAATGCGAGTTAGCCGACGATGACCCCGCTCATCCACATGCTGTTGTCCATGGCAGTTGGCCCTTGCAGGGATGGTTTTACCGGATTCGATGTACTCACGGTGCAGCCGGGACACAGTGGCTCGTGAAAATCCCAGTGCCTGCACGACTTCCGAGATGGAGTGACCCATTCGTCGGGCCCCGACAATTTTCCCACGATCAAATGCGCTTAGATCCTTCGTCTTACCCATACTGCGTCCGACTCTTACAGATTCCCGTCGCATCACTCCTTATATTGTCGGATCGCTGCTTACGTCATGTCGTTTCCGTTTACAGGGCCGCCCACAGCGCCACATTTGCATAACGCCAGCTGTCTCTAATTCAATTGCTCTTCAGTGTATGTGGCACATATTGTAACGTACTACAGACGTCAAGCACGTGTCAAGACGACAAATCTGCAGTGATATATTCCGTCTGCGTAGTTTAGTTGGGGGAGCAACTTACTTCGGAGTGAGGGGGCGCGACTTCGATTCGGTCACGGACAAATTTGTATTTTCATATTGGCGTCCGAACGTAAAAATGGATCTACTGGCCGTCGGGTTCTTCGAAAAATGTGTGATTTTTGTTCCATAAATCGTCTGGAATTAATGAAAAATTTCTACTTCGCTTCAAAAAAAAAAAAAAAAAAAAAAAAAAAAAAGAGATCAAGTGAGAGATGATGTGACGTACTACAAAAGTAAAACACGTGTCTAGACGACAAATCTGCAGTGAATCCCCTTCGTGTAGCTCAGTTGGGAGAGCAACTTACTCCGGAGTGAGGAGGCGCGGACAAATTTGGATTTTCACAATATCCTGTAAGCTTCAAGCTAATACCTTCATCGTGCTGCGATTTTCACAAACCGTATAGTGTAATTAGTTTTTCAGTTTAATATTTTGGTCAGTTTCATTAAATCCGTGTAATAGCATCCAGGAGTAATTCATGTCCTATTTCGATTATCTTCTTCTGCTTCTTTTATATGGTTCCACTTTTCCCCCAGCTTTAATTGCGCGTTATTCTTCTCTGGTGCTCTGAAGTAGCTTCATCTTACCGTGTGCACCAGAGCTGAGTTCGGGCTCAATTTTCGGAGCCCGAGCCCGAACGAGCCCGAAAACTGGCTAACCTGTTCAGCCATTAATAAAAAACATCTCCTTTTCCACATTTCCAATCTTTCTTCCTCCTGCAATTAGCCAATGTATTTCTCAAATGCGGAGTGGAAAAGGGACCTCTATCAATTTTTATAGTGTAACTGTACGATTTCTTTGACCATTCGTTTCCACCTGAAGTGCTTCGGGCGGCCGGCATCCAAAATGATCGGGCGGTGCTGAAATTAATTGTATGTTGCTCAAATAATGCTAATATTATCGCGTTGCTGAATAGAATTAGCATGGAGTTACTGCGTGGAGACAAGGGGTAAATTATCGTCGACAAGCTATCAACTGTCCAATACATATAGTTCTTGAAAAAGCTTTTCCTTCTCTGCAGGAACACACTAATGCGCGGCCTATGGCAGTTTCTTCCCAAGTCCGGAATAAATAGCCATCTCGAATGCCCGCTACCCAACCAGAACCAGTTGACGAAGAATTCCATTTAAAGTGTCTCATTTGCTAAATCATGTAACATCACATTTATATATAAAAATATTCTCTCGCTCTCCCTCTCTCTAAGAGCCCGAGCCGCAGTAAATATTCTACAGCCCGAGCCCGATTCATGCTCAGGCTTTGCTTCGAGCTTTCGGGCTCGGGCTCAGCCTGTCTCAGCTCTGGTGTGCACAACAGCCAAATCGTCTCTCCACTCAAAAACCAAGAGTCCTCAAATTCCTGCCAACAGATCCTTTTTCTGCCGCATCAAACGTCATAAAGCCACTCGTGTACCGAAGAGCAAAACAATAAACAGGAAGAAATTGAAACTCTCCCTCTCACACACACAAAGATTTCCCTCTAGCACTATTTTCCAAAGCGTAGAAAGATAAAATTTGGTAAAAGGTCCCCATGATATCACTTCTTTGGAGGCAATTAAGTAAGCGTAATTTTTCAAACAGCAGCTTAGCATCATAGTCTATTACCAAGTAATGAACAGCACAACTACCCCTCCACATCCGCTTCTGTTTTTCTTTTTGTCTTTTTGTACTGTTCTTCCAAATTTTATGTTTCTCCGAAAAAGAAATCAATCTCTTTCTTATTTGACCCTTAACACCAACTAGCCCCAAGTGGTAGAGAATCATTAACATAGCTGTTCTTACTAATTCATATGAAGAAGTAATTTCTTTTAGATTACGCATGGTTCGTGCTGAATCATTTTAAATTTTACCTAGATTGCAGCATTGGAGGATGACAAATAAAATAAACAAAGAGCCAAAAACAAAGGACAGTTTATCAATGCTATGAGAAAAGAATGAAGAATCCTAAACTGACAGGAAAAGAATCCGTTGTAAAAGATAAGGCTACTCACCAAAAAGGAAGAACCAACGAAGTGAAAGGCACAAACATCGGGAACCATTCAGCAGGGCTTTTTTCAAAAACTAGGCATTTTGAATGTTCCCTCTGTTTCCCTCCCAACCAAGGAGTTTGGGTTTCTGCTTGTGCTATAGGTTACTAGTTAATTTTAGAGAAGGAGCCTCCCTAAGTAAAAAAAATTGTCAAAAGTTGTAGTAAAATCAAGTAGCAGTTGAACAGACAGCACAGCCATTATTACCCTACCAAAAACAAGTTCAATGCGAAGACAAAACCAAAGATCATTTGTAATATTCAGTCATTGGTGTTCAGTTTTGTTCCTTGAAATGGATGTAATCCTCTTCAATGGATAGCTTATTTGCGTTTCATACTGGGAGCTAATCCAGAACTTTCAATATCCTAAGAATACTTAAATAAAATTTCTGCTTACAAACAACAAATGAGGTTTAGTAACGTCTGCGGGTATTAGTTTTCCTGTTCTCTGTTAACGTATCTATTTCTCACACAAAAAATAAAATATTCTGACCTTACTGTACCGTGAACCAAAAATCTTCAAAATGCGGCTCCAAGTGATGCAGTAAATAAAATTTGTCCACTGATACTTTACTAACCCTGCTGTGCAGAGACCGCAGTGTTCTCGCACAAGAGGAGAGAGAGACAGCAAAGCAGAACACACCACGAACAAAAGGGGCAATGATCGAAGAAATAATTTTGAGTGTATAACAATGTTTCATATTCAGTTGCAATACCGTAACTACAGCTAACTGATTAATTTTATAACGCTGAGGAGGAAAACAATGCACAAACTGCATGTACTTATGTTGTAAAAAGTACGTATTTTGAAATGATTTTATGAAAACAATTTTAAAAATAATAATAATAATACTGCAGGTGAAAAATTTGGTGTAGGGTCCCACAATCCCTAGGACCGTCAGTTTAGTTACTATATTGGAGCCCACTTACCGTAGCTACGCAGCCTACGCCACGCGAGTGGAAGGACAAAGTAAAATACCTATGCTCAGTGGCTGTTGCAGAAATTTGATAAAAAAAAAAAGGGGGGGGGCACCTTAATACCACTATAAATTTATTGAATGTCATAATATCTTGCTTTAGTGTCTGCGGGGGGGGGGGGGGCAGATGTTCTATGTATGTATTATCAATTTCACATTTTTTTTTTTTCGGAGAATGAGTTGCGTGATTATATCAGTATTTTGATTGGGTCTATTCAAAAGTCACTTTCAGTGCACGAATTCACTCTCTTCCTAGGGAGAAAAACGCCCCTGGGCCAAGTGGCGTACCTGAAAAATCCCCCCCCCCCGCCCCCCCAAAAAAAAATCTTTGAGGCCCTTTTGCGAAAATGTATTTGCTTTCAATTACTGAATTTTTTTAATTCCACATTACACCAGATTTTACGGGCGTTCTGTATTTCAGATTTTTTGGAACTTATAGATATTTTTCGTAAAAACAAAATTGTTGCACTTTATTTCGTGTAACACAAATGTATACGTTGTAATTGAAATGATTGCCCTAGTTTTATACCAATATAAAGTATTACAAAATACTTACGCCAAAATTAATCATATCATGCAAATTTTATTCTTTCAGAGAACTAAGGCCATTTGTGTAACACAAATGTATACGTTGTAATTGAAATGATTGCCCTAGTTTTATACCAATATAAAGTATTACAAAATACTTACGCCAAAATTAATCATATCATGCAAATTTTATTCTTTCAGAGAACTAAGGCCAGTCTCTTGGAGATGCCTTATGATCACACAACAAAATACGTAACAGCCGTGTGTCAGTGTCTAATGACCTTTTTCTATTCATACGAAAATACGGAACATGAGTAAACAAATTAAAAAGTAACAATTAAGAATTGTCTCCCAAAAAGAATGAAATTTCTGTAGTTATTTACTTTTGAAAAAAAAAAACACTTAACATAACGTTACAATGTAAAAGTCTTTTCTTTTGACACTGTTATAAAAAAACAAGTTCGAAAATCATGCAATGCATCAATTATGATACGCTTTCCAACATACTAGAAATCATTAATCAAGTTATTACTCAAGTTATGAGGATAATGGCTGTAGAGTAAATCTCTCTCCTATATACTTCCGGAACAACATGATAAAGTTTTGTTTCAATCGAATAATTTTTACGTAAGTTATAACGCATAAGGGCGATTGAATGGATCCCGATCCTATGTCCTGACCTTTGACCCCATTTCGCCCATTTTCAATAAGGTTCAATCCCCAGGTGGTCGGTCCCTTACCACATATGAAAATTTCATCGAAATCGAGCCATTTTTACGCAAGTTATGATGCAATAGGGCAATGGAATGGATCCCGCTCTTATGTCCTGACCTTTGACTCCATTTCGCCCGTTTTCAATAATATTCGTCCCCTCTACCACATACTAAAATTTCATCGAAATCGAACTATTTTTACGCAAGTTATGACGATACGGGCAATGGAATGGATCCCGCTCCTATGTCCTGACCTTTGACCCCAAATCGCCCATTTTCAATAGGGTTCGTCCCCAGTGGTCCTCTACCACATACTAAAATTTCATCGAAATCGAACAATTTTTACGCAAGTTATCGTGCGGACGGACAGACGGACGGACGGATGGACAGACGGACAAAGCCGGAACATATACGCTTCTACAACCTACGTTTGGAAAGCGTAAAAAAGGCACATGTGTCTGTTTTTCCGTTCCCGCGAAGAACACCTTTTAGCTCGTAATATTCTGAAGGACGCGGAGCCATGCACTAACAAGTGTAATATACATATAACGCCTTATCCTTATTGATGTAAAAATTTCATTTATTCAACTGATCTTTCAATCACATCGCCTTGTTAATATACACTATATTGACAAAAGTCACCGGACACCCCTTCAAAAGCAAATGAACGGATCCGCTACGTTGTTAAGATGCGCAGTACAGCTTCAAACGGTATAAAAATAAGCCTGCAGCTGACCGCGATCATATCGCACTGTGACGTTGAGTGAAAATGTCGCGGCGGGAAAAGACTGACTTTGAGGAAGGAAATATTGTTGGGTGTTATATTAGTGGTTTATCCATAAGACAAACCGAGAGGCGTTTAAACATACCCAAGTCAACTATTTTGGATGTACTGAATAAGTGGAAGACACATGGCGAGCCTGAAGCAGCAAAACGTACCGGCAGACCAAAGAAAATCAGTGATAGAGGAAGTCGAAGCCTCAGGAGAGTCGTTACAGGATGGAGTACTGCACAAGACCTCAGTGTACAGGCGAGTAAAAATGCTAGAACCATGTACACGTACCATTTGCAGATAACTTCATTCCATGGGTTACCGTGGTCGTGCTCATACGCCTTTCATCTCCATTCGGCATGCTACTCGTCGTTTAGCATGGTGTAAAGAACTTTTACAGGGGATCGTAGATCAATGGAAACGAGTCCTATGGTCTGATGAATCCAGATACACGATCCATCAGTCTGATGGCCGTGTGTGGGTATGGCGGCAGTCGGAGGAACTCTATTTACCAAAGCATATTGTTCCTACGGTCAAGTTTGCAGCTGGCAGTGTACTCGTGTGGGGGTGTTTTTCGTAGTATGGTCCCGGCCCATTGGTTATCGTGGATAAACCTGTTAACCAGCACATCTACCTCGATATTCTGGACAATTATGCCGTACCAACTCTGTGGCAATACTGTGGAACCGAGGCTTGTTGGAACCAGCAGGATAATGTACCGAGCCATAAAGCAAGGACTGTTACACCGTGGTTTGACGATAATTCCATATCGTGTGTGCACTGGCCAGTACAGAGGACTGATCTGAATCCCATAGAACACCTATGGGATGAATTAGAGCGCCGCATAAGAAGTTTGGAACCAAGGCCTACTATACTAAACAACACTTAGCGGCAGCATTATGTACTGAAACGAAGCGCATACCTATCGCTGTGTTCCCAAAACTTGTCGAAAGTATGTCAGTGCATGCATTAAGGCCAAAGTTGGACCGACACCGTACTAATGTATGTCAATAAATCCTGTGACTTTTTCCAATATAGTGTACATGTATAGGTACTATTGCTATGGCTGTGAAAAGGGACCTTGGAATTGCGACTTTCTCGTCACCCAGTTTTTATAAACTAAAGCGATAATGATTTCTTGAAGATTTAACTTATTTAATGAAATTTTTTTACCAAAAATTGTTTTTCTTTTAAATACTTCATGCAAAGCAACCGTCAAAAATTCCTAGCTATTTCTTTAACAAGTTTCATACGAAGTTCCCGCAAATATTTTGAAAAATCCTTCTGCTGAGGCCAGAGAACCTCTTAGCCGTGAGGCACCCGTCACTGCGGGGGTTGCGGGGCCTATCAGTACGCCCGTGCCTGGGCCCCACCACTTCAACCACGTACCCTTGCCTATGCTTTATCCGAGACTCGAACCTAGTTATCGATATATTCGTGCTAGCTATCGGGGTATCAGACAACCTGAATTTTATTTACGATTTTAGATGGGACAGATTTATGTTTCCCAACAACAGTGTGTTGTGGCAAGGAAATCGCCGTAGGTTGGATCGAATGGCTATTCTGCTTCCTGTCAAGTTAACACGCAGCTCTCAATAAATGGGATTTTCAACTGACAGGGGGACACAAACCCTATGTTCCGCCCGATGGGACTGAAGGTAGTCAGTTCCATTGTCGTGGAGGAGAGTGCTGTACTGAGTGAGTAGGACTTAGTTCTCAAAATGTGCCGCCTCCACAACGAAACTGTGAGGGGAAGAGAAGAGGGGTGAGGGTGAATGAAAGCAGATGTTTATCCAGGGAAGACTTCCTGCTGATGAGAACTTTCACTTCATTACATTACGAGTCTGAAAGCCAAAATATTTCCCATTGTGAAGAATCCTGAATTCAGAGAGAAAGAGAGATTGACACCAACGCAAAAGTGGGCCGACTGCGACGGGCTGCGGTCATCGTGAAGTTACCATTGAGCAAGAAATTTGTTGCAGGAACTGAATGATTCAACTTCGCAGAAAAGTATGAATAGGAACAACGCTCTCTGTGAAGGACTTGTAAAGAAAAAAAAAAAGCAAAATTAGAATGTTCTCTCTTTATCCTATTAACTCCAAATTTATGCAACGACTTGGTGTCTTCGAAATTACTTACCGATTTGTATGGATCTTTTAAGGACGAACCCACATCTTTAACCTTGTTTCAATATATATTTATTTTATATTATTTATTTCTCCACAACGGTCTGTCTTCTGGCACAAGACAGACCGTTGTGGAGGAAACTTGGGGAGACCTTCGTCCAGCAGTGGATTGATAATGGTTGACAATGATGATGATGATGATGATGATTACCTTGTGTTATTTTATGTGCTGCTAATTTTCATCAGCCGTGGGTTAATAACGGGAGTAGGCGATTTTTATCGAAAACGACTTCACCAAAGACGAGATCATCGAATCCGAATTCATTGATAACGGAAACATCGAATGCAAAATCATCGAATGCAAAACCATCGAAACCAAATTCATCGAATGCAAAACCATCGAAACCAAATTCATCGAATGCAAAACCATCGAAACCAAATTCATCGAATGAGCACTTTACCGAAAGACGACTCTTTCGAAATTTATGAAGCGAAATTATCGAAACAATTTCTTCGATAACTTCGTTTGATAACTTGGATATGCAGTTTTATCATCTTTCTTAATTGTAACGCTAAAACATCCCTTTTAAAGGCGCACGTGATAAATCGTTCGTATGAACTTTCTTCTCCGTGAGGAAAAAAGAATGTAACTTTTCGTTGGTATAATTTTTACCAAATTTCCTTATTTGTGGACGGTCGAATTTTGTTTTTAGAATACTATACATTTTAGCGCTGAAAAGGCTATTTTAAAATCACTTTGAAATCGTTTGAATTTTTTAGTGAATTTAAAAGCGGTTTGGAAATCTTTAAAAGAATTTTCACGAAGTAGTTTTTTTTTTTTTTATTTGTGCTATGAACGTCTTTGATCGTCGTATAATGTTTCGGGCAATTCACATAATAATATTGGATTTTCAACATTTCAGAACACGTGTTCGCCCCTAAAAAAATATTTAGCCATTTTAATTTGTTAATCTAATCTTCCATTTGGGGTCTAAAAAGCATAAATTATTTTTTATTTATGATTTAAACTGCATGTTGGGAGTTTATTAAATTTTATTGCACTATTTAAAAGCAATTCAAGATTTCGGGTAATCCAGTAAAATTAACAAAAAAAAAACGGTGTTTAAAAGATCTGGACTTGTAAATCGAATTTTATTCATTCACTGTGGTAGAACATCTCCATCAGATCATTAACTATCCTTAAAAACTTAAGCAAATAAAGTTTAACAATTGATTCAGCTTCCACAAGTAATTGATCTTTATATTTCTTTTATTAAATAGTGCTCTATACATAGAAAGAGAATTATTCTTAAAATGAGGGGAAACTCAAATATATTGGAAATTTTTCTTTAACACCTACGCCTTCACCAACAAATGGAAACTCCCAATATGCTTTTTGAAACTCCCTGAACTATTGCTTGGAAACTTCCTGAAATATCACCAACAAATGGAAACTTCCTGAACTATCACCAACAAATGGAAACTTCCTGAACTATCACCAACAAATGGAAACTTCCTGAACTATTGCTATTATCAAGGCCGACCGGGTCATAGGGGCAAATGGGCCGGCATTACTAGAAATTGAAAAAAAAAAAAAAAAGGAACAGTATCAAAGTAGTTTTTGGGTGTAAAATCATCACTAAAAATTAAAAAAAAAAAAAAAAAAAAAAAGAACAGCAACAAAGTATTTTTTGGGCTACGTATGGAGGCCAAGCATTCAGTGACTATAAAATCATCACTAGAAATTAAAAAAAAAAAAAAAAAGAACAGCAACAAAGTATTTTTTGGGCCAATCATTCAGTGACTGTAAAAACTTTACTAGAAATTGAAAAAAAAAAAAAAAAGAACAGCAACAAAGTATTTTTTGGGCCAATCATTCAGTGACTGTAAAAACTTTACTAGAAATTGAAAAAAAAAAAAGCAATTTTCAATATGAGTGCGTATAAAAGTTCAAAAAGTCACTAATTTTTCAGTTACCCCACTGAAGCATGTATCAGGAAGGGGGTGGGGTGGAGACTGTATGCATTTATTTTAGATGGATTCTTATTATTTCCTACACAAAAATATTCCTTACGTGGATTAGTTCAAGCTATCTTTTTATCATTTTGTGAGGATGTTTTCATAAGAATCAACATACAACCCCAAATTAACACTCTCTCTCTCTCTCTCTCTCTGTTTCTGTCTCTCTCTCTCCTTCTCTCTCACTCTGAACTTTTAATCCATATTATGTTTTTCTTAAGCTTAAAGCAAATACTCCTTTGAGATATTCATTTTGACTTTATGACAGTTTACCTGTGTGTTCTTTATGGACGACATTTTTCACGTAACGACTTTATTAAAATACACTGCTGGCCACCCAAAATGCAACACCAAGAAGGAAGTATCCGATTGGCCTGAAATTCGCAGCATGCGTCGCCCGCGAGAGGACATGCAAACGATTACCATTGCAGGGCATATGCAAATCATGTGCGCCCGGCACGCCACCGAGAAGCACTATAAGAAGCGTGCACAGAAGGCGGGTGTAAGTAGTGGAAGTGTGTTGTGCTGCCGGAAGCTTCCTGATGCCTCGTGGCAGAAAACGGCAGTCATTCCAGCACCTTTCGGAGTTCGACAGAGGACGAATAGTGGCTTATCGCGACAGCGGTTTTTTGTACCGTGACATCGGCGCCCGTGTGGGATGACATCTAGCCACAGTGAGGCGAGTATGGATTCGGTGGGTGCAGTAGGGACGGGCAAACCGACGTGAGCGATTGCCGCAGCCGCGGCACACCACTAAACGAGAGGACCGGCATGTTGTGCGGCGGGCATTGACGGCTCACACCGCCACATCACGAAAGTTAGCGCAGGAATTAGGGTGTGTTGCGCCACAACCTGTGTCAGTACGTACCGTTCAACGTCGCCTGCAGGAGGGGGACTTGTCCCATGGCGCCCATTGCTCTGATTACCATTGACGTTGCACCACCGGCGAGTGCTGCGGCATTGGGCCGTTGAAATCCGTACCTGGACTGCGGAATGGCACGACATAGTCTTCTCCGACGAATCCCGCTTCTTCCTGCAACACAACGATGGTCGGATCCGCGTGTGGCGGCACCGCGGCGAGAGACTGATGACGCCTGCATTATGCATTGCCATACCGGTCCGTCGCATGGCGTTATGGTTTGGGGCGCAATTGAATATGACACCCGCACCCCTCTCCTCTGGTACGCATTGCCGGTACACTCAACAGCCACCGCACCATCTCCGACGTTTTGGAGGTTGTAGTCCTCCCTTACCTGCAGGGCCTGCCAGCGGCCATGTTTCAACAATGCAATGCGCGCCCGCACGTGACACGCATCGTGCAACAATTTTTCACGGCCCACCAGGTGTCACTGCTGCCGTGCCCCGCCTGTTCTCCCGATATGTCACCCATCGAACACGTCTGGTCGCTGATCGGCAACCGAGTGGCCCGGCAAGCACCACCCTCGGCTACGCCTGATGAACTGTGGCAACGTGTGGAAGCAGCCTGGACCGACATACCCCAAGTCCACATCCAAAGCCTCTTTCGTTCGATGCCGCGGCGTGTAGCGGCCGTTATTGCCAGCCATGGGGGCCACACGAATTATTGATGTCTGCGTGTTCCGCAAGTCGCACGTGCCTGTAAGCTCAATCGTTTCATCTTTGTATCTGTTGTTATGCGTCCAGTAAATCTGGCTTTGCTATCTTGTGTCCTTCTTGGTTTTGCATTTTGGGTGGCCAGCAGTGTATATTTGTTTTCTAGGACCCGCAATGGAATTTTTCTCCCGGCGCAGCGAAAGCTCCATCCGGGCCTTCTATTATTTATTGGAGAGCATTTCCTTTCTTTATACTCGTAATTTTCGAAAAAAAAGTACCCTACGATTAATTGATCTTTCCGTGATTTTGCGCTCAATCATATTTCATTCAATTATGTCACCTAGAATTCCAATTTTTGAAAAAAAAATCGAAAAAAAAATTACCCTTCGATGGAATGATCTTTCTGTGCTTTCGCGCTCGATCATATTGCATTCGATTATTTCACCTGGAGTCCTGATTTTGGAAAAACTTGCATTGCGATAAATTCTCAGTTCGATAATTTAAAAACCAGAAATACCAGATTTGAAGTCTGGTATTTAAAATAGTGATACATTATGTAACAGCATTCTGTATTATCAGTTGCTTTACTTGGTTTAAAAAATTCATCCGTTGGTGAGCGAAAGCTTGGCGTCTATATTTTTATGAACGTACTCCAATAAACGGATTTTACTATGATAAAAGAGATCTTGTTGTTAGTTATCATAAATTTTAGTGCGAAGATGATATTTATATATTAATTCACTGAGTTTTCCATTTAAATACGACGAAAACATACAATATTATTTAATTTTTAGATTGCAGCAACACATGATGTTTATACTGTATATATACTTATGTTATACGTGCAGTAAATTATCAAAATACGCTGCTGTTTTTGAAAATTGAAACACCAAGGATTTTTTGAAAATTGAAACACCTTGGGCCGCGGGTGGTCTAGTGTTCAGCGTTCGTGACTGGCACGATCCCAGGGAGGTACGAACGCTCGAACCATTAAATATCCGCAATGCGTCGGATGGGCACGTTAAGCCGTCGGGCCCCGGGTACTGGCCCCTCGGTAATAAATAAAGGCGTCTTCCTCTAACTTTCTACCTCGCTTCCGTGTGACTTTCCTATCTGGCACTTTAGCCCAAATCTCGTAGCTTTCTATTTCTAAGGGTTGTTTAAGACCTGGGATCAGACACTCCCTTCCTAAAATCCTCTACATATGAACTGATCTGAAGAAAGAACCGCACTATTCAAATGAAATTTTTATCACATATTCCTCATGTTACAGGAGATAACTGACTACATTTGTAGAGCTGTACAAGATTTTTCCGTTTCAAAACTCAGTATCGTGTGAAGCCGCCTAGAGGAACAATAACAGTCTCCACACGACGTGGCGTTGAATGGAAGAGGTTTTCGATATCGTCCTGGGGTAAATAGCCTGCCAGGCTACTTTTATGCGAGACCAGAATTTATTGGTGGTGACTGGCGGAGACGCTTGACTGGCCAGTCCTTACCTACCCTGTCCTAGACATGTTAGATCGGGGACATATCCGGCGAACGTGCAGGTCAGGGAAGAAGCCACATCTGCCGTGCATGGAATAGGTCTTGGTCATTCCGGGCCACATTTGGCCAAGCATTGTCCTGCTGGAATATAGTGCCAGGACAACTCGGAAGGAAAGGTATCACTTCTGCCTCTAAAACATCTTTGATGTATCGCTGGCTGTTGAAGGTTCCCTCAATTCATATCAGGCAAGATCGCGAATTGAACCCAATGGCGCCCCAAACCATGACGCTTCGAATTGAACCCAGTGGAGTCCCAAACCACGACGTTTCGAATTGAACCCAATGGCGCCCCAGACCATGACGCTTCGAATTGAACTCAATGGAGTCCCAAACCATGACGCTTCGAATTGAACATAATGGCGCCCCAGACCATGACGCCTCGAATTGAACATAATGGCGCCCCAGATCATGACGCTTCGAATTGAACCCAATGGTGCCCCAAACCATGACGCTTGACATTAGGTCTGTATGGCCCTGAAAAATGCATGCTGCAAGCTGCAGTTTACCACGATGTCTTCCAAAACTTATGGGGCCATCATGGTGCATCAAGTTGAATCGTGACTCGTCGGAAAACATGACTTGTTGCCAATCAGCGCACTTTCATGGTGTTGCAATTTTCACAAACAGTAGTGTAGTAATTTTACACACACCTTGAATTTTATTCATGAGGAGAAGTATAACGGTCGTCTGAAAGTTCCTGTATTGTAAAATTATTAGATGTTATTATTATTTAGATAAGTTTAGACATGAGCGTTATGAAATACCATCGTATAAGATTTAGCGCTTTCGTGACGTCTGATACCAATGGTGGATTAAAATCAAAGTTTTGCTGTGGAAAATCTTATGTTTTACTAGAAACTGCTGATGTCCTCAATTCGTTGCATCTGCTTAGAGAAATCCGCATAACATTCTGTGAAACCTAAAAACTCTTGATGAGTGTAAATCAATGATAGCGCACTGTTCGAAATCGAAAATCACTATTTCTCCATCAGAAGCTTCTTCGTCTGTAATATTTTTTTGAAGCTAAATTCTGGTGGCATATCCATGGCCGTCTTAAGGGGTGAGTCAACGGGGCCGGTGCCCAGGGCCCCTACCTGAACTGGGGCCCCCAACGCCCCAAGAGTCCTATGGGTTAACAAAAAATCACTCTTTCACCACTCACCAGAAGGGGTTTTTTTTCTTTTTCTTTTATCCAATGCAGAAAGTTGGAAGTCCTTCCACCTTCTCTTTTTTTTTTTTTTTTTTTTTTAAACCTTGCTCGTAGCTTCGATTTTCCGAGGAGGCAGGAGGGGAAGTTAGGTGTTAAGGTGGGTCTTTCGTGACAAAATAAGAAAAAAGAAAAAAAAAAGAAAAAAGAAAGCCGACCTCTCTCCCGATCCCGAGTGTGGGTGAGGCTTGAGGGTAATGAAGGCCACTTTTTCCTTTTAAACAATCATTTGTGTTGTCTATATCTACAGGAAGAAGTGCGCGTATGTATATATATCACTGAGGTTTGCACACCTGGTCTACTTATATATGTATATTCAATCTTCGCTGTTTAAATAACAATGACGGAGGCCGCATATCGGCATTTTTGTCCGGTGCGTCATATTGTCCGGAAACGGCGCTGGTTGGTTTATTTCTTCTGCTGTTTTAATTTAATTATCGTTGAATAATTTGTAGAATGGGGAAGAAACATTATATCTTTCAGCACCTATTTTCTTGCAATTTACTAAGTAACTAAATGTGAGTGCATTGGTACACTTAATGGAGTTCTACAATTTTGTCATGCACCATTTTTCATTCAAATGGTATTTAAAAAGTTACTGATCATCATTGGCGCACCCACGGAGGGGGCTTTGGGGGCTTAAGCCCCCTCCAAGGAAATTAAGAACGACGTATGTCACAAATTAAATATTCAAAAATATTATTTTACATGTTCAAAAAATTACATAGTGTCTTCTTACCAAAGAACCAAAGAGATTATGAGCGACGTACGTCACAAATTAAACATTCAAAAAATATTATTTTACACGTTCAAAAAATTGCATAGTGTCTTCTTACCAAAGCCCCAAAGAGATTATGAGCGACGTACGTCACAAATTAAACATTCAAAAAATATTATTTCACGTGTTCAAAAAATTACATCGTGTCTTCTATTACATGGTGTCTTCTTCCCAAAGCCCCAAAGAAATTAAGAGCGACGTACGTCACAACCGTATATAAACTATAGGCATGTATATATATATATATATATCAGAGCTGAGTTCGGGCTCAATTTTAAGAGCCCGAGCCCGAGCCCGAATTTTATATTGCATGATAGAGCCCGGGCCCGAACGAGCAAGAAAGCTATGATTAACCTGTTTAGGCATTAAAAAAAAAAGTCTTCTCTTCCAGACTTCCATTTTTTTCTTTTTTATTTCCGTGCAATTAACCGATGCCTTTTTCAACTGCGGAGTGGGATGTCTATCTATTTCTATAGTTTCTTTGACAATTCATTTCTTCCTGAAATGTTTCGGGGGTGGGGGGTATCAGGGAAAATCGAGAGGCATAACAATCTATGTCGTACGTTGCTCAATAGAATTAGCAGGGAGCTGCCTCTTTGAGGTAAGGAGAAAAATTTCGTCAGCTTGCTATCTACTGTCTACAGTTCTTATAGAAACTTTTCCTTCCCAGAAATCCTGTAATTCATGGCCTATGGAATTTTGTTACCCAAGCCCTGAATGGGTAGCCCTACCGAATTCCTACTCCCTATCTAGACTCAGTTGCCGAAGAATTCTCTGTTTAAGAACTCGAAAGTGTAAAAAAGTCGCGTGTGATAAATCATGTAAAATCACATTAAAAGAAAAAGGAAAAAAATTATCTCCCTCTCTGAGCACGAGCCCGCCCGAGCCCGCCCGAGCCCGAACTCCAGTAAGTATTACGCAGCCCGAGCACGGTTCGGGCTCGGCCCGTCTCAGCTCTGATATACATGTATATATACAGCCCCCTCCAACAAAAAATATTGTTATATAAACAATAACTATATACACTGAGTGGCCACTTTATTATGATCGCCACCTTTTGCCTTTAATACTGCGTCGATTCTTCGTGGCATGGACTCCACGAGATGTTGATAGGTGGTTTGTGGAATCTGAGACCATGCTTGATGAATAGCACTTTCCAGGAGTGTGAGATTACAGGGTTGTGGATCCAGCTGTGTGATGGCTCGTTCAACTTCATCCCACAAATTCTCAATGGGGTTGAAATCTGGAGATTGTAGGGGCCACCTAAGCAAAGTAAACTCACCTGCATGTTCCTGAAACCAATCCTGTACAATACGAGCACTATGGCAGGACGCATTATTTTGTTGAAAGTAGCCATCATCATTGGGATAAACCATCCCCATGACAGGATGCACTTGGTCCGCAACGATGTTTAGATATGATGTGCCAGTCAGATGTTGATCAACACAAATTAAAGGGTCCAAAGCATGCCAGGAAAACATTCCCCAAACCATAACGTTGCCTCCACCAGCTTGAAGGGTTGTAGCAATGCATTTGTGGTCCATGCTTTCGTGCTGTTTCCGCCAAATTCTCACTCGCCCATCGGCATGGTTCAACTGAAAACGTGATTCACCGGACCACATAATTTGTTTCCAATTATCGACTGTCCAATCCTTGTGCTTCTGTGCGAACTGGAGACGTTTTCTCTTTTTAACTGCAGACAGCAAAGGCGTTGTGTTTGAACAGGCCTTCGGCTGCCATATCCCATCCGATGCAGTGTACTGCGAACAGTGCGTGCAGAGATCATTTAAGGGGATTCTTGATTAAGATGGCCTGTAATTTGCTGCACTGTTGCCCTTCTGTTGTCTGTTACCAGTCTGGAAACCTTTCCGTTCCGCCCGAGCAGTCACTAGTTGATGACTACCACACGTTGCACGTAGAGACCCAGTTTTTTGGCTGACAGTCCAGTCTTTAAACACTTTAACAACAGCTGCTCTGGAACATTTCACGAATGCGGTGGTTTCGATGATACTCGTTCCATGGCTCCGAGCTCCTACAATCATCCCAAGTTGGAAGTCTGTCAAATCGCATTTTTTACCCATCTCGTCACCCAAAAATCACGTCTACTACTGTTGCAAGCACTAGGCTTTCCCTTTTTGTACTAGGCTCGCCCTCTGGCCGCAACAGCATGCAGCCATACCTCATTTGCCCAAACCTGTGAGGTGGTCATAAAAAAGTGGCCACTCAGTGTATGCAGACCCCTCCAACAAAAATTCCAGGGTGCGCCTCTGCTGGACATTGAATGTTTCTTCTCTGAGATAAGATGGTGGTGAATATACGTAAGAATTATCATATGTTGTATAATTTATACATAATGCCATATTGTAATAATACCATGTGTGAATAAAAAAAATAACCACGCATTGCAATAATACCATGTGTGAATAAAAAAAAATAACCACACATTGTAATAATACCATATGCTATATATATGTAAGTAAGATCAGGGGCCCCGAAAAATGTGGAGGCCCAGGGCCTCCAGAAGTGTTAAGACGGCACTGGGCATATCATGAATAGTTCCTACTCCCCTTCGGTGTCACCATAGACTTAGGAACCTGGTCACCTAGTTTCATGCTCCGGCCGCCCCCTTCCTCCACTAGAAAACCAAATCTGGGTGTTTAATAGTGATCAGGAAGTTTTCCTTTGCTTGCTTTCATTTTGAGGTAATGTTAAATACGAATTTTTGTTCAGGCATATCATTTCCATTGGCGCTTAAGAAGGTGGAAGAAACCTTGACACAGAAGCCAGTTGCAAAGTATCTTGTGCCATGTGTTAATCATCTACTTAGGTGAACAAAATTTAAGGCCTAGTATTAATCAACAGTCAAACAGAAACCTTTGTATAAATGCGATATATTTCATTCAATAATGTGTGGAAAGGAGCAAAAGATTAGGCAGATGGTAAGACAGTTCTTTAGAGGAGTGTGGCATTTTACAACCAAGTGGAGACTTTTAAGAAGGAAAAGCTTCCACTTGGTTGTTCTTAGGGAAAGGGGGTTTACACTCCCTAAAGAACTGTCTTACCGTCTGCTTAATCTTTGTTCCTTTCTAGATATTACTGAATGAAATATATCAAAAAGTCTCCACTTGATTGTAAAATGCCACACTCCCCTGAAGAACTGTCTTACCATTTGCCTAATCTTTGCTCTAAAGCGTTTCAGAATGATATGGCAGAGAATTGCTCAAGACAGATAGTTTAGAACCCAAACTTGGGGAGACCTTCATCCAGTAGTGGATTGAGAATGTCCCACACACACATCCATGAGATAGCAAAAGACCAAGAAGAAGACCACATGTGAGATAGGCGGAGTATAAATGCGATATATTTCATTCAATTGTGACGTATTATAACGTAGAGGTCTTTTCGCCCTGCTACGTTATTTTAAAACATCACCATACTGAAATAGTTCCTAAATTGAACCTTAACGGCCAGACGAAACATTTAGAACAGAAGTCAAACTTACGGAAAAGATGCTTTATTTCAGATGTTTTCACTTCAGATTTTACATCACAAATCAGTATCAACACTCCACAATGAACGCTCCACACACCACCACACGCCACACGAGCAACTGGTTTTCCGTAGCTTTTATCTCTGGTTCTTATCTAACAACAGGCATACGTCACGTTCATTCAACCTCAATTATGTTGCCAACAGCATTCGTTTGAGAGAAAAGATATCACGTTAAGTGTGAAGTATAACTGAGAACAAACTCAAGATTTACATAGGGAAAGAAACTAAAAAGGAAAGTTAATTTAGAATATACGTTACAGTATGTTTTATTTTTGTTCTCATTTTTAGTTCCTTTTCCTGTGCAAATTTGTGTTTGTTCTCTTTTGCACTTTTCAAACTTAACGTGATATCTTCTCTCTCACATGAATGAGGTTTGGCAACACCCTGAGGTCAGTACGTAAGTGACGTACGCATGTGATAAGAACAAGACGAGAGATATATAATGGCTATGCAGTAGCTGTGAGAGGGGGATTTTGATGGTGAACGTTAATGCTCCTTTTGGATACGAGACTGCTTAATTGCCGTTTAAGCATTTGTGAAGACTAAGTGTTCTACTTTAATAACAGTGTTGTGTTCTTGTGGATATTACCTCAAGTTCCAGTGTTGTGCTTTATAGTTAATTGATTGTGGATATTAACCCAAGTTTTCGTTGATCACCTTGTTGAAGTGCAAATGATCAAGTGCCTATTGACAGCAATAAAGGATTAACTGTTAGTAACAACTTCCTGAACTTTATTTGAGTGACTCGTATTTCACTGTAGGTGAAGTTTTTGATCTATGTAGTGTTTTGTAGGTCAGCTACACACAAACGCTATACAGTAATGTGTAGAAAAGAGCAAAAATTAAGCAGATGGTAAGATAGTTTTTTAGGGGAGTGTGCCATTTTACAACCAAGTGGATACTTTTTCTTCTTAGTTTGACTGATCTGACCAATTTGCCAAGTCCCATACTATTATTGACTATTTCCCTCATATGTACGCCTCAAAGTCGAGAGCGTTTTAGGAAAGTTCAAGTCGAAGAACGGTTGTCAGACTGACCCCAGTCGAGCTTAACACCAACTGGGGCAGGTACGTAAGATGAAGTAGCAAATTGTTAGGAACACCTACCAAATAATGTGTAGGGCCGCCACTGGCCCTCAAAAGAACCGCGATTCGATGCGACATGGATTCAACGAAGTGCTGATATCGTTCTACAGGTATACGTTTAGCCAAACTGATGTGATGACGTCCATCAATTGCCGAATGTTCGCTTGAGGAGGATCTCTGTTACGGAATAATTTCTCAATCTCATCCCACAGGTGTTCAACTGGATTAAGATCTGGGTACTGTGGTACTACTGTTGTACTGCGCGGTTACTTAACGCAATGCAGTCATCTGTTACCTCGTACAATCCTCTCCAGCCTCCATTGCCCTAGAAGATCGACAAAACATTTCCGTCCACAAAAAGACCTCTGACTGATTGTTTTGTTTTTTGTGCACCACTCATTATACACCCTCGGAACAGTCATTCTGGCATAGTTAACAAGGTTTGCCGTTTCTGAGATGCTTACACCTGCCCGCCAAGCGTCCACTATCATGCCACTTCCAAAGTTGCTTAAATCATGTCTTTCCGATATCACTGCCACTATGCTTAGCACTCGTCTGAATCCTTTGCAGTGAGCTATTTTTAAAGCCATCTCAACGACATAAGTGAGGATAGTATGTGTCTGATTGCTATTAGAGGTTCCTAATAATTTGCTTTTTCGGTGTACGTCCAGTATTGAGATAAAGAAAAGCAGTCTTTGAAAACTCACAGGGTCTCCGTGGACGATTTTCCTCGATCAAGATGGCGTGTAGCCTGCCTTTTCAAGGTATCTACACTGAAGTGCCAAAAGTCATGGGATAGCAGTACGCAAAATTTTAACTGGTGATGTTGTCGTATAAAGGCTTCGACGCACGCCACCATTTTTATCAGTTGCGAGGTGTAATCTCGTGAGTCAGACTGAACAACCGCCAGCAGGATTATGGCAAGCCTACGGGAATTATCGTAATTTGAACGAGGCATGGTAGGGGAGCTAGGCATACGGGACATTCAATTTCCGAAATTGTGCGAACATTTAACATTCTTCGATCCACGATGTCACGTGTGTACCGAGAATACCTCATGGAAGGTATTACCACCCACCGTGGACAGCACAGTGGCCGACCACAGGTGTGGAATGACCGTGACCAACGGCGTCTGGACAGTATCGCCCAAGCTAACAGACAAACGACACAGGCTGAAATAACATCCACATTCAATACAGAAGATAACGACATAACGATCAGGTCAGTGCAGCGTAATTTAGCGTCCATGGGGTATGGGAACAGGAGACCCACCAGAGTGTCTTTGTTAACAACACGACATCGGACACAGCGCCTCACCTGGGCTCGTGAACACGGTAATTGTACCCTGGAAGACTGGCAACATGCGGTGTGGTCAGATGAGTCACGCTACGAGCTGATGGTAGGGTTCGGGTCTGGCGCAGACCCCATGAGGCCATAGACCCAAGTTTTCAACAAGATACTGTGTAAGCTGGTGGTGGTTCCATACATGTATGGGATATCTTTACGTGGTATGGTTTGGGTCCTCTGGTCCTCGTAAACACGTCCTTATCCGGTAATCGCTTTGTTGCTCTGCTGGCTGACAATTTTCAGCCCTGCATGCACTTCATGTACTCCAACAACAATGGGATTTTCCAGGTCGACAATGATTTTCATGGTGGACAATGCACCATGTTATCGAGCCCAAGTTGTCCAAAATTGGTTTGAGGAACACTCTGGACAGTGCCGACAGATGGTGTGAACACCAAGCTAAACCGATATGAACCCAATAGAGCATTTATGGGACGTGGTGGAAAGGGCCATTCGCACCCAAGATCCTGCACCTACAAATACCAGGAAACTGTGGGTGGCTATGGTGGCTATTCAGACGTCATGGCTCAACATCTCTTCGGAAGTCTTCCGGCCACTTGTGGAATCGATGCCACGTCGAGTTGCTGCACTTCACCGGGCTACAGGAGGTCCTACACGATACTAGGTACGTATCCCATGACTTTTGGCACTTCAGTGTAAGTTTCACATAATAAACAAAAATTGTTTGAGATTTTATTTTCTCGTGTTATTATCATACCGATATTATAGTGCCGGAAAGAAAATTAATGTGAAACATCAGACATAGTGATAAAGAAAGTTCAATCTCATCACGGAAGCACAACTTGTCTTAAATATTGTGCTTATAAAGAAAGACTATATTTTTAAAGCATTAACTTGATCTTAGAATGAAATTCATAAAGGAAACTCATACAGCTAATTTAATTCCTTAAACTAAAATAATTTTGGTTAGGCAAAATGCTACAGATATATAGGATTCACATTAAAGACTTAATAAATACTTTGGTCATTCCCGCAGAGTGTTGAAACATAATTCAGACTCACATCCTTGTTAATGTGTAAATACAGCTCCTTTCTTTTATAGATTCACCAATGTTTGAGATTATCTTGTTCATATGTTTAGACGCAACGCGAAAACGAGCATATAAAAGCATATAAACTCTCACAAATTCATCCAGTTTTTTAACTACAACATTCACGTGTTTCTCTTACACTCGTCTTATAACACTGGTACACTCCAGAGTAAGGAGCATATTTTCCTGAATAAACGGAACTGGAGAGGCCAACTGTTTCGAGCTGAGCATCATAACGTTTTCCATGACTGAGTTTAGTATTGCTTATTTCTGATGATGTGGTATACATATTATTATTTATTTTAGTGTGCGCCTCTTTTTTTTTTTTATTGGAGGTTTAACGACCACCGTGAGCAACTCAATGGACTATAAGCAGTCGCCCGTCCCTAATTTAGGGCCACTGACTCTAGGGAAGGGAGAGAGAACCAGTTCCGTAAGACAAACACAACATCCATGCCTCACCGGGATTCTAACCCAGATCCTTCTTGGACGAATGGTCAGAAGCCAGCGCTTAGACCACTGCGCCACCGTAACAACATACTGCGCCTCTTTGCATTGTGTTAGGAGTTGTAAATGTTTCCATATCTATTGTTATCTCTTTTGGTTAAGTTGTGCATAATTATCCTTTATATATTATAAAACCGTTGTTTGTTTCCTTTAAAAACACGATTCATAAAAAAAAAATAAAAAAAATGGACGAAATGTTTTTGAGAACTGCAAAGTAAAATCATTCAAGGACGATCAAAGAAGACATACTCATTAATTTTTTTAAGATGAATAGTCAACTATATTAATTTAAAATTGTATCAACCGGAAACTCTACAGAATGTAATTTATTCCACGGAGAAAAGTGTTTTTGAACTGAGACAGGTGTCTGCAAGTACCATTTCTGTTTAATAATTACATGTTTTGCATTGCATTTCTGTTGTGTCTAAACTTTTGAGACATGTCAGTTCCTCCTTTCAACCATGACTATATATAGGTATACCCACTGCACGTATTTGGCTTCCCATTGCGTATTGTGTTGCTGTTTGAAGTGTTTCACTTACTTTTTAATCTTCATGTTCCTTTGCTTCGCATTTTTTACGTTTTTGCGTCCTTATCAATTTTTACCTGAACTTTTTCGATGGGCCTCACAATGCAAAGCTTAACAAAAATGAAATCCTATGCAGGTCGTGCTAAAATTATCAGTAGAAAAATAAAAGCCATCTTACGCACGATTAAAATTTTTAATGGTTAAAAACACATTGGCTAAAACCTGATATCTACATGAGATCTTTCGAGTTAGCAACTAACTCGTCTTCAGATGTGAATACATTTGCCGACTGGACAAGAACCAAATAGTATAAATACAAACACTTAGTGACGTAAGCATTGCTTGTTAGTAGACAACCAATGAAAGTCACGAAGTTCACAAAACACTAAAGGCCGCCCCGGTGGCGCAGTGGTCTAAGCGATGGCCTCTGACCATTCGTCCGAACGGGGTCCGGGTTCGAATCCCGGTGAGGCATGGATGTTGTGTTTGTCTTACGGCACTGGCTCTCTCCCTTCCCTGGAACCAGTGACCCTAAATTAGGGACGGGCGACTGCTTATAGCCCATTGAGTTGCTCACGGTGGTCTTTAAACCTCCAATAAAAAAAACAACAACACTAATTATAAAACCGTTGTTTGTTTCCTTTAAAAACACGATTCATAAAAAAAATATATATTATAAAACCGTTGTTTGTTTCCTTTAAAAACACGATGACTTATTCATCTTAAAAAAATTAATGAGTATGTCTTCTATGAATATTAGGCGAGTGTCCCGTACTTAAAGTTCAGATTGTACTTCCCCATCTACCAAAGTTTTCCAAGGCAGCGGGATTACAGTAGGGTAAGCGTCGTTACAACACATGTGTTTTAACTTATAAATCATTAGGCTTTCGGAGCGAAATAAACAAGAATTTAGTCATGGAGCGCCAAGGACCTTGGCTTCTAAGACTAAATTCTTGTACCCATTTTCCCAGAGGGGAAAATGGGTACCTCTTGAACACAATCTTGACTGGGTTCAGTTGGGCGCACCAGACTTTAAATTATACTTATGCTCTGAAATTCTGCAACCAAGATTACGGGATGTAGAGCCCACGTAAATCCTGTCGGTTTCATCTGGTTCCGTGGCTTTAAGAGGAATGGCACAAACCCCATAACGAGATTCCATTGACACTAAATCCCTGTCGTTTTAATTAATGTCAAAATGTTGTTAGCTCTGACGCCGAAGCCAATGCCGTGCTTTTTGCAGATGTTCTTTAGGACATTGGTAACATCTGGAATGCACTGCAACGAGGTAACATACCTAGTGCATCTACATTCCTGACTAAGGTTGAGGGAAAAAATGCTCAAAATAATGTGAACACCTGGGAAATAGGCGATATGCCTTTATTAACAAGGTGTTGAACCACCATTTGCCTTTGATACAGCTTCCAGCTTTCTTGGAATAGATTTGTATAGCTTTTGAATAATTTCCGGTGGAATGTTGTACCATTTGTCGATCAGATATCAGCCAATTGCTTCAGAGATGTTGAAAAAGGGAATCTGCTTCTCACTCTGCTCTCCAAAACTGCCCACAATGGTTCGATAATATTCAAGTTAGGTGGCTGGCCAGAGCGAATGTTGAAGTTCATCATGGTGCTCGCCAAATCAAGACTGAACTGTTTTGGCTGTGTGTACGGGCGCATTCTCATCTTGAAAGATGGCCTCATTGTTGAGAGACAATATTTGGACCATAGGATGCAACTGACCACCCAGAATGTCCAAGTACTCGCTGAAAGTAAGTCGACCATGTAGGGCAATGATGGGGTCAGCGGAATACCAATATATGGCCGCCTAAGTCATTCCCCATGTTTGACACAGTTGGAACTAGACATTCAAAATTATACGCTTCCTTGAGGACTCAACATACATAAAATCGACCTACTGTTGGGAATAACGTAAATGAAGACTCATTGGACCATTTCACACGCTTCAATCAGCTGTCCAGGTTTTATGCTCATGACACCATCTTTTATGCACTGTAGCGTGGTTTCTGTGATTAAAGGTTTAGCAATCGCTGCTCTTCCATGGATGTTGGCTTTGTTAAGTTCTCTGCGGATTGCTTTTGTGGAAATATGGTTTTCTTTCTTATTGAATGTTTAACGGCCACCGTGAGCAACCCAATAGGCTATAAGAACTCATCCGCACCCCAATTTAGGGCCGCAGGTCCCAGGGAAGGGACAGAGCCAGTGCCGTAAGACAAACACAACATCCACATCTCTCCGGGACTCGAACCTGGATGCTCCTCAGACGAATAGTCATAAGACAGCACTTAGACTACCACGCCATCTGGGCGGATGAAATAGGATCTTCTAGCTGGATATTGAGTTCTGCTGTCATTTTTGCCGTAATAGCTCTGTGTTTGGAAACAATTTTTGTTAGTTTTCAACGGTCCCTCTCATTCAGTCTCAGTTTTTGCTCACTATTCTTCTTCGCCGATGAAGTCTTGTCATGCTTTGTGTACGCAGTCACAACCGTGGAGACTTTCGCGCTTGAAACGCCAAATAACTTGGCTGCTATGGTTGCAGGCACTCCTGATAAACGGGCTGCCGCGATCTGCCCTTTTTGGAAGTCTGACACGTCACCCATTTCACCGATCGCTCCTACGAGCAGCTGCTGAGCACAACTTGTACTATACAGTAATACAAACTAGAGAATATATATTTGTACAAAGAACGGATTCAGAAAAGATAATAGCGTTTGTTTTTCCGGTATAGCGTACAGGAATAACATTAAGGTGGATCCACATAAAATCTTTGCCTTGTGTTTCCAATGGGTAAACTTCTGTAGACATTTTTTTCACAATGAATGCGTTCCCAAGGATGAAAATTTGAACATCGATAAAAATAACTGCATGTTATAGCCTAGTATACTTCACATTTTCTTGAATTTAACCATAATTAAACAATCCAACATTTGTTTGTCTACTGACGTCATCAATATACAGGTCGCGCCATCTATTTTCTGGTCTCAACACCACTAAAGGAAAAGTTATTAATTTTTAATATAATCATGGTTAAGTTTTAGAAAATATTAAGTATACTAGGCTATAACATGAAGTAATTTTTATCGATGTTCAAATTTTCATCCTTGGGAACGCATTCGTTGTGAAGAAAATGACTACAGAAGTTTGCCCACTGGAAATACAAGACAAAGACGTATAATCACAGTGTTCACATTATTTTGTCCAACCCCTGTATGTCTGTTTGATTCAATTTTCCTAATCCCTGAGTGTTCCTAAGACAACATTGTAAACACTCTGTGTTCCCACATTGTCAAGCACTGTGTCTGTAATCTGACCCTAGAGCAGAGACGATAAAATTACTCGGATTTTTCCGCTGCTTGTATATAACACTGACGCAAAAAGTGGGATGAACTTGCTCATGTGAGGCCATCCTACCAGGGTCAGGGGTGATATAACCCTCATAGGGTACCGCTAGCTTTTCTAACCCTCTAGGATAGGGTAGGATGAATGCATTTTAGAATTTTCTGCTACCGACCGCTAGGCAGTGAGAATCGGCCGGCAAACTTGGTGCCTGCTATCAAGCTTCCATGACAATGGCGAATCCAACATGGGGCGGTCGCCTCCCCGTTCTTTAAAAATAAACAGACTTCAAACTTTTTTTTGCAATATGCAGGTAAAATATTTGATTTTCCTGATAAAATTAGTCTGAAACAAGTTTTTATTGATCTAATATTAAAAAAAAACTAAAAAAGCAGTTATGATCTATAAATACGTACAAAACTGATTGAAGTAGGCGTGAGCGGTGACCAGTCTTGCAGAGATACACACGCGCGCGCGCATATGTCTTAAATTTAGCTTTTGTCTTTTCTTTATGGATCAAATCTCTCCCCCGTTCCATTTAACCGGACAGCATTTGCCTTTTTCTGGAAGTAATTTTCAGTATTTAACGAAGCATACCCCAGAATAATAAAAATAAAACATAGTCGCTATTGCTAATTCAGACAGGAGATACTCCGCACAGGAGAGGAACGATTTTTCTTCAATATATTACCTTTATATTATGTTACATTTATGAGAAAGTGCTTGAGAATGATACTTATTTTGATATCAATTAAATATCTAGTCATACTAATTGGTGCAGAAATTTCTTTTCCCCAAAGATTCAGTATAAGTAATACTAGGGGTGTTCAAATGAAAAGGTACGAAACGACACTGTGGGTATAAATGAAGACTTTATTCAAAGTATACACCATAGGCCGTAGCACAACGATCCCATTGATTAGCGAGCCGAAGGATTCCTTGTTCCCAGAATCCCTGTGGCCGTGACGAGACCCAGTCCTGCACAGCGTCCTTGAGTTCGTCGTCCGAGTGGAAGCGCTTCCCTTTCAGATGTTTTTTCAGGGGACCAAACACATGGAAATCGCAGGGCGACATGTCCGGGCTGTAGGGCGGATGGTCAAGCTGCTCCCACTGGAACTTGGCCAGTTCCGCGTGTGTGACCCTGGAGACGTGTTAAGCGCGTTATCATGGAGCAGAACCACACCCTCCGTGAGCAGCCCCGGTCTTTTGTTCTTGATGGACTTGCGTAGGCTTCGGAGTGTCTCACAGTACACATCGGAGTTAATGGTTCGTCTGTGCTGGAGGAATTCAACAAGTAGTCAATTGGACGGCGCTCTTTATAAGAGCCTCTGCTCTCTCCTGCGCATGCGGGCGCCCGCGCATGCTCCGATCCACGCCGGCGACTCCAATCGCATCCCTAGATGTGTCGCTACGTTCTCCCATAGCGGCATAGGCAAATATGTTAACGGTTACGTTCTTATGACGTTTCGTACCTTTTCATTTGAACACCCCTAGTAAATCGATATTGAATGCAAATTATTTCATACAGTTCATGAAGCCTTTATCGATATCACCCCCCCCCCTCCGAAAAAAAAATGTAGTTACTTTCCTGCAACTAACCAAGAGCAGTATTTGATTTCGTCTTCGCTGTGAGGGTGTCAGTTAAAAGGGACTGAAATTTCACGATGCCCTCTACTTATAAAACGGCATTCAGGTTTTCCTGCAAATATAAAGTAATGCAGAGAAGCTGGCACATGAGAGAAGCCATAATTATTAGCACCTTCTTGTCAGTTTGACTTCGCTATCACCTTTGTAATTGCGTCATAGCCCATAGATGAGCAGAGAACTTCATGCTGCCCCGGTGGCCTAGTTGTCAGAGCTAATCTGGACCAGGGTTCGAGTCCTATAGATGAGGCACGGCTGGTGTGTTTGCCCTACGGTTCTGGCTCTTACCCTTGCACGGAACAAGATACCCCAAATAAGAGACAAGCTACTGCTTATAGCCCTAAGAGTTGTTCATGGTGGTCGTTAAACACTCAAACAACAACAACAAAAAGGAGACTTTTGCTTAATGTTACATCAAGAGAATTCTGCAGTATTGTTTTTCGTAGGTAAGTGCTTCATAGATGTACCAAGTGAAAAAGTAATAATCAATAACGGGAAGAAGAGAAGAAATAGCAAATGATAAACATAAATTGTGCAATATTAGACAGTGATACGATCATCATGGGCAGACATTTTCATTAGTTGGATTATAATGAGTTTTTTTTCTGCAACGTATGAAACAGAATTTTAGCTGAAAAGGAGATTAAACTGATTTCGACATAGCATTGACGTATATTTAACATTTCCTGTAAAACCGGCGTACTGAGATAACATTTGGAAGATCGCATATATATGATTTAGTTCTAATTTTCTGTTTTGACGTAGGACTACGCCTAACTCCGCGGATAGTATGGGGCGACTTACGGCCGACCGCCTGTGACAAAAATAGGTCCCAATTGGAATCATTATAGCGTTAAAATTACGTACCTCACACTAATCGTGTTAGCACATTCCTAAACAGCATGGAGTCCAATTCGCGTATTGAGCAATACATCGTACGCGCGACGCTCCCCTCGCTACCTGTGCACGGCAGACATGATGCAATTTTCCTGGGTGTGCCGCCGCGTTTACCTCAGTCTATATCGGTAACCGTGAGGGCAACATAACTTGGTATCGTTTTAAAGCTCTTGACGAGTTCTATTCAAATATATGAAGAACATTCCGCAGTGGTTTGAACTGAACATTTAAAAAAAGTGTTTACTTGTGAACCGGTGAACACTTTTGACAATATCGCGGTTTATCTGGACAACCGTGAGTGCAAACCAACTGTGCGTGGTATCGTTTTAAAGCTCTCGCCGAGATCTATTAAAATATATAAAGAACATATCGCAGTGGTTTAAACTAAAATTTAAGAAAATGTTTTCGCGTGAGCGGTTTAACATTTTCGATAACGCCAGGGAATTCACAGAATGAACGCAAGCAAAAATGGAAAAATATCAAAACGAGGGGCAATGAGGAAAGTCAGAAGCCCAAGAAGACAGAGCACCACGTTGGATAATTCGTGTATCGATTTGCTTTGTGTTCGCAATGTATATATCCAGCTTTATCGGTAAAAATTATGTAAGCTACTTTTCATATCATAGACCTGTGTTGTCTATAACAAATTTAATAAACGCTTTGAAACCATACTCGACTAGCTCATTTCAACTCTCCGATCTGCAAGTCGTAGTCCTATGGTCCAAACTGACAGGTCAATCAGAACTGACCCTGCATGTATTTTTTTCACCCAAGGAAAGCTAAAAAAAAAAAAAATGGTTTTATTTGAATGTTTTGATTGTATTACTAGCGATTTGTTGTAGGAAAAGGGATACACAATGTTAAAACTTTTACGCAGTTAGGGCACATGCATTATAAATTCGAATTTTGATAATTCAGTAAGGAACAAAACAAAACAGAAGCTCCATGAGAGAGAGAGAGAGAGGGCTCAAGCCAAGTAATTTCTCTGGGCAAAAGGAAAGATATGCAGAACATCGACATCTCAACCAGGACTCTAATTGAGTGGATTGTGAAAGACTGGATTCCGAATAACTCCAATATCCCTTTATGTTGTTCGTTTAACTGCAAAAAGTAGTGAAAACCAAAAAATTCTGAGCTGTTATTTTTGGGCGGTACTGTATTTCCTCCTCTTACTTCCTTTTCTATTTTTTTCTCCCACTTTCCCCCCCCCCTAACTGCCTGCAAAATACAGAAAATTTTGCTGAATCTAGAAATAAAATGTTAGGAGATATGGGTCATATAGTCTCATAAATTCGGAAATGAAGAAAGAGCGTCGGGCGTAAGACCAGAGCCCCGCTTGAAAAAATTATTTAAGGTTCCTCTCCCAACAAATTTTATTTTTGCACACTTCCGATTATTTCGAATAGATCGCGATCACTTCTAATCACGCATACGCAATGCATGTTAGTATATTAAAATATATGTAATGTTATAAATACACCAAAGAGCCAAAACATTCTGACCACCTGCTTAATATAATGTTGGTGCTCCTCGTGCCGTCAAAACATCTGTTACCCAGCGAGGCATAGACACTACAAAATTTCTAAAGGCATCTTGTATAAGGTGACCAGATTTTTAAGAGTGACACTGAGGACAAACTGGCATTTTGTCCTCAATTTCAACGCACAATTGAGGAAATTTTCATTTCAAATTGGTAGCACGTGAAGTACAAACATCATATTAAGCAGGTGGTTATAATGTTTTGACATGTTTGAGAAACAACTTCTGACAACTTATGGTAAAGCCGAAGATAGCAACGAATGTTATAAACTATACCATAATTGCCCAGTTTCATGAAAATACATACGATGAAACCAGTGGAGCCCATATGAGTACTTTTAGTAAGGGGGGGGGGGGCTAAAAAACATCCTTACCTCCTTCAAGGCTGTCAAACAGTTTAGTAAATGTACAAAATACTAAAACTCAACAAATATAATTGATACAATCAATCATTAATATCTTATTATTTTTAAAAATGCTTCGTCTATTTTAGTGTTTTAAATTTATCAAAAATTTGCCCCCCCCTTTATGGGCGCCCTTGGATGAATCTGAAGGATGATTATCATGTGAAATAAGTATAAGATAGCAATAAAAAATACTACCATGCAGAATAACACTTCTGATAAATTTCAAATGATACTCATAGGTGGCAGCACATGCAAACGAAACTGCATTTGATTTGGTACTGAAATTTCATTGTGATTCTATTCAAGAAAAAATATCTGAATCCAGAAAATTACTATACACTGTGTGCACAGAGATTATGGAATACAAGTCTGTTACGAATATTCCAAGTCCAATAACTTCACCTAAAAAAAAACAATTTAATGAAAAAATGTACTGAATAAAAGTTGTAGAACTCTCAATGGAATCTACAAAATGCAATCAAATTTAGCATCAATTACTTATTTAATTGTACCAAAGTGGATGCTGAAAAAGATGAGTTTTATTCCCCATCCTATGAATAGTTTACTTAAATCCAGTTAAAACAGAAACGAAATAACACTACAATTGTCAAGATGCCTTCAGTGGCGTTGGAACTGTTTTTTGACAATGGGGGCAAGATGTCGCAGAACAAAATATTTTATCACGGCATAAAATTAATTCTACTTCTGTAAAAGAAGACGTGCTGACTTCATCAGGAAAATTTGCTGAATTTTTTTTTTTTTCGATTTAAGATTCATCTACAAAAAAAAAACAAAAAAAACAAAACAAACAAACACCTTCATATCCATATACTGTAGTTTCTCAGTGTGAACTAACTGTACGTACAAACTGCATTACACTATGGATTTTGATACTTCCGGGTTGGTACGAATTCCACAAAAATTGTAGCCATAGAACCTATTATTAAATATTGAAGTAACTTATATCTCATCCTACTTCCACTTCGCCATTTATTTTTGCTTATTTTTTAGAGGAAGATTAAATTTTTACACTTAGTAAGACACAAAACGTTGCTGGTCTTCAAACAGGAACCAGACCCCTGGACTGTTTAATGGGGGCATTAAAAAAAAATCAGATTTCTAGATAGTTCATGAAAAAAACTGAAGAGCAATGCTTATTTTTTTTCAACATGAACTTAAAAAACAAAACAAAAAAAAACACGAATGTTTGAGATTTCCAATCACGAACATATGTAATTTGAAAAGGAAGAAAACTGAGGGGGGCAAATATGATGTTTTGCCCCCACACTCATCTGCGTGCGGGGGCACCCCCGCAGGTCCGACGCCGCTGGATGCCTTTGTTCGATGCTTCGGCGTGCTTTCCATTAACATTTTGTGATTTCTAACTTAATTCAAAAGAAAATTCATCCGCTTCAGAAAATATTTCCATACCTTTATGAGTCCATTTTCTTGCAAGAACATTAGTAATTGACGCTATATTTGGTTGCCTTTGGTAGATTCAACTGAGTTCTACGACTTTTGTTTAACACATTTTTTCACACTTTAATTGAGGGGGGGGGGTATTTCAGAAATTGAGGACATTTGACGCCCTCAACCAGTTTTAACGAAATTGAAGACGAGGCATTAAAATTGAGGACATTTGACGTCCTCAACCAGTTTTAACGAAATTGAAGACGAGGCATTGAAATTGAGGACATTTGACGTCCTCAACCAGTTTTAACGAAATTGAAGACGAGGCATTGAAACTGAGGACATTTGACGTCCTCAACCATTTTTAACGAAATTGAGGACATTTGACGTCCTCAACCAGTTTTAACGAAATTGAAGACGAGGCATTGAAATTGAGGACTGTTCCCAGAAAATGAGGACGTCTGATCACCTAAGTCTTGTGGTATCTGGTACCAACATATTACCAGCAGGTCCTTTAAATCTTGTAAGTTACGTGGATGAGCCGTTGCAGATCGGATTTGCTGTTCCAACCCACACCACAGATGCCTGATTGGATTGGTGTCAGAGGTATTTGGACGTCAGGGCATTTAGCCAACCTTGAAGTCTTCCTAATTTCCCCACACCATTTTCAGACAATTCGGGCAGTGTGCCATGGCGCATTATTCTGCTGAAAGAAGGCACTAGTAGAGGGGAATACCTTTGCCATGATAGAAAGCACCTGGTATTCAATTATGTTTACGTAAGTGATAGACGTCGTAGTTTCCTGCACATGAATGACTGGACCTTGGTTTCCCCAGCAAAATCTTTCCCGAAGCATTACACTTCCTCCACCGGCTCATTTTCGCCCCATGGTGCACCAGATAAACGACGCAACCGTCCACATGGTGAAACAGGAAACGAGATACATTGGACCAAATGACCTTCTTCCAATAATTCAATGCCAAGTTTTAATGCTCCCGTGCCCATTGTAGGCGCTTTCGACGGTGAACTAAGGTGTTAGCATGGTCATTTGAAGCGGTCTACAGCTACGCAAGCCCATTTTCAGCAGGGTTCGATGTAATGTGTATTGTGACACATTACTTCCGTCACCAGCATTCAAATTACCGGCGAGTTACACCACAGTATCCTTCCTGTTGGCTCGTAGCATACGGGATAACCTTCGCTCACCTCTAGCATCGGCCCGCACTTTGCCGGCGGTTCGTGGTCTTTTCCTCCTAGGACCACTTGTTGAAGGTATTAACCACGGGTGACCGAGAGCACCTCAGTCACCGGTGGTTAATACTTTCGTGGTTAATATCTTCGTGGTTAATAATGGTTAATACCTTCGTGATTAATAATGGTTAATACCTAATACCGTGGTTAATACTGGTTAATACCTTACCGCCTCGGAAATGCTCTGACCCAGTCGTCTGTCCATTATCAATTTGGTCTTTGTCAAACTCGCTTAAGCCCGCTGACGTTTCCAGCTGAAGAATCACGCTGATTTACAGAGATCAATATCAGGTGTTATTTACACGTTTTCATGACCTCCACACACGCCGTCGTTTACCTGCAGTTGCTTCGCTTTGCATAAAGACGGGCTAGCCATAATGTTTCCGCTCTTCGGTGTATGTAAGTATGTATGTGAGGTATTGGGAAACTTCCCCACTATGGTTCCATCGAATCACGACACTTAAATGATGGACGGGCTGGACGAACTCTATACCGGTGCCGGACGATTCGTCCAACGACGATTGGTCCAATGCCGATTCGTCCAATGGTACGATTGGTCCAATGCCGATTCGTCCAATGGTACGATTGGTCCAACGCCAATTCGTCCAATGCTATCATCTTACCAACGGTAAACGTTTTTATTTTCCAGAAAGGAATAATAATTTAAATTATTCTCCTCTTTATATCCTTTTGAAAGATAATTTCCGTATATTTAGTTATTGTAAACATTTTACATCATCATTGTCAACCATTATCAATCCACTGCTGGACGAAGGTCTCCCCAAGTTTCCTCCACAACGGTCCGTCTTGTGCCAGTCTCCTCCATGTCACCCCTGCATACTTTCGAATTTCATCCACCCATCTCCCATGTGGTCTTCTTCTGGGTCTTTTCCTGTCCCTTGGAATCCAATCTAAAATTTCGGCTGTCCATCGATGATCTGCCCTTCTGGCAGTATGTCCAGCCCATTGCCATTTCAGGGATTTAACTCTGATCATGATGTCTTCCACTCTTGTCATTTTTCGGATCCACGAGTTCCTCTTCTTATCTCTCCTGGTTACACCAAGTATGCACCTCTCAATGCCTCTTTGAGTTGTCTGCAGCCTTTGTATGTCTCTTTTAGTTAAGGTCCACGTCTCTGCACCATACGTAAGCACTGGAAGGATGCATTGATCAAACACTTTTCTTTTAAGACATAATGGCATATTGCTCTTGAAAATTATGCTGTTTCTTCCAAAAGCTCTCCAGGCAAGTTTTGTACGCCGATTAATTTCTTCATCAATGTGACCCTCACTTGATATCTGCTGTCCAAGATAAACGTACGTGTCTGTTATCTCCAGCTTTTCTCCATCAATTGATAAATCTTCATTTCGTGTAAAACATTTAACATCACTTTTGTCTTCTGAAAGTTCATATTTAATCCCACTTCTTTACTCTTGTCAGCAAGTTCCTGGATCATACTCTGCAGCTCTGATGGGGTAGTTGCAAAAATGACTACGTCATCAGCAAAACGAAGGTGGGTTAGATAATCTCCATTAATCTTTATCCCCTTGTTTTCCCAGCTCAGCGACTGAAAAACACCCTCCAATGAGGCATTAAAGAGCTTCGGAGATATGGTGTCACCTTGTCTCACTCCCTTTCCAATTTTTACGTGTATTGTATTTTCAAACAGCCTAATCTTTGCACTTGCATTTTCATAGATGTTATTAATAATATTAATGTATGCATCTTCAATACCGCAGGTTTTCAGAGCCATTGTAACTGCTGATGGTTTCACCGAATCAAAGGCTTTTTCATAATCGATAAAAGCCATGCACAATGGAAGTTCATATTCCCTCGCTCTTTCAATTAGTTCTCTCAGCACGTGGATATGATCTATTGTGCTGTAGCCACTCCTGAATCCAGCTTGTTCTCTCGGTTGAGCCACGTCCAGTGTTACCTTCAAGCGGTGTGAAAGAACTTTAGTGAAGATTTTATAAACTACTGATAGGTCTGTAGTTTCCGAGATCCTCAATGTCACCTTTCTTATGTAGCAGGATCATTGTAGCGGTTTTCCAATCCTCAGGAATCTTTCCTTCATTAAGGCATCGAGTGAAAATTTGGGCGAGTACTGTTTCGATTTCTCCACTTGCTTCTTGTATGATGTCTACAGTAATTCCATCTTCTCCTGGAGCTTTTCCTCGCTTCATGTTCTTGATTGCATGTGCAACTTCTGCTGGAAGGA
Source organism: Macrothele yani (assembly GCA_039090855.1). Lineage (NCBI taxonomy): Eukaryota > Metazoa > Arthropoda > Arachnida > Araneae > Macrothelidae > Macrothele > Macrothele yani. Next base: position 41,911,606 of record CM077028.1, read on the forward strand.
CTGGAGGAACTCTGGTACTGGTATCTTTCATTATGTCTGGAGTGCATATATCATCCCTTTCATATAATTTGGAGTAGAAATCTTTCACTCTTGTCAAAATTTCGCCTCTATTTCTTGTTACAGAACCATCTTCTTTTCTCAGTGCCATAATCTGTTTTCTTCCCTTACTGAAATGTCCCTTTGCTATCTTTAGGCTTTGGTTGTTTTCAATTGCTTTCCTCACTAGTTCACAGTTGAATTTTCTTACGTCTTCAGTGATACTTTTTCTTACTGTCTTGCATAGCTCTATATATTCCACTTTGGAAGTCACATTTTCTTTAGTTGTCCTCATCTCTCTTCTTTTTTGCATCAACATTTTCGTTTTTCCTGATAATTTATTTACATGCAACTTGTTCTTATACCCAGCTAATTTTGTTGCTGTTTCCATAAGAGCTTTGGTTACTTTTCTGTTAACTTCAGAGATGTACCTGGTAAAAGGCACTCAATGGAGCATTTCTCAGCTGTTTGCAAAGAACCTAGGCAGCGGGCATTTTTTGAAGATTTTAATTTACAACCTAGATATTTGGTATTTGTAAATATGTTATAAAACCTAATAAAAGGCACTCATCTTATCATTTCTCAGGTCTTTACGAGGCACCTAGGCCCCGGACCTTTTTAGAAGATTTTAATTTACAACCTAGATATTTGGTATTTGTAAATATGTTATAAAACCTATAAAAGGCACTCATCGTATCATTCCTCAGGTCTTTACGAGACTCCTAGGCCCCGGGCCTTTTTAGAAGATTTTAAGTTACAACTTAGATATTTGGTATTTGTAAACATTTTATAAAACCTAATAAAAGGCACTCAACGAATCATTTCTCAGCTATCTACCAGGCACCTAGGTCGCGGGCCTTTTTAAAAGATTTGAAGTTACAACCTAGATATTTGTAAACATTTTATAAAACATTATAAAAAGCATTAATCGTATCATTTCTGAAGTCTTTGCAAGGCACCTAGGCCGCGGGCCATTTTAGAAGATTTTAAGTTACAACCTAGATATTTGGTATTTGTAAACATTTTATAAAACTTTATAAAAGGCACTCATCGTATCATTTCTGAGGTCTTTGCTAAGCACCTAGGCCGCGGGCCTATGAATTAATATTTCGTGCTTAAGTGAAAGGGCAATATTATTAACTTGATTTAATATGTAAACGTTATGAATATGATATCGGTAGAATAAAAAGTCCTAAATAGGCCTAGGCCTAGAGCAGAGCCTATGAATTAACATTTCGTGCCTAAGTAAAAGCTCAATATTATTAACTTGATTTTATATGTAAACGTTATGAATCTGACATCTGTAGAATTAAAACTGTTAAAAAAGCCTAGCCCTAGGGCCTATGAATTAATATTTCGTGTTTAAATAAAAGCGCGATATTATTAACTTGATTTAATATGTAAACGTTATGAATATGACATCGCTGGAATAAAAACTGTTGAAAAGGCCTCTGTCCAAACCCCGGCCAGTTGTTTCCATTGGGCAGTTGGCGAAAAACCCCACTGCATTCTACAAACAGAAACGGAACACTAGCATTTTATATTATTTCATACAAAAGAGAAACATTGAAGTTGATAAAACGGCTCGTACATCAGTAACTTCATACGGCAGCAAGGACAGTATAACAAGAAAACGCAATTTCAAAAAAAAAAAAAAAAGAAATCTGTAACCACAATATTACGCATGAAATGTAACATTATTTTACATTCTTTGGAATACCGGTACTTTCGTATAACATCGGAGATAGAATCAGAACAGATGAGACTTTTATAGCACGAGTAGCACTTCGGTCAGATAGGACGGAATTGGACCAATCGTCCCATTGGACGAATCGGCATTGAACCAATCGTACCATTGGACCAATTGTCCATTGAACGAATAGGCATTGGACCAATCGTCGTTGAACGAATCGTACCAGACCCACTCTAAACACACACACATTTAATATGTTGTACACTTACAATTGATATAGAATACAATAACAACGGAACCTAGTCGTTCCGCTAAGAAATACAAACATGACGAACACATCGAGCACCAATCGAACACACTTCAGCACACCGCCCAGTCTTGGTGTTTACACTTCAGAACTCTCTCTCGCTCCAATTTTTTGTCTCTGGAAGCATGTTTTAGTGACGCGCCGACGCCCGCGCTCGTGCCACCCAGCGGTCGTTCCTCCGCGTAGCGATTTCGGCATTTCACCATCATGACGTCACATACCGAAAACCCACATGTATATATTATATACGTAGTGCGATCAAAAAGTTCCGAGACTATGTACGTAGCGCGCCAACAGATGGAAGTATGCTGACGCGCTAGCAGCGACCTTCATGAGTCATTGTAACGAGTGCTGTCGTTCTGTGAACATCGGGAGCTGTGTTGGTGACCACGTGCAGAATACAGCTGCGATTTCGGTATGGACTACAAACTAGAGCAGCAAGCGAACATCAAATTCTGCGTTAAACTCGGCAAATCGGTAACGGAGAGGCACGAAATGTTGCGGCAGGCTTATGGCAATGAAGAAATGAGCCGTGTGACGTGTTCCGAGTGGCACTTGCGCTTCAAGAGCGGCAGAACGGCACTGGAAGACGACGAGAGGTCAGGACCGTCCACGAACAAAACTCCTGAAAATGTGGATAAAATTAGGGAACTGGTGCATGAGGATCGTCGGAGAACTGTTCAAGGCATTGCTACCATCATCAATGTGTCATACGGAACGGTGCAAAAAATTATGGCGGCGGTTTTGAACATGCACCGCATTGCTACAAAGTTTGTGTCAAAGAATCTGAACCCCGAATAGAAGGCGCTCCGTGTCGAACTCTGTCAAGATCTTCGTCAGCAGGTGGTGAATGAACCAACGTTTCTGTAGCGGGTCATCACTGGGGACGAGACTTGGGTTAGCGGTTACGACCCGAAGAAAAAACACCAGTCATCGCAGTGGAAGAGCCTGGCATCTCCACAACAGAAGAAGCCCCGACAGGTCTGGAGCGCAACCAAAAGCATGCTCATCGTGTTCTTAGACATTCGTGTGGGGTTGTGCACCGTGAATTCGTCCCCCAGGGCCAGATCGTCACCGCTCTTCTTTATTGCGATGTCATGTGGCGTCTTAGGCAGGACATTCGCCGCAAACGACTTGAAATGTGGCGCAGGGGCGATTTCCTGCTCCATCGCAACAAATGCAGCAGCTCACAGAGTGTTAGCAACACGCCAGTTTTGCAGCCGCAACAGCATGACTACCCTTCATCACCCGACTTACTAGCCGGATTTTGCCACCTGGTTTACCTTGATGCTATTTTCAGCCACATACAGTGTTTATCAGATGAGATAATGCAGCACAATGTGTACGTCTTAGTAAGTGGTTGCACCGTCGCGAACGTTAATACAGGCAGCAATACGGCGTGGCAATGAGTTGTCAGTCGACGGACATCGTTCTGTGGAATGGAACACCAAGCACGATTGATTTTCTCCCATAATTCATCGAGATCGTGCGCAGGCCGATTCGATTGCAGACGATAATCATGCATCGAGATCGTTCGCAGGCCGATTCGATTGCAGACCACGTCCAATGTGGTACCACAGGTTTTCGACTGAGGATAAATTGGGCGATCTTGTTTGCCATGGCAGTGTTTGAACATTGTGTGGAGACTCGAGCGGTATGTACACGGGCGTTATCTTGCTGGAAAATGGTGTCCTGTAGGCCATTCAGGAACGGCATCAAAATGGGCTGCAGATTCTCGCTCACGTATCGTGTAGCTGTCAGTGATGCGGACAAGAGGTGACCTGCTGTCATGCGCAAAAGCCCCCCCCCCCATACCACGAGGCTTGCTTAACGGGTGGTGTGGCGGTCGCAAACGAAACTGGGATCCGTCAGCTCACCAGGATGTCGCCAGACACGGATCCGCCGATCGTCAGCCCTCAGACAGAAACGGGATTCATCACTGAAAACCACAGTGGTCCATTCTTGACCCCAGTTCGCATGACTTCGGCACCAAGCCAGACGAGCGCTGCGATGGCTGGCCGTCAAATGCAGTCGACGTAACGGTTGCCTACTGCGCAGGTTTGCAACATATGATCTTCGGTTTACAGTTCAGGTCATTATGGAGACGTCCAGGGCCGATGACACAACACATCGAATATCGGCTGCAGTGCTTTCTAGTGAAGAACGAGCGTGTCGACCAATCCGCCGGTCCAGACGTATTGACGTCTGTCGGACTGCACAACTGCCGCTCCGACGCACGTACGAACCTTCATGTAGCCACTATAGTGCCAACAGTGACCAATAATTCGTGCATCCCGTTGCACATGCGCGGCGATACATGTAGACCAGCCTGCTTCACACAGTCCTACAACTCTTCCTCTCTGAAACGCATCCAAATGACGATAAATCTACCGACGGCATGTACCCGACATTTTCGGTCTTCGCTTAACAGTTTCCCAGCACAAAAGACAAATCTGAAACGTCCGCGACACTTCCACCAGCGACCATACATTACCATCCCTGTTGGTGCTGGCACCTTTATCTCACGAATGTGTGACGTCATCGGCTCCGGTTTAACATCATTTACATATCTCGAGTGGGTACACCCACCCTGCGATTTGCAAGTTTGTAGCACACCTCCTTCTGGGCGGGGCAATTTCTATGTCGAGCAGCGTATATAGCATACTTCATTCAGCAGTGGATTGATAATATATATATATATATATATATACTCACACCGGTAGATACATAACTTTTTCTATGTTGTACTTGGTATGAGTCAAAAATATTTTTGCTTAAGTCTCTTCTTAATAGAATATATACATATATATATATCATCATCATCATCATTGTCAACCATTATCAATCCACTGCTGGACGAAGGTCTCCCCAAGTTTCCTCCACAACGGTCTGTCTTGTGCCAGTCTCCTCCATGTCACTCCCGCATATTTACGAATTTCATCCACCCATCTCCCATGTGGTCTTTTTCTGGGTCTTTTCCTGTCCCTTGGAATCCAATCTAAAATTTCGGCTGTCCATCTATGGTCTGTCCTTCTGGCAGTATGTCCAGCCCATTGCCATTTCAGGGATTTAACTCTGATCATGATGTCTTCCACTCTCGTCATTTTTCGGATCCACGAGTTCCTCTTCTTATCTCTCCTGGTTATACCAAGCATGCACCTCTCCATGCCTCTTTGAGTTGTCTGCAGCCTTTGTATGTCTCTTTTAGTTAAAGTCCACGTCTCTGCACCATACGTAAGCACTGGAAGGATGCATTGATCAAACACTTTTCTTTTAAGACATAATGGCATATTGCTCTTGAAAATTATGCTGTTTCTTCCAAAAGCTCTCCAGGCAAGTTTTGTACGCCGATTAATTTCTTCATCAATGTGACCCTCACTTGATATCTGCTGTCCAAGATAAACATACGTATCTGTTATCTCCAGTTTTTCTCCATCAATCGATAAATCTTCATTTCTTGTAAAAGCATTGAACATCACTTTTGTCTTCTGAAAGTTCATTTTTAATCCCACTTCTTTACTCTTGTCAGCAAGTTCCTGGATCATACTCTGCAGCTCTGATGGGGTAGTTGCAAAAATGACTACGTCATCAGCAAAACGAAGGTGGGTTAGATAATCTCCATTAATCTTTATCCCTTTGTTTTCCCAGTTCAGTGATTGAAAGACATTTTCCAATGTGGCATTAAAGAGCTTCGGAGATATGGTGTCACCTTGTCTCACTCCCTTTCCAATTTTTATGTGTGTTGTATTTTCAAACAGCCGAATCTTTGCACTTGCATTTTCATAGATGTTATTAATAATATTAATGTATGCATCTTCAATACCGCAGGATTTCAGAGCCGTGGTAACTGCTGATGGTTTCACCGAATCAAAGGCTTTTTCATAATCGATAAAAGCCATGCACAATGGAAGTTCATATTCCCTCGCTCTTTCAATTAGTTCTCTCAGTACGTGGATATGATCTATTGTGCTGTAGCCACTCCTGAATCCAGCTTGTTCTCTCGGTTGAGCCATGTCCAGTGTTACCTTCAAGCGGTGTGAAAGAACTTTAGTGAAGATTTTATAAACCACTGATAGGAGGCTGATAGGTCTGTAGTTCCTGAGATCCTCAATGTCACCTTTTTTATGTAGCAGGATCATTGTAGCATTGTTCCAATCCTCAGGAATCTTCCCTTCATTAAGGCATCGAGTGAAAATTTGGGCGAGTACTGTTTCAATTTCTCCACTTGCTTCTTGTATGATGTCTATAGTAATTCCATCTTCTCCTGGAGCTTTCCCCCGCTTCATGTTCTTGATTGCATGAGCAACTTCTGCTGGGAGGACTGGAAGAACTCTGGTACCTTTCATGATGTCTGGAGTACATGTATCATCCCTTTCATATAATTTGGAGTAGAAATCTTTCACTCTTGTCAAAATTTCGCCTCTATTTCTTGTTATAGAACCATCTTCTTTTCTCAGAGCCATAATCTGTTTTCTTCCCTTACTGAGATGTCCCTTTGCTATCTTTAGGCTTTGGTTGTTTTCAATTGCTTTCCTCACTAGCTCACAGTTGAATTTCCTTACGTCTTCAGTGATACTTTTTCGTGCTGTCTTGCATAGCTCTATATATTCCACTTTGGAAGTCACATCTTCTTCAGTTGTCCTCATCTCTCTTCTTTTTTGCATCAACATTTTGGTTTTTCCTGATAATTTGTTTACATGCAACTTGTTCTTAGACCCAGCTAATTTTGTTGCTGTTTCCATAAGAGCTTTGGTTACTTTTCTGTTAACTTCCGAAATATCCACTTCTTCCGATGTTAGGCCTTCTAAAGCAGAGAATCTGTTCTTCAGTTCCAACTTGAAAGTATTATGGTGTTTTTTAAGGTTGGTTATGTCAATACATTTTGTTTGTCTTATGAGCTTGCCACGTTCCAGATTAGTGTTGAGGTGCATCTTACATCTCACGAATCTATGGTCACTACCTGTGTTGAACTTGTTTAGCACACTGCAGTCTTCGATGACGTATTTTTTGTTACACATAATAAAATCAATTTCACTTGTCATCCCATTTGGATGTCTCCATGTACATTTCCTGTGGGGCTTTTTCTTGAAAAAGGAGTTCAAGATGAAAAACCCTTCTGCCTCTGCAAACTCTACGAGAGTATTTCCACGCTGGTTTCTGTTGCCGTGACCGAATTTACCTACTGAAGTTTCATTCTGTTGCTGGTGCCCTATTTTTGCATTGAAATCTCCCATAATTATCTTCAAGTGCTGCTTACCTTTATTATTTAGATGACGAATTTCCTCATAAAATTCTTCAATTTCTTCTTCAGGATGACTTGTGGTGGGTGCATAAGTTTGAATAATCTGAGCCTGGTATCTTCTCGATAGTTGGATAACGAGTCGTGCAGCTCTGTCAGAGGAACTTTCAACTTCTACCACTTTATCCTTCAGTTTCTTGTTTATTATAAATCCAACACCACTAGTTCTGCCAGTATCTGTCCCACGATAATAGAAGAGATGTCCACTTTTCAGTTCAATGAGATCTTCTCCTTTTCTCCTTACCTCACTTAGCCCGACGATGTCCCACTTGATCCTTTGTAGTTCCTCTTCCAATTCAAGAAGCCTTGAATCAGAAGATAGGGAGCGTCCGTTGTAGGTAGCCAAGGTCAGCATCAAATGGCAGCCAAGTCCGGTCCTCCGGGGATTCTTAGCACCCTCTGCCTTCATGTCGCACTGGCCGCTGCCTTGGCCAGGTACATTCCAGCTGCAGGAGACTGAGGGCCAAGATTTAAGTTGTAGAGTCATTTTGGAGGTGTTTGGCCATAACTCACCACGCTGGCCAAGCGGGTTGGTGAGTGTGGGATAGCATTTCCTCTGATCCCGATGGCATAGTTATACCGCTATTTGCGGTCGTCAGAGCCCCTTTAGTGGGAACAGGATGCACCACGAGAAGGCGGGGTTGACATTTGTCAAGGAGAGGCTGTGATGTTACGCATCACCTGACCTTACATCCCATATATATATATATATATATATATATATATATGGAAACAGCAACAAAATTAGCTGGGTCTAAGAACAAGTTGCATGTGAACAAATTATCAGGAAAAACCAAAATGTTGATGCAAAAAAGAAGAGAGATGAGGACAACTAAAGAAGATGTGACTTCCAAAGTGGAATATATAGAGCTATGCAAGACAGTAAGAAAAAGTATCACTGAAGACGTAAGAAAATTCAACTGTGAACTAGTGAGGAAAGCAATTGAAAACAACCAAAGCCTAAAGATAGCAAAGGGACATCTCAGTAAGGGAAGAAAACAGATTATGGCACTGAGAAAAGAAGATGGTTCTGTAACAAGAAATAGAGGCGAAATTTTGACAAGAGTGAAAGATTTCTACTCCAAATTATATGAAAGGGATGATATATGCACTCCAGACATAATGAAAGATACCAGTACCAGAGTTCCTCCAGTCCTTCCAGCAGAAGTTGCACATGCAATCAAGAACATGAAGCGAGGAAAAGCTCCAGGAGAAGATGGAATTACTGTAGACATCATACAAGAAGCAAGTGGAGAAATCGAAACAGTACTCGCCCAAATTTTCACTCGATGCCTTAATGAAGGAAAGATTCCTGAGGATTGGAAAACCGCTACAATGATCCTGCTGCATAAGAAAGGTGACATTGAGGATCTCGAAAACTACAGACCTATCAGCCTCCTATCAGTAGTTTATAAAATCTTCACTAAAGTTCTTTCACACCGCTTGAAGGTAACACTGGATATGGCTCAACCGAGAGAATAAGCTGGATTCAGGAGTGGCTACAGCACAATAGATCATATCCACGTGCTGAGAGAACTAATTGAAAGAGCGAGGGAATATGAACTTCCATTGTGCATGGCTTTTATCGATTATGAAAAAGCCTTTGATTCGGTGAAACCATCAGCAGTTACAACGGCTCTGAAAACCTGCGGTATTGAAGATGCATACATTAATATTATTAATAACATCTATGAAAATGCAAGTGCAAAGATTAGGCTGTTTGAAAATACAACACATGTAAAAATTGGAAAGGGAGTGAGACAAGGTGACACCATATCTCCGAAGCTCTTTAATGCCACATTGGAGGGTGTCTTTCAGTTGCTGAGCTGGGAAAACAAGGGGATAAAGATTAATGGAGATTATCTAACCCACCTTCGTTTTGCTGATGACGTAGTCGTTTTTGCAACTACCCCATCATAGCTGCAGAGTATGATCCAGGAACTTGCTGACAAGAGTAAAGAAGTGGGATAAAAATGAACTTTCAGAAGACAAAAGTGATGTTCAATGCTTTTACAAGAAATGAAGATTTATCGATTGATGGAGAAAAGCTGGAGATAACAGACACGTACGTTTATCTTGGACAGCAGATATCAAGTGAGGGTCACATTGATGAAGAAATTAATCGGCGTACAAAACTTGCCTGGAGAGCTTTTGGAAGAAACAGCATAATTTTCAAGAGCAATATGCCATTATGTCTTAAAAGAAAAGTGTTAATCAATGCATCCTTCCAGTGCTTACGTATGGTGCAAAGACGTGGTCCTTAACTAAAAGAGACATACAAAGGCTGCAGACAACTCAAAGAGGCATGGAGAGGTGCATACTTGGTGTAACCAGGAGAGATAAGAAGATGAACTCGTGGATCCGAAAAATGACAAGAGTGGAAGACATCATGATCAGAGTTAAATCCCTGAAATGGCAATGGGCTGGACATACTGCCAGAAGGACAGATCATCGATGGACAGCCGAAATTTTAGATTGGATTCCAAGGCACAGGAAAAGACCCAGAAGAAGACCACATGGGAGATGGGTGGATGAAATTCGAAAGTATGCAGGGGTGACATGGAGGAGACTGGCACAAGACAGACCGTTGTGGAGGAAACTTAGGGAGACCTTCGTCCAGCAGTGGATTGATAATGGTTGACAATGATGATGATATATATATATATATATATATATATATATATATATATATATATATATATATATATATTGATAATGGTTGACAATGATGATGATGATGATATATCATCATCATCATCATTGTCAACCATTATCAATCCACTGCTGGATGAAGGTCTCCCCAAGTTTCCTCCACAACGGTCTGTCTTGTGCCAGTCTCCTCCATGTCACTCCCGCATACTTTCGAATTTCATCTACCCATCTCCCATGTGGTCTTCTTCTGGGTCTTTTCCTGTCCCTTGGAATCCAATCTAAAATTTCGGCTGTCCATCGATGGTCTGCCCTTCTGGCAGTATGTCCAGCCCATTGCCATTTCAGGGATTTAACTCTGATCATGATGTCTTCCACTCTCGTCATTTTTCGGATCCACGAGTTCCTCTTCTTATCTCTCCTGGTTATACCAAGCATGCACCTCTCCATGCTTCTTTGAGTTGTCTGCAGCCTTTGTATGTCTCTTTTAGTTAAGGTCCACGTCTCTGCACCATACGTAAGCACTGGAAGGATGCATTGATCAAACACTTTTCTTTTAAGACATAATGGCATATTGCTCTTGAAAATTATGCTGTTTCTTCCAAAAGCTCTCCAGGCAAGTTTTGTACGCCGATTAATTTCTTCATCAATGTGACCCTCACTTGATATCTGCTGTCCAAGATAAACATACGTATCTGTTATCTCCAGTTTTTCTCCATCAATCGATAAATCTTCATTTCTTGTAAAAGCATTGAACATCACTTTTGTCTTCTGAAAGTTCATTTTTAGTCCCACTTCTTTACTCTTGTCAGCAAGTTCCTGGATCATACTCTGCAGCTCTGATGGGGTAGTTGCAAAAATGACTACGTCATCAGCAAAACGAAGGTGGGTTAGATAATCTCCATTAATCTTTATCCCTTTGTTTTCCCAGTTCAGTGATTGAAAGACATTTTCCAATGTGGCATTAAAGAGCTTCGGAGATATGGTGTCACCTTGTCTCACTCCCTTTCCAATTTTTATGTGTGTTGTATTTTCAAACAGCCGAATCTTTGCACTTGCATTTTCATAGATGTTATTAGTAATATTAATGTATGCATCTTCAATACCGCAGGATTTCAGAGCCGTGGTAACTGCTGATGGTTTCACCGAATCAAAGGCTCTTTCATAATCGATAAAAGCCATGCACAATGGAAGTTCATATTCCCTCGCTCTTTCAATTAGTTCTCTCAGTACGTGGATATGATCTATTGTGCTGTAGCCACTCCTGAATCCAGCTTGTTCTCTCGGTTGCGCCATGTCCAGTGTTACCTTCAAGCGGTGTGAAAGAACTTTTGTGAAGATTTTATAAACCACTGATAGGAGGCTGATAGGTCTGTAGTTCCTGAGATCCTCAATGTCACCTTTTTTATGTAGCAGGATCATTGTAGCATTGTTTCAATCCTCGGGAATCTTCCCTTCATTAAGGCATCGAGTGAAAATTTGGGCGAGTACTGTTTCAATTTTTCCACTTGCTTCTTGTATGATGTCTATAGTAATTCCATCTTCTCCTGGAGCTTTCCCCCGCTTCATGTTCTTGATTGCATGAGCAACTTCTGCTGGGAGGACTGGAAGAACTCTGGTACCTTTCATGATGTCTGGAGTACATGTATCATCCCTTTCATATAATTTGGAGTAGAAATCTTTCACTCTTGTCAAAATTTCGCCTCTATTTCTTGTTATAGAACCATCTTCTTTTCTCAGAGCCATAATCTGTTTTCTTCCCTTACTGAGATGTCCCTTTGCTATCTTAAGGCTTTGGTTGTTTTCAATTGCTTTCCTCACTAGCTCACAGTTGAATTTCCTTACGTCTTCAGTGATACTTTTTCGTGTTGTCTTGCATAGCTCTATATATTCCACTTTGGAAGTCACATCTTCTTTAGTTGTCCTCATCTCTCTTCTTTTTTGCATCAACATTTTGGTTTTTCCTGATAATTTGTTCACATGCAACTTGTTCTTAGACCCAGCTAATTTTGTTGCTGTTTCCATTAGAGCTTTGGTTACTTTTCTGTTAACTTCCGAAATATCCACTTCTTCCGATGTTAGGCCTTCTAAAGCAGAGAATCTGTTCTTCAGTTCCAACTTGAAAGTATTATGGTGTTTTTTAAGGTTGGTTATGTCAATACATTTTGTTTGTCTTATGAGCTTGCCACGTTCCAGTTTAGTGTTGAGGTGCATCTTACATCTCACCAATCTATGGTCACTACCTGTGTTGAACTTGTTCAGCACACTGCAGTCTTCGATGACGAATTTTTTGTTACACATAATAAAATCAATTTCACTTGTCGTCCCAATTGGATGTCTCCATGTCCATTTCCTGTGTGGCTTTTTCTTGAAAAAGGAGTTCAAGATGAAAAATCCTTCTGCCTCTGCAAACTCAACGAGAGTATTTCCACGCTGGTTTCTGTTGCCGTGACCAAATTTACCTACTGAAGTTTCATTCTGTTGCCGTTGCCCTATTTTTGCATTGAAATCTCCCATAATTATCTTCAAGTGCTGCTTACCTTTATTATTTAGATGACGAATTTCCTCATAAAATTCTTCAATTTCTTCTTCAGGATGACTTGTGGTGGGTGCATAAGTTTGAATAATCTGAGCCTGGTATCTTCTCGATAGTTGGATAACGAGTCGTGCAGCTCTGTCAGAGGAACTTTCAACTTCTACCACTTTATCCTTCAGTTTCTTGTTTATTATAAATCCAACACCACTAGTTCTGCCAGTATCTGTCCCACGATAGTAGAAGAGATGTCCACTTTTCAGTTCGATGAGATCTTCTCCTTTTCTCCTTACCTCACTTAGCCCCACGATGTCCCACTTGATCCTTTGTAGTTCCTCTTCCAATTCAAGAAGCCTTGAATCAGAATATAGGGAGCGTCCATTGTACTTTGCCAAAGTCAATATCAGATGGCAGCCTAGTCCGGTCCTCCGGGGATTCTTAGCACCCTGTGCCTTCATGTCGCACTGGCCGCTGCCTTGGCCAGGTACATTCCAGCTGCCGGAGACTGAGGGCCAAGATTTAAGTTGTGGAGTCATTGTGGAGGGGTTTGGCCATAACTCACCACGCCGGCCAAGCGGGTTGGTGAGTGTGGGATAGAATTTCCTCTAATCCCGATGGTATAGTTATACCGCTATTGGCGGTCGTCAGAGCCCCTTTAGTGGGAACAGGATGCACCACGAGAAGGCGGGGTTGACATTTGTCAACGAGAGGCTGTGATGTTACGCATCACCTGACCTTACATCCCATATATATATATATATATATAGTCTACAGTATATTACTGGTAGTTTATCATAATTGCAACAACACAGGTAAGTTTCATTTTATTTATTTTTATTCAGTTACACAATACACAGAGGCATCGATGGATACCAACCAGTGTTCACAAGTGTGTGTTAACTGGTTGGTATATATGTATACCAACCAGTTAACACACACTTGTGAAGCCATTGCCACAAAAAACTACCATTCGCTACATTAAAACCAAGCATAAATACGATCAGGGGGCGGATTGGGATGACAAAACCAAGCCGGGAATCTTAGTCTTGAGGTCCACTTTAAAAATCCACATACCTAAAGCGAAATACCTCATAAATTCCCCCATGAAAAAAGTTCTGTTACATCCTGGATGAAAGAGAACTCTTGAAATATGCATTATAGGACAAATTCAGTCGTGAGAAAATTTTAACAATTTAATGGTGAAAGAATCTTAAAAATCCGCTCATGATTCAATGTAACAGCATCAAATCATGCTCTAAACGAGTGTTGTAACAAATAATTATTTTCCTTTGAAATTTTTGGTTTTGGCTAGTCTCTTGAAGCCTCTCGTTTCTATCTATACATACGTAAATCACCGCGAAGATCATTCTGAAAGTTAAAATATGGACGCCACAGCAATTTTCCTAAACAATTAATTTTTATATTCATTTGATCACTGAGCACTTACGGCGTATCTGTAACTCTGTGCCGTTCATAAGTTTACCCATTATTTTGACCTAGTACTGGTATATCACAATATAAATCTGGGTGAAAACGGATTTCGAAATATCTCTTGCGGGAGAATTGCTCTGTGTCAGTCATTGGTAAAGGTAGTGGGGGTCATACGCGATCTCTATGTCTCCTTCAAGATTATAAAAGAAAGGTAGGGCCCACCAATGACCATGGGCTCCAAGTCTAACGACCTACATTTAATTATAGTTAGTTAATTTAGCTTAATTAATTTAGAACAGAGTGCTTGGTCCGATGGCGCTTTTCTCACATAAGTACGGAAAATTTTGCTATATTTCATTTCAGAGCCAACGCCCAATATATAAATCGAAGAAAAGTTTGTTTTAAAGGAATAATTTTGGGACAGAAATAAATCTCAAACGAGATTAACAACTATTATTAATAAATCATCATCAGCAGCCATAAGTACAATTTCCGTAGGTGTCTGTTGCCATTTAAATTATATTGTCCCATTGAAGTCTGTTCATTGCAAAGTGGCCTAATTCTTGAGGAGTTCCACCGAGTGTCAGATTACATGCGGTAAGGCCGTCCTCTTGCATTTCTTCTGTTCATTAAGCCAAACATCAATGTCTTTATCTTTCTGTCATTTTTCATTCTGTAGATGTGTCCAAAAAATCTTAGTTTTCTTTGTACGATTTTTTCGAAAAAGAGTCTCTTTTAGTTGTATTCTTCTGAACACTTCACTTCTTATCCTCTGGGTCCATCCGATTCGTAAGATTAAACGAAAACACTTTCTTTCAAAAGCAAGTATCCTTCTCTCTGATTCCTTTGTCAATTTCCAAGTCTCGCATCCATATAGCATGCTGCTGAAGATTCGCGTCTCGAGAATGCTTAACTTAGTTTTGAGGCTAACAGCTCTGGTCTTCCAAATTTTATCCATGGCTTTTAACAGTGTTATAGCCTTAGCAATTCTACTTATCATTGAAACTTCTTTCTTGCTATTTAAGTCATATGTTATATAGCTTCCGAGATAAGTGAATTTTTCCACATTTTCAAGTTCTGTGCCTTCTTGAATGATCTTTTTCCTGATCTCTTTTGCGCCAAATATCATAGTTTTTGTCTTTTCTATGTTCATCTTTAGTCCATATTTGTTGCCCTCCCTCTTGTACAATTCGATCAAATTTCATTTCATCTTTTCAATCAGTACAATGTCATCTTCAAAACACAGATGGTTGAATCTTTGGCCTCTAATAGAAATTCCTATGTCCTCATACCTGATTTTGTCCAACATTCTCTACAGATGTGAGATGAAGATGCTTGGCGATATTGGATCTCATTGTCTTGTACCTCTGCTGGTGGTAAACCAAGCTCCACATCTGTCTCCTATCCTGAGAGCTGCCCGTGCATTCATGTTTATTTCTTTCAGAACATGAGTTATCCTGGCATCCACGCCACAGCCCAGTTGATGTTTTGTTCAATACTGTCAAAAGGTTTTTGGAAGTCCGCAAAACATGTGAATACTTTTTCTTTCGAGCCTCTTCTGCAATGAGTCTTAAGGCTAATATCTGCTGTATGGACTCCTGTCTTATCATAAGTACCAAAAAGATCATATTATTTGTTCGTTCCAGAAAATCCGAATAAGAATTTATGCGAGAAAGTGGGCCGTTTCTCGACTGGTCCACCGGGAAATGTCCCGGTATCGCGGTGTGCCAATTCGCCCGTGAATCCAATAGGTAAAGATCACTCCAGATCACTGTCACATCAAAGACGTTCGAGCCGTGGATGGGGCATGGAAGTGCGCATGTCCTACAGTACTGGCTGTCTCCCTTTCCTGGAACCAGTGGTCCTAAATTAGGGATCGACGACTGCTTATGTCCCTTAGAGTTAGTTGCTCACGGTGATTGTTGAACTTAGAAACAAAACAAAAAACGACTCTATCATTTACGAAGCACATTTGCACTCGTATCCATACATTTTCTTATACTGATTCCAAAGTAAACACATCTACAGCTTGAAAAATCGAGAAACTATCCTATTCCAATACTTGAATGTTGGATTGGGTTAAAACATAAACTCCACATTTCATGCAAGAAAACATTCAATGGCGACAAACCAGGTGATCCGAGTGACCAATCCCCATTTCCCCCTCCCACTGTTACTCGAAATATGCTGTTAGTCACTGACAAACTTCACAAGTCCTAGAAGCTAACAAATCGAAAACCCATGTTTCTTAAATTCTACAAAGGACGGTTCTACACCCATCCTTCAAGAGAGGCTCTCAAAAGATTCAAAAATTCATCACTTATTAGGTTGTTCCGATTTAACAGGCATACGATCTAGTCGAACTAAATGCCATACCACAAACTTATAGACCTCTGAATTTGGTAACTGGTGCTCCAGGTCACATGGGTGTTTTCCAGCTCACAATATGTTCATTGAGTCTGCTGACAATACCATCGTGTGTAAACTTCTCTTCGCCGATGCACAGTATGTTGGTGAAGTCGGTTGGATCGTCATTTACGACGTTCATCATAAAACTAAAATATCCAGATTGCGCACTTCATCGCCGACGCAGAGCATGCTATCGAAAAGTTTTTATGGACGATTAATGACTTAAACTAGGTTCTCCAGCAAGCGACAGTTCCAACGGACCAGAAAGTAGGCTACAATACCTTTGGGTTGTCGGAAAAGTCATGACGTATTTTGGCACCCGATGGCGGTTTTGGAAGTACTAGAGGCATGCGCAGCTCTTTATCGCTATGGCATTCGACAGGTGTCAGTTCTAGCTGCAGTCTAAAAGGAATAGTGAGCGATTTGGTTGATTTGCGGAGATTATACATCAAGTTGAAGATGGAAGACCAAACTGTGCATTTTCGCCGTATTTTACTGTCTTACTTCCGTAAAGGAAAGAACGCGCGTCATGCTTGTGAAAAGTTGCGTAAACTGTACGGTGATAATGCTCTACAAGAACGTTAGTGCCAGCGGTGGTTCGCAAAATTCCGTGCTGGTGATTTTGACCTGAACGATGCTCTTCGGTCGGGAAGGCCCACCGAGGTTGATGACGACCAAATCAAGGCATTGATCGAGTCAAACCCACGTTACAAAACACTAGAGATTGCAGACACATTACACATCCATCATTCAAGCGTTCACGACCAACTGAAGAAGCTGGGATACGTAAGCAAGCTCGATATGTGGGTTCCTCATGAACTCAAAGAAGCTCAATTGACGGCGCGTACAAACATCTGCGATATGTCATTAAACGTGAAGAAAACGATCCTTTTTTTTAAGCGACTGATAACTGGTGACGAAAAGTGGATTGTGTACAACAATGTGCTGCGCAAACGGTCTTGGTCCAGACGTGCTGCTTCGCCTCAAACGACATCCAAATCAAACATTCATCAGCGGAAGGTTCTGGTCTCAGTGTGGTGGGATTTTAAGGTAAGGAAATTCAACTGTGAATCAATTCGAATGTGTACTGTCGGCAATTGGACAGTTTGAACGAATCCATCCAGAAACGTCCATAGCTCGTTCATCGTAAACGTGTTGTGTTCCATCACGACAACGCGAAACCACACACAAGTTTGATCACCCGCCAAAAATTATTGGAGCTTGGGTGGGATGTGTTGCCAAACCCAGCATACTCGCCTGACCTTGCGCCCTCAGACTTCCACTTGTTTCGTTCTCTTCAACAGTCCTTGCGTGGTATAACGTTCAATTCAGATGAGGCTGTAAATCAACACCTTGTACAGTTTTTCGCCACGAAAGACAGGCCCTTCTATGAACGAAGCATTCTGCAGCTCACTGAAAGATGGCAAAATGTTATCGAACAAAACGGGTATTATATATCATTGATTGATCTTTGTTCATTCTATCAATAAATGACCTTTGCAAAACATGGCTAAAATACGTCATGACTTTTCCGACAACCCAATATATTATCACCACGGGAGTTAAGGGAGAGTGGGGGGGGGGGGGTAATGATTCTTGTTGTGCAACTGAAGTACAGTTGCAATCGCAAATAACTGCGTACTTGATTTACAGTAGTTCCTATGTCATGTATCGTGACATGATATTAATTACTGAAGAATGATTCGACCAGGAACACCTCCCGAACCTTTTATTAGTCGTACGAGCCAGGCCCGGATAAGGCGTGGATGGTGTATTTGTTTTAAGGTGCTGGTTTTTCTTTTCCCTAAATCAGGGATGGAAGATTCCTAACAGTCAGACGTGCTCGCGGAAGTCGTTAAACAATGAAAAAACAACACGCACGTACGCACGCGCTCACACACAAGCGCACACACAAGTGTTCTGAAAGTAATTTTGCAGTGAATTACAAATGTACTTCTCACACTTAGAAACAGTTTTACGTAATTAAACCCTTCCAGTACACGGTAATGTTGTCTGATCAATATAAAATCAATCAGCAGTCACCTTTTTGGCCATCACAAGGGTGTGTAGAACGCAGAGCCGTTGTTTTGGCCGTAAGGGCCTGGTGCGAGATTCAAAAAGGAGCCCCTTCCCCCCCCCCCCCGTCACCTTTAGAGAAAGACAATCTTAGGTTTTTATTAAAGCGTTTTTCTGGAATATTTTTGCACAAAATTTCATAGAAAAGCCGAAAAATATGAAAATAAGAAATTTTTTACGTTCTCAGCTCGACTCGCAAAACGTAATGCGTAAGAGGGGCGCCGCGTTCGTGTTGCTTGCCAGAAATGGAAACGGGTAACGAGTCAACAATTTCTTACGGGACCAACGCGTTGGGTCAAGGTGTTCCAGACCCGATTTTGACCCGGTTTTATTTCCGTTTTATTTTTGAAAAGTGAAAAATATATTCCAAAGAAAAATGCGCGTTGTGGAATTCTGTAGTCGATACTGGTGCCCACGGAGTGAATAATGATTTCCCATGCAAAAGTATTGTCGTCTCTTTCTCAAAGCAACGAAGATTTCCACCGACCGACGTCAGACACCGACACCATATCGTAAAAAGATACTTCCTTTGCGTTCTTTTAAAGTGCGATTCCCCAGGGCAAGGTACAGGCAAACGCCATTCGCCTGCTTCTCAGCTGATTCACTCTCACCGTGCGAAGTTCATTGTGTGACTAAGAGTTACTTTTCACATCGCATCTTTTACATTGAGCATTCAGAGGTTTTCGATTGATGTGCTAACATCCCGTTCCCATGACATGTCATGTCGAAATTAACTCCTTATTTGTTAATATGGATAGATTCAATATTATGGAGGTTGAGAAAAGCGTCGAGGCCAACAAATGCGTGCTTGTTTAAAACCACAAGGGGAAGAGCGAATGCTGGAAATTGTTTCGTCTCGTTAAGGAACCGGTGAATAATTCTGTGTTGTTTTGTCTTGCTTGTTGTTCAAAATGTGGAAAATGTATAATTACAAAGAAAGATGTCGACGGTGTAATAAAAGATTATGGAACCAAAAATCTAACGGACCATATGAAAGTATGTGTACATCCATCAAAGCGTGGAAAGAGTGAACAATCTAAATACATTTAAAAAAATACATTTGTGTAATCGTAAATAATGATTCCCATTTGTAATACACTCCATGGTCACGGTCATAGCCAGCCATTACTTCTGGATTACGCAAAATAGTGGCACTAAAATTTAGCAAGTAACCAAATTTTATTAATAAAAATGGATTTCAGTTATTAAATATCAAGCAGTTATTAGGATGAATATGTATATTACGTTTATATGTACATACATATAAACGTAATAGACATAAACGTATATACATAAATTGAGTTTCGAATTTATAGTTCAAAGCAGATTTGTCCAGGTCGGGTCCAGTTATGGGACGTCAGGGTTGGGTCCGAAACTTTTGACCCGTTTCGAACTCTGGCGACCGCCCCGCTCGCCCCACCCTCGCGACGGCCCTGTTCAACGCAATAGCAAATCCATTCCCACCGAAGAGGAACAAGAAAACAAGAAATAATTCCAATTTTTTTTTTTTTTTTTTTTTGTATAATGCAATGGAGTAGGATAGCAGAAATTGTCTTAGACAGAAAATGCTTGCATTTACAGCTTCTTTTCCTCCATTTTTCACTTCACCCCCCCCCCTCCCTTTTGTTTTGCTGGTTGTTGGCTTTTAATGAACTCCGTGAGCACCTAAGGCCATGGAGTGTCATCTTTCCCTAATTTAGGGCTGCTGGTTCCAGGGAAGGGATAGAACCAGAGCCATAGGACAAACATGGCGTTCATGCCTCATCCATAACTGGAACCGCTATTTATTTATTTTCTGCCATTCTGGTTCCTTTCGGTGGATCCACACAACGGCATCGAGGAGTTGTTGACGTCGTATTTTGACTCCTTTTACTCCTCTTCTTCGTCTTCATCGGTTCCATTTTTATTTTCTCCATCTTTAATCGAGAATTCTCCTTCGCTGATGCTCGGAGGCAACCTCTTCTTACCGAGATCAACAGCTAAACCCTTTCCATTCTCCACTCAAAAACTATTTCTGCAAGAAACTCCTTTTCTCCCACACAAGCATCGTAAAACCACACTTATTGACCACAAAGCGGCGAACGGGAAGATGAAAGCGCGCTTCTGTCCCGGTGGCGCAGTGGTCTAAGACATGGCTTCTGAAAATTTGTCTTAGATGGGCCAGGGTTCGAATCCCGGTGACGCATGGATGTTGTGTTTGTCTTACGGCACTGGCTCTCTCCCTTCCCTGGAACCAGTGGCCCTAAATTATGGACGGGCGACTGCTTATAGAGTTGCTCACGGTGGTCGTTAAACCCTCAATAAAAAAATAAAAAAAGCGCTTTTTCTTTCGCTCTCTGTCACACAATAATTTCTCTTTAGCACTCTTTTTCGACGCCTAGACTGATACACACACTTAACTGAAACGTCCCCACCACGACACTTCTTTGTAGACAGCTACCCACCTGGAAGTTTCTTAACAGTAGTTTAGTATCTCATACACTGGTTTCCATAAATAAAGCAACAAATGGAAAAATCGTGATTATTCAAAAAGTATGCAACCGATTCGGATGAAATTTGGTGGTAAGCTTAACCAGACAAAATTAAACAACAACAACAACAAAAAAAAAACGCAAGGACATGTGATACAAAGCATTTACATTTTGTATGAGTGATGCAAATATGAAAATACGGAAATATAGGTATCAAGATGAAATAGAAAAAGGTACTTCAATACGGAGTGTTGTTAACCCCGAACAGCGATGTTCCATGCTATTAATCATGGTGTCGTGCAGTTCCGTGGGTAGCTGCGTTCATTGCTCGAGCAAAGCAGTGCAGGGCCCCTGCAAGCTTAGGGGAGGGAGCTGGAGGCCAGCAACACGCCTCCCGAGAGTATCCCAGACATGCTCAATGGGATTAAGATCGGAAAAGCGTGTTGGCCACTCCATACGGGCTATAGTATTCTGTTCTGGGTACTGGTGCACGAGGCGAGCTGTGCGAGGACCGGCGTTATTCACCTGCAGTACGAATGTATCGCTAATTGCGGCCGCATACGGACGAACAATAGGGTTCACCATGTCGTCTCTATGCCTCTGAGCATTGAGGTTTCCATGTGGCAACACATAGAGGTCGGCACGGCCGCCTAACGATATGCCTGCCAACACCAGAACACTACCACCACCATAGGTGTCCCTTTCCTGGATGTTAAAGGGAAGATAGCGAGTACCGGCCTCTCTCCAGATGTAAACTCGGCGAGAATTACTCTGTAAACAGTATCGCAATTCATCAGTGAACAGAACGGACCTCCACTGATTTTGATCCCAGTTCACATGATTCGTGCCCAATTGAAACGTTCCCTTCGGTGGCAGGGGAGTGAAGGGCATGTATAATACCTGTCGCCGAGTATACAGTCCTCCTGCATGTAACCTTCTGCGTACGTTGAAGCTGATACCGTCTGTCCGGTGGCTGCCGCAAGCACAGATCTGAGATGAGTCGGTGTAGCCGTCCTGTTCTTCCGTGCCGAAAACCTCAAATACCGGTCATCCGCGGAGGGAGTCGCCCTTGGCCTACTTTTGCTGTACATTCGGGACGCTGCACCCGTGGCTTGGAACTGCTGCCACATCCCGCTGAACACAGAACGATCGACGTTGAGCCATCTGGCGACTTCCGCCTGCCGTTGCCCTGCTTCAAGTCGGCTTATCGGTCTGTAGCGTAACTCTGCTGGTAAAAGACGTCTCGAAGCTATGTTCTCATTTGCCTTTTGTATATCGACACTGTGTGCCTTCGCCCGTAACATATCCAAATTTCGTGCAATTTGAACTATATTTCGCCTAATTATCGCGATTTTTCGGTTTGTTGCTTAATTTATGGAAACCAGTGTAGTTACTTTTTACCGAGTGACGAATAGCGTTTTAGCATTCTGTGCAAATACGCTTCCACCTCCGCCCCCTCCCTCCCTCTTATTTTTTTCTTGTTTTTTTAATGCTCATCGTAATTTTGTTTCTCCGGGAAATACAAAAAAAAAAAAAAAAAAAACGTTTTTCTATTCCCTAACCCTTAATATGTACCATCAAGCCCTGTGCATATCTAGTTGAGAATCACTGGTGCAGCGCTGTTCCTACTGATACACCTCGAGAAATTCAGCTGCTGTGGTGGCGCAGTGGTCTAAGCGCTGTCTTCTGACCATTCGTCCGAGATGGGTCCGGCTTTGAATCCCTGGTGAGGCATGGCTGGTGTGTTTGTCGTACGGCACCGGGCTTCTTCCTTACTTGGAGCCAGTGGCCCCAAATTTGGGACTGGAGACTGTTTATAGCCTATTGATTTGCTCCCGGTGGTCATTAAGACTCTCACCCCTCACCCCCCTCCTAAAAGAAGAAATTTATTTTGAATTATCTAATTTCGTGCTGTATCATTTCAATTTTGCATTTTTCTAAAAAGTGCAATACACGAGTAAATAAGATAAAATATTTATACTTATAATTAAATGCAAAAGTAAATGTCATAAACCACAAAAAATAAAAGTTCAGAGAATTTACAACAACGTTCAATTTTCAAAGGGGGGGGGGTGGTCTTGGTTAGCAGAAGGGAGGGACTTCCCTTTAGCCTCCTCCGAAGAACGGCCCTGCGGATAGGAGGTAGTGGTATCAAATTAGGGACGGGAGACTTCTTATACCCCTTAGTATTGCTCATGGTGATCGTTAAACTCCTGAGGGGGGGAGGAAATGCCCAGTGTACGGTTTTAAATTTTCAGTAGAAGACACCAGAACCACTGAATAAATGTAGCATTCATCTAAATTGAAAACAGTTTGCATAGCCCATTTTCTTAAACTTTGTACCGTAAGTAGTGACACTTTTCCGAGTCTACACAGGCACACCAATTAAAAGCAGCAGCTCTTTCCTTCAGAATAAGTTCATTTCTTGTGCTGCAATACTTTCACTTTGTTCTTTTCGTCTTTTACGCTCCTCTCTGTTTCTTCGGATTGCTTCCAGTTCCTTAACGATGAGCTGATATAAGAGTGATGAAACCTTTCGACAAAAGAAATCGAAAGTGAAGAATAAAATGAAAACGAAGAAAGAGAGTGAGAGAGAGAGAGAGAGAGAGAGAGAGAGAGAGAGAGAGAGAGGAGGGGGTAGTAAAAATAAAGAATGGAAGTTGAAGAATACCAGGAGTTGGGAGAGAGCGTGGTGAAAGAAGACATTGGCATTTTCCGATCAATGATCCGGCACGAGGGCCGGAGGCTGAGACAGTGGCGGTGTATTTGGTGTGGTGTTTGGGGCGGAAGCGGCTCTCAGTTGCCTAACAAAAGGTCGCAATCTGTGACTGGTAGCCCGGCCAACACAGCCGCTGATTGCGTCAATAAGGCGGAAAACACGTTCGCGCGTGACCGCCGGGCGGTGTCATTAGGTGAAGCAGCGGTGGCAACGGTAAGGGTCGCCGCCGCCACCACCGGAGGTCAGAATTAACAAGCGACGTAAGGACGGTTGGCGCGCTCGTTATGATTAGAGCCCGAGCTGCTGCTGCTTGCCTGCCTTTTGCTCTCTGACACCTCTGAGATTCGACTTCTCGTTAAAAGTATCTCGGCTGTCATGCAACCTCTGCTGATGCCTGACGCCCATTTGCTCCTGTCATTCAAAAAAACCCGAGGATGATCCCAAGCACTGTATTATGCAACTATTCCCTGCCATTTCCCTCTAACACTCCACAAACATCCAAAGAAAAAACAATGAAAATTGCCGAATTTGCAGTCCATCATTTTTTATTTCTTTTTTGATTTCACACAAAAATTTCTTGCTGACATGCTTATAGTTAAAACATTCAGTAAGAAAAAAAGGAGAGAGGGGGCATTGTTTGATTAACAAGGAAAACTTTTCAGTCGTCAACAGCAGGAGTGGATTGGGACAAGGAAACCAGAATGGGAAATTTAAGCTTGTATTCAGAGGCGGAACAAAGTATTTCTGCGCCCGGGGCAAACCACAAAATATTGCGCCCCTCTTTCTATCTTACATACACGCCTACAAACAAATATCCACATAAACATACACTGCTCAACGAAACAAATTTAACAACACGTCTGTATGGGAAGCATAATCAAACTAACTGTTTTTACGGCTTTTTCAAACTTCTTCAGAGTTCGGTGCCACATCAAACTTATCGAATGTAGCTAGCAGTCGTGAATTACAGTCGCAATAATAATGGAATAGCCTCCAGATAATCTTCAACCGTATGAACGACATCCTTCATCCTTATCTTTCAAACATGGGTGCCACTAAGGCGCTGAAGCCTTAGTGACTGATAAGGCCAACTCCTCACATTGAATGATAAGGCCCAACTCCACACACTCAGTGTGAGAAGTTGGGCCTTATCAGTCAATGTGACAAGGAGTATATATAGCAGAAGAACTAAGTAAAAGCACCATAAAAAACCAACTTTGAAATTCTTAAGCGCCAAAGGCTGCACATAAGAAAGATCAGAAACATATGCGGATATAATGCTAAAACCAAAGCAAAAAAATTAAGAGAACACAATTTTAAAAAAGAGAAAAAATAGAGGGAAAAAGAAAAAAACCAAACTTCCGCACCAAACAAGCACCGGAGCAAACCATAACCAATTTTTTTTACCAAAACAAGAAGAACACAGGGATTGCAGATCGTATGACAGAGTCTCTTTATGGCTTCGTCAGGGGCAGGCATGAAGAAAATCTCCCATATATCTACAAAGACCAGAAAAGTGTGGGTTTCTGCTAATTTAGTTTGCTACAAAGGACACATTAAAGTTAAGGGGAAATTGAACAAATTTAACGGGGAATAATAACCCATTACTAGCAAACCAAATAACATTGCACGGCCACACGTAACGATAACCGGTCCAAGAGAATTAATGCAAACAACAATTCAAAAGAAGATGAACTCCACTACAACACAGAACAAGAGAAGAAAATCTTTGACTTATGAAAAATGAATAGCATAGCCAAAAGAAAAGGTTGACATATTCAGAACGATTGTACTAACATAAAAATTTTGAAAAATTAAATTAAAAAAAACACACACACACAAGCTAAAAGGAGCATGAGAATTAAAACACTGTGGTAATAGGGGATATGGCATACCTAGAACTGAGGTGCTAACCTCAAAGAAGTAAGAGAAAAGTCTAAAACACACAATAAGTACTAAAGAAGTTAAGCATAGACATTACCTAGCAATAACGAATATGCATATCATTTTAAAATCGATGGAAAAACCTTAAAAATAAAAATAAAACGTAGAGAATTGCTAGTAAAAGATAAAACATTTTCAAATTACTGTTCAATCAGTCAAATGCCAGCAAGAAGGCCCTAAGTCTATTGTAACAAAACATGTTTACAGGCAACAAAGGAACTCAAAACGCGGACCTAATAACCGGTGGAAATAACTAAAATTGCTACCAAAACGAACAACAAAGTTCAAAAGATGTAGATGAAGAACCCAAATAAAGAAAAATTAAAAAATAAGATGCAAAATAAAAAATTACAAACATACCAATCCAAGGCAGCACTTTGGGCTACCTACATCTTCTTTGAACAGACATTTTAGGGAGAGAGAGTTCCCGGCGCAGCGCCACCTGGCGGCCAACCGTATAACCTTCCAGGGAAGTTAAAAGTGAGTGTGGTTCCTAAAATTAGATTAATCTAGCTACTTCTGAAGCTTCTACTGAAAAAACTGTTTCGAAGTTGCATGTGCAACCCAGAATACTAGAAAGCACTTCCTGGGCATAGAGAAGTTTATATCTGTTCCCAGAAGTTTTAAAAGAAATAACCCAAATAGCAGTATCCTTTCCAAACCTTTAATTATTCAATATTATAATTTTCACTTGCCTTTAATTTTATATATAGCTTTCTGTATAAGGGTTTTATGTAGTTTTTTGTATATTTTTTTAATTACAAACTTTTTTGAATCAAAGGAGAAAAAAATACAGTATAATAGGTTCCTAAAAGTGTAGATGACCACATAATCATCTAAGCCTCTAAAAATAGCTTTAATTTAGACGATTCATTCGGTCACCAAGTTTTAGAGTAAGTCTTTCATCCTAACTATATTTGAGAACTATTTTCCTTAACGCAACTTTTAAGAAGTTTTTAGGCACTTGGTTATCGATTAACTGATTGATTAAAACTTCAACATGCTTCTCTAATTCAGAATTTAAGCAACATATTCTCAGTGGCACACACAGAATTTCATCAAGAGTGGGGTCCAACAAGAACTTTACTGGACAAGAAGAATATGCTATATTTTTTTATATAGATACATGTAATTTTTATTCTGCTTACGTTTAAGTTAAATATATATATATATGAATGTACACTATATTATCAAAAGTATTCGGACACCACAATGTTTTGGGACAAATGGCTTTATTACCACAATTAGTAGTTAGTCGGTCCATCATTGCTTGTATGACATCGGCAACACGTCGAAGCATATTATCAACGAATTTCCAGTAGGTTTCGACAGGACTAGCTCCCCATTCTTCCTGTAAATCTGCTGCCAGAGTGGAGAGCGAAGACAGTCGTTGTGGTTGATTTCATATCCGTCACTCCAGTTCTTCCCGGAGATGCTCTATGTGATTAAGATCAAGACTCTAAGCAGCCCAGTCTAACAATATCACCTCATTTTCAAGAAACCAGTCCTGGACACGCCGTGCAGTGTGGTAGGGAGCCGGATCGTGTCGGAAGAGACAACGGTCATTTCCATAATATTGCCACATTGTTGGTAGCGCAGAATTATCCTGAACGTCGAGGTACACTTCAGAGTGTAAGGTTTGTGGTATAATAAACCAACAGGCCGCGTCCCATCCAAGAAAAACAACTCCATACCTTGATGGAACCTCAGCCGAACTTAACAGTTGGAAGAACACAGTCCGATGAAAATGGTATGCCGGACTGTCGCCAAATCTAAACGTGTCGACCAGATTGGAAGAATTAAAATCTAGATTCATCACTCCAAAGAACAGCTTTCCAGTCGCCAACAGTCCAGAGATGATGGGAGACACACCCCACCAAATGGCACTTCGCATTCATAGTAGTGATGTGCGGCTTGTGTGCCGCTACTACAGAACAATAACCCACACTGTGCAACTTTCTGCGGATAGTTAATTGTAACTCAAAAATAAAGTTAATAAAGGAAGAAATATTCTTCATAATACATGGGAAATCGATAGAATATTCAAAGCAAACAGATAATAAATTCTGAATTTGCTTGTAACTGAAACTGGCCATCCATGTAATATCTCTTAGGAAACTTTAAAATTTCAACACCCTGGAGTGGGAATGGAACCTCCATCTCCTGATTCCCGTTCGAGTATGCTAACTGTTACACCACCCAGGAGAGTGATGCTCCAAGCAACTGAGACTAAGCTCTTCCTAGCGAAAATCTGAAGGGTGTTCAGATTCCTAAACTAAGGTTGCTTAGTCTCAGTTGATTGGAGTTTCACTGTCCTGGGTGGTGTAATGGTTAGCATAGTCGAACATACATCGGGAGATGCGGATTCGATTCCCACTCCAGGGCGATGAATTTTTCAAGTTTTCTAAGAGATGTTACATAGATGACCAGTATGAGTTACAATACAAGCAAATTCAGAATTTTTTAAAGACTTAGTGAGCCACATACAGTATCCCATGCAGCTACCCAGGGAACAGATTAATTTATTCTGTGAGGTGTGGACCCCTTGTATGCACAAAAGGAAGTGCCTGAAACAGTGGAGAGAGGTGTATATAACAGTATGCAGATATGCCTAACCTCCATGACCTTTCCAAATATGCCGAAGAGATGAAGAGCTATTTGGCCGTATGTGCTCTGTCGCAGGAATACCCTCTGGGTGTTTAGCCTTCAACAGAATTTTTCAAAGCTCTATCCTGAAAGTGTTTTCCTGTTGTTATTTTCACTCTCGTATACTCATTAATTATGTGCTGGTTTGTTTTTCATTCTGCATTTTTGCAAAGTGCTATGTTCATAAATGAGTGGTAGGCAATGCACGTAACTAACAAACAAATTAAGAAAAAGGTAGTGTAGAGCACGATAAGTTACGAATAAAAAGTTGTAGGCAAATATATGCCTAAAACGTTTTATACGTAACTTAGCGTGTGTTTCAACCACTACCAAACTCTCTCGTTTTCGACCAACCCGTTACTTGTGGGTAAGTTCATGATTATGATTCATCAATCCATCTCTTCTGTCAAATTCTGTGAAGACAAAAAACATGCTAAGAAATTATGTTTCTTACGCTCTGTCAGATTTTGTCAACCGCTCTCACCAGGAGTCAACCATGGACTCTCCCACCTCGGATGCCGCTAAATTCGTCAACTTGTCTACGTTTGTTCTGCCTTCCTTCTTCAACGACTGTCTTAACCAAGTCCCAAAATTTGCTCCTCCAACTGAGAATCTCATGGAAACCACTCCCTTGCTTGAATCTGCTATTCATAACACCACCTCTGATGCTCAGCATAAAATACGTACTCAGGCTGCTTCCATCTTTTTAAGCAAGCACACTCAAGTTCTGTCACTAATAGTAAGTTTGCCTCAAAGCTCTTGAAAATTAAACAGTTCCTAAAAGCTAATAATTTAGCTGTATGTATGGCTGATAAAGTCGGCCTTCCAGTCATTATCGAAAAGGATACCCTCAATCAAAAAGTCAATGATTTCCTCCTTTCCACCAATTGCAAACTTCTTTCTAAAAATCCTGTGGAAGCTTTGAAATCATTTGTGGATCGCCTAAACAATAACTTATGTTACAGTCGTTAAAGGTTTTCTTAGGAGATTTTTCCACTCCTTCTTTCTACAATTCTCCTAGATTATTTGCCCAAATTAAATTACACAAAGCTAATGCTCTAATTAGACCTCTTGTGGAAAATACTCACTCTCCTGCTTGTTACGTGGAAAAATGTCTTGCCAAAAAATTCAAGATTGTCACTAATAACCACCCTTTCAATATTTCATCCACTGCTGAATTCATCTCTAGACTTCCAAACTCCATTGATGGTCATGCAAGTATGTTTACCCTGGACGTTGAATCACTTTTTCCTTCTGTGCCTCAATTTGAAGCACACATGCTACTCATTCATAAATTCAAAGAACAATTCCCCATGGACGGCACTTTAACCAAGGATTTGTATTAATGTATGTATTCTCTTCGTCAACAGTTTTTTCGTTTATAATAATCAATGCTATCAACAAAACCAAGGTGTACCGATGGGGTCACCTCTTTCTCCACTTTTGGCTGAAGTATACCTGCAAAATATTGAGCAATCAATAGTGATGCAACATGACCAACAACCTACCTTATGGCTCCGTTATGTCGACGATATTTTTGTCATCTGGCCTCATCCTAAAAAAGGTCTATTGTGACTCAGAAATTTAATCACTGAAAAATTTCCGTCCATTAGATTCACTATTAATGAAGAAATTGATGGCAAGATAAATTTCTTGGATGTCAGCATCTCAAAATGTAATAATCTTCTATCCACTTCTGTCTACCGAAAACCAGTTTCTACCAATAGCATTATTCCTTTCAATTCTCATACCTTCAGCCCTCAACAGTCTCTCATTCATCGAGCTCATTTGGTTTGTAACACGGAAGTTAATCTAAAACATGAATTAGCAAATATCCGCTTGATCACTACTCAACATGGCTTTCCCACTCTCCTGGTTTCTAAATTAATTCAAAATGCTAAGAAAAACCAGTTGTTGCTCTTCAGCCTGTTTCACCAAAAAAAGAACTGTTTGCTTGCTCAATCCCTTACCACGAACTTTCTGCCTACAAACTCATCAGCATCTTCAAAAGAGAAGGATATAGACTTACCATTCGTTCTTCACCTTCAATTTCTGTTATCCTCCGTAATGACAGAGACCCAAGACCTCCGCTTTCTTTGCCTGGAATGTATAAAATTCCGATCAAGACTAACGTTGGATTAATCGCGTACATAGGAAGTTCATTCCGGAAAATTCTCTCAAGACTTCAGGAACACAAATCTGATGTGAAGTTTGGAAAACCTTCGTCTTCCTTGTCTCTTCTTACCATGGCTGACACTTCTGCTATTCCACTTTGGTCCGATACTAAAAAGTTGGCTCCTTTCCAAAATCGGTATGCTTTGAGGTTTAGAGAAAGTTTAGAAATTTTATTTTCCAAAAATTGCGACTCTGAGCTCCCCATTTTCGTTCCTTACATCTGGAAATCCCTCATTGCATCACGTCAGCCGGAGTTACCATTACAAAACTTACCTTTCCAATCTGACAACGTAAACCAATCGTAGTCACACCGATGAAGGCCATAGTAATGGCTGAAATATATTTGCCTTAAACTTTTTATACCTAACTTAGCGTGTTCTACACTACCTTCTTCTTTAAGTGCTGTGTTTTCAGCATTAACACAATTTTTACTTTTTACTTGGGTATTTGCCTAATTTTTACATTTTTAGTAAAATTATGCCAAAAACCTGAAATGCAAATTTCAAATGATCATAAAATGCACTTTCCTATAACAGAGATATGAGAAAGTAAAAAAGTGAGTACACAGCTTGAGTGGAAGTGGGGAACTTTTGAACACGAAGGGGTGTCAAGTCTCATTACCCCAGATAAGAAAAACTTGCTCCGGCCCCACAATGAACTAACTATGGACCACTAGGACAGATGCTTATATGTAAATTTACAACTTTCATTTTCTTTCTAGTTTTCTACTTAACAGAAAAGGAAAAAGAATGAATGTCAAGTGGATTATCCTATTAAATAATTAAATGCCGATAGTTTAATGTAAAATGTATTAAAACAGAAAGTACACTATCTACCAACAAGTAATTGGACACCTGTGATAGCAAATTATGCTATGGGGGTGAAAAAGGAAAACGAAGTTTATTCACCTTCAATACTTGGTGGAGCCTCCACGAGCGGCTATTACAGCTGCGACCTTCCGGAGCATACTCTCAACCAGGCGTTGTACGACGGCTAGCGGTATTTTCTTCCACTCGGCTTGGAGAAGACAGGTCAGTTCCTTCACCGATTTCGGACGGTGAGGGCACCCCTTAAGTCGACGCTCCAACTCGTCCCAGAGGCGCTCGATAGGGTTAAGGTAGGGCTCTTCGCAAGCCAGTCCATTTGATTAACCCCATTGTCACCATACCAAGCCATGGTGGACCTCGCAACATGACAGGTGGCATTGTTATCCTGAAAGTAACATGGGCCCACCCCGTAAAACTGCCACAACGTAGGAAGCGCATGGTCATCCAAAATGGTGCAGTAGGTCTCGGCGTTGAGTCTACCAGGAATTGCGAACAAGGATCCCGCGCCATACCAGGAGAAACACCCCCATAGCATAATTCCACCGCCGCCGAACTTCACAGTTGGCACAATACATTCCGACAGGAGGCGTTCTCCAGGCAGACGCCAAACCCAGACCCTGCCATCCGAACGGTAGAAGGTGAACCTTGATTCGTCGCTCCAGAGAACCTGTTTCCACTGTTCAACAGTCCACTGTCGACGTTCTTTGCACCACGTTAGCCGAGCAGCGCTATTGGACTTGGTGATCAAAGGCTTGTGGGCGGCAGCACGTCCACGATAACCGAGCAGATGGGCTTCCTTACGGATGATATTCATTGAAACTCCTCGCGGATGTGGCCCATGGATTTGGTGCGGTTCTTCCGAATTTCTCTGGCCAGCACCCGTCGGTCTCTAACTCCCAGTTTTGTGGGTCTGCCGGGTCGGGGCACATTCCGACAGTCACCTCTCTTCTCTCACTAGCCAATCACGTAGGCCACTGTCGATTTTGGGTACTTCAACTCGCTGGATATGTCACGTATGGATCGGCCATTTCTGTGATACCCGACGATTACACCTTTCTCGAAATCAGAGAGCTCTGAACTGCGTGGCATCTTTCATGCGACTGGTTGCGTTGTTGTTTCCCACACGATATTTAACGGCGGAGGCCGTGACGTGTATCAGGACCGCAGATATTGTCGATTGCAGGGGTGTCCAATTATTTGTTGGTAGATAGTGCATGTATGCAAGATAATTATTACAGGGTTTAGTGACTACCATGAGCAACTCATGACTATAAAGTTTTTTTTTTTTTTTTTGATTGGAGG
Organism: Macrothele yani; assembly: GCA_039090855.1. Lineage (NCBI taxonomy): Eukaryota > Metazoa > Arthropoda > Arachnida > Araneae > Macrothelidae > Macrothele > Macrothele yani. Next base: position 41,944,123 of record CM077028.1, read on the forward strand.
TTTAACGACCACCGTGAGCACCTCAATGGGCTATAAGCAGTCGCCCGTCCCTAATTTAGGGTCACTGGTTCCAGGGAAGGGAGAGAGCCAGTGCCGTAAGACAAACACAACATCCATGCCTGACCGGGATTCGAACCCGGACCCCTTACGGACGAATGATCATAGGCCAGCGCCTTAGACCACTGCGCCACCGGGCGGCATATAAACAGTTCCCCATCCCTAATTTAGGGGCACTTGGTTTTGGGAAAAGACAGAACCAAGACCATGAGAAGAACAGACCATCCAAAGTTTCATCCATTACTTGAACCCCAACTTATCTCATTGAATTGTCAGAAGCCAGTGCCTCAGACCACTCAGCCCCCAGGATGGCAGAAGAATTGACTTCCAGGGGACAGATGCTGATAAATTTATTATCTTCACTTTCAGATTTTCTGCTTAACAGAATAGACTAAAAATTCTCAGGAACAATTTGAATATCAATTAATTTGCAGCTATTGCTCCAGGGCCAGGTGTTAAAAAGAAAAGCTTGCATCCATCTTCCACTGCACTGAACCCAGACCTTTGGGACTTATGGCTTTGAACCTCTGACCTCCAGAGGAATTTAATCTGTCACTTGAAGAGAGAGAACAATTGAAGATACATACCTTTTTGTATCCCGTTATAAAACTTTGTACACACATACAAGATAAAACAAAGAAATTTGTACTTTTGCTGTTTTGTAGTAGCTTGGAATAGATGATACACAGAAAGTAAAAATGAAAATTATTGTCAGCACTTCTTAATATTGTTAGAGACAGGAAAGTTGGATAAGGAATTGGCAGAATCAGCAGAGGAATGTTTGTTATAATACACACTTTTTCCAAGGAAGAAAAAAGTAGGTTTACTTACTTACTCCACTCAATTTTTGAACTGAATCAGTCCATTACCTCACATACAAGCCTTCTCCATTTGGATTTGTCCAAGCTGACACCAAGATCGAGTTCAACTTCATCCAGATCATTCAGACATGGATATGCCAAAGCAATCTTCTTTTTTCAGCAAAGCTATTTTACCTGGGCTCGGTAAATATTTCTCTCAATTCCCTATTTCTCTCACTTACCCATTTTTTTCTTCCCCATTTTCTGTAACAAGCTTAAAAATCTGTCTCAAAAACCATTAGCTTATTCTCCATTTTTTACGCTTTCCAACCGTAGGTTGAAGAAGCGCATATGCTCCAGCTTTGTCCGTCCGTCTGTCGGCACGATAACTCACGTAAAAATGGTTCGATTTGGATGAAATTTTAGTATGTGGTAGGGGACCACATGGGGACGAACCCAATTGAAAATGGACGAAGTGGGGTCAAAGGCCACGGCATAGGAGCGGGATCCATTCCATTGCCCTTATGCGTCATAACTTGCGTAAATATGGTTCGATGTCGATGAAATTTTAGTATATTGCAGGGGACCACCTGGGAATCAATCTTATTGAAAATGGGTGAAGTGGGGCCAAAGGTCAGGACATAGGAGTGGAATGCATTCCATTGCCTTTATGCGTCATAACGTGCGTAAAAACGGTTCGATGTCGAAGAAATTTCAGTATGTGGTAGGGGACCACATGGGGACAAACCCTATTGAAAATGGACGAAGTGGGGCCAAAGGTCACGGCATAGGGCGGGATCCATTCCATTGCCCTTATACGTCATATCTTGCGTAAATATGGTTCGATTTTGATGAAATTTTAGTATGTGGGAAGGAGACCACCTGGGAAACGAACCCTATCGAAAATGGACGAAATGGGGTCAAAGGTCACGACGTAGGAGCGGGATCCATTCCACTGCTTTTATGTGTCATAACCAACGTAAAAAAGGTTCGATTTCGATTAAATTTTAGTATTTGGTAGGGTACAAACTCTATTGAAAATGGGCGAAATGGGGTCAAAGGTCAGGAAACAGGAGCAGGATCAATTCCATCGTCCTTATGCGTCATAACTTACGTAAAAATGTTTTGATTGAGGCAAATCTTTATCATGTTGTTCAGGAAGTATACTTAATCGGTTCTGTTTAAATATCATCGGAATGGGGTCAAAGGTCAGGGCATAGGAGCGAGATTTATTCTATAGCCATGTTCCTCATAACTTGAGTAATGATTTCTGGTATGTTGGAAAGCGTATTATAATCAATGCATTTCATGATTTTACTAACTTGTTGTCAATGTCTGTACCTCAGTATCACATAGGACCACTAACTGTATTATTGCTTTATTGGTTTGGAAAGAAGGTAATGTCTGCAAATGCAAGACAACAGAAAAAAAGCTAATTGCCATATACATATACAAGTACAATTCAGTCCAAAATGTAGTCGGGCGCCATCAAATGCCACATTCTCTGGGCAGCTGTTGGATACTGTTGCTGTAGAATTGTGGTAGCTTGGATGCAAAGAAGTCAGTAAATGAGTGTTCGACATTGTTCCGGTTGGTGAACCGCTGTCATCCATGAAATGCTGCCACAAAAAGAAAAGGAGGTAGTCGCTTGGGGAAATGTCCAGGGAAATAATAAGCTGGGCGTGGCAACAGTTTCTGGCCCAGGTCCCTGACCTTGTGAAAGGTCACCCATGTTGTATGCGGTCTCACTCCATCCTGCTGTAGGATGTCCTTGCAGTTCAGTAGTGTCGGTCATTTTGACGTGAGCGATGCATGCAGATGGTCAAGCTGATGGGAGTACACATCAGCGGTAATAGTGTTGTCGTTGGCAGCAGCTAAAAAAAAACATCTCGCATATTCCTCCTGCCAACTTTTAAGAATTGAAATCCATAAAAAATTTTGCGTGAACATTTCATTGGTATGTTCAATGCCTGATGTATCGGATGTACTAATTAAACGTATCGAACAATCGATTAAAAAACTGACTATTAAGCAAATGATATATCGATTTTAGTCGATTTCATATGTCATAAGATATTTGGTGCTATTTAATGCTTAGAGCAATTAAAAATGAAATCAATAAATACTTATCTCCTTAGCACGCTATCATTAGTCTACATACACAGATAAAAATTTCCTTTTAACTGCAATTATTGTGTACATATCATCATCATTGTCAACCACTATCAATCTACTGTTGGACGAAAGTCTCCCCAAGTTTCTTCCACAACGGTCTGTCTTGTGCCAGTCTCCTCCAAGTTACTCCCGCAAGCCTTCGAATTTCATCCACCCATCTCACATGTGGTCTTCTTCTGGGACTTTTCTTGTCCCTTGGAATCCAGTCTAAAATTTCAGCTATCAATGGTCTGTCCTTTAGGCAAAGTGTCCAGCCCATTGCCATTTCAGGGATTTTACTCTGATCATGATGTCTTCCACTCTTGTCATTTTACTGATCCACAAATTCCTCTTCTTAATTCTCCTGGTTACACCAAGCATGCATCTCTCCATGCTTCTTAGAGTTGTCTGCAGTCTTTGTACACTGGTGTGCAAAAATTAAGGACGAAGAGGAGAAATTAGCATAACAGCAGAACGAGCAGGCAGAATGGACCAAAAGACCACTCAGGAGATGGACTAGGGTCTGGTACAGTAGGGCATGCACATATAAGCAGCACGACGTGGAGGGGGTCGGAAGGGTATAAAGCACATGGGCGATGTACGCTCAGCAATTCGGTAAACGACGTCGAGTTGCTGCCACTGTGTGATATGTCCAACAGGCAATCCAGTAGATGACATCTGGATGACTTTACCAGAGGTCGCGGCATTGGGAAGTTGGAAGGAGGTCGAAGTGTGACTAGTGTGGCCGAGGAGTTTGGGATCGCTCACAGCATCGTTTTACGAGCTTGGAGAGCATTTCAAACGACAGGAACAGCTGTCCGAGAGTTCAGCAGTGGTCATCCAAGAGCAACCACGGCGGCAGATGACCGGTATATTGTCCTACAGGCGAGAAGAGACAGATGGCAGACAGCGAGAGAAATCGCAAGGCACATGCAACAGACAACTGGACGTCCGTTATCGCGTTTTACCGTGGCCAGGAGGCTGCACAAAGGTGTTCTATTTCCACGACGACCAGTACGGTGTGTGCCATTAATGCCTGCTCATTGGACACGGCGGTTTCTGTGGTGCCAGGAACACAAGAACTGGACACATCAGCAATGGGGTCGAGTTCTCTTTACGGATGACAGCCGATTTAGTCTGACGAGCGATTCTGGACGTATACACATATGGAGAGAGCAGGGAACACGCAATTACACCTCCAACATCATCGAACGGGACCGGTTTGGAGGTGGCGGAGTTCTCGTTTGGGGTGGAATCATGCTTAGTAGCCGTATTGACCTCCACATCTTCCAAGAAGGTTCAGTCACTGGTGTCCGCTATTGTACCAAGGTTCTCCTGCCTCACGTGCGTCTGTTTAGAGGTGCTGTGGGTCCTGAGTTCCTCTTCATGGACGACAACGCTACACCTCATCATTTGGTGGCTGTCGCAGAGCTGTTGGAGAGTGAAGATATTGAACGCATGGATTGGCCCGCAAGGTCCCCGGACTTAAATCCAATCGAACACGTATGGGACCTTCTCGGGAGACGCTTGGTAACACTTCACCAGCCGTCAGCAACGATTCCGCAGATGCAATTGGCGCTACAAGAGGAATGGGCTGCGATGCCTCAACAGCTCCTTGACAACCTAGTCCTCAGTGTGGACAGCCGTTGTAAATCCTGCAACGCAGTCAGGGGTGATCATATCCCCTACTAAAGACTGGATTTTTTTGGCAGCCGCTTGTCACATGGACGTTTCTGTCTTCTGTCCAGTTGTGCTCGAAGCTACCTTTCCAATAAAGTGCCTTTGTATCCTTTGGATTCCTTGTTTGGACGGGTTTGCTCACTTGTTCTATATTCTTACATCTTGGGGATCTTATGGTATGATTTGAGTCGATGTGGAGCACTTCTGCACGACGTTACATTAGAAAAACCGTCTTGGCCTTAATTTTTGCATGCCAGTGTATGTCTCTTTTAGTTAAGGTCCACGTCTCTGCACTATATGTAAGCACTGGAAGGATGCATTGATCAAACACTTTTCTTTTAAGACATAATGGCATATTGCTCTTGAAAATTATACTGTTTCTTCCAAAAGCTCTCCAGGCAAGTTTTATATGCCAATTAATTTCTTCATCAATGTGACCCTCACTTGATATCTGCTGTCCAAGATAAATGTAGGTATTGGTTATCTCCAGCTTTTTCCTATCAATCGACAAATCTTCATTTTTTGTAAAAGCATTGTACAACACTGTTGTCTTCTGAAAGTTCATTTTTAATCCCACTTCTTTACTCTTGTCAGCAAGTTCCTAGATCATACTCTGCAGCTCTGATGGGGTAGTTGCAAAAATGACTACACCATCAGCAAAATGAAGGTGAGTTAGATAATCTCCATTTATCTTTACCCCTTTGTTTTCCCAGTTCAGAGATTGAAAGACATTTTACAATGTGGCATTAAAGAGTTTGGGAGCTATAGTGTCACCTTGTCACACTCACTTTCCAATTTTTATGGGTGCTGTATTCTCAAATAGCCGAATCTTTGCACTTGCATTTTCATAGATGTTATTAATATTAATGTATGCATCTTCAATACTGCAGGACTTCAAAGCCATTATAACTGCTGATGGTTTCACTGAATCAAAGGCCTTTTCATAATTGATAATATATATATCTTTCACCTAACTGAAGCCTGGACTTAAAATTTTTATGCCAGCATGTTAGAATAGCTTTAGAAAATGCGATTTTTTTAAGTCTTATGTGATGTTGATTTTTTCCTAATTTAGTGTTTGTCGCTAATATTAATCTGACAGCGTTTTTACTGAGTCTTTATTGCTAGGCTTCAAGCAGAGAGGGTTTCGGATCAGAAAGTGGATGAAAATATGATAAGGTAAATCAGAATATACAGATACGATGGTCCTTTGGAACTCTTTTTCCTACCCTGAAAAGTACTAATCTGAAAGGCCAAACAAAATAAAAAAAACAAGTTAGATGATCTGTAAAATAACCGTAAAACAGGTAGAATTTCAGTGAATTTCCGGGTAAACAGTAAAAGTTGGCAGGTATGCATATTCCACCAAACAGACAGCAGGACCTTACGTGGGTGTAAGACGGCTTTGGGGGTCAGCATGGACTTCTGTTTTAGGTCCATCCACTGTTTCCAGATGCTGACATTGTCATACAGGACCTATTTCTCGTCACCTGTAAAATGCGGTCCAAGAACAGTTAACTTGGTCATGTGCAAGTAGGGAAACATATGCACTCGTGCGATTGACTTTCTGCTCAACTGTGAGTTGATGGGGTACCCAAAGTTCTCTGTTGTGCAGCTTCGCAAGTTAACGCAGGTGTGTGATAATGCTCGTGTGGGTAGTCCCCAGCTGTTCAGCCAGCTCCCACACAGTCACACGTGGGTCAGTCTCCACTAAGGTCTTCATCATGTCCATATCTACTGTTGTGGGTTTTCCGGCTTTGGGATGGTCTGACAGGTCAAAATTTCCCTCTCAAAATCATTTGAACCAATGACAGCACTGACAATGTCATATGGCATTGGGGTACACACTGGGAATGTTCTTTAACAATTAAGAATTTATTTCCTGCCACCAGAAATCATAATTTGGATTATTTATGCTTGCTGTAATGAAGGACCCCCCATTATTCCACTCCATCCTTGGAGACACCTTATTGACAAAGAGACTACTTTTTGTGAACTGACAAAGAAATCTTAACAAAAACTATAACATGATGCTATATTAAATATCTCATCTTCATCAAAAACTGCAATTGCTGTTTATAGCTAACTTCCACAACCATTTAATATTTAAATCAAACACGCGCCTCAGAGTTCCTAATCATAACCATCACGTAAATATATTACTTGCCGTTGTAACCTCAAGGAGTATTTTTAAATAGTGTGTATTTGAAAGGATCTGTATCTTATTTTGTACACCTGATGATGAAATTATATAGTTTCAAAAGCGCTAGTGTGTTTTAGCGAAAAATAAAAGATTTCTAATGTGCCTAGATGGTATGAATTTTATCCATAAACATAAACCGGTACGTAATCAATCTCACCGAGTGTCTGACCATAAAATCATCATATATTACAGAATGCATCACTTGGGATATTTAATAAATCAGTAATCCATCTGAAAACATGCAAATTATGTAATACAATGATAAGCTGGATATGACAATCACCTAACATTCAATTTCATTTTGGTTGCAAAAGACTGAAAAGAACACAAAGCATTAAAGTTTATAGTGAAATAATTGAAATTATGGACTTTATAGAAGTAATTTGTTTATACATTTGGTGCTCAAATTTTCGAACTAGAACCTAATTCATAGTCAGGACTATGTCCTTGGAGTAGTTGTTGCTATTCAGTTGGGAGTGACCTATCACAATTATCGTTAAGCATGTACTACTACTCACAATTTCCATGCTATCTTCAAGTTTCCTCTTTATTAAGTGTGTTTACTGAAGAAACAGAGTGCAATACCAGAGATAGACTGCAGAACTCACCATGAAAGTCAATACGGCACTTATCAGCTGAAATTGGTGTGCCTAGATCTTCCGTTCGTCAAGCTGCAAAACTATTAAACCTATGGCCATATCAAATACAATCTATGCAGCAGCTTCTTGGCTACAATAAAGAGAAAATAATGGAATATTGACATCGGTTCTGTTGTTTTGTGCGTGAAGGTATTCATGCACTGGACACGTTATTTTTCACAGATGAGGCATGGTTTCATTTGAATGGCTACATTAATAGCCAAAACAATAGGATTTGCAGTGCCAAAAATACACACATGTAGAAATACCGCTGCACTTGCAGATGATTGGTGTTTGATGCACGTTGTCTCATAAAAGAATTATTGGTCCTTTCTTCTTTGAGGATATCATTAATGCTGAACGATACCAGTGTCGGTTGATGTAGTTTATTGCACTCTTGGAAATGGACGAACGAAATTGTTGGATACAGCATGATGGCACAACATCACACTTTGCCAACACGACCACTGGTTTCTTGAAGGAATTTTTTAGTGACTGCGCCACCGGTCATAGCTTATGGCCACCCACATGTTTTGACTTGACTCTGCCGGATTTTTGTTTCTCTGGGGTTACCTCAAGGAGACTGTTTATAAAAACAAACCACAAACCCTGATGCAGCTGAGGGTCAACATTGAACATGCTGTGAAAAGAGTGAATGCCTGTATTTAGGCAACTGATGGTTACTTCCAGCACTTACTGTAACATTTCACATATGTATGCATTCATGTTGTATACTTACCTACTTTGCTTTTTACATTACAATACTGATTGACGTGTTCCTTGTTCTAACTATCAGGTTGGGTTTTATATGGAACATCCTGTATATATACACTACCACAGCATGACAGAAATAAAAGTAAATGTTTTTTAAAAATGCATGCGAAAGAAATTTCCTTTGCTTTTATTTAAGTCCAGAGAACAAAAATGGAATAAAGTTTTAGAAAATTTGAAGTCCTTGCACTTATGTTGTAGTACAGAAGACCTTTTTTTGATCGGCATCACATCAAAGTTAAAAAAAAATCATAACCTTTATCACTGGCACTTTATGATTTCAAAATTCATGCTTTTTACAAATGTCTACAACATGACAAATAGTATATATATTTTTTTCAGTTTACAGTCATCATATAATTATTGTTTGTAATGAAGTGTTGCATTAAGAATATTAGCAATTAAAAAAATTAGATGTGTTTTTTTATTTTTTAAAGAGCTTTTCATTTTTACAGTGTCCGTCTAATAATTTGTACACACTCACATCTTTCCCTTTAGCTATAAAATATTGTACTGGCTGTTTAACTTTGTGATTAAAAAACAATACCCAGAAGTAGCAATGGCTTTATTTTTAGATTTTACTGCAAAAGAGAAATTATTCCTCTTCTTTAGTGTTCAGTAAAAAAAAAAAAAAAGTGCAAACTCTTATGTTTTCCAGTATCTTTAATTCTCACAGAAAATCCAATGTGCAACAGGAGAAAATGGGGGTATATTTGTAAAAATTACATTTGTTTTGACAAAGCAAAAATATATTAAAAATCGCTTGAAACATTTGTATCACATAAAAATTACATTTCTCATTCAGTGACATAGCAGCATGTGCTGGCACTGAAGTCCATTAAGAACGTGAAGGGCGTGGAATGACTCTTACAGGAGAATCTGCAACTGATGCATTTCTTAGTGCTGGGTAAGTACAAATTAAGCTTGCTCTTTTGCATTGTCCAGCCAGTGGATATAAAATCTGAAAGAAAAGAAAAGGTTACATATTATATACACACAGTGGCCAGTTTATTACAATTATTAGATCATTTTATACAAATATGTTGCTATACCATCCACTGAGATCATGTTAATATCACTACATAATCAAGTGAATGGGAACACTCCCAGTAGTAGTAGTCTGGGATATGTTGCCAAAGGTTTAATGGGAAACTAACATGATTTAAGTGTGGTGTGATAATGGGTGCTTAGAGGAGTGGTGCAAATATCAGCACTTGTGAAATGAGGAAGAGCAGCAGTAAGAATATACAATAAACAGTAATGGAAGTATGACATGTGGTGAAAAAAAGACTGGTAAGCATCCATAGTGAGTGGAGGATAGCCATATCTGTAGAGGCTAACAACAGCGACCCATTCGACAGACAAGGGACCTTTACGATTTTGTGAATTTGGCCACTGAAAATGCTTATCATCATTGGTTTAAGCACCTAAAGAAATGCAGAAACAAGGATTTTTATCGGCGGACCAGGATGGAAACAAATGAGTTCAAAGTTTGACGAAATTTTTCTTTTGATTTGTCGTTTTCAGCCACTGGAGGTGCCGCAGTCAACACAAACTGCAGAGACTGCGCTACAGTTCTTAAAATGTGCTCACTGTTCTTCCCGTTTTTGTCTGAACCACACAATCATCCTTACGGTACACAACAGTTGCAATTAAACATGTATATGTCCGTTGAAAATGCAATACCAGTTATTCTGTGAACTTTGAACATCTGTAACTTTCATGTTGTCAGCCGTCCGCCAACAAATATTGTCTCTTTAGAGGTTCCTTAAGGTGCCCTATCGATTGGTGCTATGCATTTTCAACGATCGAATTCACAAAACCATGAAGGTCTCTTGTGAGGATATGAATCAGTGGGTCAAATTGCATCTCAGAGCACTACGTATTCATTGCAACAGCAGAATACCATTCCATATACCATTACTGTCAACAGCAAATGAAATAAAACAGCTCCAACAGGCTTGAGAGTACCACAAGGGCCTAAATTATTAGTATAGGGTAATATGGTGGTCTGAAAAATCACATTTCAACTGCACCATGATGACTAGAGGGTTAAAATTTGAAGATGAGAGATGTACAAAGATACATGGCATAATTTGTGCACTACAACATAATTTTGCTTTCCTAAATTTCTCATGCAACTTCTTAATGTTCCCATGTTTTTATACAGCAAGATGCACAAAGGTGACACACATACTGTCCTGTTACTATTACAAATAGGTCTCAAATTCATGCCCCTTTATTAACAGGTACTAACAAGTTTTTATGATCAAACTAGGTTTCTTGGTAGAAAGTAGCTGTGTTGCCATAAGCAAGTCAAATACATTCTAAATCAGAAATTTGAAATAGTTGCCACATGCAAATAATTCCTGTAGAGTGATAATAAATGGCGGTGGTTTAGGGATATGTAGATCGATGTCTCCCAACATCATTACACTCAAATTTTGAAGATGACAGTCCGTTCTCTTTGGTGTAAATATGACCAGGATGGTAAGTCAGATAATATCCAAAAACTTGAAAAGTTCGTCGTTCTGGAGCGGGAATCGAACCCGCGTCTCCCAGATAGCGCCCAGGTATGCTAACCACTACACCACCCAGAACAACCAAGTCTCAAGTTTCAGATTAATTTGAATATAACCATTTACATATAATATATTCAAGTTTTTGGATATTATCTGACTTACCATCCTGGTCAAGATTCATAGCCAACTAGAAGAAGTTCATGGTTCTCAAATCATGATCATTTGGAGCACATCAGAATGGTCAGTTGAGAAACACTAAATAAACAACAGACAGCAACGTGGCATATATGGAGGCTCTTGTGCAAGAAGACAGATGAGTGACTTTCCATCAGATTGCTGCAAATGCTTTTTTCATTATTGTGCAACACATCGTTCGACCTATTCACCATGCATACAACCAAATGAAACCATGATTCTTAGAGGGCCATCATTTTCACTTGAATCAGTTCTCCCTCACATTGACTTTTCATTCAAACTCTGGTAAAAAACAATGCCCTATAGTGAGGAAGATGTAACTTGACTGATTTACATATCCTTAATCTTCCACCAACAGTCATTAGAAATTACCCACTGATCAGCTCTTGCAAGAATAAACCAGGTATTTTACTGAAAAAGGAGCAAAGAATTTCACTTCCATGTCCAAGTGCACAAAACATATCATGTAGGAAAAGTGAAAGCTGGTGTTCCAGTCTTCTAAATCCCATTTTTTTCTTTTTCATTTACACAAAAGTCCCTCTTGAAGATGGCAAAACTCCTTAAAAAAAGGGGGGTGGGTGCCTGAATTGAACAGGGACACATCCATACTATATGAACCTAATCATTTAAAAAATGCATTGGCTGCACTTGCCAGTATGGATTTTTTTCTGTACCAGCAAATTAATACTTTTTAATTTGCTATTTACTACTACAGTCATGGCCAAAAGTCCTGCACCAGTAGACCAAAAGTCAATTTTTGATGTTTGAAGTCAACTTATACAGTGTAATGGTAAAGTCAGGAATACATATTATACGTCATTTTAAAGAAAATTTTATGCTGAATTCAGATATTTTTAGAGAATGTTATTACCAGTAATAGAAGTGAAGTTACAAGGAAAAGTACAGCATCTAGTCATAAAAAGCAAAAAGTAGTGGAATTTGTGAAATTAGTGTACAATGCATTTAACGTAAAATTACTGTACAGTACATTATTGAAACTCGCAGGACACTTGAAATAACTGACCAACAAGCAAATTACGCTTTAATATTTAATTGGATAACTACGGTTTGTTAGTAACAAAGTGCACCTTCTTGGCATGGAACTAATGAGCTTCTCTAGTTGTCCATTGGTGATAACACAGTGCCATATGGCCCTTACAGGCTCAATTAATGCTGTTTTAGATGTGGGTCCTTGTTGACGGATCTTTTGTTTCAATCGCACCCACAGATTCTCTATGGTATTAAGATCCGGTGACTGTGCAGGCCACGGAAGTTTTCTTATAACTTTTTGATTAAACCACTCGTCAACCAACTTTGACCGATGACATGGCAAGTTATCATCCTGAAAGATAAAATTCCGCATACCCATGTCTTGTGCAGATGGTAGCAGTTTGGATACCAAAATATCCACATGTTTCGATCCATTCAATGTGCCATCAACAATGTGAAGACAGCCAACACCATTGGCTAGAATACAGGAACATAACATCACCGAATGTGGGTGCTTGACTGTTGGCTGGGTGCAGCATGCCTTGTCTTTCACCGGCCCGATGATGTGCATAAATATTTCTATTATTAGTGAAAATAATAACAGTTGTTTCACCACTGAAAATAACATTTTTCAATTCATAAACAGTCCAATTCTTGAGCGCTTTGGTCCAAGCACTTTTTTTTTTTTTTTGATTGGAGGTTTAACGACCACCGTGAGCAACTCAATGGGCTATAAGCAGTCGCCCGTCCCTAATTTAGGGTCACTGGTTCCAGGGAAGGGAGAGAGCCAGTGCCGTAAGAGAAACACAACATCCATGCCTCACCGGGATTCGAACCCGGACCCCTTACGGACGAATGATCATAGGCCAACGCCTTAGACCACTGCGCCACCGGGGCGGCACAAGCACTTCTTTTGGGCTGTTATTGTTCAGTAAGGAAAGGTTTTCATGTAGTCAGTCTATTTTCATGTAGCCTACGACGAACTGTATGTGCAGATGCGATAATGCCTACTTCATTCTCCAACTCATTTCCTAAATCAGTGGCTGTTTTAAACCTTGATTTTAAGGAACGACGGATCAACATGCGATCATCATGTTTAGTACACTGCCTTGGTAGACCTGTTGTGTTTCTGTTTCCCACACATCCAGTTTCTGCAACTCTTTTAATGGTGTGGAAGACAGTGGAATGATCACAGCCACATTTAACAGCAATTTTGGCACCAAGTTATCACCAATGGACAACTAGAGAAGCTCATTAGTTCCATGCCAAGAAGGTGCACTTTGTTACTAAGAAACCGTAGTTATCCAATTAAATATTAAAGTGTAATTTGCTTGTTGGTCAGTTATTTCAAGTGTCCTGCAAGTTTCAATGATGTACTGTACAGTAATTTTACGTTAAATGCATTGTACACTAATTTCACAAATTCCATTATTTTTTGCTTTTTATGACTAGATGCTGTACTTTTCCTTGTAACTTCACTTCTATTACTGGTAATAACATTCTCTAAAAATATTTGAATTCAGCATAAAATTTTCTTTAAAATGATGTATGTATTCCTGACTTTACCATTACGCTGTATAAGTTTACTTCAAACATCAAAAATTGACTTTTGGTCTACTGGTTCAGGACTTTTGGCCAATATTGTAGCTGAATATGCCCCTTAGTTACAATAATATTTTAAAAACTTGATCCTACTCAGTCTTTCTGCAAGATGTCATCTCATTACCTGAACCTACTAACTTGAAATAATTAGCAGATTGGTTTCTCTAAAAACTGCACTTGAAATGGTAGCTCTAAATTACATTTTTTAAAATGGGTAATTCAAAGTTCTCATTAATCAAAATACTAGCAAGGAACTGCAGAAATTTTAACTATGGAATGTTTACTTAATATGACAATCTGTTTCATGCTGTTTAGTTTCCCTGATGAACTAAAGACACAAGAGCCAATTAGAAGGTAATGACATTGAAGCAGAGGGCATGGAAGTAGAAATTTAGAGGAAATACTATCCTTTGTTTTTTTCTGTGATGCTAATAACATGAAGCCATATTTATGGAGTTTATAATCATTCATGGTGAAAAGGTGTACCTTATGTAAGGAAAGAATGTTAGAAATGCTAGATAGCAGTTTGTAATTTCCCAACAACTGATGAGATTTGCATGTGGAAAATATAAAATAAACCTACATGGAAGCTGAATTCCATGTACATTCTGAAACATGAAAAACAAATCTGCACCATAAACCAATTTGAAGAGAAACATCAGCTTCTAGAAATCACCCATTTTTAGTGGGAGACATGGCCTGAAGGGTGGTCAAAAGCATGGAATGATATCACATTTGATTAGCTTCAAAAATGCTCGCATGTCTTGTAAATTTTTACTTCTGTGCTGCAGGATCACTGAAAAATATGTGCTTCCTCAAGTTAATCCTGAGAAGAATGAGGCCAGACACTGGGCTGAAGATGGTACTTAGAAACGACAGAATTTTCAATATGATACGAGAAGGGGTGATAGCGGAAATCTCACAGGAACTCCTTGTTGTTGGAGATAGAATTTATTGTAATTGCCAAAGTGACAATTTTCCCTTAAAGGGTGCAAGCATTCATGCAGATCCCTAGTAAGAGTGCAAATTACAGCCATATGGTTCTTGAGTTTTTGAACTAGTAACATATGAGATTTGAAACAGTGGCACAACATCTAATGTGGGCTAAAGAATCTGGAAGAGGGTTGTCAAATTCGTTAGTGGAAGAGATAGAGTACTGGTGGTTTTTAGTGATTCCTGCTCCAGGGTGATGTAATTTTCAAGTTTTCTGATGTGATTAACATTACATGAGAAACAATAAATATCGACAAAGTCTTATTGCTGTGTTAATAATTGTGATATGAAGGAACACTTGGTAGAAAGGCCATTTCATGCATGATTTATCACGTGTTAAACTTTAGGAATAGTTAGATTTGTAAGATCTTTTGGCTGCAGCATCAGCCTTGTTCACACTAAAAGCAAGCACTCATGTGATTGACATCGTTTCTTTAGCTGTTGCCAGTAGAGATTTCCAAATTATTGAAATATTGAAGGGTGCGCCCAAATTGCAAGAGTTTTTATTGAAGGAATTTCAATGCTTTCCTTGTAGCATAATCAAAATTTGTTTGAGTAGGGTGCAACCCTTTTGGTACAATCCAGTCTGGAGAGGCAGAGGTATCTTCAATAGTCAGAAGAGAAAGTGCAGAAGTCGAAAGACTTCTTTGACATCTCTTTTATGTTCTGAAATTATGCAGTTTATTGTACGAAAGGTACCACCAATATAATATTTTTTGCCTAAGGAAGTAGACACAGGAATAAGGTATCACTCCAGAATGGTCTAAAGGATCAAGAGGATCTCTGTTTTTAGATGTTGATTGGATGGTAGTGCGAGGAGGATTGATTGCAAGCTTGTAACCAAAACTTTCGACAAGTTTGTAAGTACAAGAATGATGGTAGGGGATTTGAACCGACCGTCCCTTTCCTCTATTGGCCCAATCCCCTACTATCATTCATGTACTTACAAACTTGTCAAAATTAAAAAAAAATTGGTTACAGGCTTGCAATCAATCCTCCTCCTATTACCATCCAGTCAATATCTAATATGACAGAGATCCTTTTGATCCTTTAGACCGTCCTAGGGTATATCTCATCCCTGTGTCTACTTCCTCAGGTGAAAATTGTTATATAAATTTTGAAGATGACAATCCGATTTTTGGTGTAAATGTGACAAGGATGGTAAGTCAGATAAAATCCGAAAACTTGAAAATTTCATCGTCCTGGAGCAGGACTCGAACCCGCGTCTTTCAGATAGCTCCCGGGTATGCTAACCACTACAAAACCCAGAACGACCAAGTCTCAAGTTTCCGATTAATTTGAATATAACCATCACAGGACCCGGGTGCTATCTGGGAGATGCGGGTTCGAGTCCTGCTCCATAACGATTAAATTTTCAAGTTTTCAGATATTATCTGACTCACCATCCTTGTCACATTTACAACAAAAATTGGATTGTCATCTTCAAAATTTGTATTATATGGTGTAATTCCGTATTTATTTCACGATTTATTTCATGAAAAATGTTATATTGGTAGTACCTTTCATACAATAAACTGCAGAATTTTGGAAGATAAAAGAGATGTCAGAAAAAGCATTCCAACTTCTGCACTTTCTCTTCTGAGTATTGAAGATACCTCTGCCTCTCCAAACTGGAATTGTATCAAAAGGATTGCACCCTTCTCAAACAAATTTTGATTATGCTACAGAGAAAGCATAGAAATTCTCTTCAATAAAAACTCTTGCAATTTGGACAAACCCTTCAGTATTCCAATAAATTGGAAATCTCTACTGGCAACAGCTAAAGAAATGATGTCAACCACATGAGTGCTCGCTTTTAGTGTGAACAAGGCTAATGCTGCAGCCGAAAGATCTTACAAATCTGATTATTACTGAAGGAACACTTTTTAACGAATCTTCTTTATGAAGCTTGACTTGTGGAATGGAGGAGAAAAAGGAGTTCAAGGTATCTATTATATTTAATCTGTCAATGGAGTTATTGAGGGATTCAATAGAATTTGATTTCAGAAGTTTACAGTTTGGGGAGTAAAGGAATTCAGCTACTTTTAAATCAAGGTTACATTTCTTCAAAATAACTGGGCAGCTAATTTTATCAGCTTTACAAACAGCTAAGTTATTAGAGGTACTCTTTGATATTTTTGAGTTGAGTAGGGAGTAACAAAGATTTGTTGGTATGTTCAGAAAGAGCAAAGGCAGATTTATCCCTAATGAAAGGTTGATGAACTGGATCAGTTCTTTGAATAGCTGCTTTAAGGAGAGAAATAATATGAGGCAAGTTTAACCACGAACATCTCAAGTAATAAGAGACAAAGTTTACTTGATATCTTTATAATTAACATTACCGAAATTCTTTCTACTCTTTATCTTCAACAATCTGAATACTTCTCTCAGAAATTTAACTTCCTGCTTTCAAAGCAACAGCATACTAGTTGCATCTTGTTCAGTTAGTGCTTGACTGCTTGCTATGTAAATTTTTCTTCGATCCCTATGCCCCATTCTGTATGAAGATTTTTTATAAACAGTATAATCCACTGTTTATAGAAAATCGTCATACGTACCTGTGATTATACCATATGATTCTTATCATCCATATGCTCATAAATGTAACAGTATTAAGTCTTTAATAAAAAGAGCTTTTACGCACACATCAAATATGCAATACAGAAAGGATGAACTAAAATATATTACAGATGTTGCAAAAAATTATGGGTATCCCAGTAAAAAAATAAAAAAATGGATTAATGAAGTACAGAATAATTATATTAATTCTTCAAACATAAGAAGAAATAATAATAAGCAGATTAAATATATTGGATCGTTTCCATACATAAAAGGAATTTCAGCAGAAATTAATAAATTGTGTAATAAGAATATGTACAATTGGGCAATAAAGTGCATACCATTAAAAATATTGTAATCAATACGAAAGAAAACAAGAAGTGCTTGGACAGAGCTGGCGTTTACGAAATTCCTATAAGTAACAATCCCACAGTATCATATATCATCATCATCATCATTGTCAACCATTATCAATCCACTGCTGGACGAAGGTCTCCCCAAATTTCCTAAACAACGGTCTGTCTTGTGCCAGTCTCCTCCATGTCACTCGCGCATACTTTCGAATTTCATTCACCCATCTCCCATGTGGTCTTCTTCTGGGTCTTTTCCTGTCCCTTGAATTCCAATCTAAAATTTCGGATGTCCATCGATGGTCTGTCCTTCTGGCAGTATGCCCAGCCCATTGCCATTTCAGGGATTTAACTCTGATCATGATGTCTTCCACTCTTGTCATTTTTCGGATCCACGAGTTCCTCTTCTTATCTCTCCTGGTTAAACCAAGCATGCACCTCTCCAAGCTTCTTTGAGTTGTCTGCAGCCTTTGTATGTCTCTTTTAGTTAAGGTCCACGTCTCTGCACCATATGTAAGCACAGGAAGGATGCATTGATCAAACACTTTTCTCTTAAGACATAATGGCATATTGCTCTTGAAAATTATGCTGTTTCTTCCAAAAGCTCTCCAGGCAAGTTTTGTACGCCGGTTAATTTCTTCATCAATGTGACCCTCACTTGATATCTGCTGTCCAAGATAAACGTACGTGTCTGTTATCTCCAGCTTTTCTCCATCAATCGATAAATCTTCATTTCTTGTGAAAGCATTGAACATCACTTTTGTCTTCTGAAAGTTCATTTTTAATCCCACTTCTTTACCCTTGTCAGCAAGTTCCTATATCATACTCTGCAGCTCTGATGGGGTAGTTGCAAAAATGACTATGTCATCAGCAAAACGAAGGTGGGTTAGATAATCTCCATTAATCTTTATCCCTTTGTTTTCACAGTTCAGTGATTGAAAGACATTTTCCAATGTGGCATTAAAGAGCTTCGGAGATATGGTGTCGCCTTGTCTCACTCCTTTACCAATTTTTATGTGTGTTGTATTTTCAAACAGCCGAATCTTTGCACTTGCATTTTCATAGATGTTATTAATAATATTAATGTACGCATCTTCAATACCGCAGGATTTCAGAGCCATTGTAACTGCTGATGGTTTCACCGAATCAAAGCCTTTTTCATAATCGATAAAAGCCATGCACAATGGAAGTTCATATTCCCTCGCTCTTTCAATTAGTTCTCTCAGTACGTGGATATGATCTATTGTGCTGTAGCCACACCTGAATCCAGCTTGTTCTCTCGGTTGAGCCATATTCAGTGTTACCTTCAAACGGTGTGAAAGAACTTTAGTGAAGATTTTATAAACCACTGATAGGTGGCTGATAGGTCTGTAGTTCCTGAGGTCCTCAATGTCACCTTTTTTATGTAGCAGGATCATTGTAGCGTTGTTCCAATCCTCAGGAATCTTCCCTTCATTAAGGCATCGAGTGAAAATTTGGGCGAGTACTGTTTCGATTTCTCCACTTGCTTCTTGTATGATGTCTACAGTAATTCCATCTTCTCCTGGAGCTTTTCCCTGCTTCATGTTCTTGATTGCATGTGCAACTTCTGCTGGAAGGACTGGAAGAACTCTGGTACTGGTACCTTTCACGATGTCTGGAGTACATGCATCATCCCTTTCATATAATTTGGAGTAGAATTCTTTCACTCTTGTCAAAAATTCGCCTTTATTTCTTTTTACAGAACCATCTTCTTTTCTCAGTGCTATAATCTGTTTTCTTCCTTTACTGAGATGTCCCTTTGCTATCTTTAGGCTTTGGTTGTCTTCAATTGCTTTCTTCACTAGTTCACAGTTGAATTTCCTTACGTCTTCAGTGATACTTTTTCGTACTGTCTTGCATAGCTCTATATATTCCACTTTGGAAGTCGCATCTTCTTTAGTTGTCCTCATCTCTCTTCTTTTTTACATCAACATTTTGGTTTTTCCTGATAATTTGTTCACATGCAACTTGTTCTTAGACCCAGCTAATTTTGTTGCGGTTTCCATAAGAGCTTTGGTTACTTTTCTGTTAACTTCAAAAATATCCACTTCTTCCGATGTTAGGCCTTCTAAAGCAGAGAATCTGTTATTCAGTTCCAACTTGAAGGTATTATGGTGTTTTTAAAGGTTGGTTATGTCAATATATTTTGTTTGTCTTATGAGCTTGCCACGTTCGAGTTTAGTGTTGAGGTGCATCTTACATCTCACCAATCTATGGTCACTACCTGTGTTGAACTTGTTTAGCACATTGCAGTCTTCTATGAAGAATTTTTTGTTACACATAATAAAATCAATTTCACTTATCATCCCATTTGGATGTCTCCAGGTCCATTTCCTGTGTGGCTTTTTCTTGAAAACGGAGTTTATGATGAAAAACCCTTCTGCCTCTGCAAACTCTACGAGTGTATTTCCACGCTGGTTTCCATTGCCGTGACCGAATTTACCTACTGAAGTTTCATTCTGTTGCAGTTGCCCTATTTTTGCATTGAAATCTCCCATAATTATCTTCAAGTGCTGCTTACCTTTATTATTTAGATGACGAATTTTCTCATAAAATTCTTCAATTTCTTCTTCAGGATGACTTGTGGTGGGTGCATAAGTTTGAATAATCTGAGCCTGGTAACTTCCCGAGAGTCGGATAATGAGTCGTGCAGCTCTGTCAGAGGAACTTTTAACTTCTACAACTTTATCCTTCAGTTTCTTGTTTATTATAAATCCAACACCACTAGTTCTGCCAGTATCTGTCCCACGATAGTAGAAGAGATGTCCACTTTTCAGTTTAATGAGATCTTCTCCTTTTCTCCTTACCTCACTTAGCCCGACGATGTCCCACTTGATCCTTTGTAGTTCCTCTTCCAATTCAAGAAGCCTTGAATCAGAAGATAGGGAGCGTCCATTATACGTAGCCAAGGTCAGCAACAGATGGCAGCCTAGTCCGGTCCTCCGGGGATTCTTAGCACCCTCTGCCTTCATGTCGCACTGGCCGCTGCCTTGGCCAGGTACATTCCAGCTGCTGGAGACTGAGGGCCAAGATTTAAGTTGTGGAGTCATTTCTGAGGGGTTTGGCCGTAACTCACCACGCTGGCCAAGCAGGTTGGTGAGTGTGGGATAGCTTTTCCTCTAATCCCGATGGTATAGTTATACCGCTATTGGCGGTCGTCAGAGCCCCTTTAGTGGGAACAGGATGCACCACGAGAAGGCGGGGTTGACATTTGTCAAGGAGAGGCTGTGATGTTATGCATCACCTGACCTTACATCCCTATCATATATAAGAAGCACTAAAAATAAACTAAAACATCATTTACAACAGCACCTATGGAATTGGCAGAAAATAGAAGCAAAAACTGCATTGGTCCAGTACTGTATTGAACAAAAGCAATACCCAAAGTTTGATGAAATAAAAATTATTAAGAATTGTCATACGGAAAGGCATTTGAGATTGGCGGAGACAGTGTTGATTGAAAAAAATAGACACAGGTTATGTAACATTAATGATCCTAATAGCTTAAACACATATTGGAAGGATGTGATCAGAATGGAAAGCCGCAGAGAAGAACAGAGGGAAAAAGGAAAGAAAAAAAAATAATGTAACATAATATATATATAAAAAAAAATGTTAGAATATAAGATGATTAGTTTCATGAATCAACTACGATCAGCTATCGAACAGATATTTATAAGTACGAAGGGAAAAGAAGGCTATTAGGTCATCTGATAGATGATGCCACTGTGCCTGAATGGGAATGAGATGATGCCGCGCAAGCACTGGAACATTCACTACGTTTTGTGGGTGGTGACGGGTGGTTCATCTGTTGCGTCCACTCCTTGAGAATGGCCTGGGCTGAGACTGAAAGTGCTAGGACAGTATGCTTATTTCTGAGTGGGGAGAGGTCCGTGATTGTCGAGTATAGTGGTTGTGTCAGGTAATTAGGTTTGTTTTAATTGGGTACCGGTGTGCATTTGTAAATAATTATGGGTTACAGTTTTTTAACTTTGACGTTTAAGGAAATGTGTAATATAAGTTTTATTGATTGAAGTTTTAATTAGATATTAGTTTTTTAGGGATTTCAATTATGTATACTTATGGTTGATTATTTGAATCCGCATTTGGTCATTGGGAAAAAAAGGGAGGGGAACAAAGTTTGTGTGAGTTGAAAAAGATGTTTTTTTTTTTTTTTTTTTTTTTGCGGCCTTGAACCACGATGTAACCAAGAAAAATACGTGTTGAAAATGTGTAGAGACGATTAATATGCAAATAAAATGTAAATCTTTAACTGCAATAAGGAGTATGCAATGCACGCATAACAAATAAATAAAGCTAACTGGATATGCATGCCAGTTACATTAAGAAAAAAATCAAAAACACAGAAGACTTTCAACCTGGTTTAGGTCTTGATCACCTGTATACAATTGGGTTGATACTGGTTGCCAGATATGTATTTTCAAGTATGGTGTTGCCAAACGATAGGAGGTATTTCCAAATGATGGGAATATAATTAGGATTATCAGTATTACAGTTTGAAGAGGTATAGATTTCAATGCTCTTACAAAAATGTAGAGCCCTTTTGCTGACGAAAGGAGAAATTTTTATAGCATACTACCAGCGAGTACCTGCTGTTACATCTAGGAGAGTTAATAATGCCAGGGGAGAATGAAATCTTTCTTGGGTAATGTCCTTTTTATGCTCGGCCAGTCATTTAGTAATAATACAAAATCTACTACTTAATGTAAACTGTGGTGCCAACAGGAATCTTATACACCCTCAGTAACTTTAAGGACTTTGATTTTATCTGTGTTCAGAAGGATAAGATTTAATATCAATCAAACAATTCTTACATTTAAATATGGGTTTGCAGCACTGTATCACAGAATGCTTTACACATTATTTTAGTATAGTTCTGGAAAAAATCTTTTAATGAAATTTTTCTTTCAGATTCAGCATACAAGTCAATCTAACATTTTTATATCTCAAAAGGTTCACTTAAATGCTGTGTTATATGGTACCTTATATAAGCCAATAATCCATGAGGAAAAAAATTATCTTCCTCTAATGACCACAATTAACTTAAAAAATAAACATCTA
The DNA here is from genome assembly GCA_039090855.1 of Macrothele yani. Classification (NCBI taxonomy): domain Eukaryota; kingdom Metazoa; phylum Arthropoda; class Arachnida; order Araneae; family Macrothelidae; genus Macrothele; species Macrothele yani. The sequence goes on from CM077028.1 coordinate 41,966,740, forward strand.
GTTCTTACTAGTGGTTAGATAAGTTCCTATGGTTGAATGATTATAAATTTGTAACACACATGTATAACAAATAATACAGGGGAAAATTTTTTAATGTTTTTCTATTGTCTACCACTAATTTGCCATTGATTACTTGTCATTCGTTTTTCTTATGCCACTTACCTTAACCCACAGAAAGTAAATGGTAACATCAATGTATGCTCCAGCAATTGGCCAAATACCAGAGTACCTAAATTTATAAGATTTTATTAGTCACAGATCTAATGTGAAATATTTAACAATTGAATGACAAAATACTTTAAGGATCAAGATATACTATAAAAATTCCAAAAGGCAATTAATACATGATTTTTTCAAGTATAAAAAAATAATAATTTAACTATGGAAATCTGACAAAGCAGTACATAGTTAAACAGAAAAACAGGCTGAGGAACAATTTTAGGACAGCTATTGCAGCACACAATTCTGTGTTGTATCAACAACAATTCTTTTAGCTCATGATTTGTAAAAAGCCTGTATAGTGTAAATAGCTTACAACATAATTAATTAGGCATCTTCTATGGAATTTGGGAGATGAAGAACAACATTGTAAATTTAAAATCTGTATTTCTCAGTTGAACTTAAAGTGATATTGATTGTGTAGTTCAGGGAAAAGTATTAGAACAAATGTTAATTTTAATTAATGCAGAAGTAATTATTTAAGAGAATAAAAAGTTTTGCAAGCAATTAGACAGAATAATTAAAGGAGAGTAAGGGAAGCCTTTTATCAGCAATGCAATACTGTTTTTACTAGAAGAAAGATGTTGGACAAAGAACGAAGTCAGCTTGCTTCACAAAACACCATACAGTACAAAGTCCAAAATCCGGACTCCTTGGGACTTCGACAAGTTCAGATTTTAGATCTTTCCGAAAACTTGACAGCAAAATGCTAATTTTGAATGTACTGGATTCGTTACGAAAATTGTAATATGAGAAACAAAGCTGACATGAGAATTATAATAACTGAAAACGATTTATAGTACAGTGAAAATTAAAAGTATTGCTAAAATAAAATGAAAAATAATGAGCATGAAGCACAAAATGCATTACAGATTCAAAATGCTTGCTTTGTTTACATTAAACATTTCAGTCAACGTGCGGTGCTTCATTAGCCTAGGCTTTTCATTCAGTAGTTTCTCTTCGATTCCATACACGCACATAATTTCTTGTTCTGTTATAAAACTTCGTTGCTTCAGTCCTTTAATGGCATTGTCCAAAAGGTCTACCAGATTATCAATAGGAATTTTTTCATCCTCAATTTCTTCACATTCGTGTTCATTTTCTGACTCACTGTCATCCATGCCTTGTTTCAAAATCATATCACAAATATTTATGATGACTTTCAATACGCCACAGAACATTATTTTTCAGAAATAGTTTAAAAAAGAAAAGCCTTCACAGAGTACACAGAGATTATGATAGTAGTGACCGACAAAGCACAGATTAATTTTTCTATCACAACAAATTTTGCATTCTGAAAGTGCAGATGAGTCAGAAAAACAAGATTTCCTTGTTCTAAACTGTTAGCATTCTACTGAACACTGACATTTTGAAAAATAATGGGTAACTACACAAAACAGTTATGCAAACCAAAGTTCCAAATTCTGCATTAAATACTGATGCAACTACAGTGAAACCTTGTCACATGTTTTTCTAAGGGATGACTTTAAAAAATGTATAAATGAAATTTCAAAATGTTAAATGTTTTTGTAAAATCTATGCTTTAAAGGGGCATAAGATGTTCCTTGATAATTACTTATTTAAATGTTCCTTGATAATTATTTATTTAAAGTCAAATTGGCACTGCAAGAATTAAAAAAAAGTACCAAATTAAACTGGTGGAAAGTGAAAAAAGAACACCAAGAAGGAGACGTCTGATACCAATGAAATTTATACAGCACAATAATGGAATACAGAGGATAACGTGATCAAAACATTATGGCAAAATACAGATGTATTTGCTGGTAAACTGAAATATAACATTTCCATGTAACATGGTTAGTACGAGGTTGAACCGCCATGAACTGCGTCACACGGTGCAATTCTGGCATGGAGTCTGTCCTACAGATGTTGGATGTAAGTTTGGGGTATTGAGTTCCAGGCATCCTCAACCAGGACGCGTAAATCGAGAATGGTCGTGGCTGGCTGTGGAGACCGGATAAGTCGTTGTCGCATAAAATCCCACACGTGCTCAATGGGGGACAAATCCGGTGAACGTGCAGGCCATGGAAGTTGTCTCACACCCTGAAGTGCATGTTGCGTTGCACATGCTGTGTCTGGGCATGCGTTATCTTGCTGGAAAACACCACGATGGACCGACCTTACAAATGGCACAACAACGGGCTGAATGATGTTGTTGATGTAGGAGGTGCTGTTTAACGTACCCGGTACAAACACTAGTTGTGTACGGGAGCGATAGCTGATCGCACCCCACACCAGGAGACCAGGTGTAGGCCCTGTGTGTCGCTGGCTGATGCAAGAAGGGTGGAGTCGCTCCCCTGTGCGTCTGCGAACACGCATACGGCCATCGGAGGCTCCCAAGCAGAATCTGCTTTCATCGCTGAACACGACAGATCGCCATTGCGTTCTCCAGTGCAGATGTTGGCGACACCACTGCAGCCATTCCTGACGGTGGGCTTGAGTCAGAGATACACATGCCAGAGGCACACGTGCACGTAGTTCTGCATCCAGTAGACGGTTGCGGATTGTTCGCACAGTCACCTCAGGTGCAACTGTAGTTCGGATTTGCGTTGCAGTGGATGTTCTGTTTGACAACGCTGCTCTTCTTATGCGTCGATCGGTTCACTCATCAGTCCGTCTGTGACTCCCGGTTCCACGTCTTCTCGTGTGGGAATGTTCCTCGGACCATCTACGCCACCATCGTACCACCACCGATACTTCCTGTCCAATTCGCTCTGCAACACGACGATACGACCACCCGGCTTCGTGGAGTCTGACTACACGACCTCGCTCAAAGTCCGATAACTGCTGAAATCATACACGCCTTCCATGTCCAGGCATCGCAGCTTCTTCAGGGTCTTCGCACGTGTCCGTACGCCGATGACTGATTACATTCACTTCGCCGTACTCCTTAAATACCACCGATGATAATTTGCATATTATGCTGTGCTGTGGTGTAAGCGCTCACCGGTTGGTCCCGAAATTAACATCCCACCTACGTAAACTTGACCCCATTAACATATGCAAATTTCATGATCGTCCGCCAATTCCGTCTTGGTGTTCTTTTTTCACTTTCCGCCAATGTATATTATTATATTTCATCACATTGCAAAAATAATAAAAATCCTATGATAATCAAACTTCTCTTTTGATGATTCTATCTGTCTATAAAAATCCTGATTCCAGATCAAGTGAAATTCTCACAACTAAGAATCTGAGATCAGTGCTTCAGTATGGAACTCATGAATTAACAGATTTTCTTTTCTGCAGATACAGATTACATTTGAAGCCAGAATGTTGAATATTAATGATACATTTAGGATCCTATTCACCTGTGCCATAAAATAGTGGAGCCACAAAGTTATGCCCCAGAGGTTTATCCAATTTTTAAATAGCACATACATATGCGAGTCATAAAATGTGAAAGCAATTTTTCATCCAAATCGAAAGTACCATTTCCTGATGGGATAAAGGTTCAACTTTGGATTCACAAAGAAGGAACATAACAAGGCTGTCTTAATTCTCTCAAAGTTGTAACAACATACCAGGTTATGTATCAAAGAAAAGAACCATGTGTTTTTAAAAATCTGACATTCAAATTTTAATATATAATTGCAAAAAGTGTATAAATGAATTGTGTACAACCGAGTTTAAAAAAGTGATAAAAACTACAGTAAAGTATCGGGCCTATCCCAGAAGTATGCATAAAAGTGAGAAATGTATAACTGAGACTCCACTGTAATAACTTTTGACATTTTATAATCAGATGATTTTAACAGATGGTACAAAGCTTCTACAACTGTCATTTTAAATTATATTAATGTGGCACTCAGTAAAGGATAAAAGACAGTAAGTATTTTATTACCCTTACTAAATTATGAAATTTTGCAGTGTGAGAGCCACAGAGCAGTAAATTCAAGATGTATGAAATTATTAATCAGCTCAGACTATGAGCACTACACTCCTCTCAGTCAGTTGATGCATCAGCTGATTCCATTTAGTACAATAGCCATATTCAACAAATGGAACAAGTTTAACATGGAAACAATTAAAATATTATTTCATTATTTGTACAAGCAGGACTAGAATAATTTGCTATCCTGCTCTTACAAATTCTGGACAACAAAAGCATTCCTTTATATCAGTACCACTAGAGGTAAAAGCACAATGGGAAGATCACTTTATCTTATTAAAGTGGTCTAAATGAAAAGGCTGTTTCTGTACTTTAGTTCAATTCATCACATAAAAGTCAGCGTATAGCATGGCAAAACTTAATATATTTTATGACTACAATACTTGTGATGTTGAGATAGAATGAATAAGCAACTTTTATTTAAAGATCTGCTATAGTTTTGCTGAGCATTTGGCTTGGCTTCATCAGGATAAATGGGGCATAAACATTCAAATCATTGTGACATCATCAGCCTTCTGACAATCATGGATTTTGGTGAGTTGTTTCCAATGCACTTGAAAGAAATGGAGATGTCATGTCGTTGACAAGCTATGAAGAGTTGTGGCTTGTCAAAAACATGACTATCAAGCTTAATATATTAGAAGCTTTCCATATATACCACACCTCTTCACAGACATGGCATCTACTCCATTTCTTTCAAGTGCATGGAAATAACTCACCAAAATCCATGACTGTTAGAACGCTGATGGTGTAACAATGACTTGAATGCGAATGCTCCATTTGTTCTGATGAAGCCAAGCCAAATACTCAATGAAACTATAGTAGATCTTTAAATAAAATATTTAATTATGAATAAACATTGCTTATTCCTTCTATGGCAAAACTTATTTGCTCACTGGCTAACTTTTCAAATTATCCTTGCTTGTGACCAGTCACATTTAAGAAGTTGAATTGTAAATTCATATTTTTTTCAAGAAACTATATACTTTTACACATTTTACGTAAACTTGTGTAAAACTAATTTTTCCCTTTTTCTTATAGAAATCAATGGGAAGTGAATCCCCTGAAGAATTAATACTTCAGTTGCTTGGAGCTTTATTGTTCTGGGTGATGTAACAATAGCATGCTTGGACATAAATCGGAAGATGATGGTTCAATTCTTGTTCTAGGGTGATGTAATTTTCATGGTTTCTGAAGGATGGTTACATGGGAAAAACTGTAGATAATACAACACCTATGTGATGATAAGAATTTCCTTTAGCAGATAATGTAATTATTCAAAACATACTAAGCATTTAGACCTTTCTTTGTTACCACAAATCAATGCTACCAAAACTATGTTGAAAAAAATAAAAAAACTTCTCTGTAAGCTGGAATTATCTTACAAAATGTTAAAAATTAATGATTACAACAGTTTCTGGTCCAAAATTAATTTTCTTTGAAAATATGAAGATAAGGAATGCATCTGCGATCATTAACAATTAAATAATGGTTGAGCACATAGATGGCGCCAGCATGGTTTTGCGACGTATCTCAGACAGTGTCTCCGATGAAAGGCAGTATCAGAGTATCGCACTCCAATGGTGATGGGTGAACCACGAGCATCGGTGGAGACATCACCAAGCTCCCGAGGATGCCCAAAGTGTTGGGCGAAAAATTTCGAGCATTTTTAATGGTTTATAATTGATGTTTCTGTGTCCAAAGTTTAAGATCTTCCGATTCTACCTGGTTTCTGGTGTGCTTTGTATTGAGTGTTTTTGTGTTCTCTACAACGGACTGAAGGACAAGGACATCGACGGGAACCAAATAACGTGCATGAAATGTGATTTTTTCCAGAAGCGGGCCTCATAGGTAAGCAATGTTTCTGGAGTATTCCAATATATGTTGAAATAACGCACGTAAAACTGAATAGTAGCAATGTCAGGCCTATGCTTTAGGCCTAGATATGAGCTTCAATTTTGAATTAGTGTTTAGACATTATTAATACTTATACAGGAACAATTAGAGAATAATTCATTCACCACAAAACTAAGTTCGGCCTGCACTCAAACCTACTGTTAGGGTGAAATTCGATGACTGGGCCCAAAATTTTGAATCATAATATACGACACAGGAGAAACTTAGTAACAGCAGTAATTTTATTTCACTGGAGCAATTTGTTAGTCCTGATGGTAGAGTTTTACTTAATTCTAAGGGTCACTGCTTGTATTCAGCTTGTAGGGGCTTTGCTTGTGAGTAACAGCAAGCAGAAACAGAAAGAGAAGTAAATAAAATACAACAGCATTGAATGCATTAATTGCATTGGGTACTGGCTTACTAAAGGTTTACTGAGAGAAAGAAAGAGATGTAGATAAAATATAATGACATTCATTTCATTGACTGCATTGGGTACTGGCTTACTAAAGGTTTCAGTAAATTAAAAAAAAAAGGAAATAAAAAGAAACATTTGATCACTAACCCCTACCCCTTCTGGTCCTCCGTACTTCTGCCTAGCTCCTATTTTGACTTGGGATAGTCCAGGCATGGGTGTATTACAATATCAGAGAAGACTGAGAGGTACTTCCAAAATATTGCAGCAATGCATGTCACCTTTTACTTTTACATCACATAATTTACTGCATGTAAAATGCACATAAAAACCATTCATAAACAAATCGAGGGGAAAGGGGAGGGATATTGAATGTGGCCTTGCCAGCCAGGGCAGTTCTGCCACCTATGGGATGAATGCCATAAGGTCCACCACCACCTTGGTAGTATATTATACTCTGCAAATTCCCTTAAAAATAAACAATTGCTAAGTAGCCTAAAATTCTGACATTTCCATGTACCCAAAGAGCAGGGGCTGGGAAGAATTAGAACTCCTACAGTGGCCCCAGCAAATGATGGCAAGCACAGGCTTTAACACATATGAACTCACAACTGTTCATTTACTGGCATGCTAACCAACACTTCCAGAAAATTTTCCAATTATGCACACATCGTTGCTTATTACAAAAGCAAAATTGAAAGTAAAAACTCACCTTATGTAGCACCAGATACCAAGTAACAAGAGGCTAATACCAATCAGGAATTTGCATGAGTTTACAATTGAATTGAAACCTAATGAAGAAGCGATATATACAATCACGTAGCCTATGACAACGATCATGAGTAGAGTTCCAGGTGTCCTGGCAGCATTAACTAACTGCTTGCTTTCATTAAATCTGATGTAACTTTGATATCTCTCATCAATTTCCTAAAATACAGAACAAAATCTGTAAGCACAACACATAATAAGTGGACAAAGTGATTAATATTTTTATCATGCAACATACATACACAGTCCATATTAACTCTACAAATAAACCACACCCTTAAATAGCTTAGATTTTGTAAAAACAAGCTATGCTGTAATCTTGCAACTGAGATAAAGCAGAAAACTAAAGTGATATTGTTTTATTTATGCATTTACTTGCTAACAGTTTAGCACCACGCAACTACTGTAGCTATAACAAACATCATTTAAAAGTTTTATCAACTACCATCACAAAACTCCTCAGCAATATCCTACAAAATTTAACATTTCATTTTCAGACTAGTCTGACTAGTCTGATTATAGACTAGTCTATAATCTATCAATAATGGCAAACAATGATAACTTCTGAATTGTAATAAATCACTGTCTGCAGCTATGAACCACAAGAAAGGTAACACAGAATTATTAGGTATAATCAGCATGTCTTTTGACTCAAAAATCGTGTGATAATATGTAGTGCAACAATAATTAAACATTTATTGGTACATAAAATCTTATAACAGAGGGTTTTACGATAAGAACAAAATGTTGATCATAGAAAATCCAGTCTGATGAGCAAAGAATTTCTGATTTTGTCTTTTAGAAGTGGAAACACATTTGCAAATAGAAATATCCATTTACACCCATAGCAAAAAATCGAATTATGGTTATGAAATGGAAAATCTATCTGAACCAAAATCCTTTTTCCTATTTGACTTTCAGAAACGGAGACATGGTCACAAATAGAAGTAAACAGGCGAGCCACCTAGTAAAAGAACTATACATTTACCATTAGAAACAAGAAGTGCACTTAAATTGTTATCATAGTTACTGGTATCCTGATGCTTGTTACCCAAATTCAGATACTGTAGTGCCATTTTTGTAAGACATGAATACCTCTTTATAACTTTGTAAAACTTGGAACTTTTCTGCTGTCTGCGATATTTCTTACATACATACCACTAAGCTGTTTTCTGAGATTCAAAGGTTAACTCCAAAAAGAAATACAAAATACCAGATAATTTTTCCATACTGTTGCCGTATCAAACTTCTCCATTTACAGCGATCTTGACATACAACTTGGGCTTTCACTGACATCCATTACACGCCGTACACAAGATCTTCTATACTTCAAACTCATAATCTTTTTCTCATGCAGACACTCTTGAATCTGATCCTCCCATGACTTCCTTGGCCTTCCTTGGCCTTTCCTTCCTGCCACTTGGGCTTCTTAGTAAGCATCTTATCCCTTATTCTTTCAACATGGCCAAACCACCAAAGCATATTAGTCTCCACCTTGCTAACAACATTTTGCTTCACATCACACAACTGCAACACATCTTCATTCCTCACACAATCAGAACATGTCTTGCCACAACCCCCAGTAAGTAACACACTTCTCCAGCACACAAACAACTCCTATGTTTCTTCTGTAGTATCCAGGTTTCACTGACATACATCAGAGTAGGAATAATTACAATTTCATACACAGCCATGCGGGACTCTCTTGAGAACCCATCATTCCCGTGAAAACCTCACAAAGCAAAGTACTATGATTTTCAATGAAGAATTCACTCGCCTACTAACTTCACCATCCAATTTGTTCTCCCTGTCAAAGGTGCTTCCTAAATACACAAACTCACTCACCTGGTCAATCACTGTGTCATTTAGTTTTACATTACATTCAGTGCTACCAGTTTTTCTCTTGAAAACCATAACTTTGGTTTTTTCTCTTATTTATACTTAGTTTGAATTTAATGCAAACTTTGTACATCCGGGACAACATACTCTGCAAATCACTTTTGCTCTCTGTCAACAGGACAGTGTCATCAGCATACAGCAATCTGCACACACGGATATCACCAAGACATAAACCAGAATAATTTATTTTGGCATCATGCATGCACACACCCAAAACATATATTAAACTGCCATGGTGACATTACACAACCTAGTCTGACTCCTGCACCAAAAGAAAACCATTTTTGATAAAACTATTCACTCATACACAAGCTCTGCTGCCAGGACACATGGCTTTTACACTATTAAGTAGATTCTCATTAACATCATATTCATTCAACACCTTCCACAAAAGTGTCCTATTTACTTGGTCATAAGCTTTCTCTAAATCTATGAAGCCAGCAAAAACTTTCTTACCAACAGCCAGATAATTTTCAATCATCATGCATAATGCAAAAATTTGGTTAGTGCAGCCTTTACCAGGCATAAAACCACTTTGAACATCCCACACTTTCTCTGATGTAAGACCCCATACTTTTTCAATAACGACCTTACCAAACACTTACACTTTCCCTGGCACACTTAGTAGGCTAATACCACGATAGTTCTTGCAGTCAGTCTAATTACCTTTTCCCTTATACAAGGGAACAATGATAGCATTCTTTCAATCCTGAGGGACCATTCCTAACTCCCAGCACAACTGGCAAATTTCAGTTAACCAGTCAATTACAGAGTCACCACCATATTTCAACATTTTGGCAGTTATGCCATCAACACCCAGAGCCTTACCATTCTGAAGAGATTTTAGAGCTTTACACACTTCTTCTCTTGAGATCCCCAGTGTGCTTCCATCCTTCACTGTGACATCATCTGCATCTGTGTCAGAATAATCTTTGCTTTCCTGATCCAATAACTCACAGAAGTATTCACCCCATCTTTCACTTAACTCATTGGGTTCCCATATCATTTCCCGAACCCTATTTTTCACACAACTTACGACTTTGTTTCCCCAACTTTTCCCGAGTCTCATGTACTTCCAGAAAGTCTTCCTATCTTTCCAAAAAGCCAATTCATGCCTTTCCACCTTCTCCTTCCTATCTTTTACCTTACTCTGGCGAACCAGCTTAGCAGCTTCATGCTTCGTACAGCGATATTCATCCACAGAAACTCTACCTTGCAACATCCCCAAATAGGCTTCCTTCTTTCTCTTTACTGTCTTTTTAGTCTCACTATTCCACCAAGCATCACCTCTATTGTTACCCACCATCATGGTGCCACAGACCTCTTCAGCAGCAGTGACAACACAGTTCTTAAAACATTCCCACTTCTTTTCTACATCCCTCTCACTGGACTTCAGCTCCTTCAGTCGTTCTCTGAGTATGTCAGAATAACGCTGATGATTTTCAGGGAGCCTTTCAACTTTTAATCTTTCCATCCTGGACCTCTTCCTATTCCTTTTAATCCAACCAACATTCTGCAATATTTCAGGATTTTTATTTTGCAAGTTACACATTTTACTGCAATGGGCGCTGCAGTCATGCTTATTGGAAAGTGCATACCCACTTTCCTACTCAATTCCCTTATTTCCACACAAGTTGAACTACTTGTTTTCAAATAATTGTCCAGCATAAAGACTTTGCATATGACCCTGTATACATTGTAAATTGACAAAGTTGTTGTGAGAATCCAAGTAATTTTTATTCTCAGCAAGTTTTTTGAAAGTCAGAAATTGAGTTGTTAGCTGGGTAAAACTGCACAGCTTTTAAATGAAGAAAAAAGAAAGAAATTTTGGTGAGAGGATTTTCTTTCAACACTGCTGAAAATACTTTACTGTAGAGTTATTGATTTTATGTCCAAGTGCTGTACATTACAGCTGAGTACGCCCTAGTGCTTCAAAATATTAGTACAACGTGAGGTTAAAGAGCTACCATAACATTTTTATGAAGTGTTTTGTATTATGTTTTGTGGGTACCAATGAAAAAATATCATTAAATGCTTTCTTTTCATCACAAATTCAAATGTAAAAATGAAAAAAAGTCATACCTATTTTCACTTGACAATGTTAGTGAAGAAAAAGTGCAGATTTTAACCCTCCAGAGAATAAACAATGGTCTAAGCCTCTTTTTTGTCTCTCACGAAGGTACTGAAACATGTCAATCACTATATCAGTATATGACAACATGCTTGTTGTTCACCTTATTGTGACAAAGCAGAATTTAGGTATAGCAATTCTACCCCCCCCCAACCTCTGTCAAAAGACACAGAATTGATCATTTTACAGAATAATATGACATAAGTAGTCTTTTGACCATGTTAAACATGATTACAGTGTTTAAATTTATGAAACATTCTGTCTTTGATGGAGAAACCACACTTGCATTGTCATTTTCAAACATTCTGATGTGGGTATGGATTATTTCAATTGACAAAAGAAAATTATAAGAGTTATCAGATAGAATTTCTGTTCTTGTGTTTGGCAATAATTATAGCTGATGTTCAGCAAGAATTGAGTGATTAAAGCTTTAAAATGCTTTCTTTACCATGACAATGCATTCACATTTATGTTAATAGTATTGGTCAAAGGTGAAATTAAACCTTTTGGTATGAGTTGAAAATGAGAAAAAAATAATAATAATGAATATGGCTTTCCAGATAATTTTTGGAAGCTGGACTTTTAGATGGAAAAAGAATCCATTTGATTGCTTTGTATTTAACACCAAGAAATGATGCAGTTTGAAATTACAGAGGTAATGATAAAGCAAAGATAGACAGCCATTCTATTTGAAGAGGGAGAAGCCTTTCATCCAATCAACATACAGATCTCACGCAATGTTGTGAAGCATTTCAACATTTCACTGGATGACAGAAACAACCCTCACAAAAGTGTTAAATTCTCTGCAGACCACTGTGGCTAGCAGGGTTGAAATTCTGCTAGCCAAATGATAAAAGCTATTGGCCATTGAGCATCAGAAAATGAGAGGAAGGGAGCATAACAGAGCAAGAACAATATCATAAAAGAACCTCACGCTATGCCATCATATCATATCCCTGATACAAATGTCACATCAGAGTTACCACCTTCTGGACATGGCTATCAGTAACAACCATAACTTCTTTGTACAATAATGATCAGTAACTAGCACATGATGCTAATTTAATCTAGTATGATAAACTTCAGACAATCTCAGTACTGCAATAAGCAATATTTATAGAAAAATAAAGAAATTATCTTTCACACTAACAATTATTGCATGTAGTGTGGGGCAAATTACTGCTATTGATTTAACTGCAGGTGTTCAGTATTCTATTCCACTGGTGAATATTTCTAGTAGAAGAACACATTATTTGCAATGCGATTTATTTATTTCCATGATAGATCATCTAGTTTACACTACTATTGTTTTTTGGCAGTATGAAGGGGTTAAGAAGAGAAACATTTCTAAAATAAAAGGGAGCCTTACACACACAGCTGCCTCTTGCTCAGTAGTAAAGCCAACTAAACTGCAGTTTCCAGTGACATTGCATGTATTCATTATCAATTCTAATGGCTATCTCCAACACAAAATATACGTAGGCCATTCAGAAAGTAAAGAATGTTTGCACATAGCTTTTATGCAGGTTCCTGGCTAGCGCTCAATCACACTAGGCCTACTGACATGCATTGGAGACTTATTCAAGTGTATGGAGAAAGTGTTATGAATGAATCCAGTGTAAGTAAGTAGTGCATAATGTTTAAAAACGGAAGAACAAACGTTCGTGACGAGGAGAGTTCAGCGCCCCCTCTCTCATCATGGATGAACTCAAACAAAAGATTGATGACATCATTACAGAGAACTGATGCTTTATGATTAGCAAAGTGCATGAAAAATGTCTTGAAGTTTCTTGTACACTGGTATATCAAATTGTTACTGATCACCTGAACTTTAACAAAATCTGTGTTAGATGGGTTCCACAGATGCTCATAGATGAACACGGAACTCAGCAACTGGAGCTGCATTGACGTTCTTGGAACATTACCACCAAGACTGCAACAAGTTTATTGACCAAATTGTTACAGGGAACGAAATGTGGATTTTGCACTACGCCCTCCGAGAACAAAATAAAACCAGTTGGGTGTCATCACCCTCAATCACCAACAAAGCTGTGAAAACTCAAACAAAATTTGTTTGCAAAGAAAATAATGGTAAGTGTCATTTGTCACCAGAAAGGTGTCTTACTCATTGATTTCATGGAAAGAGGTGCAACCATAAATGCTGATGCCTACTGTGCAACACCAAAACGTCTACAGTGACCACTCAAATCCACCGCAGGGGCATGCTCTCATGAGGAACCTTTTTCATGCAGGACCATGACCACCAGTGCACTGCCAGGAAGGCAAAGGAGCTGCTTGATGAGTTTCACTAGGAAGTTTTTGAGAATTCATCTTACACACTGGACTTGGCGCCATCGGACTACCACTTGTTCCCCAATTTAAAGCAGTTCCTTGGTGGAAAATGTTTTGATGATGATGATGCACTAAAGGAGGCTGTTATGGACTGGTTGAAAGGACATGCAGCAGAGTTCTATGAGGAGGGGTACTTAAACTTATTCCAAGATATGACAAGTGCCTCAATGTGCAGGGTGACCCTGTAGAAAAATAGGCTAAGGTACATGTTAAAAATTGTAAATAAAGTATTTGAAAATTTTTAAAGTAGGGAAAGTGGTTGTACCTTGGGTCAGCATGCTATTCTCTTTTCTGACAACAGGTGGCAGGCCAAAACTGCATCCTATTTCTTCAGTTTACCACTTGGGGGCACTGTAGGTTTCTTTTGTGCTTTTAACTTATGTGCATGCTGAGCAAAGAGACAACAATGGTTTTTCCCATCCAAAAGTAAATTTTTTTGTGTTCATGCTTTTTGTTTCAGTGAAAAGAGATTTCACAAGCCAGCTAAAGTAAAACAGCAGGTAAGCAGTACATTTTTTGCGGTTTATTTATGCAATATGTATGTTTTGAAAAATTAACTTTTAAACCCAGTAGCCATTTTTTATACTTTCAGTACTTGATGTTGTACCTTAGGTCACTAAACTGTGTTGTACCTTGGGTCATTCAACTGAACAAATTTTAAAATACAAAAACGTTTGAATGGTTCATATTCTTTCGAAAATCAAAATATAGGCTATACTTAATACTTTTAAGTCATAGTTATCATATGCACAGGTGTACTCAAGGGGGGGGGCATGGGTCAAATTCCTCCCCCTATTGGTTTTTTTTTACAAAAAATAAGTGTTTTTGCACTTAAAAATATATTGTATGAATCTAAAATGTAAACTTATACCTACCATGTCCACTTAGGTATTTTCTGTGCAGGTAGGCCTATTCCACTTATCACATAGGTATGTGTGTACCAGACCACTGTTACCACATTTGTTTATTAGGCCTATACTTTAATAACTCTAAGAATAGATTGACTAATGATAAACATAAAATTCATAGTTCACATTAGGCCTACAGTCCTTAATGGGTGGATGTTAGAAAACCCAGGAAAATCTGTAACCATTTATGATGTTGCTTCTATAACTAGAATTTTTTTTAACAAAGCTTTCACAAAAAACAATATAGAAAAGGGCTTCAAGGTTACAAGGATATATCCTCTTAATGAGAATATTTTTGAAGATGATGAATTTTTATTTTCATTTGTGACTGACCATCCTCACAATCCTGAAGAAATGCCTTCCACTTCCTTTGAAGTTATAAGTGCCACTGTATCTGAGCCTACACTCTCTTCTTCAAGTCTTTTAGCATCCCCTGTTACAAAATCTCGTCAAATGATTAGGCCTTTTCCTAAAGCACAACCTCTAAAAAAGGCTTCAGGCGGAAAGAAACGTGGAAAAACTAGAATATTGGCAGACACGCCAGAGAAGGAAGAAATACAAAACAGCAAAATAAAAAAGAAGTATCAAGCAGTCGTAAAACACAAAATTCCAAGGAAAAAATTATTCTTGAATCCAGTTCTGATGAAGAAGATTTTTATATAGCATTCGCAGATTCTACTGACGAAGATGCAACATTGGACAAAGTTACTGAATACAAACGAGGAGATGAAGACATGGAAGATAGGCCTATATCAAAAGGAAGTTTTGTTTTAACCAAATTAACAGGAAAACAAAGAATTTCATATTTTGTGGCACAAGTTGTTAAGGATTTGGATGGAGGAGAATTGGAAGTAAAATATTACAAGTGTTGTGGTGATACAAACACATTTGTTTTAGAAAAAGAAGATGTTTATACCATTGACAGTGATAACATAGAGAGAAAACTGCCTGCACTAATCAGTACTGGATGATCTAAAAAAACAAGTTTGTCAAATTTTTTTTCAAGTGGACTTTATTTTTGTGCATATGATGTTTGTCAAATGAACATTATTTAAAATTAATAACTTGAAACACTTAATTTCACATCCTTTAGTGATCATTTTCATTTAGTAGCATAGTTTTTTTTTATTCTATATTGTGTTCTATTGTGTGAAATAAAGTTGTTTTTACATTTCATCTATTTTTATGATTTTGACCCAAGGTACAACACCTGCTGACCCTAGTTGTACTTAGGGTCACTTTGCATTCTTCTATTTCATTATTTTTTACAAGGTTATTTTTAAAATTATCTTTAAATCAAAAATAGTGTTAAGAAGATAAATGTACGGGTAATGATCTTCAAAAAAAAAAAAAAAAAAAATTCAAACAAGGAGTTCAACTGAATTTTTAAAAAAATCACCAAAAAAACTGACCCGAGGTACAATCACTTCCCCTATATAGTTTTTATAACCAAATGTTCTGACCCACCTGAATGACCCTCGTATATGTATAGAAAGAAAAACATATAAGGCCCAGTCATAGAATAAAAAAATTCATACACACCAAAAACAGAAAATTCATCGGAATAATGAAAATAATGATCTAACATTGAGTAGGTAGCAGCCTTTTCTTTAATAGACTGCTGTGGTAAGAACATATGGTAAGGTGAGTGTTAAAAGTGCAAAAAACAAAGAAACAAAAAGAAAGTCTGCTTTCACTACCAAAACAGAAAGAAAATGGTAAATTTTAGAGAGATCCAATTAATAATAATAATAATAAAAATGTCAATGAACTCCTTGGAAGTTGGAGAAAGAAACAAACGTCGAAAATGTGAAAATTTTTTAGTGTCACATTATAAAATTAAAAGAAAGTATTATAATAAACGTGATCAAGCTTAATCTGTTTGCAGAAAATGAGTTAAAATAAATTGCAACTGCGAGCTTTGGTAAACATTGCGATTTGTAGTTGCATTATGCAACTTTTAAATTGCTGAACTTAAATTGCCAAACCTCGAAAAGAAAGAAAAAATTAAACTACTTTATTGCAATGAATTTACTTCAAAAGAAAATCATAATTACAGGTGTCTTTTGATGAATATTTTCTTCATTCCAAATATCAAAAAGAAATTTTCTGTTATTTTAATGTCAATCTGAAAATGTAATGTTACGGAAAATCTATACTGACCACTGATTGGACTCTACTAATTCACTATCAGGTTCATCAAACTTCTTTCCGTTTTATTTACCAAAATGAATTTTTTTTTCTTTTTCTTTGTTTTGGTGTGCATGTGTGCCTGACATCTTAGAGATAGAAGAATTTAACAAAGCAAAGTAAGATCTCAGCTGTTCAGCACTTGTCTGGAAAAGGCTTATTCTGTGTATCCCACAATGAGTTAACTGACCACAACCCCTGACTCAAACTTGCTGTGAGATTAAAAGGTGCAGTTTAAAGAATGCTGGTGGCAATTGGCACCTGAAACATGCCACCACCATGCTTTCCCCAGCCAAACTCTTGTCCTTTGTTCTGTGCATATCTAACCACAAAGCTTTAGTGTAGCTAAAAATCTTGGCATTCTTGACCACGAATTATGTCTTCCTCATTCGAGAGTGGAAAGTCTTGGCAGGTTCATGATCATTTACACTGATAACTACTGAGGCATGGGACAGTGTTAGCAAATTTGTGAACAATCCATTCACCAGGTTCCAATGCACGAGTATTTAATTCAAACCTGTACAAGAGGAGAGAAAAATGCAATTTAATATATCTTTCCATCCCAAATAAATTTTACACACCAATATATATATATATATATATATATATAAATTGCTTGGCCCCTTACCTTTGGCGATTGCGTTTCAAAATTTTCATTGCCAACTTGCCATCTGGAGTTTGAGTCAAATCACAATGATGTTATCAGTGCTACATCCACATCATGCAGAAAGAAGTTACAAAAATTCGAGAGGAGGTCTTGCTTACTAAGTTCACCTGAGAGAGTACAGGAAGCTAGGAGCCTTTCATTGCCAGCTTGGTATCAGTTGATAATTTTTTTCCATTGCAGAAGTTAATCCATGCAGTAAAATGGGAGGCAGGTAAAATTTTCCCATAAAACCATAACTGGCAGGCAGGGCTCTGCCAGTTATGGTTTTATGGAAAAATTTGAACGAGTACAAAGACAAACAAATAATTAAACCAAAGAATCATATTTTCCTTTAAGATATATTTAGCTTTGCCTAAATAGATGTCAAGTTTCACTTTTAAACACTGGATGTCTTACTGATTGAAGCTATTCGGCCCTTTGGCTTTGGGTTGTAATATAATCACTTGCAATGGGTTGTAAATTATATGACCGCCCTCCAACCGCCCTCTCTCTGCGCTGCTGAGGAAAAGTACGAGGCTACATGGGGATTCCCCGTGGAGGATGTGGGAAAACAGTCAGTCACCTGGGAGTATGTACATGGCAGGTGCCAACATTTATTCACAGCAGCCACAGATCGGCTGTGTATAAAAGGGCGATTTCTTCAAATGATTTATTTTAGTTTTGGACAAAACAATTACACATATTGTTGAATCTATTACTTACAAATTTAAAACTACGGGATTCTAGGTACAACCATGACCTTTCCAGACACTCTCCCAGACTTCCTGACCCTCCTCCTCAACTACTGCTTAGGGGTGCTGAAGTAAATCCTGCAGGGGGTGCACGTTGTGCTTGTTATGCCACTGCTATTTTGTACTAATAACCACCACAAACAACTCTACAATCTATATGCAGTTTGCCATCCCTAATTTAGACCCTTTGGTTTTAGGGAAAGGAGATAGCTAAGGCTGGAAGGCAAACATACTATCCACGCCACATCTACGATTTGACCCTGGGCCCAGCTCAGACAAGCCTGAAACCTATTGCCCCTAACTACTGAGCCATGGGATGCAAGGTTGCCCCCATGGCTGAGTAGTAAGCCATGGGATGCAAGGTTGCCCCCATGGCTGAGTAGTATCATTCTTACCTTCTGAGTAGCAGTTTTCTTACCATCTGTGGGTAATTCTAGTGTGTTAACAAGAGGCATTGGCAACTAACACATTTAATTCACTGTTAAAAAACTCTTAAACAACAACAACAACGAAAATGATGCACCCCAATAAAATCATCCACAAACCATGAAAGCCTGGTATGCAAATACCTTCTGGCCAGGCATGCAAATGACTAGAATTTCACTGCTACTGAGCATCCAGGTTGCTCCCAGAGTTCATTTGAATTGTGACCTAGATAAAGGCTGTCAGACATTTGCTGTGAACTTTTTGAGTATACTGTCAGATGCATTCACTTCAGTTGCTGCTAATCATGCCTTGACAATACCCTACAAATACCTGAGTGCATTTGAGAGGGGCCACATCATGCAACTGCAAAAAAGCAACCTGGCCATGTCAATGAATTGCCCACAGTCTGAGCCATAGTGATGCAGCAGTAGATATGTGAGGGTACACATACATATTGAGAAGTTTCAGGTTGGCGTAAATGGGCAATTGGGTGAGAAGATCATTTCATAGTCTGAAATGTCCCAACTGCTCCAATGGCTTCTCTGTCTATTATCCAGAGAGATGTAAAGACTTCTACGCAGCATCCTGTTTCATTGTGCACTATTACAAAATGACTTGTGGAGAGAAAGTTAGTACTCCCCTTGGCAAGGACAGAATGACCTCTGGTCAAAATACACATACAGTTAAGGGCAGAGGCAAGACATCATTGATGTAACTTCTTCCGTCATTTTCCATTAACCACTCTAAGTTGGCAGGTTCACCTGTAGTGGTGTCATGCCCAGGAATCATGTATCGCCATCAACTGACATCAGATCACTATTAGTGATTTAATGAGAGTAATAAGAACCTTACCTTTGCTAGGTCTGTTCTAATTTGAAAAATATACATTTCTCTGCACGTTTTTCCCCATTTTGAGTTCTACAGTTGGTTTGGGCTTCTGGTGCGGTGGTTTTTTGTTGTCTTCAGCTCGTTCTTTATTTGACAGAATGAGTAATTCGTCTAATCCGTACTGCGGCAATGATACTTGGTCTAAGAACCTCTATTTGACTTAAAAACCTATTATTTCCCTGACATTTATATAACCATAACCGATAGTTTAATTGACTTATAAAACTTACTATTCAGTAAACACACGTGCATGAACATTCACTAACATAAACTAACTCCTTATTTACACACACCAAAAACTTCTAACTAAAAAATTTTGGTGTGTGTAAATAAGAAGTTAGTTTATGTTAGTGAATGTTCACGCATGTGGGTTTACTGAATAGTAAGTTTTATAAGTCAATTAAACTATCGGTTAGGGTTATATAAACGTCAGTGAAATAATAGGTTTTTAAGTCAAATAGAGGTTCTTAGACCAAGTATCATTGCCGTAGTACGGATTAGACGAATTACTCATTCTGTCAAATAAAGAACGAGCTGAAGACAACAAAAAACCGCTGCACCAGAAGCCCAAACCAGCTGTAGAACTCAAAATGGGAAAAAACGAGCAGAAAAATGTATATTTTTCAAATTAGAACAGACCTTCTAGCAAAGGTAAGGTTCTTATTACTCTCATTACAGTAATTGTAGGCACATAAATTTTTGAATGGTTATAGTAACACTGTGACTTTTCAAACAATGAATTACTATTAGTGATAAATCCCATTACTGCCTTGGAGCAGATGACCACTGTATTTGCATATGGAAGACAGGGCAGCACTCATATCTGGAGCGGCACACTGCCACCACTAGTGGCATTGTGGTGTAGGGAGACATCCCCCAGGACAGCCAGATGTTCTGAGTCTTGACAGCACGGCAACACATTCCAGATATCCTATGACCCGTCGTCTTGCCTTTCATGTCACATTTGCCAGAGGGCCATTTACCAGTAGGAAAATGTCCATCCACATACTGCTTACCTTTCCTAGAAGTGCCTCCACAGTGTTGCAATCTTCCTTTGACCAGCCAGGTCACTATATCTTTCTGTTATGAAGCACATCTGGGACATGCTGGAACATCAGCTGTGGTTATCACAAAATATCAGGGATCTTGTGCAGCAATTACGAGACTCTTGGCGCAGTTTCTCACAAGACAAGATCAGGGTCTTTTTTTTTACTCCATGCCACACCATATATCAGAGTGCATCACAGCCAAAAGTGGTTTTTCAAGGTCTACTGATATGTAACAGTTATGCTAAAACTCTTCTAAAGTAAAGAGTCCTACTATTGTGACAATGTAATCACTTCTTTTATCTCTTACTCCACAACACACATAGTATTAAGTTTCACTACAATGGGATGCTTGCTTTGAGGTGCATCAATTTCTTTTGCCTAAGATTGCAGCCTTATATAAATTTAGGCCTTACATGTAAATTTGCTTGGATTAATGTTCCAATTGAAAAAATTAAATTATCAAGATCTTTTTGAATTATCAAAGTAAGTCGTAATATATACAAATATATCCACTTGGGAACACCACCACTTTGCACCCAATTCAACAGACGGTAGCACAGACATCAACTGTTTCACAATTTTAAGACCCTTGGGTGCACATATGTGAAATTTTCTTTTCACGGTGGATAAACATACTCCAACAGCCATGGATGTCTCAAAAACCATGCATGAATGAAGGAAAACTTAGTTCCAATGAGTTGAAAATGGCAATTAAAATATTGCCTACAACATTCCTTAGGGGCTGTTCATAAAGTATGTCTGTGATTTTTTACTATTTTCAGACTCCCCTCCCTCCCTCCCCCTTGTCACATTTTGTCCGATTGTTGACACCCCTCCCCCTAAAAAGTATGTCCTAATTCCCGCAACCCCCTTTACTTTTGACAACTGCTTTTAGAAGTCCGTTGAGAAACAGAAAGAAAACAGTAGTTGATTATTTTGAATTATTTGAATCGGCATTAGTTATTGGGGGAAAAAACCCCCCAAAAAACGAAGTTTTGCGTGAGTGTGGTGTGCGTTTTTTAGGCCTTGAACCACGATGCGACTACTGAAAATTACGTGTTGGAAATGTGTGTAAGAGATGAAAACCTCCTAAAGGATATTTGGGATAAAGGTGAGTAACCTTAAAATGTAGACTGTCTAAATGGCACGCTAATAATTAAGCAGCTATGTGACTTTTTTGACATTTGCAATGCTGTATGAATATATGAGAAAGAAAACATGCAATTATTTAAAGGAATCTTTCATATATTTACACATTTGCTTCAGAAAATATTTATTTTATATTTAGGCATTAATTTATTCCCAAATGCTACCCGAACTTTATCATTCTGAAATAAAGATCTACAAATGAATGCACACATTCAAGGCTTCAACACTCCTGATTACATCTACAAAACACAATAGATTTGGTAGTACAAACACGAGAACTTAATATTAATATTCTGATTTAACTAAATATAATCAGAAATCTGAAATATTTCATACCTTTGTCTAACTATTAAAAGAAGAAAAAAAGAGAAAACAAAATGAAGAAATACCATCTACTACATTTTTGTCGCTGGACGTCTCAATTACTAAACCTCCCTCCTCCCCCACGTCCCATTTTGTCCCCCCTCCCCCTGTAATCTCGAACATACCTTATGGATACATTTTTGTCTCCCCCCTGTAATCTCGGACATACTTTATGGACAGCCCCTTAATATTAAAATATGAGTTTTGAGATTTTTTGTTTTTTTGGAAATAATTACTTTTAACGAGTTTTACCTTCTTTTTAATTAAATACTTTAAATAGATTTTATTGGATAGAAAGGTAGGCCAAAGCATGCAGACACATGTTTTGAATTTCAACTTTATATAGAAATACATTTTTTGGCTTTATATGCTAATTTTTTAGGTTTTTAAATGTTCTCACAAAATACTCCATAAATTTTGTGATAATAGGCCAAGGGTACATAAAAATAACCTGCAACATGCTAAATCTGTGAAAAGAAAACTAATAGGTACTGCTTAAAATACATAACTTTGAACTGCATGAGTAGTCTACTAACATGCTTTAACACTTTTGCTGCCTGCGGGCGCAGGCGCCAGCAAAAAAAAAAATCGTTGTGAGGGGCCATGCTGGCGCCAGCAACTTCAAATTTTTAATGGGTTTTGGTTTTTGTTTTGTATTACTTCCGCTAGGTGACGGAACTTATTCGTGTTTTGAAGTATTAGGTTGCTAGGCAACACAGTGCAGATGTTGTAACACAGATGGCCTGGGGATAAGAAGTTGCACGTAACTTCCGTTGCCTGGGAATGTGCTGCTATTTTTTTTTTATACATTTCGTAAAACATCAGGTTTATTTCCGAAATTTTTGATGATTTAAATATTCAGCTATATATATATATATATATATACTTAAGAGCAAAACTGAAGACTAAGGAAAAACTTTAGAATTTAAAACGAAGGTTGCAAAATAACCTGAAAATCAAAACGCGCAATGCAGCAGTTTTGAAAATTCAGAATTCACATTCTATAAAGAAGATACCTAAGCAAAAAAATACAAATATAATTTTGACTCACACCTAGTACAACATAGAAAAGGTTATAATGCAGAGTTTTTGCTGGTCCTTGATAAAGCCAAGGCTCAGTATTCTCGACACCTTCTACATTCAGTTGTTTTATTTTATTTTTTTATCTTTTCTCCTTTTACTCACACAGGTAGATACATAACCTTTTCTATGTTGTACTAGGTGTGAGTCAAAATTATATTTGTATTTTTTTGCTTAGGTATCTTCTTTATAGAATATATATATATATATATATATATATATATATATGTATGTTTGTATTATATTTTGTTTTTATGGCAAGTAGCATGTAAAAAAAATATGAAGCATAATGTTATCCCGTTTGGAAAAAATAAGTAAAATTAATAAAAAGGAAAGCTACACTGGGTGCAGGCACCTTGAATATTTTAATTAATTTGGTTTTTATTTTGTGTTCATTTCACTAGATTTACCCATGTTTTGAAGCATTAGATTACTACGCAACATACTGAAGAAATACAGCGTAAATCAGATGGCCATAGAAGTCGCTCGGGACTTCTATGGCCCATGGGTATACTGTTATTTTTTTCATAGATTCCGTAGATTTTTGTGTATATTTTCGAAAATTTCATGATATATTACAAAAAGGTTTTTTTGTTTAAATAAAATATAGAGTACAAATTTGATGTGGGGCTACTCATAACTTATAAATCGCATAACTTATAAATTTTTATACCATATTTGTGGGCCTTTCCGGGAATGTATTGCCTAAAACCAAGTCTTCCTCTAAATAGCACAAGACTTTCATACACAGAAATTTCTTTTTCCGGCTGTTTCAATTTATTCATGTTGCACAGCAGTATCTCCACAAGCCTTTTGACCTCATAAGTGCAATCGTTCCCTGGATCTTGAGAATTATCAGCGAAGTGTCATAACTTCAGTACGAGTTGAAACCTGTTTCTGCTGAAAGTGTTACGTACAATTCAGTTTTGGAACAACACATGAGTGGACCAATAATCTGTAATCTTCAGGAATCTAACCAGGCCCATCCAAATAAGCAGACCAAGAATTTTTTTTATTTCACTTAAATGATGAAACAATGGCTGATGTTGGCAGCCATTGTTTCGTCCTCGAATGTGGTGATAGGATACCGCCTTGAATGACTTGATGTGCATTTTTATTTGTTTCAGTAACCATTACAAGATAAATATCATCAGTCACTAGACAGTGGAAAATATCAATAGCTGTAAGGGGGTCTAAATTCATTACATTGGGACATATACCTGAGGGAGCTATCAATGAAATTTCCTTTTGCTTTGACAAATCAACTGGCCCCCAAATTATCTGCTGCTGTTCGTGATGTACGGAATTCATGTTTAAACACCGATGTTCTTCCATTGTTTGCAAGAAATCACAATCATCATCATATTCTTCAGTACTGATTTCATAATCTGGATCAGAATCAGATGCAGAAGAAATTTCAAACCGGAAAGACTTGATTCGTGATCACTTGTGTCCAATTCAACAGAATTGGTTGTTGTTGGACCAACAGTTGGATCATCTATAGCAGAAAGATCTGTAGCAGGGTTAATAATTCCAGATGGACCAGCAGTGGGATCAGGTATCCATGGAGAAGGAAGCCTGACAACGGATTCTAATTTTCGCCTTTTGGAGTAAAACTTTTTGCTATTTATGAGGTCGGCCATCCTCACGCTTTGATTATAAGAGCAGTTATGGGATTTTCGTCGAACTACAAATTAGTGCGGCTGGGCAGAAAAACGAAAAAAAAAAAAAAAGAAAGAAAATGTGCATGTCTGTTAACATCCCGAAATCAGTTATGCTCAAGTGAAGTACATGCTGTCTAATGGAAAAAAATAAATTTATAGCCCAAAAGGGAAGGAAGGGGGCTACTGTTTCTGCAGCATTTGTTTATATAAACTGCATCTCAGCAGAGGAATATTGTTAGTAAGAGAAAAGTGTTCACCCAGTTTTCTCTTATTTTGCTTCCACCAGCCACCCTGGGCTAAGGAATCAGTGTGTCCTAAGTGAGAATTGCTTTCCCCAGAGGGTATTATATTTCCATCATCTCCGATCGACGCGGTGTCCCAGCTTAACCTCCACTAGACACAACACACTATCACAAAGAAAGGAAAGAGCACTCATTATTTATAGACTTTCTACAATTCCTTTTTAGGCTTTCCAACCATAGGTTGAAGAAGTGTTTATGCTCCAGTTTTTCCGTCTGTCTGTCCCTCTGTCTGTCCGCACAATAACTCGCATAAAAATGGTTCGATTTCAATGAAATTTTAGTATGTGGTAGGGGACCACCTGGGGAGGAACTCTATTGAAAATGGGCAAAATGAGGGTCAAAGGTCAGGAAACAGGAGCAGGATCAATTCCATCGTTCTTATGCATCATAACTTACGTAAAAATGTTTCGATTGAGGGAAATCTTTATCATGTTGTTCAGGAAGTATACTTAACCGGTTCTGTTTAAATATCATCGGAATGGGGTCAAAGGTCAGGGCATAGGAGCGAGATTTATTCTATAGCCATGTTCCTCATAACTTGAGTAATGATTTCTGGTATGTTGGAAAGCGTATAATAATCAATGCATTGAATGATTTTTCTAACTTGTATACATAAGCTTGTATGAAGTTACCCGCGCCTGTATGGCCTATACAACATCATGTTTAACTTTTGGGCCACGTCGGTCGCAAGCAACTTCTGCATGTTTTGCTATAAACGGACTTGCGGTCAGCCAACTAGTAGGTGGTATAAATATTTTGGGAATCCCATTACTGGAACTTCAGATATTTACTTCTGTTTATCTGGTCCCCCAAGGCGGTTCCTACAGAAGGCGCGTGCGCCGCTGGCAGCAAAAGTGTTAAAAACAACTTATGAAAATCTTATTAAACTTATTGAAATTTTTTATTTTGGCTTTATCACATCTTGGATCATAGCATTACCAACTTTTAGCATTGTAAAAATCCTTACCAACCAACCTAATACTTCACCAGCTAACCTAAATATCCTCACCACCTAACCTAATACTTTTGGTTAGCATCGATTTCAAAATTGAGCCATGCTGGTTGTGATTTCAATGATGTGTTACCACTAATTATTCACATTTTTTTTGTGGGATTTGATTCATAAATTTATAATGATGATGCTTTTTCAAGGCTCATTCTTCTGAATTCAGACAATTCTATAATTCCACTGATGTGACTTTCTTGGAAGCAGGGCCGGATTAAGGCCTTAGTGGGAACTTAGGCTAATTCATCTCAGGGGCTACCAAGGTTAAGACATTTCAGTGGGCCCCCCACCAAAGAAATTATGACAGACCAAAGAAATTATGACAGACAACCATTACTGAAGTCTGTTAAAGCACGAAATTCTAGCAACATGCTTGTGATAATTAATATGTATTGCATTCTTTAAACTAGTAAAATACCTGCACAATTTTCATAAAAAAAGTAACTGTATTTTCCACTGTCCTCACAAGAACATGAATTAAAAGCTTAAGTCTTTGAATTTTTAACACTTTAGCATTCTATACTTTTCTTGGTGCATCTTTTTTGTTATGCAATGAGAAGTCACAGTGGATTTTGCTCATTAACGGTTCCAAGTGCAAACAGGGAAGTGTGGGTCAATGGTAGTGAAAAAGCTGCAACTGCCTTGCCGACCCTGCTGTACACAGCCACATGGAAAGTTTACCCTTAGTGAGTCACTCTCTTGAAATCCGCTATTTAGCCACTGTTTGTGATCAAGTGGAAATCATAGGAGACAAAAAACTGAAACCATTTTTCTTCTCTCTATATATAAACATACATAAGCTGTGCATTATTTGCGGTGTAGCGACATGTCTCCTGGGCCCTTGGTAATGGTGGGCCCCAATGTTAAAGCCCTGCTAGACCCCCTTCCCCTCAATCAGGCCCTGCTTGGAAGGTAGCAAGCTCTTTGGTCAGTTTTATTCATCCCATGAGGTGAATTAGCTGACTGATGCATGTAGAGTATGTGGTCTTTTAGTTAAATAATTCTAACTTGTCATACAGACCTAATTGGTCCAAGAACTTATATGATAGAAAATGGAAATAAACTGAAACAAGGACTTAGTGTCTTGTAATCAATCCCCTTTTTTTTTAATTCCATTTGTGGCAGGAGGTATACTTGTAACAACCCTGTTGCTTTAACTTGCACAGCACACAAACTCTCCCATTCAAGACTTTGCAAAACATAAATTAATTGGCATATTAAAAAACAAGACAAAAATACTTTCACAAATATTAGTGCAGGTTATAAAATGATTAATTACAACTTGTAAAGAGCAGGATAACATCATAACACTCAAATAACAAATGAGACTGATGCTGATAACCTCTAATAAAGCACACACTGATTTTTTATTTTATCTGTTCCTTCACCTCTGACCAGCTGCCAATGCTGTCACATCAAGAGAAACTTGTGGGGGTTCAGATATGACATTAAGTGTGGAAAGTAATCGAGAAATAAGCAAAGTTTACGTAAGAGATAGCAACAGAAATGAAAAATTAAACAGGATATATATGCCACAAGATCACTTGATGCAGGCAGGAATGTTTCATCTTACAAGAAAGTGATAGATGCTATTTCTCTACTCCTGCTGTTTTGATAAATCTCAATTCCTAGTTTATGCAAGATGCACAGAGAGAGACATGACAACTTGACTTGTTTACCACTGAATAAATGTGATTGATTACCCGGCTAAAACTTCAGTGTTGTCGTTTAGTTGAAGCAAGAGATAGACCCTACCTTTTTTTTACCATGAAGAAAATGTTAAATCTGTTTCTTCTTGAATAAACTCAGTGAAGAAAATATTAAATCTGTTTCTTCTTGAATAAACTCAGTGAAGAAAGTGGATCTGTTTCTTCTTGAATACATTTTTTATGTAAAATAAACTTGAAAATTTGAATTAAGGCAAAATGAAATACATTTTAATCAAAGTAAAATGAAGAGGATAAAGTAATGTTATTTAAAACACACATGCACCTACATGTTTTTCTTTTTATTTTGTTTTCAAGACCAAACATTCTGGTGACAAATACAAATCTAAATGCTTAGTGAAGAAAATCTATTGCAAGTGATGATCACTGTTCTCCATTGAATGTGGTTGAGAGAAACTCATAACTCAAATGAATATTGGTAGTCATGTCATGTAAAAAGAAAAACGTTTACAGTAGATACTGGTTAATTGGGTCATTGTTTAATCGGGGCAGCCATTTATTTAGGACGATTTTTGAAGAACATTCTAAATTACCTCTTAGGGATACAGCTTCATCTAATTGGGGCAACCACTTTATTAGGCCTAAGTGTTTTAGTCCTGATGGGTCCCAAATAACTAGAATCTACTGTATTAATTTAAATAGATGTTTGGAAAAGGAAGGTGCATAATGGGAAAAAAAACCAAAAAAACAAAAAACAAAAAAAAAAAAAACCAACCATAATCTCATAGTCAAAATTTGTTGTTATTTTAAGATCTGTACAACTCAAGTTCATATTATGGTTATAGCTAAAATAACTTGAAAAACACCATGAGCATTAATGATTTCATATACATTTTTGCAACGGTTTGCTTATTTTTAAATGTGTGGCCAATCAGTCTTAACCCGCCATTATTAAACATAAAAGAGTTTATTATGTAATTTGTTGTCAGATTATGAATTAAATTTAGCACATTCAAATCATTCTTAGTGAGAGAGAATATTATGTGAAATTATATAAATGATCTGCAGTAGGTGTTACTTTGACATTTAAAATAAATTTTTGAATCAGAGTCCTTATGAATGTTACATGGTGTTCAGAATCATTCTATTATAATCTTTGTTTTTTAACATAACACAAAATTTGTCCTTTTATTGATATATTGTAACTTATTTATGTTTATTTATAAAAAGTATCATGGTTTAAAACATTGGTGTCGTCACTTCATTGAGCCATCTGGAGTTCAACTTATGTTCGGATAGTTCATCCAGTGAACTAACCGAACCATTAATACGTGAGCTTTATGTTATTCTATAGTGTCTGTTACTAATGTAAATTGTGATGGACAGAGAGTGTACTGTTTCACACGTTATTCATTAGAAAATTGATTACCCGCGGGGGGATGAAATATATAAAGTGGTACATTGTAATGTCAATCATGGATTTAATGTTACTAAAATGCACTCACCTGGCTTCTTCTTAGCTGTGAAAGAAGAAGCAGCTAAGAAGAAGCCAGGTGAACAGCTAAGAAGAAGCCAGGTGAACAGCTAAGAAGCCACGTGAGTGCATTTTAATAACATTAAATCCATGATTGACGTTACAATGTACCATTTTATATATTTCATCCACCCGCAGGTAATAAATTTTCTAATGAATAACGTGTGAAACAGTACTCTGTCTGTCACGATTTACATTAGTGACAGACACTATAGAATAACATCTGGAATTCTTTTGTGTTTCAGCACATTATCACACACCAAACGGGGCGGGAAAGTCACTGACTTTCAAAAGAATGTTTTTCTTTTTTGTAACGACCCCTGGCATTAAGGATATCAGGCCTAGAACAATCAAAAACAGAGGTCACTTTTAAGTTTCTTTAGGGTAGTTTTTTTCATAGCACAAAGGTGATTTTCAGGTTTTCTGTGGTATAACTTCAATTTGTGGAATATAATGATTTCTACATATATCAGCCTTTGAACAACAGTGTTTTCAGAGAAGATTGCATTCATACAATATGTAGGACACTACAGGAATAATGCAGCGCGAATATATCACTTACCTGTTGAAGCCTAGAAAGGTACACATTGCGTAAGTTTTCATCTCCCATTTTAGGTGCATCAATGAATTCCATTACAGCAGCTGTCCGAT
This sequence comes from Macrothele yani, assembly GCA_039090855.1. Classification (NCBI taxonomy): domain Eukaryota; kingdom Metazoa; phylum Arthropoda; class Arachnida; order Araneae; family Macrothelidae; genus Macrothele; species Macrothele yani. Next base: position 41,996,605 of record CM077028.1, read on the forward strand.
TTCGATCATGACTGCTATTCAGCAATTCAGGAGAAATGTAAGGTAGATTTCCCCCACAGAGCTACAAACACAAAATACATTTAAAAGTCAAAAACATATACTTTTTAAAAACATCAAGATTTCACTTATAAGGACTGTATTATACATTCTTATCATAACAGAATAAAGCAACCCAGATACACAAATAATAAAAATAAATAAAATATTAAGTTGCAGAAAAATAGAGAGGCAGTACAGCCCGACTCCAATTTTTTGTGTGGGGCCATATGCTTTCAAACACAAATATATATATATATATATATCACTTTTTTTACTTTCAATTTCACTTGATCAATAATTATACTGTTTCATCAATTAAAAATTTACATATTTTAATTCATGTGTTTCTTGTATGAAAAGAATGAAGGTATCTCATCTGAGAATATATCATCATCATCATCATTGTCAACCATTATCAATCCACTGCTGGACGAAGGTCTCCCCAAGTTTCTTCCACAACGGTCTGTCTTGTGCCAGTCTCCTCCATGTCACTCCCGCATATTTTCGAATTTCATCCACCCATCTCCCATGTGGTCTTCTTCTGGGTCTTTTCCTGTCCCTTGGAATCCAATCTAAAATTTCGGCTGTCCATTGATGGTCTGTCCTTCTGGCAGTATGTCCAGCAATTTGCCATTTCAGGGATTTAACTCTGATCATGATGTTTTCCACTCTCGTCATTTTTCGGATCCACAAGTTCCTCTTCTTATCTCTTCTGGTTACACCAAGCATGCACCTCTCCATGCTTCTATGAGTTGTCTGCAGCCTTTGTATGTCACTTTTAGTTAAGGTCCACGTCTCTGCACCATACGTAAGCACTGGAAGGATGCATTGATCAAACACTTTTCTTTTAAGACATAATGGCATATCGCTCTTGAAAATTATGTTGTTTCTTCCAAAAGCTCTCCAGGCAAGTTTTGTACGCCGATTAATTTCTTCATCAATGTGGCCCTCACTTGATATCTGCTGTCCAAGATAAACATACGTGTCTGTTATCTCTAGCTTTTCTCCATCAATCGATAAATCTTCATTTCTTGTAAAAGCATTGAACATCACTTCTGTCTTCTGAAAGTTCATTTTTAATCCCACTTCTTTACTGTTGTCAGCAAGTTCCTGGATCATACTCTGCAGCTCTGATGGGGTAGTTGCAAAAATGACTACGTCATCAGCAAAACGAAGGTGGGTTAGATAATCTCCATTAATCTTTATCCCTTTGTTTTCCTAGTTCAGTGATTGAAAGACATTTTCCAATGTGGCGTTAAAGAGCTTCGGAGATATGGTATCACCTTGTCTCACTCCCTTTCCAATTTTTATGTGTGTTGTATTTTCAAACAGCCGAATCTTTGCACTTGCATTTTCATAGATGTTATTAATAATATTAATGTACACATCTTCAATACCGCAGGATTTCAGAGCCATTGCAACTGCTGATGGTTTCACCGAATCAAAGGCTTTTTCATAATCGATAAAAGCCATGCACAATGGAAGTTCATATTCCCTCGCTCTTTCAATTAGTTCTTTCAGTACGTGGATATGATCAATTGTGCTGTAGCCACTCCTGAATCCAGCTTGTTCTCTCGGTTGAGTCATGTCCAGTGTTACCTTCAAGCGGTGTGAAAGAACTTTAGTAAAGATTTTATAAACCACTGAGAGGAGGCTGATAGATCTGTAGTTCCTGAGATCCTCAATGTCCCCTTTCTTATGTAGCAGGATCATTGTACTGTTGTTCCAATCCTCAGAAATCATCCCTTCATTAAGGCATCGAGTGAAAATTTGGGCGAGTACTGTTTCGATTTCTCCACTTGCTTCTTGTATGATGTCTACAGTAATTCCATCTTCTCCTGGAGCTTTCCCCGCTTCATGTTCTTGATTGCATGTGCAACTTCTGCTGGGAGGACTGGAAGAACTCTAGTACTGGTACCTTTCATGATGTCTGGAGTACATGTATCATCCCTTTCATATAATTTGGAGTAGAAATCTTTCACTCTTGTCAAAATTTCGCCTCTATTTCTTGTTACAGAACCATCTTCTTTTCTCAGTGCCATAATCTGTTTTCTTCCCTTACTGAGATGCCCCTTTGCTATCTTCAGGCTTTGGTTGTTCTCAATTGCTTTCCTCACTAGTTCACAGTTGAATTTCCTTACGTCTTCAGTGATACTTTTTCGTACTGTCTTGCATAGCTCTATGTATTCCACTTAGGAAGTCACATCTTCTTTAGTTGTCCTCATCTCTCTTCTTTTTTGCATCAACATTTTGGTTTTTCCTGATAATTTGTTCACATGCAACTTGTTCTTAGACCCAGATAATTTTGTTGCTGTTTCCATAAGAGCTTTGGTTAGTTTTCTGTTAACTTCAGAAATATCCACTTCTTCCGATGTTAGGCCTTCTAAAGCAGAGAATCTGTTCTTCAGTTCCAACTTGAAAGTATTATGGTGTTTTTTAAGGTTGGTTATGTCAATACATTTTGTTTGTCTTATGAGCTTACCACGTTCGAGTTTAGTGTTGAGGTGCATCTTACATCGTCACCAATCTATGGTCACTACCTGTGTTGAACTTGTTCAGCACACTGCAGTCTTCAATGACGAATTTTTTGTTACACATAATAAAATCAATTTCACTTGTCGTCCCAATTGGATGTCTCCATGTCCATTTCCTGTGTGGCTTTTTCTTGAAAAAGGAGTTCAGGATGAAAAATCCTTCTGCCTCTGCAAACTCAACGAGAGTATTTCCACGCTGGTTTCTGTTGCCGTGACCGAATTTACCTACTGAAGTTTCATTCTGTTGCCGTTGCCCTATTTTTTCATTGAAATCTCCCATAATTATCTTCAAGTGCTGCTTACCTTTATTATTTAGATGACGAATTTCCTCATAAAATTCTTCAATTTCTTTTTCAGGATGACTTGTGGTGGGTGCATAAGTTTGAATAATCTGAGCCTGGTATCTTCTTGAGAGTTGGATAATGAGTCGTGCAGCTCTGTCAGAGGAACTTTCAACTTCTACCACTTTATCCTTCAGTTTCTTGTTTATTATAAACCCAACACCGCTAGTTCTGCCAGTATCTGTCCCACGATAGTAGAAGAGATGTCCACTTTTCAGTTCAATGAGATCTTCTTTTCTCCTTACCTCACTTAGCCCGACGATGTCCCACTTGATCCTTTGTAGTTCCTCTTCCAATTCAAGAAGCCTTGAATCAGAAGATAGGGAGTGTCCATTATATGTAGCCAAGGTCAGCATCAGATGGTAGACTAGTCCGGTCCTCCAGGGATTCTTAGCACCCTCTGCCTTCATGTCGCACTGGCAGCTGCCTTGGCCAGGTACATTCCAGCTGCTGGAGACTGAGGGCCAAGATTTAGGTTGTAGAGTCATTTTGGAGGTGTTCAAATGAAAAGGTGCGAAACGACACTGTGGGTATAAATGAAGACTTTAATCAAAGTATACACCACAGGCCATAGCACAACGATCCCATTGATTAACGAGCCGAAGGATTCCTTGTTCCCAGAATTACTGTGGCCGTGACGAGACCCAGTCCTGCACAGCGTCCTTGAGTTCGTCGTCCGAGTGGAAGCGCTTCCCTTTCAGATATTTTTTCAGGGGACCAAACACATGGAAATCGCAGGGCGACATGTCCGGGCTGTAGGGCGGATGGTCAAGCTGCTCCCACTGGAACTTGGCCAGTTTCGCGTGTGTGACCCTGGAGACGTGTAAACGCGCGTTGTCATGGAGCAGAACCACACCCTCCGTGAGCAGCCCCGGTCTTTTATTCTTGATGGACCTGCGTAGGCTTCAGAGTGTCTCACAGTACACATCGGAGTTAATGGTTCATCTGTGCTGGAGGAATTCAACAAGTAGTCAATTGGACGGCGCTCTTTATAAGAGCCTCTGCTCTCTCCTGCGCATGCGGGCGCCCGCGCATGCTCCGATCCACGATGGCGACTCCAATCGCATCCCTAGATGTGTCGCTACGTTCTCCCATAGCGGCATAGGCAAATATATTAACGGTTACGTTCTTATGTTTCGTACCTTTTCATTTGAACACCCCTAGTATATATACACTATCTACCAACAAGTAATTGGACACCTGTGATAGCAAAGGAAAACAAAGTTTATTCACCTTCAATAGTTAGTGGAGCCTCCACGAGCGGAGATTACAGCTGCGATCCTCCGAGGCATACTCTCAACCAGGCGTTGTACGACGGCTAGCGGTATTTTCTTCCACTCGGCTTGGAGAAGACAGGTCAGTTCCTTCATCGATTTCGGACGGTGGAGGCACCCCTTAAGTCGACGCTCCAACTCGTCCCAGAGGTGCTCGATAGGGTTAAGGTCCGGGCTCTGCACAGGCTAGTCCATTCGATTAACCCCATTGTCACCATACCAAGCCATGGTGGACCTCGCAACATGACAGGTGGCATTGTCATCTTGAAAGTGACATGGGCCCACCCCGTAGAACTGCCACAACGTAGGAAGCACATGGTCATCCAAAATGGTGCAGCAGGTCTCGGCGTTGAGTCTACCAGGAATTGCGACCAAGGGTCCCATGCCATACCAGGAGAAACACCCCCATAGCATATTCCACCGCCGCCGAACTTCACAGCTGGCGCAATACATTCCGGCAGGAGGCGTTCTCCAGGCAGACGCCAAACTCAGACCCTGCCATCCAAACGGTAGATGGTGAACCTTGATTCGTCGCTCCAGAGAACCTGTTTCCACTGTTCAACGGTCCACTGTCGACGTTCTTTGCACCACGTTAGCCGAGCAGCACTACAGGACTTGGTGATCAAAGGCTTGTGGGCGGCAGCACGTCCATGATAACCAAGCAGATGGGCTTCCTTACGGATGGTATTCATCGAAAGAACACTCCCGGATGCCTGTTGAAACTCCTCGCGGATGTGGCCCATCGATTTGGTGCAGTTCTTCCAAATTTCTCTGGCCAGCACCCGCCAGTCTCTAACTCCCTGTTTTGTGGGTCTGCCGGGTTGGGGCACATTCCGACAGTCACCTCTCATCTTCCACTTGCCTATCGCGTAGGCCACTGTCGATTTTGTGTACTTCAACTCGCTGGATATGTCACGTATGGATCAGCCATTTCTGTGATACCCGACGATTACACCTTTCTCGAAATCAGAGAGCTCCGAATTGCATGGCATCTTGCATGTGAGTGGTTGCGTTGTTGTTTCCCACACGATATTTAACGGCTGCGGCGGCCGTGACGTGTATCAGGTTTGCAGATATCGTCGATTGCAGGTGTGTCCAATTACTTGTTGGTAGACAGCGTACACACACACACACACACACACACACACACACACAAACGAGTCAGATTACTGTGACCACCTCCTACTTTTGACGTCAACAAGCGTGTAGCTAATGAAAGAAGGCAAATGTTGCGAGTTGACATGGAGGGTGTATAAGGTGTGCTGTAGGCAATCTGAAAACATATCACTCGTTGCTGTCATGGATAAAAGGAGCGATTTATCAGATTTACAAAAAGGGATGATTATCGGCTTTCAGGCCAAGAGTGGCAGTATTTCTGAAACAGTACAGTTTGGGAACTGTTTGCGTGCTGCTGTGGTTAAAGTGTATCGTGATTAAAGAAATGGCACCATTGCGAATAAGCGACGTGGAAACTGAGGAGCACCACGTGCCATTGATGTGAGAGGTGAACGTCGGCTTCAAAAGTGCATGAGGGCCGATTAACATGCTACAGTGGAGTAACTCACTGGCCGAATGAACCAGGGGGCTACCGGAAGTGTGTCTAAAATGACAGTTCAGCAAACTATGCTGCGTATGGGGCTTTGATACGATACAGACAGATGGTCACTACACCAATGCTAACGATGGTGCATCGGCAGAAAAGGCTTACATTTGCATGCCATTATCGGAATTGGACCTCTGCTGATTGGCAAAGAATTGTCTTCTCCGATGAGTCATGTTTTCTGCTTCATCGAACAGATGGACGTTGGCGTATAAGGTGAAAAACATTGGAGAAAAAACACTCTTCAACCATTGCTGGAAGAACACAAGCTGATGGGAGCAGTGTTATGGTCAAGGAAATGTTTCCATGGCATTCTCTGGTCCACTGATACCTGTGGAAGACACTATGGACCAAATTCGTTATGAATCCATCCTTGCAGACTACGTACACCCATACATGCTGATTGTCTTACCTGGGGCGGATGGGATCTTCCAGCACGACAATATGACGTGTCACAGAGCTAGAAATGTCTGAGACGGGTTGGAAAAGCACGATGAAGATTTCGCAATACTTCCCTGGCCCCCTAATTCCCCAGACTTAAACCCAATTGAGCATCTTTGGGACCACGTCGATCGTGTTGTTGTTCTATGGATCCTCCACCAGCTGTCAGATGCACTGCAGTCAGCATGGCTCCACATACCTGTGAACACCTTCCAGCACCTTATTGAGTCACTCCCAGCCTGTCTAGCTGCTGTCCGCACTGCACACAGCAGTTACTCTGAATATTAGCAGGTGATTATAATAATGTGGCTCAACTGTGTATATACACTGAAATGCCAAAAGTCGTGGGATAGCAGTATGCAAATTTTTAACTGGCGCTGCCGTCGAATAAAGGCTTAGAAGCACACCACAATTTTTATCAGTTGCGAGGTGTAATCTTGCGAGTCAGGTTGAACAACTGCCAGTGCGACTATGGAAAGCCAAAGTGAATTATCGGAGTTTGAACGAGGCATGGTAGTGGTAGCTAGGTATATGGGACATTCAATTTCTGAAGTTGTGCGAACATTCATCATTCCTTGATCCACAGTGTCACGTGTACAGAGAATATCTCATGGAAGGCATTACCACCCAGCGTGGACAGTGCAGTGGCCGACCACAGGTGCTGAATGACCATGACCAGCGGCGTTTGACCAGGATTGTCCATGCTAACAGACAAGCAACACTGGCTCAAGTAACATCCACATTTAATGCAGGAGGTACCAGAGACATATCCATCAGGCCTGTGCAGCATAATTTAGCGTCCATGGGGTATGGGAGCAGAAGACCCACCAGAGTGCCTTTGTTAACACCACGACATCTGACACAGTGCCTCACTTGGGCTCATGAACATAGTAATTAGACCTTGGAAGACTGGAAATGTGACGTGGCCCGATGAATCATGCTACCAGTTGTTACAAGTTGAAGGTAGGGTTCAAGTGTGGCACAGACCACATGAGGCCATGGACCCAAGCTGTCAACAAGGCACTGTGCAAGCTGGTAGTGGTTCCATTAACGTGTCGGGGTGTCTTTACGTGGCACGGTTTGGGTCCTCTGGTCTAACTGAGAATCAGATTTAAAAAAGGCGTCAACTTTAGAAATTTGTTGCACACATTTTGCATTATTTTTATGCTTTGGGCGGCCGGCATGCGAAATGTTAAAATCACTCCGGCAAACTTCCACAAAACGCGAACTTTATACCTTTGCTCGATCATTTTATACTTGGAAAATCTTTTGCATACTATTCCTTAAACACTTGAACATATGTTTTCGAAGGCTTACTTGCAGCCATTCTTGATTAAAAAGTAATCAGCTTAGAATAGTACAAACGGAGTCAGTCATGAACGACAATGGCTGCGCATGAATTGCAAATGGTAACATTCGTTACGAGGAGAAAAATGTGTCGAAAAAAGAAGAAAGAAAATGTAAGGAAGCCAATGAGATCAAACAACCGTACCCCCAGCACACCACCCCGGTTTTACTTGCCTTCAGAATGAAAACAATGTTCTATTGCAGCTGGTTTTCACCAAAACCTGGTTTTCCTCCTCCGGACATGACGCATGGGGAGAATGGCGCCGAAAGCTTCATGGCCTCAGCACTTCATCTGGACCATGTGACCCGTTCACTAGAGCCTTTTCTCTCCGCACGCTGCAAAATCAGAAATGCGTAAAAACATGAGATTCATCAGTAAACACATAAAATAAAGTGAAAATGCGTACATTTTACGCATAAAGCGTAAAATATGGCAGGTATGCACATGTAGGAGAGATAGTGTCTTTAAGTTCTAGGCTTACAGCTGGGAATATCTACATGGAAGAAAAGGTTGTAGCACCTTGAAGTTCCATTTGGTACAAGCATAAGAAATGGAACACACACACACACACACACACACACACACACACACACACACACACACACACACACACACACACACACACACACACACATGAAGCCTACTAAGATCCTGAAGCTAATGGAACCACGCACACAGCTTTTGATCTGTAGGGACATGTGTCCCCACTGCCCGCATGGGTTAGGCGCCACTGTTGGGAGGTATCATAAGAGTGTTACCCAATTTTATTTCAGAAAGTGATATGTACATAAAAATTCTACTTATAAAAAGGAACAGCTGTTAATGTAAAATGGTTCTGTTACACAAAGATGATGCATCAAAGAAACTGTGGTGCAGACATAAAGCTATTAAGGGATGAGTCTGCAGATACTATTCAAATAACAGTATGTCTTGAATAGCAAGAAACAAAATTTTCAAAATCTGCTCAATAAATAATAATAGTAACAGCAACTTTTCCCAATTTTTTATAAATAATTTAATAATCTGACTGATTTGACTTTAATATTGAAGAAAAAGTATTATTACAACACATTTTTTTACAAGGAGAAATGGACTCACAGGATTATTCTTTCCACTAAGCCCTTAATTAAAGAAATACTTAGATGACACCATGGAATCAAGAAGTTTTAAGGCTACATTTTGCTTACACCAGCTTTCCTGTCTAATTAACAAAGCACCTTGATATGGGCAACGTTTTCAAAGGGGTACTATAAAATGAAATAACACTGAATGATATCACATATTTTTAAGTTTGTTTCATTAATTGTAGCTGTTTAAGCAGCAGAAAATATTAGCTTAATGCCATTACCAAATGTATTACTTCACACACAGTCCATCCAATAATTTTGGTGGTTTTGAAAATGTGCTTATGTCTTATAATAGTTCAGAAGGTTGCTAGAAAAGTATCAGAAGCATAGCTGCCATAAGGCAATTCAACTGCACAGATTTATATACATATAACTAAGCTGTTCTTGGAGATTCGACGGTTAGCTTTTCAAAGACAGCTCATCTGACAGATTCAAGTTCAAACCTGATGGAACACGATTTTGCTTCCTGTTGATGTATCAAATGTCTCCATTTACTGCGATCTTGGCACACAGCTCAAGCTTCACTGACATCCATCACATATCTCACAAAAGATCTTTTGCACTTCATACTCATTATCTTTTTCTCATGAAGACATCCTTGAGTCTGGTTTTCCCATGATTTCCTTGGCCAACCTCTATTATCCTTTCCTGCCACTTGGGCTGAATAAATTCTCTTAAAAAGCATCTCACCCCAATTATTCTTTCAACATTGCCAAACCATTTCAGAATGTTTGTCTCCATCTTACCAATACCATTTTGCTTCACATTACACATCTTCATTCCTTACATAATCAAAAAGTCTTGCCCCCAGTAATGCATCTCTCCAGCACACAAACTAATCTTATGTCTCTTCTGCGATACCCAGGTTTTGTTGCCATACATCAGAGTAAGAAAAATTACACTTTCATACATAGTCATTCATGGTTTTTTTGAGAACTTGTCATTGCTGTGGAATCCTCCTGAAGCAGTTATAACTCTCAAAGATGAATTCACTTGCCGACTAATTTCACCATCTAATTTGTTTTCTCTCTGTCAAACAAACTCCCTAAATATACAAATTCATTCATTTGATCCATGCCATTTAGACTGATCTTGCATTGTCCTTGCTCAAAAACGTAACTTTGGTTTTTCTTTTATTTATACACATTTTGAATTTCATACAAAAATAAACTTTGTACATCTGGGACAATATACTCTGCAACTCACTTTTGCTCTCTGCCAACAGGACTCTGTCATCAGCATACAGTAATCTGCACACACAGATATTACAAAGAGATATACCAATATTGACTATTTTGGCATCATGCATGTATATATACCCATAAACATATTAAACAGCCATGATGACATTACACAACTTGTCTGACTCTTGCACCAACAGAAAACCACTTCAACAAAATACCATTCACTTGTACATGTGCTCTACTGCAAGCATTCATAGCTTTTACACTTTTGAGTAGATTCCCAGTTATACAATGACTACTGAAGACCTTCCATAAAAGTATCCTATTTACTTGGTCATAAGCTTTCTTTAAATTCCATGAATGAAGTAAAACTTTCTGATTAATAGACAGATACTTTTTGATCATCATTGCACGGATTTACTATACCAAATTATCTGGATTTTACACTTTTAATCTTCTGTTCATCTCTGAAGTACTATACACTTCAATGCCAGTGGAGGAATAGGATATTTACTAGGTAACATGATATTTTGTATGAATGGACAGTACCAGTATATTATTGACAAATATGGTTGCTGTACCACAACTCTAATTTGTGGTTCCAAATTAAATATGGAGGAAAGTTTAAGATTTGACGATGACGATGATGATGATGGGCAAAACACGTAACAATATTAACAAATAAATTGCTTGTGAAATAAGTAAAGGATAAGGAAATGATCTCTCTATATATTAGGTGTACAAATAAGTTTTAAAGCATTTTTTGTGTGATGTATACAGCTAATTTACATATCCGATATTCCCCCGCGTTGTTGTCATGTGACCATAACTGGTCCAGAGTATAAAATGTGACACAGAAGTTTGCCCAACAGTCAAACGCACTTGCACATCAGTAGGTGAAAGATGGCAAGCGATACTGCATCTATTTGACACTGCATTCGTTACGAATTTCATCAAGGAAAAAGTGCTGCAAAAGCATGTGCATCGATCTGTTCTGTTTTGGGGGAGAATATTGTATCGAAAAGCACATACGAGTTTTGGTTTAGACGGTTTAAAGGGCGTAATTTTGATGTCAGCGATCGATAACGTAGCGGCGCCCTGCAGAAGGTTGCACATGAGGAACTGCAAGCATTGCTGGATGAAGATTCATCTCAAATGCAAAAAGAACTAGCTGAATAACTGGGGGTAACTCAACAAACCATTTCCAATCATTTATGCGCAATGAGAAAGATTCGGAAGGAAGGAATATGGGTGCCACATGACCTGAGCAAGAGGAACAAGGATCAGCATGTCATGAAGTGTTTGAATCTGTTGAATAAACAACACAGAAAGTATTTCCTGTGGAAAATCGTTACGGGTGATGAAAGGTGGATATGGTACAACAATCCCAAATGCAAAAAACATTGGGTAGATCCCGGTGAAACAACGAATTCGACACCAAAACGCAATATTCACTCCAAGAAAGTTCTGCTGTGCATCTGGTGGGATATGAAGGGTGTGCTCCATTATGAACTATTGGAACAGGGTCAAACTGTTACTGCTGATCACTACAAGCAACAATTGCTGGGATTGAACCAGAAAATCTGTCGAGAACGTCCATTCACAGGCAAAGGATTGTGTCCCGTGAAATTACTGCATGACAATGCTGGGCCGCATGTCACGAAATTGGTCAAGGAAACGTTATTAACGCTTGGCTGGGAAGTTTTAGAGTACGCAGCGTATAGTCCTAACATAGCCCCTTCAGATTATCATTTGTTCCGATCGATGCAACATGGTTTGTCTGCTGTATGGTTCCGGACATGTGATGAAGTGCAAAAATGGGTTGACGACTTCATGGCTTCACATGATGAAGTTTTCTTCATGGCTGGAATCCATCAGCTGCCTGACCGATGGCGGAAGGCGATAGATAATAACGGTGCATGTTTTGATTCGTAAAGATATTGTTGTTTTCTCTCAAGTTACATGTTGCATTGTCTTAAAATGCTTTAAAACTTATTTGTACACCTAATATATTCTCTTCTTTGACAGCTAACTTCTTACAAGAACCAAAAACCTCTCCACGTACAATACTGTATTTCTGCATATAAGTAAAATCAAAGTTATGTACTAATAGGAAAGATGTTAAATACTCAAGAATTTGACCATTTAGGACCAAGGATCAGTAAAAGTAATGAAATACAAGTGGCTTCCAAAACTCTAGTGCTGATTAAGCTACACTGTGGAAATATGAAAAAGAGAGCCTGAAGAAAGAGAAGAGTTTTCTCTGAAAATTTGCAATTTAAATAAAAAAATTCCTAGTAAAATTCCCATAATGGTTGTTTTTGATTACAAATTAACTTCCCCCCCCTGTGACTACTTATGGGTGAGAAAGATGCAGGGCAAATTAAGTTCAACAAGATAAAGGTGTTTAGATTTATTGCCTAGAGTGGATGACAAATGAATTGGTGTTGAAGATCTAAAATTCTTAAAAGCATCCTCATCAGAAGAGATCTATGACAGAGGTAATTTTTTTTTCTTTCTAAAAACAATGCTGGAAAGAGAAAATTCAGGAAACACAGAAATAAGAACAGATAACAACCAGGTTTTGGAAGAATGGAATGAATAATTTTTGAACTGAGAATTTCAAGTGCCTCACATGCAATCCAAAACTGCAGCAGTAGTAAATATTGTATTTTTGTCCAGAGCAGAACAATTATTCAGAAAGCTATGCGAGAGACCATCTAGATATTAAAAAACAAGTTTTCAATCTTAAATTACACCTTCTATCGTACACTGAAGACTAGTGTAGATACATTTGTGTGATTGGGGGAGGGGTGTACTGTGGTAAAAGTGAACATTTCAAGACATGTCAGTCTCAAATTTTATTCACCCTAACTTTTCAGGTATTCAGTAATACCATCCTGTTTTATGCTTTAGGGTAAATTTTTATTTTTTACTTTTTTAATAAAATTTTTAAATTTCATTAACTCCACTTGATTACCTCTTTTTTCTGCAAAGCAAAATATCTCACACAAGCTAAATGTTTTACTTGAAACACTATATTTGTTCAGAGTTGAAAAAATATTCTTCTCATAATATGTGGTAAATATGTCATGATAATTAACATAGCAATTGGACATGGCCAAATTGACTGTAATTACTGTTTCAAACATGAATTAAATCACATCAGAAAATTTGAAAATTTCATTGCCGTGGAGCGGGAATCGAACCCGCATCTCCCGATTACCATTCAAGCGTGCTATCCGTTGCACCACCCACGACGGTGAATTCGCAAGTAACTGTGTGTTAAGAGCATTGGAATATTCTACAACCGCATTTAAATTCAATGCAGATTCTGCTGCCATCTAGCGTTGTTAAGTAAATCACCAGTTCTTATTTTTATATTCCCATACGCAACAAAGGCGTATGACGCGATATTACGTGGCCAAAGACTTTAATGTAGAACTGCTATTAAGAGCAGCGACAATACTGTTCGTCATGTATATTTTGTTTAAGTATGCCGGGTGGAGTAGTTAGGTCCATATAATGGTATGAAAATACCAAATGAACATTAATGGTAAAAATTTTTTTACTTACTCATAATAATTTAGGCTTATCTCATGTCAGCATTTTAGTCACTGTGGCATAGCATCGGCTCTATAGAACAGACATTTGCTTATTTAGATGAGATCCAAGTTCTGCTTGAACGGAAGATTCACAGATTAAAAAAAACACTATTTCAAGTTAAAATTCCATACCCTTGTATAGGTGATTTGCAAAGAATGATGATTAAAACGTGAAAGTTAAAAACCCAAATGAATAAAAAGGACACAAAGGAATAAAAGATGGACCCAAACATAATTCACCACCACAACAGACTTCCAAACATGTTTCGGCAAGAATTTTCCCTTCCTCAGTAGAAACTTTAAGGTGTACGTGGGCACCAAGTCCTCGTCGACGATCCTCGAAAGACTGGCATAAGATAAGCCTAAATTATTATGAGTAAGTAAAATTTTTTTACCATTAATGTTCATTTTGTATTTTCATATCATTATATGGACCTAACTACTCCACCCGGCATATTTAAACAAAATATACATGACAAACAGCATTGTTGCTGCTTTTAATAGCAATTCTACATTAAAATCTCCAGTTGTTTAGGTATTCAGAGTTGAAGAAATATTCTTCTCATAATAAGTGATAAATACGTCATGATAATTAACACAGCAATCGGACATCGCCGATTGACCGTAATTACTGTTTCACACGTGAATTAAATCACATCAGAAAACTTGAAAATATTTGCCATGTGAAACCATGATTTTCATTACTATGCATACACCGGAAAAGGTTTTTTGTCAACAACAATACAGATTACCAAGATGACTACGCAAATCTCACAATGACACAAACAGCACCAACTTTCTTTCACCATGATTCAAATAAAGTATGATAAATTTAATTAACAAAATTATTTCTTCTGAATGTCACAAGAGGGAATTGAAACCTTATCTTGTTATGCAGGTTGCCACACCATTCATAAACAATGAACTTCCACGCAAACCAGTAAGTCCCCTTAACACTAGAACACTGTTCATATGTACATATGGACAACTAAAGTGTGACAGTGCATAACTTATGTATAGCTAGTGTTTTATTTACAAAACCCCATAAAGAAATTATCAAAATAAGGAATTAAAAACAACTAGAAATAGCCATGATAATTAACACAACAATCAGACATCACTGAATTGACTGTAATTACTGTTTCACACATAATATCAATCACCTTAGAAAACTTGAAAATTTAATCACCCTGGAACGGGAATCGAACCTGCATCTCTCGATTACCGTTCGAGCATGCTATTTGTTACACCATCCAGGACGAGAAAGTCATAAGTATCTGAGTGTTAAGAGCATCGGAATATTCTCCGACCACATTCTTAACCAAAGCATATTGTGCTGCCATCTAGAGTTGTTAAGTAAATCTCCAGTTGTTCAGGCATACAGTGTGGAAGAAATATTCTTCTCATAATATGTGGTCACTCAGATATTAAGAATGCAGTTGGAGAATATTCCGATGCTCTTAACACTCAGATATTAAGAATGCGGTCGGAGAATATTCCAATGCTCTTAACACTAAGATAGATTGATATTACGTGTGAAACAGTAATTACAGTCAATTCAGCAATGTCAGATTGCTTGGATAATTATCATGACATATTAACCATGTATTATGAGAAGAATATTTCTTCCACACTGTATACCTGAACAACTAGAAATGGCAAAATAAAATGAATTTCATTTCAATGAAATAAAATTAGTCATAACAATCAGAGTTTACTACACAGAGCTTAAATTACAATTTTTTGTCTGGGATATGAAATGTACTTACAGCTTCCATCCTAGCATCATAAAGTTCTCTGGAATGTACAATAGCAGCTAAGTTGTTCGCATCAGCAGTTGCCTAAAACAATTAAAAAAAGGTGCTTTTTAGTTTAATGCTTCTAAAATATTTTTTAAGGCATAAGCACTCAAGACTATGTAGCTAAGTTTACAAAAAAGGTAAAGGATAAAGAAAAGATTAATATAAATAGAATAAAAAACTTATATTTTTAGATTCCATAATTTCTTAAAAATATAAATGTGAACAATTTTTTGCTTACCAAATAACATAACACAAAAACTTACCTCCAGAACAGATACAGGTTCAGGCAATTGATTTCCCTGGAAAACTTTGATGTATGTCTGTAAAAACAAACAAAAAAAAAAAACAATAGAAAACAAATTACTTTAAATTTGCTGTTACAGGGCACAAGGTGTATAAAGAAGTAATGTAAACACAAACAAAAAAAATTATCACAATGAATTAAACAGAAATAAAGTTCATTTACATTAACCAAAAGTCATTAGAAATCTTTTAAAGTCAAGCTCAAAGTAAATTTTAAACACTCGCCTCAGCATATGACCACTAATATAAGATACATATTAATGCTGACATTCGTCCGCGAGATCTTCTCCAGTGAAACACAAAAATACAAACATCATTAAGAAACTTACAATTAATTACAAACTGCCACCTAGTACTTTCTTTTATTTTAATATTCTAATAAAGTTTTGTTAATATAAATAGGTCATTAAACACATATTTTGAAAACAGTGATTATGTTTAAGTGTGCTCAATGTCTTGAATTTGAACTACAGATGAATGGAAAAGAAAATGCTTGCCATTACTGCAAAATTAATAATATAAACACCTCGATCAGTCTCTCTGGAATGCTTGATGTCACACCAACGTCTGCATTGCTGCACCATCACTTATTGATCAATTCGTGTGTGCTCTTGCGATGTCAAAATGATTGCCTGCTATATAATAGTACGAGATCACTTTCAGATGTCAAGGTGATCGCATGCTAATTTAAAAACATTGGATTATTAATGACTAGAGTTCTGTTTTTCCAAACTACAAAATTTGAATTGAATTCTTAATAGCACAGCAAGTTGAGTCTGCACATGATCACATTGAGATGCCAAGGTGATCGTGTGTTAATTTAAAAACATTGGATTATTAATGACTAGAGTTCTGTTTTTCCAAACTACAAAATTTGAATTGAATTCTTAATAGCACAGCAAGTTGAGTCTGCACATGATCACATTGAGATGCCAAGGTGATCGTGTGTTAATTTAAAATCATTGGATTATCAATGACTCGAGTTCTATTTATCCGTTCTACAAAATTCGAATGGAAATCTTAATGTCATGGCAAGTTAAGTTTGTATATTAATTTAATTTAGCACAATTCGAATACTAATTTGTATGCTTTAATTATTTTTAATTTTTTAATTTAACTAATTTTCCGAGTATAGTGCTGACTATATTATACATTTTGCAAAATATCAATCTATCTAAATGCTCTAACCTACAATAAAAACTGAATCTTGAAATCTTGCGATGTTGAAGTGAGTAAGATTGCATCTAAAAGCAGATGTCGCCCAATAGCACATTGTCGAGAATTTACATAGTTCCGACTTGTAATGCCAGATATTGCATTCTTTTGTAGAAAAAGCTTTCATATGAAGCTTCAAACTAAACTTCGGATAGGACAGTCTAAAACAAGCCGTGAGCGGAATAACATGTGTGCTGGAGAAAAAGTAATTTAAAAAAAATCAAAGCAAAAGTTATTAAGGTAAGTTTACACAAAAACAACTGGACTACAAGGAAAATTGTTGAACAACAACACATATTTCACGAAGAATATTTATCACGAGGTCTTTTGAAAAACGGAAATAAATAGCGTGTAATTTTCAGTTCTAACATGAATGAGTTTTTACTATACAAGTTATTATTATATTTTCTTACAAAAAAGCTGGCATCTATTTGATTTGTTTTCAATCTGCTTCAATTAATAATTTCACCGTCTTAGGATGGGAAACATCCTTTTATTATTAATATAAACACCCAGATCCGTGTCTCTGGAATGCTTCACGTCACATCAAAGTCTGCATTGTTGCTTCATCACTTATTGATAAATTTGTGTGTGCTCTCGCAATGTCAAAATGATTGCCTGCTATATAATAGCATGCACTCACTTTCAGATGTCAAGGTGATCATGTGCTAACTTAAAAACATTGGATTATTAATGACTTGAGTCCCCGATCTACAAAATTTGAATTGAATTTTTAATATCACAGCAAGTTGAGTTTGCACATGATCACATTGAGATGTCAAGGTGATCGTGCGCTAATTTCAGGAATGAAAGTGGTCATGGCAGAAAAAGGCTGAACTTTTTCCACATAGGAATGAGCAAAAAAAATTAACCTTTCAGCATTTATTAACTACCCTAAGCACCATATATGCATATATGTATGCTGTAAAATTGTCTAACATTTCTTTAGGAATGAATAAGAATTTCATTTTAGTCAGTGTGCTTACACCAAACCAATAATGTCAATCTCATATTTATATTGATCTAATTTGTTTTCCTTTCCAGATTTGAATAATTAGATAGTTTACAGACACAAAAATTTACATGATGCAGGCACAAGTTCTGGATGCCTGATACCTATGGACATACATATATACAACATATGAGCTATTCTTTTATAAACAACTATTTTTTTTCTCAATCTCAGGAACTCCCCAGATGACTTCCAAAAAGACAGAATTCCACCTTTTGGAGGAACTCTTTTACCATTGTAATTTAAAAACATTGGATTCTCAATGACTCTAGTTCCATTTATCCGATCTACAAAATTCGAATTAAAATCTTAATATCACGGCAAGTTGCGTTTGTATATTAATTTAATTTAGCACAATTTGAATATTAATTTGTACACTAATTATTTTTAAATTTTATAATTTAACTAACTTTCTGAGTTTAGTGCAGATAATACTAAACATTTTGCAAAATATCGATCTATCTAAACGCTCTAACCTACAATAAAAACTGAAATCTTGAAATGTCAAAGTGAGCAAGATTACATCTAAAAGGAGATGTAATAGCACATTGTTGAGAATTCTCTTTTACCCCCTATAGGTAAAAGAGAATTCTCTTTTACCCCTATAGCACATTGTTGAGAATTTACATAGTTCTGATTTCTAATACCAGATGTCGTATTATTTTGTAGAAAAAGGTTCAGTATGGCGTTTCAATCTAAACATAGGATAGGACAGTCTAAAACAAGCCGTGAAGGGAATAACAAGCGTGCAGGAGAAAAAGTAATTTAACGCAAAAAATCAAAGTAAATGTTATTAAGGTAAGTTTACACAAAAACCACTTTCCGAGTTCAGTGCTGATTATATTACACATTGTGCAAAATATCGATCTATCTAAACACTATAATCTACAATTGTTAAACAACAACAATTATTTTACACAGAACGTTATTTATCTCAAGATCTTTTGAAAAAAGGAAATAAATAGCATATGATTTTTAGTTCTAACATGAATGAGTTCTTACTATATAAGTTTTTACTATGTTTCCTTACAGAAATCCGGCATCTATTTGATTTGTTTTCAATCTGCTTCAATTAAAAATTTCACTCCATCATAGGATGGGCAACATCCCCTACATATTGATATTTATTTAAAGCTTAAAAATAACCGTCCTAGGATGGGCTATAACGCTAGTATATTAATATTTATTCAAATAAACTCTGAGGCTACTCACCTTTTCACCTAAACCTTTCAAGAGGTTTTCATCTCGTTAACAAACATTTCCAAAGCGTTAGTTTGTTTGCTATGGCGTGGTTCAAGGCTTTAATGCACTCTTTAAAAACTTTTGAAAATCCCATTTTTTTTTTCTTGTAAGCATGTGCCAAATCATATGTACAGAAAGATCTTTTTAAAAAACATGAACACATATATCCAATTAAAATGCAACTCGTTTAAGAATCTATAATACACAATTACTCAAAAAAAAAAAAAAAAAAAAAAAAATCCTTAACCACCCCCCCCAAAAAAACCTAAAACTTCCTGTTAAAATTCCTTAGCCCTAATTTATTTACAAATCAAACCAATTGATTAACAAATAAATCCCAAAAGAACCAATTCATCTGAAAATGAACAAAAATACGATCCGCCAGCATATTCAACCCTCTCCCCACAGTACTCAGAGAGAATGTTGTTGCCGTGTGGGGAGAGGGTTGAATATGCTGGCGGATCGTATTTTTGTTCATTTTCAGATGAATTGGTTCTTTTGGGATTTATTTGTTAATCAATTGGTTTGATGTGTAAATAATTAGGGCTAAGGAATTTTAACAGGATGTTTTAGTTTTTGTTTTTTTAAAGGAATTTTTTTTAAGGAATTGTGTATTGTATAAGTTCTTAAATGTGTTTCATTTTAATTGGATATATGTGTTCATGTTTTTTAAAAAGATCTTTCTGTACATATGATTTGGCACCTGCTTACAAGAACAAAAATAGGAATTTCACAAGTTTTTAAAGAATGCATTAAAGCTTCGAACCACGCAGTAGCAAATGAACTAACATGCTGGAAATGTTTATTAATGAGATGAAAACCTCCTGAAAGGTTTTAGGTGAGTAACCCTCAGAGTTTATTTGAATTCTAAATAGCACATTAATATTAGAAGCAGATAAGTGAATATAGACATTAACAATGCTGTATTGATATATTATTAATATTTATTTAAAGCTTAAAAACAACCATCTTAGGACAGGCTATAGGCTAGTAATTTTAATAATTGAAAGCCCATGAGAAGCATTTAATTTTCAGACACATCAATTTTTTAAATCAAAGAATGCATCTTTTCTCAACTTTTATCAATACATAGGACACTCAGACATATTTATAAAAGAACAAAGCATTTCAAAATACCCTATAGGAGAAATAAAAAATAATAATTAAAAGTTTCTTATGGTCAGTGAAATTCATAATATCTAACATGAGTTACTTGATAATTCTACACATACACAAACAAACAAACAACAATGGATTGGATTTCTAATTCTTTTGGTGCAAAAGCCTGGGAAGGTTGAAAAGCCCTAGTTAACACTTATTTATTAAAAAAAACCCAAAGAAAACATAAAGCAGAAAAATTCAAAAGAAAATGACTGGAATCATCAGAGAGGGGAGGGTCATTTATAATGTTTTTTTGCCTTCCTTTGCTCCTCGCATTCAGCAGAGGTTTCCCGCCTTGGGGATGAACTGGAGGATTGCATGGGCCAATATCACGCTTGCAGGTGTGGAAGGCCGTGTGAGAGACCTGCAGTGGCGCTTGGCCTAAGGGGGGATTTTCACCAGTGATTCCCTTTTTCGATGGGGGTCATTGACTCTCTGAATTGTCCCCACTGCAGACAGCCTGAATCATTATTCCACTGGTTTGCAAAACTTGCTTTTACGCACAAAGTTTGGCAAATTATTTCTAAGTGGATTTGTGTTAACATTTGCAATTTTAAACTTGTTATGTTTAAGCACCCGCTACCTGTTTCAGGTCAGTGTGCTTATGGTCTCAAAGTGATTCTTGCTATCACTTGTACAGTTTTACATGATTATGCTGTATCTGACCACGTCAGGCTTTATGAGAATAGGCCTGATGTGGTTGCTTTATTTGTTAAGATCAGATTACGCGAAAGAGTGATTGCAGACTTTCTTTCATCAATGGCCAGAAGACATTTTTCGTGTTTGATGGCTTTGTTGGACTAGACCGGTCTTCCTTCAAAATAATGCAATAAGCTTTAGATTTTAAGTTTTGTTCTGTGTTGGAGCATTCACATGAAAACCGAACGCTGCTCCCAATGTCATGTTTCTTGCTTACTAAGTTTTGATTCTGTGTTTGCAACCTGATATATTTTTAAAATGCTTTACTACTATATTAGAGCCCTCATGTATTCTATATATGCTCTTTTCTGAATTAGTATATGCTTTGGCCCGCAAATTTGTTCTGTTAGTCCTCTGTAGCAGGTTTTGTACCTCTTGGACAACTGTGCAGACCATCTTTTGTATCTTTGTTATGTCTCTCAAGTGGGGAGGGGAGTGACAAATGACCTTTTATGCAGTTATTTATTTTCTCTTTTCTTTCCCTGTCATACTTGTTTTTCTTTTTTTGATGAGTTGGAGGTTCTTAGATATGGGTGATGCATCTTCACTGGAAGTTTTTTTGGCTGAATCATATTATGAGTTAGAGCGGAACGGTGTGCAGCCTTTGCTGTACAGCAGTTCACTAACTGAGAGGGGGTACATATCATGTCAAAAGGGCGAATGACAAAAGAGTGACACGACAAAAGGGCACCAGAAAAAAGAGTGATGCGCCAAAAGGGCGCACGACAAAAAGGCGACACAACAAAAGGGCGACCCAACAAAAAGGTGATACGACAAAAGGGCAAAGCAAAAAAAAAAAAAAGGTGCCACAATAAAAGGGCAAATCCACGGGCTTGTGATATTTTCTGCTTCAACTGCAAGATTCCTAAAATTTATTATTTCCAAAATTGGCACCGGGGTCCCTTTGAGAAAACTACATATTTCTTTGTGTATTTAAATCCCAACTGAAATCAGACGTCTCAACTTATATAGAAGACTTTCTAAACGATGTTATTTCCAAAAAAGGCCCGGGGCCCTTTCAGTAAATTCAGTATTTCTTTGTGTATTCAAATAATCCCAACCGAAATGAGACGTGTCATCTTTTGTACTCTGAAATCTATGTAGAAGTGAAATCTATATAGAAGGCTTTCTAAAAGATGTTTTTTCCATAAAAGCTATGGGGCCCTTTTTTGAATTGTCTTCTTTGTACATTCAAAGCAAAATTTTACGCATGCATGAAATTTTTTGTGCTTCACTGTAACCTGCAGAAATGGCCGAACAGATATTTTTCCAAAAGGGTCCCGGAAACTTTATTTTGTTTCATTTCTTGTTTTTAAGAAAAAGATTTTCTTCAGAGCAAGAAATTTTTAATAGTTCAACCCTTCCCATGGCACGGTTTGAGCTACTTAGGATTGTCGAGGAAAAAAATAAAATAAAAATAATAATTATTACTCCAGGCCCAGACTATTAGACTTTTTGCCTTGTCAGGATACCATTTTGACCTAGTGTTAGTTGCTTAACCGTAACCTGAATTCTACACTAAATTTCATATATTTCGTAATTGTTTAGTTCTTTTTGCCTATATTGTTAACATTGTTTGATCTTTTTACTTGGCTGCCTGGTGAGACCTTGAAGGGCCAGAATAGACCATCTGTGAGAGTCGCTGATGTCCTTCGAGCAAAAGAAATTTCCTGCTTTCTCCTTCCAACCCCAGAAAGAATGGGGAGTGCACTTAATGCATTCTTAGGTCGTAGTATTTAAGACAGACAGTATAGATGTCAGGTTGTTTATGACTGATCGTCATTTTTTTACTATAACACAACAATTCCTTCCAGCCAGGACTTTCATCCCACTTCCCCTTCTGTGGGATATCATCAAGAAATTTTTTTTGTCAGGAAGGGGATAGTGGTCCTTTCAATGTTTCACACAATGAGAGCTTGATGGTCAGGGAGTCCCCTCCCTGCCCCAGTCTAGTAAGACTGTCTTCTGCTGTTTCCGTCTTGAATTACGAAAAAAGGGCAACCATCATTGGCGTTCTGATAGCCCCCACAGTGCAGGGATGCCTCACGCCTAAGACTGCCTCAGCAGATGGGTTTTTCAAAATTTTTGTGGAAACTTCACATGAAACTGGTTAAAGAAATTGCCAGGAATTTTTAACATCAGTTTTGAATGAAGTATTAAAAAGAAAAGCAATTTTTGTTTTTGTTTTTTTCAGTAAATAAGCAAAACCTTCAAGAAATCATTTTTGCTTTAGTTAATAAAAACTGGATGATGGGAAAGCATCAGCTATTCCAGAAAACTTGAGGCCCCTTTTCACAACCATAGAAATATTTCCTATACATGTTTAATTAGCAAGAGAATGTGAATGAAATATCAGTTGAATAAATGAAATTTTTAATATCAGTGAGGATAAGGTGTTATATATTATACTTGTTTGCACTTAACATGCATCCTTCAGAATACAATAAGCTAAAAAATGTTCTTCACAGGGATGATAAAACAGAGACCTGTGTCATTTTTTTTCGTAACAGAGTCAAAAGAAAAGGCTTTTACTATGTGCAAAACATTGTGACATTTTGCTTAAGCGTGTTTTGTATATTCAAGAATCAAGAGTAAACAATTTAAGTAATCTTTCCCTTTTCTCTTTTCTGCAACGATTCTTAATTGTTACCTTTTATTTGCTTACTTATGTTCTGTATTTTCGTAAAAATCTTAAAAGATCATTAAACACCACCACAAGGACGTTACGTGTTTTGCGTGGGGTCCGAACTAAAGCCTACTGGACACTTGCCACTCGGACATTTGCCCACTGGACATTTACCCACCGGACATTTACCCACCAGACACTTGCATACACATTTTTCTGCTTCAACTATAAACTTTTCCGTAGGATCTGAGGATGTAATTGGAGTACAAAAAATGTCATGACTGATTTCAGTTAAGATTTGAGTATACAAAGAAATAAACAATTTACTAAAAGGGCCCTTAGGGCCTTTTTTAAAATAACATCATTTAGAAAGTCTTCTGCAGAGGTTGCATTTTGGTACAAACAATATCACATCTGCACTCAATTGGGATTTGAATACCCAAAGAAATAAATAAATTCCTTAAAGTCCTCACAGGATATTTTGGAAATAATATCTTTTTGAAAGCACTCCCTATAGGTTATTGAAGTACAAAAAAAATAACATTTGCTTTCAGTTTGGATTTGAATATACAATGAAATAAGCAATTTGGAAATTGATATCTTAAAACTTAATGTTTCTTGAAAATTGGTTAAATAGTTCTCATAGTTTAGCCAATTTTTAGTCTGGTAGTCGTGCAAACTTCTGTCGTAGCACCCTTTTGTCACCTTTTTGTAGTGCGCTCTTTCGTAGAGTCGTCCTTTTGTCAAATTGCCTTTTTGCCACATCACCCTTTTGTCGTTTGCTCTTTTGACGTTCACCCTTTTTGTCGTGCGCTCTTTCGTCATTCGTCCTATTGTCGTGTAATCAAGGGGGTATACAGGTATGACAGAAAACAACTTAAAGAAAAACACAAGGAAGAACAATAGATTGTGTGTGCATGCACAAACATACACACACTGAAATGGTTCATTAGAATAAAACAAAAAAAGGTCATAATTCATGGCTATGGCTTTTGGATTCAAATGGGAGCTCGATCTGTGGATAAGTTCCTTTAGTGCCAGAGCTCAGAACATGAAGTTGAATGGGTGCTTGAGCTCTTTACACATGCAGATACATATACATAAATCTACAGCAGAATGGCAATTATAGACCATTAGGCATACCATTTAATCAGTGATATGTTTTTAAAACTGGAATGGATATATAATTAAGCACACTCTTAATTTTTCTAATGCACTTTTTACAGTTATATGTGTCTTAATTTTGTTCCTTTTAAAGGCATGCTAAGGTATTTTATTTTTGTGCTCTATTCGTGTGTGTGTGTGTGTGTGCGCGCGCACGCGCTTATATATATGTCATTATCACAACTTCCTTGTCAACCATTATCAATCCACTGCTAGATGATGGTCTCACCAAGTTTCTTCCACAGAACTGTCTCTCTTGAGCCTGTCTCCTCAATGTTACTCCAACATGCCTTCAAATTTCATCCATCCAAATATATACATACATACATATCACTAAGCTGTTCTCTGAGATTCAGAGGTTAGCTCCAAAAAGGAATACAAACTTCCAGGTATTTTTTACTTATTGTTGTCGTATCAAACTTCTCCATTTACAGCGATCTTGACATACAACTCGTGCTTCACTAATATCCATTACACACCGTACACAAGATCTTTTATACTTCATACTCATAATCTTTTTCTCATGCAGACACTCCTGAATCTGATCCACCCATGTCTTCCTTGGCCTTCCTCTGCCCTTCCTTCCTGCCACTTGGGCTGAAAAGATTTTCTTAGTAAGCATTTCATCACTCATTCTTTCAACATGGCCAAACCACCGAAGCATAATGGTCTCCACCTTGCTAACAACATTTTGCTTCAAATCACACAACTGCAATACATCTTCATTTCTCACACAATCATATCGCGTCGTGCCACAAACTCCACGTAAGTAACGCATTTCTCCAGCACACAAACGACTCCTATGTTTCTTTTGCAGTACCCAGGTTTCACTGCCATACATCAGAGTAGGAACAATTACAGTTTCATACACAGCCATGCGGGACTCTCTAGAGAACCCATCATTCCTGTGAAAACCTCCAGGAGCAGCTATGACTTTCAATGAAAAATTCACTCGCCTACTGATTTCACCATCCAACTTGTTCTCTCTGTCAAACATACTTCCTAAATACACAAACTCACTCATCTGGCCAATCACAGTGCCATTTATACTTACATTACGTTCAGTGCTCCCCGTTCCTCTCTCAAACACCATAACTTTGGGTTTCCCCTTATTTATACTCAGTTTTAATTTCATGCAAACTTCGTGCATCCGAGTCAACATACTCTGCAACTCACTTTTGCTCTCTGCCAACAGGACAGTGTCATCAGCATACAGCAATCTGCACACACGGATATCACCAAGACATAAACCACTATTATCCTTTTTTGGCATCACGCATGCATGCATCCATAAATATATTAAACAGTCATGGGGACATTACACAACCTTGTCTAACTCCTGCACCAACCAATGGAAAACCATTTTGATAAAACACCATTCACTCGTACACAAGCTCTACTACCAGCATACATGGCTTTTACACTATTAAGTAGATTCCCAGTAAAACCATACTCATTCAATACCTTCGAGAAAAGTGTCCTATTCACTTGGTCGTAAGCTTTCTCTAAATCTATGAAGGCAGTAAAAAACTTTCTTCCCAACAGCCAGATACTTTTCAATCATTGTGCGTAATGCAAAAATCTGGTTAGTGCAGCCTTTACCAGGCATAAAACCACTCTGAACATCCCACACTTTCAATGATGTATGATGTAAGACCCTGTACTTTTTCAATAACAACCTTACCAAACACTTTCCCTGGCACACTCAGTAGGCTAATACCACGATAGTTCTTGCATTCAGTCTGATCACCTTTACCCTTATACAAGGGAACAATGATAGCCTCCTTCCAATCCTGAGGGACCATTCCTAACTCCCAGCACAACCGGCAAATTTCAGTTAACCAGTCAATTATAGAGTCACCACCATATTTCAACATCTCTGCAGTTATGCAATCAACTCCCGGAGCCTTGCCATTCTGAAGAGATTTTAGAGCTTTACACACTTCTTCTCTTGAGATCCCTCCTGTGCTTTCATCCCTCATTGTGACATCATCTGCGTCTGTCTCAGAATCATCTTTGCTTTCCTGATCAAATAACTCACAGAAGTATTCACCCCATCTGTCACTTAACTCATTGGGCTCCCATATCATTTCCCCAATCTCATTCTTCACACAACTTACAACTTTGTTTCCCCTATTTTTCCTGAGTCTCATGTACTTCCAGAAGGACTTCCTATCTTTCCAAAAAGCCAGTTCATGCCTTTCCACTTTCTCCTTCCTATCTTTTGCCTTACTGTGGTGAACCAGCTTAGCAGCTTCACGCTTCTTACAGCAATATTCATCCACAGAGACTCTACCTTGCAACATCCCCAAATAGGCTTCCTTCTTTCTCTTTACTGCCTCTTCAATCTCACTATTCCACCAAGCATCACCTCTATTGTTACCCACTATTGTGGTGCCACAGACCTCTTTAGCAGCAGTGACAACACAGTTCTTAAAACATTCCCACTTCTTTTCTACATCCCTCTCACCAGACTTCAGATCCTTCAGTCGTTCTTTGAGTAAGTCAGAATACCGCTGATGATCTTCAAGGAGCCTATCAACCTTTATTCTTTCTATCCTGGGTCTCTTCCTATTTCTTTTCCTCTAACCAACATTAAGTTTCACTCGTGACACTACCAAGTAATGATCAGAACCAACATCCGCACCTCTCATCACACGGGTGTCAACAACTAAGTGTTTCAAACGCTGATCGTAGACAACAAAATCTATCACACTCTCTTGACCAAGAGTACGATTTTCTCAAGTATATGTGTGGATATACTTGTGGTTGAAAAATGTATTAGATACACACAAATCATTCTCAATGCAGAGTTCAATTAATCTTTCACCATTATCATTCACACAAGGATCATTAAACTTACCCAGAACATTGTCAGAAATTGCAATCTGCACACCTACTCTAGCATTGAAATCCCTGCTATTATAACTTTTTCTTTAGCACCAAACTGGCTCAAAACAGCTTTTAGCTCATTCCAGAAATTTTCCTTCTTATCAGAAGGTTCCGAGTCATAAGGAGCATACACTACAACAATTACAATTCTCTGAAGTTTTACTTTTAAACGAATCCAGAGAATTCTCTCACTTACGCAACTATAGTGAATCAAGTTGTTCTTCATCTTTTCACTTAAAATCACACCTACACCAGCCTGTCCTCTCATATTATCCAATACCCCAGACCACACACTCACCGTGCCATTCACTTCTACCCCAATTTCCTTCTTTTTGGTTTCACTTACACACAGCCCATCCAGTCTATACTTATTCATCTCCTCAATCACCTCACTCATCTTGCCATTTATACCTCTAGTATTCCATACACCAATCTTACATTACTCAGCCGAGATCTCTTTCTCATACGCCGTTTAGAAAGTCCAGGTCGATTCTGCGGTGGACCGTCCTTCTCAAGTGTGGTAGGTCCACCATATCCCACACTTGAGTCATTCTTTATATTTCTTTTTGTCTTTTTAATCAGGTAAGTACATCAGTATGTACAAGGGCCAAAAAATATGATACTTGTCCACCAGTCAGCAGAAAATGTCATAAGTCAGAGATTTGGCAACTGTGATAATAAAGGTTGTAAGATATTTAATTTTTTATTGTTATTTGTAGCCAATAGATGGCAACACAAAGCTACGTCTCGTTTTTGCTCTCATGCTGTGATGAGAGTTTGTTTATTATTTTTATCATGGTAGCAGCGGTTGTTAATGGTTGTGAGGTTATTTTTGTTCGTTGATCGAGTGAGAAATGCTTACGGAAATGTATAGAGTGAGTGATCAATAATTATGATGACATTAAAGGAGCTCATAGAGCTAATATTTGATAATACAGTCCTCTTGAGTTGAGTGTTTAGTGAGTGAACATTCTTCAAAGGTAATGAACATTATATTATGGCTCACATTTTCCCCAACAGTATATGTTTTACCCTAATATTTTTTGTTGGATCTAATTCGTTGTAATCCCTTGAGTCACAGCAGAATATAAATATTTTATTTCATCAATGGATTACCATCTGCAGATACATTTCAACATTTGTGATTAACAACCTCATAAAAAAAATTAAGATCTTAAAAAAAGAATAGTTTGAAGCTTACATTTTGATTTTTTCTTTTTCTTTAGCAATTTACGTGAAAAATGTGAAGTAGCGTCCATCTTTTTTTCTCATGGAAATCATTTCATTACAACACTGTTTTCTCCTCCAACAAAATCACCACCTTTTATTACACAGGATCCTTTTATTAAAGCACACCGAAAGCCTTGACCAACAGCAATGTTAAAATAAATAGCAAGGCTATATAAGCTGGGTGGAGGCTCAATCCCAATAAATCCTGTCATTTAGTTTTCTCCCCATAACCAGGGATGGAGAAGAATTAAGTCACAAAACCCTCAAAATAATCAATTTTTTTATTGTTTAGGGGAGGGGGAGGATAAAAATTCTTAATTCTCTATTTTTTTCTTTGTCTATTTTCATACAGGTAAATCTGATGGCTTTCCTTCTTTCCAATTCCTTTTTATAATCCCAAACTTAAGCTAAGTGGAGGCAATCCCTCCCCCAGCCATCCCAGATGTTTTTTTAAAAAAATATTATAAATTTCCTTCCTAAAAATCTTGGCATGTTCTTGGCAGTATACCATGCTGGTACAATTGGTAACTATTTGCATCAATATAATTTTTTTTAACATTACTCACATGCTTAATCCACTTGGATTCACTTTTTAGATTTTTTATAGTCATCGTGTCCAACTGAAGTGTGCCTCACACTTCTTGCAGAAAACCACTATTTATCAATGGCATCAATGGCTTCAAAGCAATTAAGGACAGACGTCAGGGTAAGTTGAGTGAATGTGTCATTCGGCTGCATGACAACACCCCACTCTACACAGCCCGGAAAACAAAGGAATTGCTGCAGTCATTCAAGTGGGAGGTGTCGCAACATCCACCGTAAAGGCTTGACTTATCCCTGTGGAACTTCCATTTGTTCGGTAAAATGAAACAGGATCTTAGTGGACAACGATTCCAAACCGATGAAGCTGTGAAAACTGCGGTCCTTAACTGGTTGCACCAAACTGGAGGAGACTTTTTCTTTACAGGAATGGAAACGTTAATCACATGTTCCGATAAATGTTTACAGTCTTTAGACGACTACATCAAAAAATGAATAAATGTTGTACCTTTAATAAACCAACATACATCCCCTGAGTTATATCTTTTTTTTATTTAACAGTGTAACTAACTTTTTGATCCACCCCCATATATTATATGTAATAAAGAATCAATGTGAAATTTTTATTTTTATCTTTATTATTTCTGGCTATTTATTATGTAATGTAAAAGCATTTATTCCTTTTTTTTTTTTGTACCAAAACAGCATGTTGTTAATCATAGTCTGCATCTGCAATTGCTCTTTAATATAAACTAACTAGAAAATGAGCAATAGATATGCTGATTACCAACATAAAGAGTGCTTGACACAGCAAGAAAAAGCTGCTGAAAGATGTTACTGATGTGCAAGGTGAATAACTCATAAGATGAAACACTGCAGAACATCCTAGTCTTAGTTCTTTTATGTTGCATTGAGCCAAATGCTAAAACAACAAAAAGTCAAATTCCACTAAACAAGTTATCCAGAAGTCTTATCACAATGAAACCATATGACGGTTATAATTTGGCAAACAATTCAACACAAATCTCACTCATAAAAATATCTTTCATTCTCCAAAACTTAGTGACAAATTTATGTTTCTGAGACATGGCACAAACATCTTAATAAAGCACATTATGCAAGCTGTGAGCTCACACAAACTTGCACTGACATGTGCATACACACGTAAGCAGAGGGTGTCTATGAATGGTTATCCTGATTACATTATATTATAATTTTTTAACAAGTTTTACATTTGATTTCTTGTTACAGATGATTTCATACACACACAAAATTTCTATGCTGGTGTTTCATCTACAGCAGCTGCCACTGTGCAGTGGTGAGATGGCATCTGTGGCAGTGGCAGCTTTTCAGGTGAAGTAGGTGAAGTGCCTCTTCACCTATTTTACTTAAAATAAAGTTTTATTCAGTAATTTGTATAATATATTATTTTTTGTCTCTATTGTGTTACAAAATACTCAAAATTTTGATTAGATATCAATTAACATAGCGCGTTCAAGACGAAAAACAAGTCCTCATACGCAAAACAGTGCAAGTGAAGAGCCGAAATGAAAACCCTTGGAAGTCTGCAGCTTTCGACCGAGTTACTATGGTAACCGTGACGTCTACCTCCCCTATCTGGCGCGCAAGTGAAGTGTTTTATCTTTCGGCTACGAAGCTCTGCAGATGGAATCGTGACCTTCGAAGGAGATCACAGTGAAACATTATGTTTTAGCCAGGGTATCTTGCGGTGTTGTGGTACATGCTTTCCGAAAGGGATTTGTTTTTTCGTGCTTTGTGATTATTTGTCAAAAAGTTTAGCTGTTACTGTAGTTTCGTGTACAGTTTAACAGTTAGTGATAGTTTTAAGTAAAGTATGTATCCTGTGAACAACATTGTTTGTAATTTATTACAAACTCCATTTAATCGGTGGAAAGATGAAGATAAAAGAGACATTTTACTTCAAGGACGACCGACAGATTCACTGAAAATTGTTGGTTTACTGAACATAAATGGCTTTGTAGTACTTCTGTGTTACAAAAATTATTTTGTTGGCCCTGTTTACTTTTTAGTAACAAACATTCGGCATGGAATAAAGACGGATTCTCAGATTTATTAAATATAACACGCTCACTTCATAAACATGGTGATTCTAGCAAACACCTGAAATGCGAGTTAATGCTAAGGAATTTTGAAAAAATCAGAACACCATTGCCGATGCCCTGAGGGAGAATGCTAGGCTTTTGAAAATGCATTTCAACGAAAACGTTCATTTAAATAGACTTTTCCTGCAGACAGTGATTGATGCAGTATTATACTTGAGCAAACAAAAACTAGCATTCCGTAGCCATGACGAAAGCATGGACTCGATAAATCGTGGAAATTTCAAGGAATTACTTTCATTGTTGATATCAAGAAGTCCTTTAGAAATTCAAAATCAAAATGAAAAGATAAAAAATGTCTTCACAGGTGACTCAAAAACTATTCAAAATGAATTAATTGAATGTATTTCTGAATATATAAACGATCACGTTAAAAATGAAATAAATGAAGTTCAACGCTTTTTGATTCAAGTAGATGACACCACAGACATAAATCAGACTTCTCAGTGCTCTTTAATAATAAGATTTGTTGATTCGGAAGGTGTATTGTCTGAGCGATTTTTGGGTTTCCATGACGTGAGTGGAGATCAAATGTCAGAAGCTTTATACAAAATGTTAGACAAAATTTTGGAACAATTCGATTATCAACACAAATTAATAGGACAATGTTACGATGGGGCAAGTGTAATGTCTGGACACTTGAATGGGCTCCAGAAAAAAATCAAGGATAAAGCTTCTCAAGCTGTTTTTGTTCATTGTTTAGCACATCGTTTGAACCTTGTATTACAGCAGAGTTTTTCTAAAATTTCAAAGTGTCATATATTTTACGCAAGCCTCATTGGAATTCCTTCGTTTTTTCACCACTCAGTGAAGCGATCTTATACACTCACATCTACAACCGCAAGACGCATACCAACCATAGCAGAAACTCGATGGTCCACCACTTCGAAGTTAGTAAGTGTAATTGTTGAAGATTGGGATAAATTGAAGGAAGTATTCAAATTTCTGACAAATAGTGAGCAATCAGACAAAAAATCAATTCAACTTGCCAAGGGATTTTTAAATGATATGAACACTTTTGAATTTACATTTTTGGCAATAGTATTTAATGAAATTTTTGGCCCCACCGATCTAGTATTCGAAATTTTTCAGAAAAAATCACTAGACATAAACTACTATGCAACTCAAATTAAAAAACTCGTGACATTTTGAGTCATAAAAGGAACGATGAAGTATTTGAAACGCTGTTTGGAAAAGCTAGCAAAATCACAGAAATAAGCAGATCTAAAACGGAATATGCTGCTCTTACACAAGAAACAAATTTTCAAAATTATAAACAATTGTATTTTGAAATTTTAGACCACATTCTAATGGAAATGGATATAAGATTTCAAGACTGTGAAAAACTTCAATTTGTTTGTCTTGCTGACACAACCAAATTCGAACAATTTAATTCAAGCTTTCCCTCTCACGCTTTTGAAAATCTACAACATTTTTACGGAAAAATATTTACTAAACTCCAGCGCCTTAAAAGTGAACTGAGTCTTATATATGCCAACGAAAAATTAAGGAATATATCGACTCAAGAACTTCTTCGAGTGCTTCATGAAGATAAAGACATTTTTACAGAAGCTTATAAATTGGTTGCCCTCATTTTAACCATTCCATCTACAAGTGTGTCAGTGGAAAGAAGTTTTTCTTGCCTTAAAAGAATACAAACTTACTCAAGAAACACCATTTCTCAAGACAGACTTGCTTCTTTGGCAAATATTTCTATTCAGAAAGATATTTTATTGATGCTTACGAAGAAACAACCATTCTATGACGACATAATCGACAAATTTGCAGCTTTAAAAGAAAGAAGAATTGATCTAATATACAAAAAATAGGTCAGTCCTCATATAGTGATTTTCATTGAAGACAGTAGATATCTTTTCATATTGCTCTTGTAGCTCTTCACCTATTTTTTCAACCATGAGCCACCACTGATCTGTGGCAGAAAAGGCACAGTGTGTTGTGTGGCTGGTAGAAACAAAATCACCTGTCAATGTTCAGCAAAAGTTCGGAACCAAGTATGGAAAGAAGCCACCAGGTGTGAAGTTAATTAAGTCATGGACGACAAAATTCCTGGAAACAGGAACAGTGGAAAAGGGAAGAAATGTTGGTAAACTCAGTATCCAACAAGATGGGAAACATTTAAACTGCTTTCACATGGACACACAGAAATTGATGAAACAAACTTGATGCCAACTAGAGATACCAAAGTCTAGCTAAGGTGTTATGCACTTTTCTGTGGTTACACACCTACAAGTTACAAATTCTTCAATAAACTGCAGCCCAATGACCATACAAAATATGAAACATTTGCTAATGATATTTTGAACCTCACTGACAAGGATAATGACTTCTTGTTATGTGTCTGTTTTTCAGATGAGGCTTATTGGTACAGTCAAGAGATGTGCATATTTGGGTAACAGAAAACTCACATGTTGTAAGCATGCATATTTGGGACAGCTTGAAGATTAGTGTCTGTTGTGGCATGACCTGAGAACTTCAAAGCAGTGTCCTTTCTCCTTCACTGAATAAATGGTTTCACAAAGGTGTACCTGGATATGCTCATCAATTATGCCATCCCTCAGCTACAGGACAGGCAGCTAACTGTCACCTTACAGCAAGAAGGAGAAGCCCCTCATTGGGTACATGTTATTTTGGGAAACTCTTGATGCAACATTTCTAAATCGCTGAATTGGCAGGGGTGAACTAATCTCATGGACTCCAAGATCACCAGACCTTACACTGTTGGATTTATTTCTGGGAATTACATTGGTTTAAGAAACAGTTTTTCCAGATCTCAGGACTTTGTGCACATCCATTACAGATGCAACAGCGACCCCACATACATACATATCACTAAGCTGTTCTCTGAGATTCAGAGGTTAGCTCCAAAAAGAAATACAAACTACCAGATCTTTTTACTTACTGTTGTTGTATCAAACTTCTCCATTTACAGCGATCTTGGCATACAACTCGGGCTTCACTGATATCCATTACATGCCGTACACAAGATATCTTATACTTCATACTCATAATCTTTTCCTCATGCAGACACTCCTGAATCTGATCCATCCGTGTCTTCCTTGGCCTTCTTCTGCCTTACCTTCCTGCCACTTGGGCCAAAAAGATTTTCTTAGTAAGCATCTGATCACTCATTCTTTCAACATGGCCAAACCACCAAAGCATATTGGTCTCCACCTTGCTAACAACATTTTGCTTCACATCACACAACTGCAACACATCTTCATTCCTCACACAATCAGACCGTGTCTTGCCACCCCCCCGTAAGTAACGCATTTCTCCAGCACACAAACGACTCCTATGTTTCTTCTGCAGTACCCAGGTTTCACTGCCATACGTCAGCGTAGGAACAATTACACTTTCATACGCAGCCATGCGGTACTCTGATAGAGAACCCATCACTCCTGTGAAAACCTCCCAGAGCAGCTATGACTTTCAATGAAAAATTCACTCGCCTACTAATTTCACCATCCAATTTGTTCTCTCTGTCAAACATGCTTCCTAAATACACAAACTCACTCACCTGGTCAATCACAGTGCCATTTAGACTTATGTTACATTCAGTGCTACCAGTTCCTCTCTCAAAAACCATAACTTTGGTTTTTCCCTTATTTATACTCAGTTTGAATTTCATGCAAACTTCGTACATCCGAGACAACATACTCTGCAAATCACTTTTGCTCTCTTCCAACAGGACAGTGTCATCAGCATACAGCAATCTGCACACACAGATATCACCAAGACAGCTGAACAGCGACCGCCACCACAAATTTTGAAAAATGTATGGTACGAGTGTGAATATCATTTTGACATTTTATGTGCAGCTTGGGGAGGGGGGGTCCACATTGCTTTACTGTTGAACTAAAGTAGGAATACTGTGATTGTGAAACAAAATTACAGCAATGAGTAGTGCACTGTAGAAGTTCACTATGCTCATTTATGACTATCAAAACTTTGTAGGCTTATCTACTTTTATTTAGAACTGTGTTCAATTACAAGTGTGCATTTAAAAGTTATAACATGCTTAAATTAGGGTAATCATTTATAGACACCCTGTGTATATATATATATATATATATATACATTTTGAAATGGAATTTTGAATCGACTCTGCAGTGTGTGTGTATGTCTGAGAGAGAGAGTAAGTGTCAAAGTTTATTATAGCACACATTCACATTATTGGACAATACGGTACAATTTGAAATTTCTTTCTGCAAGTTCTTACCCTTAATGCATGATAAGCACTTCAAAAGATGTGGATGTAGCAAATATCTCCAAAAAACTGTTGGGCTTTCAGTGATATTTCAGAAGGTACCAAAATGCATCAAATACTTTTTGCAGGATCTCCACTCTTTTTCACAACTTCCTCCCAAAAAATAAGCACTTTTTAAGGACTTTTAAGCATGCCAAAATACTTTTAAGTTAAGGACCTTATCCACTATGTTCACAACAATAACACATGCACAAACACACTTCCTGTGCATGATTTCAATAAACATATAACGTAGTATCCTGATGAAGTTTGCATTATTTTTTTCAAGTTTTTGGGCGTCATTTCTGTAATTTGAATGATAGTTGCACTGGTTACATTAGTCACACACACAAGTGCTAGGCACTAAATTCTGTTTCTACTGCATTTTGCACAACCAACTAGAGAGAAAAATAAATGTTTTTAGGTATAATTTGGCACTCTAGCCCAAACAAGGACTTAAAAACCCCTTAAAAAAATAAGCACTTTTTAAAAGGATTTTATAGATTTCCAAGGACTGTAAAGATCAGTCTAAGGATCATGGGAACACTGTCAAAACAGTGTTCCCATGATCCTTAGAAGGGTGTTCGCAAAGTCCTTAGGCATCCTTCATTTGTTTGACAAGTGAAAGATGCCTTTAAACACAGCAATAAGGGCTACAGGAACAGAACATTCGAGTTCTGAATACCTAAATGAAAACATGTAATTTCAATTTTGGCATTTTTGTGAAATTCCAAAAATGTCAATTTTTCATAAAAACAAGGACTCACAGAATTAATATTACAAAAGTAAGCAACTTTTTTGAAGTCTCCTTTAACCCTTTAACAGGCTAGAAACGAAATAACTCGGGGTTAGCACAATGGACTGAAATCAGCTTGAACGAATATATTCGCTATAACTAATACGGTAACCAGACATCTCTGAATTGCCTGTATTTATTTACTATTCCTCATGTAACATTCACTGTCTAGGAAGTTGTGAAGTTAGTCGAACATGGCTAGAATGAGTGAAATTGCACTTTATCATTCAGAGTGGTCATTTAGGGGGATAATTGACACTTATAATTTCTGACTGGTTAATTGTTGAAAAAGACATAACAATGTTGAAGAACCAAAGAAAGGAGATAGATGTTTGAAGCACTTGTTTCTGCTCAGAAGCAAGGTG
This sequence comes from Macrothele yani, assembly GCA_039090855.1. Classification (NCBI taxonomy): domain Eukaryota; kingdom Metazoa; phylum Arthropoda; class Arachnida; order Araneae; family Macrothelidae; genus Macrothele; species Macrothele yani. The sequence continues at coordinate 42,033,553 of CM077028.1, forward strand.
TCCATGTCAGAAGGACCAGTTCATTTCCATCATGCCTTGGTCATGGGGCAGAGAACGAAGGACATGTCTGCAGTCATTAGTGCTGAGATGAGAGAGGGAAATGAATTGTTTTGCCGTAGCTTTTATTAAACTCGATCGCTATGTGAACATTTCTGTTTGGAGAGCGAGAAAATTTTGGGCATCATTTGATTCAGGTACATCTGCCGCTTAAAGGGTTAAAAACTTAAGGATGAAAATTTTATACAAGAAAAAAAGTCTGCTCTTAATTTATCACTTTTTCAACTAAACAAAAGAACAAAAGACTGAATATGAACAAACCTTGAAGTAACTGATAAGATCCTTTACTTTGACCAGATGGCCACCTATTCTTTTCAGTATGAGATTCTCAGGAGCCAGAATCATATTTAGAAAGATATCCAGTTGTTCTTTGAACTCTGCTCTGAGATCTATAATCAAGGGGGAAAATCTCTTTGAACACATACAGGCATTAAGTAACTTTTTAATAAAAAAAAAAAAGACATTTTCTTACTAATTTTTGTAAGATCTCACTTTTTGATCAACATTTTTATGTAACATTCTGTTTCAACACAAAATTAACCCTTAATTGTTTTTGCTATTACTTACTTGGATAGTGAGCATTTAATTACAACCTGGATTAACTGGATACCAGAACCATTTTGACTAATTAAGTGAGAGTGGAGTGTTAGTCTTAAAACTCAAGAACTTAACTCCACTTTTAGTACTGCAATACAACTTTTTTTCAAAATTAATGAACTTCAAAAAATAAAAAAACTCGCAAAGAGAGAAGGAAATTTACTATTACAAGGCTTTTTGAAGAACTCCTGAGAGTAAGTATTATACATTCAGATTTGCTCTAGGCATACCTTTTTCCATATACTTGCAAGATAGAAAAACAGTTACTAGTATGTATTATGTCTTTCATTGAACTGGGAAGACAGGAACAAAGATTAATGGAGATTTTTAACTCACTTTCACTTTTTTCCCTGACAACACAGTCATTTCTGAAAGTACCCTCTCAGAGCTACAGAGAATATCCAGGAACTTGCTGGCAAGAGTGAAGAAGTGGGATCAAAAATGAACTTTACAGAAAACAAACTTGATGTACAATGCTTTTACGAGAAGTGAAGATTTAGAGGTTGATGGAACAAATCTAGAAGTAACTAATGCCTAAATTTACCTTGGACAACAGATGTACAGTCACGGCCACTTTGACAAAAAAATTAGTAGATGTATAAAACTTGGCTGGAGAGCATTTGGAAGAATCAGTATAATTTTCAAGTGCAATTTACTATTATGTCTTAATACAAAAGTATTTAATCAAGGCATTCTTCTAGTTCTTATCTACGGATCAGAGACATGGACCTTAACTAAAAGAAACATATACAGATGCTGCAAACAACTCAAAGAAGTATGGAGTTGCATGCTTGGTGTAACTTTGCTGTAAATATAGGAAGAAGAACTCGTAGATCAGGAAAATGATATGAGTTGATAGCATCATGATCAAAGTAAAGACCCTAAAGTGGCAATGGGCTGGACATATTGCTACGTAGAGCTGAACACTTTTGGACAAATGAAGTCAGTGGTGCCTAACCTGTGGGAGCAGTGGGGACATCTCCCCCACAGCTCAAAGACTGTGTGGGCATTGTCCCCACAAGTTCTGTAAGCCACATGATCTTAGTAAGCATCATATTTGTAGGCTTTTTTTTTCTATTTTATATTCTCTTACCAAATGCAATATTGACATACCTTTAGGCAGTGATGCACGCAGGAATTCCTGTTGGGGGCTACATATATACATATATGTCTGTGTGTACTGATATGCATGTAGAGTATAATTAGATAGATAACTAGATATTGATATATAGGTAGGATGTCCTTGGGGCTGGGGGGGCTAAGCCCCCAAAGCCCCCCCCCCAACTGTGGATGTGCCAATGTTATTAGACCCCGTAGCAGAATCGCGGCGACTGGTGATGTATGTTGCAGATTTTATTTTGGTCCTGCAGACAAAATAAATATCCCAGAACCCTTTTAACCATCTCTGGTGCACATTACCAATCACTGGTGAAATTTTTCAGTCTGAGGGATGGAATTCTGTCTTTCCAAACTTTCTGAAAATGGAAGTTAGACAGAGTAAAGATTTCTCCAAAAATAGTAAGATTTTTCTTTTTCTTTCTTGCGATGTTCCCTCTGTCCATATTATTGTTAAATATTATTTTATTCCATAAACATTTGTGTTTTGGCTTGAAAATTGAGCCAACAATTTCTGAAAACTGAATTTAAACATAATCGAAGTTAAGATGTAATCTCAAATTCTTTTCCTCGTGGTGTTTCCTTTGCTTTGTATTGTTTTTAAATATAACTTCATTTCATAAATACTTGTGTCTCAGTGGGAAAAATGAAGAAACATTTTCTGAAAATAGAACTTAAACAGAGCAAAGATTTCTCTTGAAATTGTGATTTCTTTTCCCATGATGATCCCTCTGTTGAGTATTATTGTTAAATATTGTTTTGTTGCAGAACAAAAGCTACTTAAGTGCTACATTTAAAACTGATTACATCCTATTTGCAGAATTTCAAGAAGTAGGACAACAATGGTGTTACATACCAGTAGATAATGTACTATATTTGGTACATGAGTGCCTCTATACTTGCAGCAAACCTAACCTGGTTGCACAGTGCAAGACAGCAGAGTCTTTTCACTGAAAAGATATTTCTTGTTTTTCAGTATTTTTCACACTAATGAGGTGTAATTTCTTGGGGACCATCTCATAAACCCTGAGGGTGTGACCCCATGATGGGGGGCAGAAGAGAAAGAAACTTCCAGCTGATTATGCATTCAACAATTTCTCCCTCAGGAAGAGAGAAGAAATACTTAGTGTCACCCAAACCATTTAAATGTCTGCTTACCTTATTAACAATAAGAAATTTTCCCTTCTTGCCCACAGTAAATATCCTTCGGATACAGGATCTCTAACGCACATCGCAGACCAACAGAAATGACAATGATATCACCAAAATGCAAATATCTATACTTTTTGAACAGCGACCGAAACTAAGATATTTTTTTCTAAATATATGCACATACATCATTTGGAACATCTATGTACTTTTTAAGTCCCAGTTCAAGCTCAGATACAAGTTTTTATAAGAACTAATGCAATGTGGGAGTACACATTCTGTACCTTGTACTCCATAGTCAGGTTAGCCTTGCAGTAAATTTAGTAATTGCATTCCAGTGTGATTGTTCATTAACCTTGAAAATTTTTATATCCTCCTTGAGCATTATCCTAGGTTATTATTATTCATGTCTAAGTGAAATTACAATAAACAAAAGTCATATAAACAACAATGTCCATGGTAATGTATTCATATGTCACCAACTCCATAAAAATTAAAACTTTTTTTCAAATTTATTCAAGGACCAACATGTATTATAAAACATAGTCAGGTTACATACTAAATACAGATTATAAATAGAATTTTCCATATTGTTCCTAACAAGGATGAAGTTACCATGAGCCATGGCATTAACTTAACTATGATACCTATCAATGACACATTAGTTGAACCAATGTGAAAACATGCTTCAAAGTTAGCATGCTTTAAAAATATTCCAGAAATGTACTAAACTGATACTTCTGCATGATCATCACAAATTCTGAATGTAACATCAGTTCCATTAAGAACTTTGATTATTTGATGATAAATTTTTTAGTTCTGACAACACTGCTCAGTTGCATAGCACTGTAGATAATCAAAACTGCTCTGTCACTTAATCTGAATTTATGAATGTAAATGCCATGTGTTGGTTTTAAATATTACCGAGTTATAATCTATTGGATACACTGTTACCTACATTCAAAATTTCACACAGAAACAGTATGAATGAAATACTAATTCTATAGAAAATAGTAAAACTATACTAGTAATCTGATTTATTGGCATAGGAATATATAAATAAGCGTTTCCAAGCTTTCACACATCAACCAAATGACTTTTTCAAGGAAGTTTGCACTTATTTATATATTCCTATGCCAATAACTGCCGATGGTTTCACCGAATCAAAGGCGAAACCATCAGCAGTTACAATGGCTCTGAAATCCTGCGGTATTGAAGATGCATACATTAATATTATTAATAACATCTATGAAAATGCAAGTGCAAAGATTCGGCTGTTTGAAAATACAACACACATAAAAATTGGAAAGGGAGTGAGACAAGATGACACCATATCTCCGAAGCTCTTCAATGCCACATTGGAAAATGTCTTTCAATCACTGAACTGGGAAAACAAAGGGATAAAGATTAATGGAGATTATCTAACCCACCTTCGTTTTGCTGATGACATAGTCATTTTTGCAACTACCCCATCAGAGCTGCAGAGTATGATCCAAGAACTTGCTGACAAGAGTAAAGAAGTGGGATTAAAAATGAACTTTCAGAAGACAAAAGTGATGTTAAATGCTTTTACACGAAATGAAGATTTATCAATTGATGGAGAAAAGCTGGAGATAACAGACACGTACATTTATCTTGGACAGCAGATATCAAGTGAGGGTCACACTGATGAAGAAATTAATCGGTGTACAAAACTTGCCTGGAGAGCTTTTGGAAGAAACAGCATAATTTTCAAGAGCAATATGCCATTATGTCTTAAAAGAAAAGTGTTTGATCAATGCATCCTTCCAGTGCTTACGTATGGTGCAGAGACGTGGACCTTAACTAAAAGAGAAATACAAAGGCTGCAGACAACTCAAAGAAGCATGGTCAAGTGCATGCTTGGTGTAACCAGGAGAGATAAGAAGAGGAACTCGTGGATCCGAAAAATGACAAGAGTGGAAGACATCATGATCAGAGTTAAATCCCTGAAATAGCAATGGGCTGGACATACTGCCAGAAGGACAGACCATCGATGGACAGCCGAAATTTTAGATTGGATTCCAAGGGACAGAAAAAGGCCCAAAAGAAGACCACATGGGAGATGGGTGGATGAAATTCGAAAGTATGCGGGAGTGACATGGAGGAGACTGGCACAAGACAGACCGTTGTGGAAGAAACTTGGGGAGACCTTCGTCCAGCAGTGGATTGATAATGGTTGACAATGATGATGATGATGCCAATAAATCAAATTACTAGTATAGTTTTATACTATTTTCTATGTAACTGGTGTATAGTTCCTTGCTATTAATTTACCAATTCTATACCTGATAATCTCCCATCAAATTCAGCTGTTGAAGAAGCAGCAAATCCAGGGTGGGGCATTAAGAAGCAGGTCACGTCTGAAAAGCAGGACTGTAGATGAGTTCTTAACCTCTGCAACTGTGGATGCTGATCCTCAGAGACCTAAATAAATATCAATAAACAATATTACTGACACTGAAATTAAACATACATACATACATACATATCACTAAGCTGTTCTCTGAGATTCAGAGGTTAGCTCCAAAAAGAAATACAAACTTCCAGATATTTTTACCTATTGTTGCCGTATCAAACTTCTCCATTTACATCGATCTCGACACACAACTCATGCTTCATTGATATCCATTACACGCCACAACAAGATCTTTTATACTTCATACTCATAATCCTTTTCTCATGCAGACATTCCTGAATCTGATCCACCCATGTCTTCCTTGGCCTTCCTCTGCCTTTCCTTCCTGCCACTTGGGCCAAAAAGATTTTCTTAGTAAGCATTTCATCACTCATTCTTTCAACATGGCCAAACCACCGAAGCATATTGGTCTCCACCTTGCTAACAACATTTTGCTTCACATCACACAACTGCAATACAGCTTCATTCCTCACACAATCAGATCGTGTCTTGCCACAAACCCCACGTAAGTAACGCATTTCTCCAGCACACAAACGACTCCTATGTTTCTTCTGCAGTACCCAGGTTTCACTGCCATACATCAGAGTAGGAACAATTACAGTTTCATACACAGCCATGCGGGACTCTCTAGAGAACCCATCATTCCTGTGAAAACCTCCCAGAGCAGCTATGACTTTCAAAGAAGAATTCACTCGCCTACTGATTTCACCATCCAACTTGTTCTCTCTGTCAAACATACTTCCTAAATACACAAACTCACTCACCTGGTCAATTAAAAGGAAGATATAAAGCTTCAGAACTAAAATCCACTTTCACATATACTGTATCATCCTTTTAAGGCAGAAAAGAAACACAGTTTTTATAATTCATGTGGATAGTTAGAAATTAAAGTACAAGCCTATATAATATGTAATTCTGAAGTGCCAAAGAACTAATTTCAATGTCGAAACATACAGCATAATACAGGGTGATCCATTTAAACCAGTACCATGTGATTTACTTATAACTTTTTTATAAATACCAACAAAATCATACAGTAAGTTGAGAATTATACATGTGGTATTGGAGAATCATTTTATCAAAGCAAATGTTGGAATTGTCCTCCATTTTCTTGTAAACACAGTTGAACACTCCGCACCATATTCAGTGATGTCTCATGTAGAGTACGAGCAGTAACATTGCCAATTTCAGTCGTGATTGTTTCACGCAATGCATCCAATGTTTTTGGATGGGTTTTGTAAACTCTATCCTTTAAGTAGCCCCATAAAAAAAAGTCAGGGGAAGTTAAGTCCAGAGATCTGGGAGGCTATACGTTTTTTGAAATTAATCTGTCATCAAAGAAGCTGGTTATGAGTTCCATTGAGACTTTCGATGTGTGACGCGTAGCGCTATCCTGCTGAAAGTAGCCCTCTGTCAATTCAATGTCATCAAGTTGTTCCACAAATTCATTGAATATGCGGCAATAAACGCTAGTGTTGACAGTCTCAGAGAAAAAAATGGGGCCAATAATTTTCGTAGACGAAACCGCACACCATAAATCAACCTTTTGTGAATGCATCAGTGTTTCACACATAACGTGTAGGTTTTCGGCAGCCCAGTATCTGCTGTTTTGCGAATTGACGTAGCCTGACAGATGAAACCAGGCTTCATCCGTAAACCATGTGAGGGAGAGAATATCAGATTGCAAATTAAGAAAATTTTGAAACCATCTGCAGTAACTTACTCTCTTTCCCTTGTCTGGTTCCTGCAGCTGATGGATTATGTGCACTTTAAATGGTTGAATATTCGTTTTTTCTTGCTGCCCTTTGACAAGTTCCGTATGAATATCCTGTCTGCTGGCTTAATCTGCGCAATGATTTCGTCGGAGATTGAAGTAAACGTTGCTGAACATCGTCCACACGCGTTTGGGGCATCGGAGGGTGATGTCTACCGCTGAAAAGAGAACCGGTTTGCTCCAGTTTTTTTGCCATCGACAGAATTGTTGACTTGCTTGGCACTTTTCGAACTCCAAACTCTCTTCGAAATGCTCGTTGCATTTTGATGACAAAATTGGTTACCCAATACGATTTCACTAAAAAAACACGCTCTGGAACAGAGTACTGCATGTTTCCGAATGCACGCAAGTGAATGACGACACAACAACAAACAAATCACGAGCTGAGTTACAGTTACGGTTAATAATCTTCACGGTGGCGGTTTTCATTCTCCAGGAGTTGCTGCTTCTATTGAAAAAAGAAGTTCCTTGTGCGATCCCTTGCAAAAATGTAAGTTTTTTTCAGGGTACTGGTTTAAATGGATCACCCTGTACATAGGCATTTCTTTAGTATGAAAGCAAACAGTATTTCCTCAAAAAGGATTAATTTCTCATGCTTCAGAGAAGCAAACAGTCATAAACACAAATTGCATCATAAAAGCACAGTGATCTTAATCTAAGATTCTAAGCACTATATTGTTATAATCACATTTCAGTGTCTTGGTTTAAGTCCCTCTGTAAAATATTGCCAAACTATACAGCAACTTCATTTCATAAATCTAACAACTAGGAAGGAGATCCTAGAAACTTTTATACTAAATGAGATGAGATGAGATGAGATAATTATAAAAGGCAAAAAATGTCTACCTTCAGCCATAAGGGAAAGAAAAAAAAAACTTTAAATGAAACTCAAAAAGTTCAAGCAATTTCCTAAAAACTGATATTCTTACATTTCAAATAAGATGTTACACCTAATCAAATTTGGAGATGTCATGTTTCCTCTGTTTTTCTAGGTGCAAAATGGCTGTAGATCCACTTTATTGCTTTAGAAAAACTCCATATTGTTTGAGTTTACACATGCCAAACAGGACATTGACACAGCATCCTCCAGTTAAATCATATGCCAAAATCTATATACCATACTATGAAATCCATTTTTTTTACTATTTCAGTGTGGTAGGATTCAGTGAAATATTTTAAAGCAGAAACAAAGTCACAATGTTAAAAATTAAACAGCATCAGGATTATAAGCAACAATTAAAAACAACACTCTTTGAAAACTAATTGAAGGTTCTCTGACATACAAAATCACTCACAAGTGCTTGTATGACAAAGGTAAAAATCAGGTCTTTGCATGTTATAGGGGAAAACAATTTTCAAAACTAGATGTAAGTCTAGCATCAAATCCTTCAACATAACTTACTACAATTAACTAATCTGAGAATCTGTGGAAACCCTACGACTGAATTTCCTTATTTGAGAAGCCCTATGATAGTCAATTTTGTTCAAGTGTGTGTGGCACTAGTCAGTGTTAAAAAAGTAACTTTTATGAGTTGAAATGGAAGTTATGAACCATGTTCTACAGTCCACACTCCTACTCAATTTACACCAAATGCCAGTCAACTACTTAATACAATGAAAGATAGGTTCAACAATAGGAGCATTCACAATCAGCTGAAAGCAGTTGGACTATTTCAAGATCTGCTCTGATCTCTGTAGTAAAAAATAGCAATAAACATAGGAAGTAAATAGAAAACAACAATGAAGTCCATTAAGTAGAAGCTTTCGGCCATTCTACGGCCTTGATTACCTGCAATCAACTGAATCTGAGGACTGGTTGCCAGGACTGTAATGCAAATTGGAGGTGCAGGAACTGTTGCCAGATTTTAGTATAGAGATCCAAATAAATGGGATTTGGTGCGGGGTGCATGAATTATAGTTCTTAGTAAATGAAATTTCAAAGCTTTCTTGGAAACGAAGAGATGCTTTGTTATAAATAAGACAACATTTGTTTGTTTCTCTCCAAAAGGGAACTGGAAAAGTGTCTACAAGGGTTAGGGCAGATAATGCTGCTTTTGGAAGACCATTCGGTATGTCTTGTTTGTGTTCATGAAGTCTTGTATTGATACTTTGGCACACACTTCCAACATATACTGAGAGACCAGAGGAAGTTGAAAGAGGAATGGCATAAACACCAGGGGTGGGACAGGATCTCTGTCTTTAAGAAGACACTTTTTTGCAGGAGGATTTGATTTGACAGTGAGAATGTAGCCCATAGTTTTGAAGAGTTTACAAATCTTCTAAGAAAAGGGTCTGTGGAAAGGGACAGAACCATTGAATGGTGGTTTCTCTTTTAGCGTTGGTGTGAGAGTTGATAGATTTTTCATATGGGAATCATGGAGAATTTTGTTTACTGCAGAAGGTGGGAACAGATGGGCTTCAGCAATTTTCTTAAGTGTAGCAATTTCTTCTTTGAATGAATATTCATTGTTGCAGACAATCTTTGCACTATTGATTGTTATTGCAGAGGGTTTTTTGAGAAGATTCTCCTGTCTTGTCAGATGGACATCCAAGAAGTCAATACCTTGCAGTGGTTCTTCATTGATGGGAACTTCATGGAAATCTTTTCTATTAGGGAATCAAAGTCAGTTCTGTTGTGGGGCCAAATGATAAAAATATCATCAACATATCAAAGCCAAATGAAAGGTTGTAACTTTGTGACTGTTTTTTTCATAACTTCTACCAAACGTGTGAGAGAGGTTCAGAAGTCCTTGCTGACAGTAATATTTGTTGTTGCAGCAGAAACGATTTAGAAACAAATTTCCCCGACGAAAAAATAATTCTTCATAAATACATGGTAGGCATTGTAATACTATTATTGGCATATCTTCCCTGTATTCCATGGAATACAGTGAAGATATGCCAATAATAGTGATTTACATGTCTCAGGGTTTGAAGGCAGTCAGTCATACAGATCTTTAGTTAAAGGGCCAGAAATGGATTGGTTTTCTTTAAGCAATTGTACTAACAACATATGTGAATGGAAAAGAGGAACTGAAGGGAAGACAGAGACCACATCTAAAGTGAACATTTTTTCAGAAGGTGCAATGCCAGATGGAAGTTTTTCAATGAACTCTTTAGTGAAAAAAATTGACATAGGATTGGGCAAGAAGTGAAATGTTTACATTTTTCAACAATCCTCCTTTCTAGATTTTGGGTGGGAGAGAAAGTATACTCCACGAGTGGTCAAAGAGGGAAGCCATCTTTATGTATTAAAACACTTCCTTTAATGGCATAAAACTAATACACAATTTAAGCTGGATAGATTAGGGGTATGTCATAAACTCCCGCTGAGCTTTCTTTATTTACTGGTGGTAAATGATTTATTTACATGGCGGTTTTTGATGCTTGTTCAGGAATCTTCTGAACAGGCATCAAAAACATATCAGGTAATCCCTCTCCATGTCGCATGTGCATGTTTAAAACACCGACTCCACATGTGAGCATGTCTAAACAAGGACCTCAACGTGAAGTGGAACTGTTTGATAAAATCACAATTTTTGAATTGTAACAGCATTGTAAGTTGCTATTTTTAAAAAGTCTTTGACAGCTTAGCCCAGACAAAGCCTCCTGGTGAAGAGCGAAAGCTCAGCTTAAATTGAATATTAGTTTTACGCTATTAAATGAAGTGTTTTAGTTTATAAATCGTGTAGAGCCTTTGGTCATCTTTATGTAGTTTAATCTGGAAAAATAAATGTGGAGTTCGGAAATATGCTGGTGGTGTAAAATCTCCAAGGAAGGTTTTTAGAGGAGGCTTCTTGTTGAGTCTTTCAACTTCAGTTTTGAGTTTACAAATGGTATAAGATTTTAGAACTTTGCAATTTGAAGTTGAGAGGAAAGATTCTGCTTTTCCATTGAGAATAGTTTTGAGGATTATGACAGGTCAACCAGTTTTATCAACTTAATGGATTGCCAGATCCTGTTTATTCATGAGATTGCTAATTTCTTTTGGAAAGGAGGAAGAATACTTCAGGGAGTTTTTTTTTTCAACCTTTGCAAGATAGAGTGCTGTCTTTGAACTGTATCATTACTCTAATATTACCAAAATTATTTTGCACTCCATCATAACATTTACTCTGGTATTACCAAAAATTTAAAACATTGAGATTGAATTACATGAGAAATAAATCACCATCCATGGATCTAATTTCTTCATCATGAATGGTAGATGCAATAAAAGATTTATATAGCACTCATTTTCTAATTAGTCTGCACACTAAATAACCAGAAAAGAAAGTAGCTTATGAATTTTTCATCTGAAAACAAATAGAAGCTAAATGAAAACTACAATTACAAATACCTGTAATCTTTTCTCTAAAAGTGTTCTCCCACCATCTTCTCCATATGGGGCTTCATAAGGGTAACTCCAGTCTCTGACTAGAAACACAAGTTTCTGCAGGAAAAAAAGAAAAGAAAAGACCTTGAACAGATCTGAAAGCTCAAAAAAAAAAAAAAAAAAAATTAATATAAGGCTGATCAAAAAATGCCCAGACTGGATTTATTAAAAAAAAACAGTCAGCATTGTCTTGATATTGCTGCAGCTCTGTCAGGCTTTTTTGGGTCTTTCTCTGTGAAGATTGGCTCTTAGTTTTCGGGTCATACCCATAAACTCACGATTTATCAAGAGTTATAATAGTTTTTAAAACGTTTTTGTCATTTTTGAGCACCCAAGCAGGTCACTAACAGCTGAAATAGGGGCCTGTTTCTGCTCAGCTGAGAACAATTTTGGCACAAATTTGGCTAAGATGCATCTTATACCCAAATCATCTGTAAGAATCAATTGAATCAAAACTAATGTTGGAGTCTTCAGATAATTCACGAATAGTGATTCAGCAATTTTTCGCACAGCTGTGTGCACAAGTTCAACATTATTTTCACTTCTGCTGGTTATGGGCCATCCAGCCCATTCATCACTCACAATCCTTTCATGACCATCTTTAAATCATTTATACTACTCATAAACTTGTGTATGACTCATACAATCCTCCCCATAGACTTTCTGTAACTTTAAGTATGTGTCTTGCAAATTTCACCAAGTTTTTGACAAAATTGATGCACAGTCATTAATAATTTTTTTTTTCGACATGACAAATGCGACGAACAGCTTCACACACATAAGAACAAAGCACTTCTGTAAAAAACACGGATGAGCAGGGAAGACATTGTTACACACAGCACATGTGTAGTAGGTTCCAAGGTCAACCTGCACCAAACTAATACTTGCTGCGTCATGTGATACTAAACTTATATAACCAATCTGGATACTTTTTTTATCACACCTCGTATGCATTACTCAATAGTAAATATACTTCATTTCTGTGAAGAGGCAACTTTAGGAAAACTAAAGTAGTACTCTTTATCAGAAATTAATGTATTAGGTGCTTGAATTTATTCCCGCTGTTTTTTGTTACACAAACACCTGTGTGTTGCCACAGAACGGTACAGGATAGTCTATTCAAAGTAGTGTCCATTGGCAGCTATGACCCTTTCCCACCGTTGGGGTAACAAATGGATTCTGTGGTAGAAAAATGCAGGTTCTTTCGATGCAAACCATTCATTGAGACATTTTTGGATATCCGCAGAAACAGAAAGGAAGTGCTGCTCTGACAGGCCATGTTGTAGCGACCGGAACAAATGGAAGTCCGAGGGAGCAATGTCCAAAGAATGAGGCAGTCGGGGTAAGAAGTCCCAGCCAAGTGCCTCCAAGAGTTCCTTTACGGATTTGGCAGCATGAGGTCTAGCATTGCCGTGGAGAAGAATAACCTTGTCATGTGGGATCCAGTTTCCGAGCTTCTGGATCATTCCCATTGCCTTTAAACGTTTGCAAACCATTGACTCATCGACCCGTAGTGTTTCAGACAACTTGTGGAGTGTCTGACATGAATCCTCGTCCGATAAGGCCTCCAATGCACCATCTTCGAACTTTTTCGGCTGCCCAGGGCGCTCTTTTGTCCTTCACATCATATTCTTTCGCTTTGAAATGTCGGAACCACTCTCTGCATGTTGTTTCTGATAGGGCATGTTCCCCATAGGCCTGCACTAGCAAACGATGACTTTCCGGTGCAGATTTCTTGAGATGAAAGCAGAAGAGCAATGCTTCCCACAAATGCTCCTTTTTTGGTGCGAAACTCGACATCATGAATGCGATACAAACTCGTGCCCTCCGATCGCGTGTCACACACTGCTTCGCCCAGACTACGGACGGTACGTGCGTGCGCAAGGGAGGTCTGGTGTGGCCCGGGTCACAGTGCACCACTGCTGCGCTATATTGGGCAGCAGTGGGAATTAATTCAAGCACCTAATATTTATCATTCATGTGTGAAAAACATAATGGAATTGCTAGCAGTCAAATTTTTCAAGGTGTTCTGGGTATTCTGTACAGACTTATCAATTACTTACACTTAATAAAAACATGTCTTGCTACATTATGGTACTCACTCAATTTTACTTGGTCTGGTTGCTTATCAGTGCTGCACTGTTATTAGTGATAAACAAAACATCTGTAGCATTTTACATTTGTCTCCCATATCTATAATGCATAACAATAATTTTAGTTGTAAATGCATTTATGGCACCTCTATTCATAGTGATTGTGGAATAACTTTTTTACGGGTCTTATAGAGGTTATTTTTCATGAAAGTTGGTTGTCAAATTTTCGAACTAAAGCCTAGTTCGTCATCAGGACTATGTCACTGGAGTAGTTGCTGCCACTCAATTGGAAGAGTCCATCCGCAATTATCGTTAATTGTGGTACTTCTTCTTCTTGCTATTTCGATCCCTTCTTCTAGTTTCCTCTTTACTAAGTTTGACTGGTGGGCGATTATTTTCACTGAGTCCCAATTTATGGAGTGTCCACTTGCTTGTATATGTCTGTCTAGCCCTGTTTTGTTCCCAATGTTCCTAATAGCTGCTTGGTGTTCTTTCATTCAGACCTTAATACTTCTCCCTGTTTCTCCTATATAGCTGAGTCCGCAGTTACAGTCGATGCAGTAAATTACTCCTTCCTGCAATTGGATGTCCAATTCTTTCTGCTTTAAAGCTGGCAGGAATTTCTTTATTTTGTTATTAAGATCTGGAGCTAGCCTGATATTATATTTTGCTCCGATCCTTTTCAGTTTCTCGAAAAGTCCCTTGTGGTACGTAATTTTGCTGGTGAATTTGAAGTTGGTTTTTTCCTGCTTCTTTTTTGGCAAAATTACGTACCACAAGGGACTTTTCGAGAAACTGTAAAGGATCGGAGCAAAATATAATATCAGGCTAGCTCCAGATCTTAATAACAAAATAAAGAAATTCCTGCCAGCTTTAAAGCAGAAAGAATTGGACATCCAATTGCAGGAAGGAGTAATTTACTGCATCGACTGTAACTGCGGACTCAGCTATATAGGAGAAACAGGGAGAAGTATTAAGGTCCGAATGAAAGAACACCAAGCAGCTATTAGGAACATTGGGAACAAAACAGGGCTAGACAGACATATACAAGCAAGTGGACACTCCATAAATTGGGACTCAGTGAAAATAATCGCCCACCAGTCAAACTTAGTAAAGAGGAAACTAGAAGAAGGGATCGAAATAGCAAGAAGAAGAAGTACCACAATTAACGATAATTGCGGATGGACTCTTCCAATTGAGTGGCAGCAACTACTCCAGTGACATAGTCCTGATGACGAACTAGGCTTTAGTTCGAAAATTTGACAACCAACTTTCATGAAAAATAACCTCTATAAGACCCGTAAAAAAGTTATTCCACAATAATTTTAGAATGATTTTGCTGATTTGAAAACCCTGACTTTGGTTCAAACCCACATATCTGCAGTTATGTGGGTTTGAACCAAGTAAAAATAGATGAAAAATTAGAGGCATAGGAGTATATGGTTTCCCATTAGCTGGAAGTTACAAGCTACCAAAAATACTTACCTGTACCTTTACTGATCATAGTGAGAAGGATTGGCAGTGAAGCACATAACACACAAAAAATTAGAAGAATTCCTAATATCATCAATATCACGCATTGGTTATGTTAAGAAACTATAAGTGGTGGAACGTTTCAGTACCTGACTTCTACCTTCATCAGCCGTGGAATGAAACACATGTAATGAACCATTATAACCACATGGTTCATTCCATGCCTGATGAAGGTAGAAGTCAAGTACCGAAACGTCTCACGACTTATAGTTTCTTAACATAACCTATGCATGATATGAAGATATTAGTAATTCTTCTAATAATTACTGATGCAGTATTCCTGTAAATTTAGTATTACTTTTTTTGTACGTAAATTTATATAAAAATATATGACAAGCTTACATAATATCACTTCATCCCTCCATTCACGTGATGCTATACAACTGGTGGCCTGCAGGCCAGATATGGTTCACATTTGTGTTTATACTGTATATATAAATATGCATTATCAAACATATTTATAACAAGCAAGGTAGTAGAGTTTTAGGGGTAAGGAATGAAAGCTGTATATGTCTGATGCATACCTGCCAACCTGAGAAAATTTAAATGTGTAAAATTGTGCGCGAATGACATTTCTAATGATTTTTTTTTTTAACTATGTGCGAACGACATTTATAATGATTTTTTTAACTATGCGCAACCAACATTTATAATGAATTTAGCTATGTACAAGTAAAAATAAATGCAAATATTTGTGCATTTGATAATTTTTAGATGTTTATAATATAAACAAATTATATCACATTTTGATACCATACTCGACGTTTTCCGTCGTCCGTAGCGGACCGACGATTTCCATAGCATACTCGACGTTTTCCGTCATCCGCAGTGGACCGACGATTTTTATAGCATACTCGATGTTTTCCATCGTCTGTAGCGGAACAACGATTTCCACAATAAATAACTACAATTCGCAGCAGTT
This sequence comes from Macrothele yani, assembly GCA_039090855.1. Taxonomy (NCBI): domain Eukaryota; kingdom Metazoa; phylum Arthropoda; class Arachnida; order Araneae; family Macrothelidae; genus Macrothele; species Macrothele yani. Next base: position 42,049,606 of record CM077028.1, read on the forward strand.
GGAGTCTCTGAATCTTTCTTCCCACCGCATGATCTTTATTCAGCATCAAGAATGACAGTGCGCACGGAGAATTTACTGTGCCGAAGTCCAGACAATGATGATGGGGCACGGGTTTTCTGGTGCACAATGGCGCAACATTCCCATCTCTGTTATATAAATACAGAAAATTTTTAAAATTCATAAGAAAAGTTCTTCCGGCCGGAAAACCGGAAGACTGTATAAAATAAAAATGGAAAACTTCCGCAAAATCCGGAGGAGTTGGCAGGTATGATTTAACTGAAGCATAAATAAATATTTCTAAACGAAGGTTAATTTTTTTTTAAATATGTGGAAATGCGTAAAAAAAAAAAGCTATCCATGTGTAAAATTGTAAGAACAGTTAAAATGCGTAAATTGTACGCATAATGCATAAAAGTTAGCAGGTATGCTGATGAGAGGTGCAGATGTTGGTTCCAATCATTACCTGTTATTGTTAAGAATAAAGCTGTAAGTCAGTTGGAGAAAGAGGAATAGGATGATGCTTCTGATGAAAAGAAAAAAATGTTGAAAGGCTTCCTAAAGAATATCAGTATTACTCAGAAATACTTGGCAAATCACTGAAGGAGTTACAGTATATCAGGGAGATGTGGGAAAGAAGTGTGTTGTAACTGTCACTGAAGAGAACTGTGATACTGCAACAGTGCGTAGCATTAAATGTGATGCTGGCTGGAACAGTGAGGTTAAAGAAGCAGTAAAGCCAAAGAAGACAGAGTCCTGACGGTCACGGTTTTTGGTGAGTTGTTTCCACGCACTTGAAAGAAAAGGAGTCGACGTAATGTCGTTGACAAGCAGTGAAAGAGTTCTGGTATGTGTGAAAAGCTTCTAATACATTAAGCTTGGTCGTTGAATCAGGTTTATCAATGAGCGTAGCTTTTCCAAACATAAATTTATGGTTATTTTCGTGACAATGCTGGGCTATAGACGACTTCTTCAGTTCGCAATTCCATACGTAGGTCTTGTGTTCCTTCACACGAAAATTTAAAGCCCTGCGGGCCTGTCCTATATATGAAAGTCCACATTCACAAGGTATCTGATAAATTCCCCAGGAATTCATGTCTTCAATGTAATCTTTTGATCCCAAAAAAATTATCTTGTTTATTTATCAGATACCTTGTGAACGTGGTCTTTCATATATAGGACAGACCCGCAGGGCTTTAAATTTCCGTGTGAAGAAACACAAGACCTACGTATGGAATTGTGAACTGAAGAAGTCGTCTATAGCCCAGCATTATCACGAAAAGAACCATAAATTTCTGTTTGGAAACGCTACGCTCATTGATAAACCTGATTCGACGATCAAGCTTAATGTATTAGAAGTTTTTCACATATACTGAAACTCTTCACTGCTTGTCAACGACATGACGTCGACTCCATTTCTTTCAAGCAAGTGGAAACAACTCACCAAAAACCGTGACTGTCAGAACTCTGATGATGTCACAATGATTTGAATGTTTACGCTCCATTCGTCCTGATGAAGCCAAGCCAGAAGCTCTGCGAAACTATAGTCCATGCTAATAAAGCTTTTAATTGTGAATAAATGTTGATAATTTATTCTGAATCAACATCACAAGTGTGTAGTCTTGAATTATATATTTGGGAATACTGCAAAGTATAGCTTCTGAGGACGAATATTGCTGTAAGAAGCATGAAGCACAAAGCTAGTTCATCAGAGTAAAACAAAAGATAGGAAGGATAAGGTGGAAGGGCATGACTTGGCTTTCCAGAAATATAGGAAAACATTCTAGAATTACACAAGACAAAGGAAAAATAGGGGAAATAAATATAATTTGAATTCCCTATATCTATCAACAACAAAGACCTTGTCAATGTGAAATAGTGATCATTATATGAAGTTTTTAATAAATATCATTTGGAACATGAAAAAATTCATCTTCTTCTGTTACTCATGTCATACTTAGCTTTGCACTCAATGGAGGAATTATAACGATGTTCGAAACAAAAGTTATAACAGTGAAAGGTACAACTCACAAGAAGCTCACCTGTTGAAATGCCAACCAGACTTCCTCACTAAACGAATGCTAAGGTTTCATCCATGCAGTTTACGCATATTCAAATGCCAAGCAATGTGAATAAAAACAAAGCCAATCTAGAACAATAAGGATAAAAGTAAAAAAAAAGAATGAAGTTAAAATCCAAAGGCTCAAAAAATGAATTTTCAAATGTATAATCTAAAGGTTCGTAAAAAAAAAAAAGTTAAAATCTCTGAAGCCCCCCCTGCAATTGCCAAATGCATTTCAGCATGTAAAGCTGTGCCATCTTCAGTGGTCTTTGAACTGTTAGCAACTTGTGCTAGGCTATCACCACTCCAGTAAAACTACGCTAACCGATTGTAATGTAGATGCTTTCCTCTTTGTCAGCTGCACAGCGGTATTCGGCTTGTGCACCATCTGGCGGTTAATTGTTTGACATCTTTCCTTGTTGTAGTCCATGTTTTTTCCTGTTTTTTGTCATTTCATTTCTTCTTGTATCAAATATCTCTGTTCATGTGAAAGGTCTACAAGGAAGTTAGCATTGCAATTAATATTTTTGGCTTTTTCTGTTATAATAGATTCAGCTGTTAACATTTGTCTATGTTAGGGTATGTGAATATTTCTATGTTTGGGTATGTGTTTTTGTTGTAGAATGGATTTTTCGTTATTCGTACTAGTTAGTAAATGTGTGATGTCTTGCACTTTAAATTGCAGCAAAAGTGCAAGACATCACACATTTATTAACTAGTATGAATAATGGGGGATCTATTGTACAACAAGCCACAGTATACAAAATCCCAATAAGACACCAAGATCCTACTATAAATCAAAACCTAGTTACCCGTTTGAAAGAACACATGAAAGACTGAAATCAGAAGCATATGAAAACATTAATGATACAATACTTCTAGAAAACAACACAATTGTCGACTTGTAGAATATCGAATTAATATGCACTTATCCAAAACATAAGAAAATATTAACAGCTGAATCTATTATGATAGAAAGACCAAAAATATTAATCACAATGCTAACTTCTTTGTAGGCCTTTCACATGCATGAAGATATCTGACACAGGAAGAAATTAAATGATGAAAAACAGGGAAAAAATGGAAAGAACATGGACTACAACAACGAAAGACATCAAACAATCAACCACCAGATGGTGCCCAAGCCAAATACTGTAATGCATATGCCAAAGAGGAAAGCATCTACACTGCAATCAGTTAGTGCAGTTGTACTGGAGTGGCAATGCCAAGCACAAGTTGCTAACAATTCAAAGACCACTGAAGATGGCACAGGCTTACATGCTGAAATGAATTTGATAATTGCAGGGGAAGATGATGTTCCTTTGGAGTTTTTAATGTTTGACAATTCTTCTTATGAACCTTTGGATTATTCAGTTGATAATTCTTTTCATGAACCTTTGGATTTTAACTTCATTTTTCAACTTTTATCCTTATCGTTCTTGGTTGCCTTTGTTTTTATTCACATTTCTTGGCACATGAATCAGCGAAACTGCATGGATGAAACCTTGGCATTTGTTTAGTGAGGAATTCTGGTTGGCATTTCAACAGGTGAGCTTCTTTTCAATTGTACCTTCAACTGTCTTAACTTTTATTTCAAACATCATTATAATTCCTCTGTTAAGCACAAGGCTAAGTATGACATGAGTAACAGAAGTAGACAGGAGAGAAAGAGAGAACTTTTTCATGTTCCAAATTATATTTAGGGGAAATAAACTTTTAAGTTATGTGAAGAATAGGATTGGAGAAATGATACGGGAGCCTAATGAGTTAAGTGGAAGATGGGGTGAATACTTCTGTGAGTTATTAGAACATGAACACGATGGTGATTTTGAAGCAGAGGATGCCACAATGAGAGAAGGAAACACAAGAGGGATTTCAAGAAAGAGGTTTGCAAGGCACTATATTCTCATCAGAATGATAGGGCTTTGGAAAAAGATGACATAACTTGCTGAGATGTTAAAATATGGTGGTGATTCTGTAACGACTGGTTAACTGAAATTTGCCAGTTGTGCTTGGAGAGAAATTGTCCCTCAGTATTGGAAGGATGCTATCATTGTTTTCTTGTATAAGGGAAAACATAATCAGACTGAATCTAAGCACTATCATGATATAAGCCTCCTAAATGGGCTAGAGAAAAAAGTGTTTGGAAAAGCCATTCTTGATAAGGTACGAGGCTTTATATCAGGGAAATTGTGGGATGTAGACAGTGGTTGTATGCCTGATAAGAGCTGCACTAATCAAATTTTTGCATTACATATGATAATAGAAAAGTATTTGTCTGTTGGTTAAAAAGTTTTTGCTACCTTCATTGATTTAGAGAATGCTTATGACTTAGTAAATAGGATGCTTCAGTGGAAGGTCTTGAAAAACTATGGCATAACTAGGAATCTGCTAAAAACTTCAAAAGATACATATACTCGTAGTAGATTGTGTGTATGAGTGAATCATGTGTTATCAAAATGATTTGCTATTGGTTCAGGATTCAGACAATTATGGGTAATGTCACCATGGCTGTTCTACACATATATGGACGCATGAATGTGTTATGCCAAAATACACAATACTTGTTTATGCCTTGTAATTCCTGTGATGACACGGTCCTGTTGGTGGAGAAAAAAGTGAGTTGCATATTATGTTGACCCGGATGTATAAATTTTGTACGAAATTCAAACTACATATAAAGAAAAAAACAAAGTTACATTTTTGAGCGAAGAATTATTAGCACTGAATGCAAGATCAGTCAAAATGAAACAGGGGTAGACCAGGTTAATGAATTTGCATATTTAAGAAGCATGTTTGACAGAGAAAACAAATTAGATGGCAAGTGAATTTATCTTTGAAAGTCAAAGCTGCCTCAGGAGGATTTCACAGAACTGGTGGGTTCTTGAAACGATCCCAAATGGCTGTGTATGAAAGTGCAATTGTTCCTACTTTTATGTATGGCAGTGAAACCTGGGTACTTCAGGAGAGACATAGTAACTGTTCATATGCTGGAGAGATGCATTACTTGTGTGGGGTTTGAGGCAAGACATGTTCTGATCATGTGAGAAATGAAGATGAGCTGCAGATGTGTAATGTAAAGCAAAATGTTGTTAGAAAGGTGGAGACAAATATTCTGAAGGTACAACCTGTTACCATGTTGAAAGAATGAGTGGCAAGATGCTGAGAGATTTCACTCAGCTCGTGTGGTATGAAAGAAAGGTAGAGACAGGCTGAAGAAATCTTGGGAACACCAGATTCAGGAATTCTGCATGAGAAACAGATTAAGAGTATGAAGTACAAAGATATTAGTATGAAGTACAAAAGGTCTTGGTATGAGATGTGTTATTCATGTCAGTGAAGCTTGAATTGTGTTAAGATCACAGTAAATGGAGATATTTACTGTATTAACAGCAAGTGAAATCTAGTACAATCAGTTCTGAACTTTTATTTCACAGATGAGTTCTCTTTGAAGAGCTAACCTCTAATCACAGAGAACATCTTAGTGATATGTATGTATGTATGTATGTATGTATGTATGTATGTATGTATGTATGTATGTATGTATGTATGTATGTATGTATGTATGTATGTATGTATGTGTGTATGTGTGTATGTATGTATGCATAAAAGCTGTATAAAAGAGGAATAAAGGTCAGTAAGAAGAATAAATTGGTTAAAGGTTAAAGTTTGTCCCTTTTGTGTAAGAGTAAATGAACATCAGTATAAAGAGAAATCAGATAATGTCCACTTCAAAGTTCCAGAACCTTATGAAATATTTGATAGAAGTAAACTTAATCCAGTTACATTCAGTCATATCTCACTTTAAGCAAAATATTTTTATAGAATGAATTGAAGAATGTCAGCAAACATGGCCATAACCCTAATACATTAGCTTTAACTATTGACAGAACTTCATTTAAAACTTTATCACTAAAACACTAAAAAGTTCATTTTAATTTCTATATTACATTTTTTTACATAGGAATTACTAGCTGCAATTTTCTGTTTACATGATACAAAATTTCTTCATTTGGCCATGTGGGCCTAATGTATGTGAAGCCTTAAACTGACACCTACAATAATACATTATTTCTAAAGTTTAATTCAAAACAACTAAAAATACTGACCTACAAGGTCACTGCCCAGTTTGGGCAACATTCATAAACTTTCTTCAGTACTTTCATTGGAAATGTTACAACACCCTCTTGAAGACATATATGATCTGTCGCTGCTGACCACACATGGATAGTATGCTGAGCCATTTCTGTGGTTAACAGCCACAGACAGACTAAGAAAGGCTCAGCATACTATGATCAAAGTAAAAACTCTCAGGTGATGATAGGTTAGACGCATTAGTAGAACTGAAGACCTTTGGACAAATGAAACAGTAGACTACGATATCCAGCATGGATGGAAGAAATTCAAAGCATGCTGGAGTGAAATGGAAGAGAGTGGCTCAAGACAGAGTTGTGGAAGACTCAGGGAAACCTTCATCCAGCAGTGGATTCAGATGCAGCAAGAGTCACATTGGAGAAGGAATTAATAGGTGAATAAGACTGGCTATACTGCAATTGGAAGACTCACAGTGAGAAGGATTAGTAGTGAAAGCATGCAACATGCTAAAAATTATAAGAATCCCTAATATCCTCTTATCAAGCTTTGGTTACATTATGGAACTGTAAATGGTGGAACGTTTTGGTCATTGACTTCTACCTTCCTCAGCCTTAGAATGAAACATGTGGAATGAACCATGTGGTGTTAGCATCAGTTGTTGCCAGATTTCAAAATACACTATCTACCAACAAGTAATTGGGCACCTGTGATAGCAAAGGAAAACGAAGTTTATTCACCTTCAATAGTTGGTGGAGCCTCCATGAGCGGCGATTACAGCTACGACCCTCCGGGGCATACTCTCAACCAGGCGTTGTATGACGGCTAGCGGTATTTTCTTCCACTCGGCTTGGAGAAGACAGGTCAGTTCCTTCACCGATTTCGGACGGTGGGGGCACCCCTTAAGTCGACGCTCCAACTTGTCCCAGAGGTGCTCGATAGGATTAAGGTCCGCACTCTGTGCAGGCCAGTCCATTCGATTAACCCCATTGTCACCATACCAAGCCATGGTGGACCTTGCAACATGACAGGTGGCATTGTCATTCTGAAAGTAACATGGGTCAACCCCGTAAAACTGCCACAACATAGGAAGCGCATGGTCATCCAAAATGGTGTAGTAGGTTTCGGTGTTGAGTCTACCAGAAATTGTGACCAAGGGTCCTGTGTCATACCAGGAGAAACACCCCCATAGCATAATTCCACCGCCGCCAAACTTCACAGTTGGCACAATACATTCTGGCAGGAGGTGTTCTCCAGGCAGACGCCAAACCCAGACCCTGCCATCCGAACGGTAGAGGGTGAGCCTTGATTTGTCGCTTCTGAGAACCTGTTTCCACTGTTCAACGGTCCACTGTCGATGTTCTTTGCACCACATTAGCCGAGTAGCGCTATTGGACTTGGTGATCAAAGGCTTGTGGGCGGCAGAACGTCCATGATAACTGAGCAGATGGGTTTCCTTACAAATGGTATTCATCGAAAAAGCACTCCCGGATGCCTGTTGAAACTTTTCGCGGATGTGGCCCATCGATTTGGTGCAGTACTTCCGAATTTCTCTGGCCAGCACCTGCCGGTCTCTAACTCCCAGTTTTGTGGGTCTGCCGGGTTGGGGCACATTCCGACAGTCACCTCTCATCTTCCACTTGCCAATCACGTAGGCCACTGTCGATTTTAGGTACTTCAATCGCTGGATATGTCACGTATGAATCGGCCATTTCTGTGATACTCTACGATTACACCTTTCTCGAAATCAGAGAGCTCCGAACTGCGTGGCATCTTGCATGCGACTGGTTGCGTTGTTGTTTCCCACACGATATTTAACGGCGGCAGCCGTGACGTGTATCAGGACCGCAGATATCGTCGATTGCAGCGGTGTCCAATTACTTGTTGGTAGATAGTGTAGCTTTCCAATAGGGATGTGAAAAGGTGCATCTGTATCGCAAGTGTTTGGAATAAGCAGTACAATTTTTAAGAGCAATTTACCATTATGTCTTTAAAGAAAAAGTAATTAATGCATCATTCCAGTTCTTACCTTTGGATCAGAGACATATAACTTAGTTGAAAAACTCAAATAAGCATGAGAGATTCAGGCTTGGTGTCAACAAGAAAGACATGAAAATAACTCATAGATCAAGAAAATGAAAAGAATGAGTGACATCATAATCAAAGTAAAAATGCTCAAGTTGAAAGGAGTGCTGTAGCAGCTGTTCAGTCAAGATGGCATCTGTGACAAAAAAGACACAATGTGTTGTGTGGCTCCCAGAAACAATCTCCCGTCAGTGTTCAGCAAAAGATCAGAGTAAAGCATGGAAAGAAGCCACCTGATGTGAAGTTGATTAATTCACAGATGATAAAATTCTGGGAAATAGGAACAGTAGAAAAGGGAAGAAACATTGGTAGACTGTCTGTTTCCGACGAGACTGTATGAAACATTCAAATTGCTATGACATGGGCATCGCAGAAATTGGCGAGACAAGCTTTACACCTGCTACAGTTACCAAGGTGTTAAAAATTTTTTGCAGTTACACACCTAGAAGTGATAAGTTCTTTACAAACTGCAGCCTGATGACTGTCCAAAACACAAAACCTTTGCTAACGGCATTCTGAACCTCACTGATAATGTATCTACTTTTCAGATGAAGCTGTGTTCCATCTTAGTTGTACAGTCAACAGACAGAAGGTGTGTACATTTGGGGATGAAAAGATCCAGATGTTGTAAGCACACATATTCAGGACAGTCCAAATATCAATACCTTGTAACCCATGACCAAATAAATGGCCCTATCTCCTTCACTGAGAAAACAGTTACTGTAAATGTGTTCCAGGATATGCTCATCGATTAGCCTACCACCAAGCTACAGGACAGGCAGCCAACTGTCTTCTTCCAACATGATGGGGTAGCCCGTCATTGGGCACATGTTGTTCATGAAACTCTCAATGCAACATTTCTATATTGATGGATTGGCTGGAACGGACCAATCCTATGGCCCCCTAAATCATTAGACCTTACCTCATTGGATTTCTTTCTATGGGGGTATGTTAAAAATGTGGTTTATGCAACAGTTATTCCAGATATCATGACTTTTCAAAACATATTAAAGGTATAATACAAAGAGTTGCCCCACTATTGAAATATGAAAAGGTAAAACACTTTACATGCCACTAGGAGTGCACATCCATAAGTTCATTAACTAAGTATCAAAGCTTTAAGTTCATCTACTTCTGTTCAAAACTGTGTTTAGTTATCAAAGCTTATTTAAAAGTTACAGCATGCTTAAATCAGGTAAATCATCTCTGGACACCCTGTACACCATTTAGTTATTTATAAATCCATGTATTCATCATCAAAAGTCATTTTTGAAATTATTTTGATTGTGTGACATGAAGCTTCAACAGAATACTTTAGATGAGATGACATCATAGCATAAGCCATGAAAAAACAGCTTTTTTTTTTTTGTTGTTATGGAAACAAAGTACAACATTTATACATCTGGTATTACAATGCAAATTAGATATAAGAATTTTGATTGCCTTGTCTAGATACTACACAAATCTGTTAGGATGGTCACTAGAAAGATAAGAGAAGCATTTACAATTTCACCCATCCAATAACATGCCTTACCACATGGATGAGAAAAATATTAAGTGATTGATTACATTTTTGGCAAGTAACAGGTCGATTATAAAATTAATATCCTTGTTACAGAACAGACAGAGCCACTACATCCTGTTAAGTCAAAATAAAAGTATCATTCAAATATATGACTATATTTTAAAATAATCTTTAGCTACTGCTTGAGGTATCACACAAAGGATTCACAATGAAGATGCAACCACAAAACGGTTTTACCTGAAAAGGTGCTTCTCGTGCATTTTCCACTGCTAGTCTTCCATACTCAGCAAAAAGCTGAAAAGTAGTTACATACTAATTAGCAAGAGATGAAAAAATAAATAAATTCGAGCATCATATATACATTACCCACAATATTTTCACATGAAAAAAGATGTAAAAGGAACTTTTTAACCACTTTTCAGTTTCTACACTTAGTAGGCCTATGTAAGCAAAAATCAAAAAGTGCTTGCAAACAAACAAAAACACATTGATATTAAATCAAAATGCTTACGAGGCTAAACCAAAAGTGTTTGCTAACATTTTTTACTGTCTGCAATAATACATTGTTATGGACATCTCAAAACTTACATATAAAAATTGAGTCTTTAACATGATTTTAGTGTTTTTCCTCCCTTTTTTTTAACAGGTGAAACACTATACTTGATGTCATAGCTGTCTAAATATGACTTCCCTCCTGTCAGTATCCAAACTACAGTAGAACAATTTTAGTACCCTTTTTATCATCCTTTCTGTACCCATGTTAGAAAACCAAGAAATGCTGAAAAGTAGAGCAATTTTTGCAAAATCCAAAAATATCACATCAAGCAGTTTGTGCACAGAGAACATTTGCACAGCATTTCAAGAAACAACCTAAGACTACAGATACAGCACAGCATTTCTTTGGTTTCTAACATGGGCATGGAAAGGGTGGGTATTATGTTTGGATTATAAATGTACACATGTTATTGGTATGTTCTGAAAATTTCATGACAATATAATTGGATATGAAGATAATAGAGGAACATGCTTAAGTTACATAAAAGTTATGTTTTACATGGAAGTTATTGAGCTACGTCTTTAGTTCTTCAGTCTTTGGTTGGAGGTGAACAAAAGACATGATTTGAAAGCTTCCATGTAAAATATAACTTTTACATAACTCACATGTGCTCCTCTATTTTCTTCACATCCTTTATTTCAGTTATATGTTGCTGCCAAATTCTCTCAATATAATTGTCAAAACAATAAAAAAAATATTTTGGCAAAGACTTTTGGATTTACTGTTGTAATAATTCTCACAGTATTAAAAGAAAAGGACTGATTACCATTTACTGTGGTCCAGTAAGTTAATGCAGAAATGCCTCTAGTGTGGTGTGAGTTTGGAAACTTGTTTCCAACAATACTACCTAGTGCTTTCCAGGATTCTCAGAAGATGATAACAAATATACAGATATGTGTTTTGACAAAACAGCCACAGAAATGATCATGTCTCAGTATTCAGTTCTTCCAAAGTTATGTCTTGGTCTGGCTAAGACCACAAAATAATTGTATTTATTACCTATCTTTTCAGGGGAACAATCAGTTCATAAACTGCTGGCAAGAAAAAAAAGAAAAAGAAAAAGAAAAATCTATAATGAAATTCTGTGAACAACTGGGGAATGAATTAGTTAAAATTGTACCACCACTAAATTTCTTTACCTTTCAAAAGTAGATGCTACATGGTTGAATGTTAAACAGGCTATTGACTGTAAATTAATTGAGTAATTTTGTTCAGCATGTATTCACATAAGAAAATGGAATATTCTTATTCACGAAGAAAACAGGAATGCAAATGAAAAACAAGATACAAGAAACAACAATTTTCAAATACATGAATGATAGATGGCGCTAGTGATCCTATCCATAATATGGAGAGAGACAAAGGTGACGCAGTGTGACATGGTAAAGGAATTGTGGTACACCAGCACATTCCAGCAAGTAATCAACATCAAACCCCTGTTGAAGATGGCTATGAATATTTAGACTGAAATGCATATGGAACTGTTAAAGGAGTATGTGAACAGTGAATTCATGCCATTTCAGCACTCCTTTTATCTTTTCATGTCTTAATTTCAGTTCTGTTTCTTCACTTTCTGACATCTTGCTATCATCCCTTTACACATTTGAAACTGTCTCCAGAGTTCTGACAGGACATTTTGAGAAACACTCAATGCTCTGGAAACTTCCATTTGGGACTAACCTGTTTCCATCCTACCAGTTGCTCTCCACCGCTGAAAACCATCCATATGATGTTTCCGTGACATAATCAGCTGGACGTGCCACTGAAGTGGAAGCAATAGTTGCCTAGAACAGCTACAAGGGGTAACTTTTCCACAAGAAAAAAAAAAAAATAGCAAATGAAATTATTACATAATGGCTGAAAAGCAGAAAAATAATGAAAACCTTAAATTACAAATCAGGAGGTAGAATCTATAATTGTTCATAAAAAATGAATGAACCAACAAAGACACCAGAGATGAATATGGGTCCAAGCTATAACAAAATGCCTGGAAAAGGATCCGGGCCCGGGCGGGCTTTTATATAAATTTTTTTACTAAAACCCTAGCCCGTATGTGCCTGGGCTAAAGTTAATTTTTCCTTTCACTTTTTCAATTAATAACTGAATTAACTCATGTAATGGGAAATGCACAACTAAATGGTTAGGCTCTGTTTTGCTCTTTGCCTAAAATTCTTAATTTAATTGTTCATTATGTTTCACATGCTTTTCGTAACTCAAAAATCTCTGCGAGTGTTTTAAGTATCAACTAATTAACAATATATATATCTGACATCGAGGAAATAAGGATATCCAGAATTATATATACAGAACAAAGATATCCTATAGGAACAAGGATATCTAGAATTGTATATAATTACATGTAAATAGTACAGCCAACTGTAAATTGCATTGTGAATAATTCAGTGCGATGCTTGTATTTTTATATAATTTATTTATTTAGAGCAGCCACAGTAAAGCCAAACCACTGAATAACTAAGTTTCATGCTGTATTACATGCAATTTTATAAATTCTAAGTAGCCGGAAATAGTCAAATTTAATAATTTGCCAATAAAAGTTATATTTACAAATAAGAGTAAGTGTGACAGTTTCACCATATAATAAATAAAATAAATGTGAAAACCAACTTTGTTCCAGTAGAGCTAATAATACAGGGTGTCCCACTCACTACCGAACCCGGCATTTCTTTAATAATATTGAAACCAATGAAGATATTGCAACGAAATTTGAAGTGGATTTACCTCATTTCATGCAAAATGTGATGATATCCCAATACGTGCTGGAAGTGGCCACCATTTGTGTTCATACAGCATTTAACCCGGCGCACCATATTGTAGAAAGTCCTTGTCAGTACGTTCGCCGTCACTGCCTAAATTTTTTCGGTGATGTTTGCTTTCAAAGCATCTGTGGTTCGCGGTTTCTATTGGTAAACTCTCCCTTTTAGATATCCCCATAAAAAGTAATAAGGAGGCGTCAGCTCGGGCGAGCATGGTGGCCATAGACCCTTCGAAATGATGCGATTGCTGAAAACGGCCATACTGTGTGTGATGTCGCTCCATCATGCTAGTACATAATATCCAATAGAAAGTTCTTCGTCGTCTAATTGATTTACAAAGGTGTTGAAGATTTACATATATGCAGCTGTTGTGATGGTTGTATCGAAGAAGATGGGACCAATTATGCGGCCCCGGGTCATCTCACACAAAACACCAATTTTCTGTGAATGTAGGGGTTCTTCATGTATCGCATTGGGATTTTCATCGGCCCAAACATGGGAATTTTGAGAATTGATGTATCCAGACAGGTGAAACCATGCCTCATCTGAGAACTACGTGTAGTCCAGAATGCCCAGATTTTCCTGAAGAAATGTCTGAAACTATCAACAGCATGTCACTCGTTTCACATGGTCAGGCTCTTTCAGTTCATGGACCACAGAGATATGGTAGGCATGAAACTTCGCTTTTGTTACAGCACATTGACAAGTGCTTTTGGACAATCCTGTTTCCCGTGACAGTCGGTGAAGTGACTTCCTGGAATATGCAGGTAGTCGGCCATTTACATTCTGGATCGTTTCCTCGGACATTTGTAGACGACCTCCTGCATAGTCATCTAATAAAGTCCCCTTGGATTTCCAATTTCTTCGATAATGCCCAAATAGTGGACTTGCTTGGTGGATGTCTGCCTGCAAACCTCACCAGGAATTGCTGTTGACAAGACTTTATCGATTCTGTTTTCCAATAAGTGTGAACAATAAACACTCACTCCTCCAGAGTATACTGATTCATTTTCACACGTACACGAACAGCCACGTGCACTCACTATCAACAACCATATTATGCAGACATGCTCAGGGAAATGGCATAACAAAGCAGCAGAGAGGCACGCCCGTCTGGCTGGCGGTCTGCTCCTCAGTGGCACCACACTTAGGAATGTGTCTGCCACTAAGGAGCACTCCGGCTGGCTGGCGGACAACGCCGGGTTCAATGCTGTCTGGATGCAAATAGTGGCCACTTCCAGCACATGTTGTGATGTCATCAGATTTTGCACGAAATGAGGTAAGTCCACTTAAAATTTCGTTGCAATATCTTCATTGGTGTTAATATTATTAAAGAAATGCCGGGTTCGGTAGCGAGTGGGATACCCTGTATAAATTTCCATGTATTAAAATGCACTACAACCTATATATGCAATTTACTCAATACTTAATTGGACCTAATCCATCAGCAAAACAGGAATACACAATTTTCAGATCATACAGAAATGGCATAGATTTTATAATAATTTCATAATAAAATTTAAGAGTTCAAAATCCTTATTTAAATTTGAATGAAAAAAACTAAATACGGTTAATTAGGTAACAGAATTAACCTGATACACTTGGGAAACAAAATGAAGAACATTTTGTTACCCAAATGTGATGTACATAATGATAATTCTTTCTCTCTCTTTTTCTTTGGAGGGGTGGGGGTGGGGGTGGGAGATCGACATTAACAGGAAGCACTAACATTCTTATCTGATGATGAAAATATAAATAGGAGTGAAATAATATGCTTAATTTTTTCTTCACTCACATAGGAAAAAATTGTAGAAATGTTCAGACCCGGGAGGGGCCTGGGTCAGACATAAATAATGACATAATGGGCCTGAGCTCGACCCGGGACTTAAAAAAAGAAGTCTGCGTTCATCTTTAAAAAACACATTTCATTGGTTGCAATATTAATTCAGGGAGAATATTAATATAATTTTTTTTTCTCTGAAAAAAAAAGCATCAAACATATTACAAAGTGAAAGCTACACTCATTCCACAATGCTGGTGTAAAGCAATAGAAGAAACAGCAGGATACAAGGGGCTGAAAATGTAGCAGACACATAACACATAAGTTTCAAAACACACAAAGTCTGCTAAGACCCAGCATGCAATCTATGGTTAAAAATCAATACATACATATTTTATGGAAACAACATCTACGAAAAATTAAGGAAAATACTAATTAGCAGGCAAAGTCAAATCTGAGAAAAAATATTAATTCATAAGTGATTAGCTCTTCTGCCTGGGATAAAGGCACGTCTTTAATCTCTTGTGAAGAATGAGTGATTTTATGGAGGCCCAAGCTTATGCTCAAGTCAATGAAGGAAACAAGTGTGAATGTGTAATGTAAAAATATTAGTGCACAGGTCAATATTATTTGTCAGAAATGGATTTTCATGTATGATAACTTAGCCAAACATTTCCATCAAGATTTGCTTGAGAATTTTTCTTTCCCCAAGAAAACCTTATATTTGTATGTAATGTCACCAATTTTTTCACATTCTATGGACACTATTATTGGGATATAGTTGGGTAATTGAATAGCAGGCTGATTTTCATGCAGTTTTACAGTTAAATGCAATGGATATTTAGATGCTTCTGCCCATTTGCTTGACTGATTTCAGCCTCAAGAATTAATAAACTTCCAGATGCTTTCCAATGACCTGAAGACAATGAGGCAGCAGCTGAAATAACATAAAAAAATAGCTTTAGCTTCAATATAGTAAAGAAATGAGAGAGAAAAATCAACTTACTTCTAGGTGTTGTAAGTCATCTTCTTGTATATTACTTGACAGATTGTATATCTATAGAAATATCGTATGATGAATGATCAAGAATAAAGGCAAAACTCAACACTCAAGAGCAACAATGCTAATTACATTAATGATGCATGATAATATCTATCTGTCTACATATCTACCAACCTATATATACTGCATGCTCACCAAATTATCATCAGCTACTTAATACTTCGTGGGCTCTCCTTTTCCCCAGAGAACTACTGCCACCAACACTGACTCCATGAGGTGTCAGTACAATTGTGTGGAGATAAAAAAAACTGTTTGCATTGTGGTCCGCAGTTCCATATTGAGCAAGTGATGTGTCAAGCCGCCTCACCTCTGGTGCTCAATAACATCCCACAGATGTTCCATTATATTGAGATCAGGCAAATTTTGAAGGTCATTCAAGATGTCTCACACCAGCACTGTGGTCACTGAACCATTCCTGAAGGAAAAGGGCCTGATGACATGGGGCATTATCATCCTGGAAGAACTCTTCCCCCTCTAGGTGGTGGTACAACATTGTGTTGTGTATATTGTCTGCATGCACAGTCTCTGATGGTAGCTGGCATCCATATATTAGTCCACATGTATCAGAGGGTTCTAATGGCCAGCTAAACACGTGTCCAATATCATACAACCAAACCTGCTAGCCTACATAGGCAATGCCATACATACATTTGAAAGATCCATAGTCTCATGCTCAGGATGTCAAATATGGACTTCATCATTGGCAGAATGGAGTACATGTCATGATTCATCAGACTAGCATACCTTCTTCCAATTTTCTATCATCTAATTCGCATACTGTTGGCACCAGGACAGTCATTTACATCGATGGAGTTGTTAAGACAGGGTGACACGTGTATAGGTCACTGATGGACTGTTGTCAGGAGAGGTTGTGTACAGGTTGTCAATAGACTGTTGTTAG
Source organism: Macrothele yani (assembly GCA_039090855.1). Lineage (NCBI taxonomy): Eukaryota > Metazoa > Arthropoda > Arachnida > Araneae > Macrothelidae > Macrothele > Macrothele yani. Next base: position 42,066,441 of record CM077028.1, read on the forward strand.
CAAATGGATGCACCAATCTTTCATGAGCCCATAATTTGGCCTTTTGTAAATTCTGATAAATTCTCAGTTTTGCTCATCCCATTTGCAACTTCACTCTCAACTGAACCACCAACTTCTTATATGCAACCTTTAAGCCTATGCCCTCTTTCTTGTTACAACAGTATTAGATTCAGTTAACTCATTCTTTGCATAGGAGGTGACAGTAATTCAATGAGCACTCAGTGTATATATACACACACACACAACTATATTGTAACAACAGGGTCTTAAAAATTCAGAAATATTTAAGCTAGGTTTTGGATTTATTTGCAGATGTTATTAGGTGTGCAACTTAATTCTCGGCCACAGGCACAACACGTTGACAGCAAATTATAGCAAATCGAATATGTACCTAATCAGGGAAATAATCCCCGTCGTGTTGGATACATTTGAGCTATTGGACAGGGAGATGCCGAATGCCACTGCAGAAAAAAGTGGGCTGTTTCAAGTTGATAAAGTCATCAATATTTTTGTGCGGACCTCCTCGATAGAAGTGAAGTGTGTATCACTCAGGTGATGTTGCAGGGAGTGAAAGAGGTGACAATCCGACGGGGCAAAGTCTGGAGAATACGCCGGGTGGGACAAAATCTTTCATCCCAGGTCGGTGATCATGTTTAAAGTCGTTTTCACGGTGTGAGGATGCGCATTATCCTGAAGCAACAGGACCGACCATCTGCCCTTGCCGGTGTATAGCCTTTTCACCTCCAGTGCGTCACTCACACAAATGAGTTGCTGACAATAATGCTCAGCATTGACCGTTTCACCAGGTTTGAGCAACTCATAGTGTACAACACCGCGCAGATCCCACCATATGCACAGCAACAACTCTCTGGCATGGATATTTGGTTTGGCGGTACTGGTGGTGGCCGACTTGGATAAACCCACAATTTTCCCCACTTAGGATTATCATAGAGGATGCACTTCTCATCACAGGCCAAAACCTTGTGGAGGAAATCCTTCTTGAATCTGGAGAGCAAGGACACAGCAACATCGTAGCGCCTAGACTTGTTCACAGCTGTGAGTTGGTGGGGCACCCAACAGCCCTCCTTGTGAATCTGTCCAAGCTTGTGCAGGTGCTTTGCAATGGCTTGCCATGTTACTCCGAGTTCCTGGGCGAGCTCTGCCTGTGTGCGACAGGAATCCACGTCCAACAGTTGTTCCAGTTCCTCATCGTCAAATTCTGTGGCTGTCCCGGATGTTCTGCAACATGGAGATCAAAATTTACCTGCTTAAACCGCTGGAACCACTTCTTACACGTATTGTAGGAAACAGCAGCCTCACCCAAAGCAGCACAGATCATTTGCTGGGCTTCTGCGGCACATTTTTTTAACTGAAATGCGAACAGAAGACAGTTCTTCAAATGTTGCTTCTCGAACGACATTGCTTTCACTGTCAACTTTTGTCCCTTCTGTCACTACAGCTGTGAGCGGTCGCAGTTGCCTGGAAAGTTGTTGGATGATGCTGCAATCAGCCATTATCGCACACAGCTATTTGCATTTGCCGACATTCTATGACCGCTTGCAGTTAGGGGCCGAGAATTAAGTTGCACACCTAATATATAGGGCCACCCAGAGTTGAATTCCTCCCCAAATTGCTCTCCTTGCTGTTTATGTGCAGATTGCACTACTTGAAAGGAATTGTCTCATGGGAGACTTCCTGACCCTGCACAAATAGAAAAAGGACATTAAGAGTGTGTTTATTTCTAACAGACAAGAAGCGGAAGACCTACATATATAAAAAATCCTTTTGTGATCGTTCTGAATTAGCGCCACCTTTGAGAAACCCTTAAAAGCCACCAAGAGTAGTGGAGCTGAGATCAAGTTTGCCACCAAACAGTATATAGAGAAAGAGAGCTTTTGAATTGTCAGTAGCGGTACTGGACAGTACTACTGAGGCTGAAAACCAGTGACAATCATACAGAAACCACTGAAAGAGGACACATTCCTTATAATGAAACAGAAGACAAGGAGAAGAAATGGAGCAGTTTGCCAATGTCCAGATTTGAGAAAGGACCTGTTGGACTGCTGGTATCAGCAGCAATAAATTAGTGGATTCAGCTGGGCAACGTTTCTGTGATCCCTATCAATCTGTCTGGATTTGGCCTATTAGAATAGCCCTAAGATATGCAGCTGGATGAAAATTTTCAATTTAAAGTGAGAACTTCAAAACCTACTGAATTAAGCAAATGCACTCTCAAAGAGTTGACTTAATTTTCTGGCCTGGTTATTGTAAGAGCAACCAGAAAATTGGAAAGCACCAAAGGAGTCCACAAACATTTCTGCAGATGCTGAGAGGTAATGTGTGCCTGACACTCCTGCTCCCAAACTCTCTCTCTCTCTCAAAGAATAGCAGCTAAGCTTATATCAAACTGGAATTATGGAGGATAACTTTTGCATTAACCACAGCAATATTGCTCACTAGTGAAGTGTGCAGCTGCTGAACTTCTTCTGTTGGTGAAAGAATGTCATATAATTTTCCAAATGGAGCAATGAAAATATACAGATTTTTAGCAAAAATGTGCCTTGTGTTTACCCTAAGTCTCCAAAGATCTTCAATATCACATTGCAGAATGTCTTTCAATCATTGAACTGGGAAGCCAAGGGGATGAATATTAGCAGAGATAGTTTAACCCAACCACATCTTCATTTAGCTGGTAACAGCTTTGCAAGTGCATCTTCAGACCTATGAGCATGGTCCTGGAATTTGATGACACAAGTAAACAGTCAGATCAAAGATGAACTTACGAAAAAAAATGTACAATGCCTTTTAAAAGAACTGAAGGTTCAGAAGTTGATGTGGAAAATTTAGAAGTAACTAACACATCTACTTTGGACAACAGATGTCAAGCAAAGGTTACATCAAAGAAAAAAATAGTAGCTGTGTAAAACTTGGTTAGAGTGCATTCGGAAAAAATAGTACATTAACAGTTCTGCCATACATATAACAACTGCATTTCGTTATTTTCATAGCCAAATGCAATGAAAATTTTGAAAGCTGAAATTTAGCACATTACCCTGATAGCTTGATATGCACTGAACAAAGCAAATCTTGCCGCTGAAAAGCATCAAAAAGCTAAAATCCCCTACCAATACATACCATGCCAGCAGATGGGAAGCTGAGAGAACAACAAAATTTTCCAATGGATGTATGTGGTAAACACAAAAGATATGGAAAAGTTTTATCTACAACTCTTCCTCCTTCATGTCCCTGGCATGACAAGTTTTTAATACACCAGAGATTACTGTAGCCATTTCCTTTTGTCTACTATAAACTACTAATCTCAGAAGTTTATTAAGGATGGACAATAAAGGGAACAATTTCTAGAAGATGCAACTGCTTTTAAAATGCCAATATAATTTTGCCAGATATTTGCTTTTTCTCATACGTACTTTTTGCTATCCCAAAAGTCATACTGAGAGATAGGTTTGCCTCCAAGTGGCATGCTACTGGACAAAAATGGTGCACACAACAGCAACCAGGGTCTCTATGAATCTGAGAACAAACTTAAGCTTCCTTATAAATATCGAAGTACCAGCTAGTTTTGTGTGACATTGGCCAAAAGACTCAATGGGTTTTGCTCCAGAACCCTTAGGTGGAATGACCAACTGGAACCTCTGGATGTGGGCTGATTGATCCCCACACTGATGTGGACTACCACAGAATCAACCTGGAACTAATAAATGGTATGTGAGAAAGAGATCTTGGCTGAGTGAGTAGTGTGTGGAATAATAAAGAAATAAAGGGTAAGCTGAATGAAGTGATTGAAGAAATGAATAAGTACAGATATGGATGAGATATGTGTAAATGAAACTAAAAGGAAGGAAATTGGGATAGAAGTGGTCTGGAGTGTTGGATAATGTTGGCCAATAAAGTATATGATTAGTGTGTGAAATAATAGAGAAATAAATGGTAAGCTGAATGAAGTGATTAAAGAAATGAATAAGTACAGATTGAGTGTGATATGTGTAAGTGAAACTAAAAAGAAGGAAATTGGGATAGAAGTAGTGAATAGAATTTTGAATGTGTGGTCTGGAGTGTCAGATAATGTGAGAGGACAGGCTAGTGTAGGTGTGATTTTAAGTGAAAAGATGACAAACAATTCAATTTGCTATAGATGCATAAGTGAGAGAATTCTTTGGATTCATTTGAGAGTGAAACTTCAGAGAATAGTAATTGTTGTAGTGTATGCTCTTTGTGACTCAGAACCTTCTGGTAGGACGGGTGATTTCTGGAATGAGCTGAAAGCTGTTTTGAGCCAGTTTTGTGCTAAAGAGAAAGTTATTATAGCAGGATATTTCAATGCTAGAGTAGGTGTTCAGAATGAGATTTCTGATAATGTTCTGATTAAGTTTAATGATCCCAGATAAATTGAATGGATTAAGAATGGTTTGTGCATATCTGATATGTTTTCAGCCACAAGTATATCCACATATATACTTGGAAGACTCGCACTCTGAGGTAAGAGTGAAATAAATTTTGTTGCACATGATCAGCATCTGAAATACTAAGTTGTTGACACTTGTGAGATAAAAGGTGCAGGTGTTGGCTCTGATCATTACCTGTCAGTGTCATGACTGAAACTGAGTGTTTGGTTGGAGGAAAACGAATAGGAAGATGCCTGTGATTGAAAAGAATAAAGGTTCAAAAGCTTCCTGAATAACATCAGCATTACACTGAAATACTCAATAAATGCCTGAATAAGTTGAAGTTATGTGAGAAAGATGAGGAAAACAAGTGGACATGTTTTAAGAACTGTGTTGTCACTGTTGTTGAAGAGGTGTGTGGTACTGCAACAGCAAGTGGCATTAAATTTGATGAAGAAGTAGTAAAGAGAAAGAAGCAGTAAGAATAAAGAAGGAAAACACATTTGGGGATGTTGCAAGGTAGAGTTTCTGAGGGTGAACATTGCTGTAAGAAACATGAAGCAGCAAAGTTAGTTTGTCAGAATAAGGCAAAAGATAGGAAGGATAAGGTGAAAAAGCATGCATTGGCTTTTTGGAAAAATTGAAAAACATTCTGGATGTACAAAAGACAAAGGGAAAATAGGGGAAATAAAGTTCTAAGCTGTGTGAAGAATAGGATCAGAGAAATGATATGGGAACCTAATAACTATGTGGAAGATGGGGTGAATATTTCTGTGAGTTATTAGAACATGAAAGCAAAAATGATTTTGAAGTTACGGAACATGATGCCATAATGGGAGAAGGAAGCGCATTAGGGATTTCAAGGAAAGAGGTTTGCAAGGCACTAAAATCTCTTTTCTTTTCTTTCTTTTTTTTTTTTTTGGATTGGAGGTTTAACGACCACCATGAGCAACTCAATGGGCTATAAGCAGTCGCCTGTCCCTAATTTAGGGTCACTGGTTCCAGGGAAGGGAGAGAGCCAGTGCCGTAAGACAAACACAACGTCCATGCCTCACCGGGATTTGAACCCGGACCCCGTTCAGACGAATGATCAGAGGCCATCGCTTAGACCACTGCGCCACCGAGGTGGCAAAATCTCTTCTGAATGGAGCTTTGGGAAAAGGTGGTATAACTGCTGATATATTAAAATATGGAAGCGACTCTGAAATTGACTGGATAACTGAAATTTTCCACTTGTGCTTGGGGTTAGGAATGATCCCTCAGGATTGGAAGGATGCTGTCATTGTTCTCCTGTTTAAGGGAAAACATGATTAGACCAAAAATAACTATTATGGTATCAAACTGCTGAGTGTGCTAGGGAAAGTGTTTGGAAAGGTCATTTTTGATAAAGTATGAGATCTTACACCAAAAGAAGGTGTGGGAGTACAGAGTGGCTTTATGCCTGATAAGGAATGCACCAACCAAATTTTTGTATTACGTATGATAATCAAAAAGTATGTCAGTTGGTAAGAAAGTTTTTGCTGCCTTCATAGATTTTAAGAACGCTTATGACCGAGTAAACAGATTACTTTTGTGGAAAGTCTTGGATGATTATAGTATACCTAGGAATCTTCTTAAAAGTGTGAAAGCTATGTATGCTAGCAGTAGAGCATGTATATGAGTGAATGGAGTTTTATCGAAATGTTTTTTTTACTGATGCAGGAATCAGACAAGGTTATTTAATGTCATGGCTGTTAAATATATTTTTTTATGGATGTACGCATGTGTGATGCCAAAATAGACAATATTGATTTAACTCTTGGTAATTATCCATGTGTGCGGATTGTTGCATACTGATCACACAGTCCTGCTGGGAGACAGCAAAAGTGAGTTGCAGAGTATGTTGTCCCAGATGTATGAAGCATGTATGAAATTCAAACTGAATATAAATAAGAGAAAAAAAGTTATGGCTTTTGAGCAAGGAACTATTAGAACTGAATGCAAGATCAATCTAAATGGCACAGAGATAGACCAGATGAATGAATTTGTATATTTAGGAGGCACATTTGACAGAGAAAGAAGATTACATGGTGAAATTAGCAAGCAAGTGAATTCAGCTTTGAAAGTCATAGCTAGCTGCCTTAGGAGGATTTCACATGAATGATGGGTTCTCAAGAAAGTACCAAATGGCTGAATATGTAAGTATTATTGTCACTATTCTGGTGTATGGCAGTGAAACCTGGGTAATGCAGAAGAGACATAGGAGTATTTTATGTGCTGGACAGATGCATTACTCATGGTGGGTTTGTTGCAATACTTGTTCTGATCATGAGATAAATGAAGATGTGTTGTAGACATTTCATGTGAAACAAAATGTTGTTACTATGGTGGAAGCAAATACTGTTAGTGGTTTGGCTAGGCTAAAAGAATGAGTGGCGAGATGCTTACTATAAGAATTTATCCAGCATAAGTGGCAGGAAAGAAAGGTAGAGGAAGGCCAAGGAAAGCATTGGAGGACCAGATTCAGGAATGTTTTTATGAAAAAAGTATGAAGTAGGGATGGGTACATTGGTAGGAAATATTGATGCTGAACATTGGCGGTTACTCATTCCTGAAATGTCAATGTATAGATAGTACCCGTGGAAGTTTCCAATGCATCAGTGAAAACCACGATGGTTTTGCAAATAAGCCAAAGAATTTGTACTTATCAATCTGCAGCACTAAATGGGCAATTGATGGGTAACATGTCTGTTCAATATAACTCATGATTTCAATATCAAGTAACTAATAATACTTGTTAAAATGCTCAATATATCAGTGGAAACCTCAATGTTTTTTCGCTGTGTCAGAGCGAATCTCGATGCTTTGCTGAGAATTTGTCCTTTTCTATTTGACACAGTAAACAGGCACATAGGTGGGTAAAATCTCTGTTTATTATAATGGTGATTACTCACCAATTCAACATTGATTAATTAATAATATCTGTTAAAATGCTAAATGTATTGGTGGAAACCTCGATGCTTTGCTAATAAGCCAAGAATTTGATGCTTTGCTAATAAGCCAAAGAATTTGATGCTTTGCTAATAAGCCAAAGAATTAGCACTTTTCCATCTGCAGTGGTAAACGGGCATAGGTGGGTAAAATATTTGTCCAATAAAATGATGATTACTCACCAATTCAACATTAACTAATAATATTTGATAAGACACTTGACGTATCAGTGACAGGGGTGAATTTGGGCTGGATTTCATCAATACACTGCTTCAGCACTTCGACACTTTTGGTGAATATTTAAATATTAGCTGGAGCCCACTAGAGCTCTGAAACACACTTTTTTTTTTTTTTTTTTTTTTTTTGCGTGCCCAAAGGCATGAGCAAGATAGTGCCGTCAAAATCAATCTTCCTTTCACTAATTCTACCTTTAATAAGAAATAGTGATGGAAAAACTTTGCCGATTCCAATAATTGTGGTTAAGTTTTCTTCACCTGATGATGCACAAGGGCGCCTGTGTAAAAGTTCTTGTGTTTTTTAGCCTTGTATGTATTTTAATCATTAAATTTTAAAGTATTTCAACTAAGGCATGTGTGTCCTATGGTATCGTGCTTCGACAGCTAACTCCAGCAAATGATATTCTTTTAGTACGCCATATTTTTTACCTTAATTGTGGCTTCACTGCGATGGTACTGCATATTGGTCTCATCCCACATTTATGGCTTCTGCACTTTTTCGTTAGAAATCAATCCCCGAATGGTGGAAACTTTGATTTTCCTGTAGCATTGAGGAAAAGACCTTAATTTTTGCCAGTGAATCACCAACCAAAACAGCCAATAGAAAGATAATATGCCCTTCCTCTTTATAAGAATACAACAAAAAAGAAATTCATTTACTTCATGTAGAAAATATTCTTTACCAGTTTCCAACTTGGTCATAAAACCTCAAAGTTTTTTCGACGTGTTGGCTTCTGCAATAACGAGGTGAAAACAACGATTACATCAGTGGGAAAACACTGAGATGTTTTGCACATCCCTAATAAGAAGCAAGGGCCTTGTGTGAGACATGCGATGGATGTCAGTGAAGCTTGAGTTGCAAGTTGAGAACGCTATAAATTAAGACATTTGATAAATCAACATGTAAAATCTAACACCATCAGTTTTAGGCTTTAATTTGGGAGATGAGCTTTCTCTGAGAAGCTAAACTCTGAATCTCAGAGAGTAGCTTAGTGATATGTATGTATATAACAAAGGGAACAATGTCTAGAGGATGCAACTGCTTTTCAAATGCCAATATAATTTTGCCAGATATACAGTAAAACCTCAAAAATCCGGCACCCAGAAAACCGGCAACTTCATGAAATCCAGCATTTCGTTTTTGTGAAAACATCGTGAGAACATCCGATGTTTCCCCAATAACCACGGAAATCTCCCAATGTACCATCTCAGCAACACATCGCAAGATCATCCAATCTCAGTGTGCGAATTGGCGATAGTCGCCTACGTGTAACGTTGGGAGGTTTCTCAAATCCGTCATCTCATTGGGCCATACTGAAGTGATGCGGACCAATGAGGTGACGAATTGGCATGTACGTTTGAAATGCGTGTTGAACGTGTGATGATGATCTGTTCTTGGTGGTGGCAGAATATGGATTCGATCTTGTAATGACATCTACATCGGCCTTCAAGATGCATCGCGGTAATCGCTTTCACGATGTATCATAGTTTTGTCAGTTGAAAAATCGTAACATTGATGTAAATTTCACATCGGGTTTTTGCGATGTATTGATACATCGCCCAGCCTTAGCAGTTTCAAGTTTTTACCTAACCGTTCGCCAAATTAAATTTTTTTCGACAGAGTTTTATAATAAACAGTACTCAAAGGTAATCGCCGATATTTTCACCAAAACTTTTTTCCATCGCCAAAACTTTTTTTTTTTACAAATGGCAAAGAATGCAATCGGCAGTGCGACTCCTGTATATTTATAAGGCATAGACACGTAAATTTTTGTTAAAGTGACCTACTATGTGCAAGCATGTGCTTTACATATCACTCATTACACAATTTTTAGATAGCTTCAGAAATCCGGAATTTTCTTAAATCCGGCACTCGATCGGTCCCGTCGATGCCGGATTTTCGAGGTTTTACTGTATTTGCTTTTTTTTTTTAAATGTATTTCATGTGGTTTTTGCTATCCTAAAAGCCAAATTTTCTTAAAGGAACGCTTTTCAAAAGTACAGTCACTTGCAAAAATTTAAGACCACCTGTCAATTTATTGAAAATTAAGATTTTTAAAGAAACAACTAATTACTAGTCAGAGATATTTGAAAAAATTACATCACAGATGAATACTTACATTCTTTAGAACACAAAAAGACCAAAATCAATACTTTGTGTGGCCATCTTTGTTTTTTTATAATGGACAGAATACAGTGTGGCACACTCTCAATGAGAGATTTGCAGTAGTCACTTAAAATGTCTTTGCACCACACATACTTTATCGCGTCAATCAAAGCTTGGGAATTTGATGGCAGTTTTTCTGCTACCTTGTCTTTTAAAATAGTCCACAAATTTTCGATGGGGTTAAGGTCGGGACTATTACCAGGCTAGCCAAGCACAGTTATGTTTTTCCTCTGCCGATAGTCCTTGATCTGTGGCATGGAGCACCATTGTGACTAAAGATTGTGCCTCTGTGCACTTGAATATAAGGTAACAGCTTCTCACATAACATTTCCTCATAAAAAAGGACCAGTCATGGTAGTGCCTGTTGGCAAAAAGGATAATGAAGCAGTACCAGATGCTGACACCCCATATCATCTGACTGGGCAGATGTCTCACGGTGCTAACAGTGTATTTTTCATCAAACCTTTTGCCTTTTGGTTATTGAACATGTGCCTTGCATGATTCAAATTGATGCACAATTGATTCATCGGAAAAAAGAACTTGGCTCCAATTTTCAGCAGTCCACGACTGATCACGCTTCACAAACTGGAGTCTCTTCTTTTTTCATGACAGAGATTAATCTAGGTTTATGTGCAGGTTTATAAGACTTTAATCCAAAATCTTTGCTAAGATGTTGGGAAACAGTGCTGATACTAATATCAACCCCTTTTGAATGTAGAAAGGCCTTGATTTTCTTGCACGAACTCCATAACTATTCACCTTATGGTATTGTCATAACGTGAAAGAGAAGAACGCATAACTATTCACCTTATGGTATTGTCATAACGTGGGGTTGTTTTCCTTGGATGTCAACTTCTCTTTCAGTCGCTAAATTCACCTGTATCTCAATATTTCATGATCATATTATGAATGTCAACTTCTTTTTCAGTCGCTAAATTCACCCATATCTCAATATTTCATGATCGTATTATGAATAGCATTCTTGCTCATATTCACCTTTCTGCTTATGTCACATTCAGAGTATCCTTCATGACATAAAGCCACTATTTGTGCCCTCTGAGTAACACCTAATGACACATTTTTGTCCATTTTTTGCTATACAGAAAATATGTACAAAACCTCTCAGCATGAAAACCAGAAGCAAACTGACGCTTGCACGCTTTGCCTAACTCTATCAACAGCTGCCACTGAACGATGATGCAATACCGACAGAAAGTTCAGTAATACAGACAGTAGCTGATGCAATCGGCAGAAATCTCCTAATACCAACAGGTGGTCTTAAACTTTTGCAAATGACTGTAATAACAGAGTAACAGGCACTTTGCAAAATCAAAAATATTCTGAAATTACATTGATTTAGTGATTCAAACTCAAAGATTAAAAACTGAAAATAAAGAACTCACAGGAGATTTTAGATAAATATGAAGTCATGGGATACCCACAGACAAAAATAAAAAAAAAAAAAAAATTAAAAAAAGAGAACAATGCAATCACACATACATAGGTACAATGTTTAAGCTGGAATTTTTTTTCTAGTAGCAATCTGGATCTTTTTTCCCATAAAGTTGTAGCAAAATATTATGTTGTCCTGATTTTTGTACTTTAATTTTCCTTAAAATGCATGCTTTCTGATTTCTTACAATCCCTACTTACTGCAGAAGTCAGTGGAGCAAACATTTCCTCCATTTTTTTGTAAGGTAAAGTAGCTCAACTTCATACCTTCTTCTGGGCTCTATGTAGTTAAAACAGCTTTACAGGACACAAAAGATGACAGAAGAAAAGTCAAGCACCAGTTTTTAACTTTATTTTTCTTAGAAAAGAAAGAAAGCAGCTTGATCTGTTAACTGACATGCAAGAGGAGAATAAGAAATGAGAAAACATACATCTCATGAAACTTTAAAAACAAAATATGAAGCACCCTCCTACACTTTTGCAAAGCTAACAAGATTTTTTTAATAAACCAAAACTTTTATTACATTTTCAGTATTCACCTTCTGGAGATTTAATGGTGTCTTTCCGTCACACGATTGTTGAATATGTTGTGACTTGGCACAAATGTGAGGGACCGCTTAAATACTGCACAAGAAGCACAAAAGATTGCATAAAAGAAAGATTACCACAACATATTTCCAACTGGAGCAATAGACAATATGCCACTATAAAACATAATGTCACAAAAATAAAATAAGAATTTGAAGGCATTAAACATTTCTGCCATTTCAGGAAAAAAAAATAAAAAAATCTGATTAGCAAAGGCTGTGACTTAAAAAAAAAAAATACAACTGCAATAACAACAATAGCCAAAAGCTACTAGCACATTGGAAGCTCCTAATACAGAAAATACAAGATTAAAGAAAAACAACAACACATTTTTCATGTGTGAGGGATGACAGATGGCACCACAAGATGGTGATCCAAACTGAGGAAAACATGGTGAGTTGTATCAATCAAGTGGCTAGCAATATCGCAAAAAGACAAATCATCTTTATGACTTGCATGAGAATGTCAAAAGGTCAGGTAAAACATGTCACAATAAAGGAAAGCATTTGGGACTCTTAGGATGTCCAGAAACTTCAACTGCTTTTGATTTGTGATAACTGTGAAAGATCAAGTACTCTTTTGTGAGGGGATTCAAGCTGAGGCATTGAGACTGGATGTCCCAGGAAGATATGAGAGGTAACACCATTGGTGTTCAGGAGAAAAAATTCAGTGAGGCCAAGTATTTTGCTGCAAAGAATTTTTGGAAATTCTAAAATTACTTTATAAAGACAGTAATAAATATATTTATTATTAAATATTTTTTATTTATTATCTTTTATAATAAATACATTTCACATAATGTTATCTATTTTTTGGAAAATGGAATACAAATCTAGTAAACTGAAAATATATGGAATGGAAATCTATGAACATATATTTCAATTCCATTTCAAACATATCATGCTTTTTAACCCAGCAATTTTAGCCATTGTCCTGCTGAAATACACACTCACAGCATTCACAGCCTTACAGCAGAACTTTTCTCACCTTTCACCTTTACATTCATTTGTTCAAGATATATTATTATCAATGAAAATGCATTTTTCTGTGTCGTTCATTATTAAAAAAAACAAAACAACACTGGTATATACAGTGATTCACTCAGGACTTTACCAAAAGAAATCGCTATAATTTTGAAAAAGGAAAACATTTCAAGCTGAAATTTGAAGAAGAAGTGCCATACATTCTGACATTTGCATCCATATCTGCGCCATTTGGCTCCTATGCCCAGATGGAGCCCCAATACATGGCTTCTGATGGGAACAATTTCACTCCATTCTCTTTGTCCATTGGCTAGCGTCGAGTACGATGGTGTTGATTGCTGAGCGAGTGTTTATTGTTCCAAGTTATTGGAATTCCGGCTCTTTCAAGGAGTGTCAGAGTTTAAGAAGAAATTTCCCAGTCGGGAAGCACCTACAAAGCCAACGATTTCAAATCTTGCGAAGCAACTTGAGACAACAGGAAACCTTGCTTATACGCATTCAGGAGTGCGACCCGTAATGTCAGAAAACACTGTGCAGTGTTGCAAAAAAACAGGACTATCACATTCCACCTGCCAGAGGGCTGCAAAAATGGATAAACTGAAGCCATATTGTGTTACAGAGCTCACAATGGATTTTTGCTCTAAAATTAGAGGAAAAGGGACCCTATTTTTTTTTTAAAAGGGACCATTTAGAGTAAAAAATAAGGACCACAAAGGACCAGGAATTTTTTAATACAATTATCTAAATAAGGTTAAATTAGGCATGTGTCATCATTCATTATGTTTAGCTTTAAATACTTTTACTTCAATCTTTCTAAAAGTTATTGAGCTCATATTTTCATCTGTATCAGTTTATTATAGTTAAATTACAAAGAACAACATATCCAAAGCTATGTATTATCTAGTTAAAAATAATACACATTAACCAATGATAATAAAGCAAATGATGCAGAGTGAAAATATGACTTTAATGCTCATAAATGTTTTTGACATGTAAAATGCAGTTCAATATTGATTATTTTATAATGCGAAAATTTAGTTGGCTATCTAGACTGGCATTTAAAGAGTATACATACCTTACTTGCTTTTCTCCTACAGTTACTAAACAATCTTCTGTTAAGAATAATTTGCTTATATTTCTCTATTAATTTAGTGCCCAACTAACCTTAATATTCTTGCTACTTGTTAAAGAAGTGCTACCTTTTCCCTTTGAGGGGAAAAGGTATCACTTCTTTGGACCGAAACTGAAGACAACATTAAGATCAGTAAAAGCACTGAAATAATAGCTAAATATAATCAAATTATACTTATTATAAACTTTTAGAGCTATGACAAAAGGTTCACCATATTTACATTTTATTTAGTCTTCTGTTTCTTCAAAAAAAGTTTGTCATGAGACTGTTCTTTTTTGTCTAGCCTTTTTTATATCATGAATTGCTTTCCTTTTTTCTTTGCATTATTCATTGGCTTTTCTCACACCTTCAATCATGGCCTGGGTGCATTTGGCATCTGCTAAATCATTGTTTTTTTAGAACTTTCTTCAGCCTTTCATTTGCCTCACTTAAAAGTTTGTCTGACATGCTACACTGGAAATGTTCTTCTTTCCTAGCAGTTTTTATTTTTAACTCGTTTTTCAATTCTTTTATGTCTTTCTGATTGTGTTTAATTTTTCGTGCATTTTCTTCATCAGCAACCACAATTTCTTGCAATTCCTTTGCTTTTTCTGGTTTTTATTTTTTTCCTTTTTTTTTCTTTCACTTTCCAGATAACTGTATAACTCTTGTAAGCAATATGGGCCAACTTAAGCATTTCTTGGGTGATAGGAACTAATTCTGGTTTGTTCTGATATTGTTTTAATGAGTCACTCACCATTAACATAGAATCCAAAGTCCTCACTCACATTAAAGCCTTATATCTTCTGTCATTATTTGAGATGAACGAGGAAACCCTCTTTCCACATTTGCACTACAATGTGACAAAGTTACGCAGGCTTTAACCACAACTGGCACAGCAGGGTATTTTACTTCATCCATAGTCTTTATTTTAAAAATCTGAAACCAGGACTGATCAATTCCGTTTAAAAAAAATATTTTTTCAAATCTGAAAAGTTTCCACTCATCTATAAGCTTAACAGCATTAATTTCCATAGGAAAGAAAGAAGAAATTTTAGTGATATCTTGTAAACTTCTACTCAGTTTTACTTCACCTGGCTGAAGGCAATGAAAACATTTCATCAACTTGTTGCTGCCTATAATATTTTGCTACAAAATATATTGTCCAGCAGCAACAAAGTGATTGTGGAGAGATAACAGAAAATTATTGTAAATTTTCTGAATTCGATAGGGGAGTAAGTTCATATTGCAGTTCTGCACTTAAACTTAGAGGTAGGTCTTGTACTGGAAGTAAATTCTCCATTCATTTCAAATACACTTTCTTCTAAATGCTTAATACAGTTTTCTGTGGCTTCTTTCTTACAAATGTGGTCCATTATAGTGATAATTAAGTCTTACAGCTGCTGGTGCAAAATATGTATCAGTGGTTTATCTTTTTGAAACATACATGTAAATTTAGTAAAGAGGGTAACACTTGATGATATGAATCTCAATTCAGCTAACACAGTTTTCTTCTGCAACAGACTAATGATTTTCTTATAACTAACAGTACTCATTAGTTTATCTTGTTTGCAAGGTATGTATTTAAAAAAATACTCCATAACTGCATTCCACTGTTGCAAGTCTGTTAGAAGCAGATTCAAGAATTAACCACCTGGAACTTATATGCTTAATGAAATGTAACTTTGGCAGATTTTTTCCTTCTTGGATTCTGGAGTAATCTTCCCAACGTGATGGCCAGCCATCAAAGTAGTGATAAACTGATATATTTAAATCTGAAGCATTGGAACAAAGGTGTTCTAATCCTTTCTGGAAAGCATTATGAACCACATGAATACTGCAAAATCCTATATTAATAAGCCCCTTCTTTCAAATAGCTTTTATGTCTTCATTGACTAGCCGAAAAACCTTTTTGTTCACATTCGGTCCATCACTTGCAAGCATAAGAAGCTTAGAAAGAGAAATACTTTCATTATTTAGTGCTAACAGTATTTTATTTTTCAAATCATCTCCTGTTGCACAACCCATATAAAAACTTCCCAGGTGATGACATACAATTTTTTTTCTTGGATTCAGACCAAAATCTAACTACAGTCTGAAGTTCCTTGAGTCCAGCATTATTGGTAGTTTCATCATACTGGAGTGTAAAGTAATTTGCCCGAGCTTCTTCTAAAATTTTTTTTACCTGAAATAGGGTGCTAAAGCATCACTGATGAGGTATGGGACTTTTGTTGCATTTAACGAAAATTGATCTGGAATGGCACTAGGTAAGGAAAATGTGACTTTGAAAACTTTGTCATTACAAGATTGTGCTGACATGTTTGGGGCAACTGCCTTCATGACTCAGATCAGTTCAGCAGCATAAGCAGAATCTTTCAGACTATACAGAAGCTATGGCCGAGTTATTTGGCTATTACTTGCTGATGGAATACTGAGATAAAGCTGTTTTGAGCCAATTTTCAGCTTGCAATTTTCTTTGTGCTTTTCTCCTTCAAAGTGTTGCTTGATGGCATAAAACCCTTTTTCAATTGAAATTTTCTTAGAGCAGACAATAGAAAATATTTTGCTGTCACTGTTTTTTAGCCCAGACAGATATTCGAAAACTAACACTGTCTTCTCGTTCCAGCCATTTATTTGCGAATTTACATTTTCCCATTTACAGTCTGAAATGAAAGAAAAAAAAGTTACAATGAAAACCAATCTTCCAACTTTTGTCAGTACCAAATTTTGAAATACTACACAAGACTCACTAAAATTGATTATCACTCAGGCAAATAAGAAGTGATGTACAAGAGCTTTGAAAAAATTACAACATTGCATCACAAGTGTTTCACATACAAATTTCATGTGTTGTGTTTATAGCTGTGAGCAAACATTCAAATGAAGAAATCAGTTTGATGTAATTTTGAAATGTCATTTTTTACTTCTCTAAGTGTCTCAAATAGTTCATATCAAGCATTAAGAGGTAGACTGCAGGTGTTCACTGAAATCAGTAGTATAATGGAATTCAAAAGTTGTACTTATACCTACATATGGGTGTCCCAAATTTACCTTTGTGAAAATTTGTTTGCAAGTCATGTAGTTAACAGGAAGTGTACAAAACTCTGCAAATACCACTTTGAACACTTACAGTGTGCCCTTTGCTGGTACTGGTAATTATCACCTCACATTTTCATTTATGGAGTTCCATATAAAATTTTATTGAAATCAGTTTATGCATTTTGGGCTTTAAGATGTGTACCGGAATTACATCACCTTTCTGTATATGAACATTGTAGTTTCCTGGAATTGGAAAGCATCACCCCACATCTGCATAAAGAAAAGGATTTCTGTTTCAAGTTTGATTAAAATCAGTTCATGCATTATGGAGTTAGATGTATACTGGAATCTGTACAATACCACTCTACACATGTACAGTGCAGTTTACTGGAGCTGGTAGCTATCCCCTCCCATTTGCATTTATGTAAGGGAGTTCCATTTCAAATTTCTTTAAAATTCAGTTCATGCATTATGGAGTTAGATGTGTACTGGAATCTGTACAATAGCACTCTGTACATGTACAGTGCACTGGAGCTGGTAACTATCACCTCACATTTGCATTTATGTTAGTTCCATTTCAAATTTCATTAAAATCAGTTCATATGTTGCTGAGTTATACGATGCTTCTGGAATTTGTACAATACTACTGTACATGTACAGTGCACTTTACCAGATTCGGTTACTATCGCTATCACCTCACATTTATGTGAGGGAGTTCCATTTCAAATTTCTTTAAAATTCAGTTCATGCATTATGGAGTTAAATGTGTACTGGAATCTGTACAATATCACTCTGTACATGAACATATAGTGCAGTTAACTGGAACTCGTAACTATCACCTCACATTTGCATTTTTGTAAGGGAATTCCGTTTTCGAACTGCATTAAATTAGTTCAATCACTGAGGAGTAGAAATGCACTGACATGCACTCGAATCTGTACTCCTTGAAACCGGAGCGTGGCACTGGATATATGGCGGCTCGTAAGTAGCATTGGACGTCGAACATATCTGTCCAATACCGATCAGTTGCAACATGTTGCTAAGGAAATTGGAATCAAAGATGCATTTTGAACTAAAAAAAAGTTCATAATAATTAATAGATAAATAAATAGATGAAATTCGACGATGAGACGTTAATCTGAACAACTACCATCTGTCTGTTAGTTTATGCATACATGGAATGTTAGGTTATGAAACACCATAATTCAAAAACTACTAAATTAATAAAATGAAATTTAAGATCTTTAGTATCAAACTGTATTTTAATAACAAATATAAAATTCACTCACCTCAGTCCTTTACGGCTCTGCAAATTCTTGAAGACCACAAAGGAAAGGAGCTGAGCTGTAGCTAGGTAAGCAATCCCCCTCTCCACCCTCATGCGATCTGGATGGCACGAAAAGTTTTTTCTTTTATGTAATCCCCTCTCCTTGTTGTTTGAGATGCTCCAAGTTAAATGGTTATGGTTTTGATTTGAAAACTGATGATTGGTTGACCTATTTTTAGAACTGTGGCTTACATGTGACCTAGCCTGCACATAGGGCAAAAGCCACTTTTTGGATTTACACCATCTGCCTGCTGGTTGTATAGAGTACAAACCAAGTCTTTTCAGTTGATTCTGCCACAGACATCAGTGATTTCAGCAGAGATAAATAAATACAGAATATAAATAAACCTATAGATACAAAAATGGTGGGGAAAAGTGGAAGATTCCTCAAGAATATGTGGAAACTGTTGGCTTCCCCAAAAAAGGGACTAAAAGGGACTTTTGTGAAAAAACAAAACAAAAAAACAAAAAACGGACTTTTAGGGAATAAACGGACTATTTGTGAGCCCTGATGTTACAGTTGTTCACGAGCTGTTACCAACTGACATGCTGAAGTGAATGCTTTACTGCCAGTCGTTTAAGGAATTTCTCAGTCAAAATCCAGGCGTATTAGACATTATGTGGTTCACGGATAAAGCCTCGTTCCACCTTTTAGGCTTTGTGAACTTACAGAATACATGGGTATGGGCGAGTGAGAATCCCCATGTCATTCACAAGGAAAGAATGCATTCCATACAGATCGGTAAATGGTGCGCCATTTCACGGAACTGGATAATCGGTATCATTTTCTTTGAACAGAGTGCAAACACAGAAGCGTATCTCAATATCTTCATGCAGTTTGTAAACCAACTGGATGATACTGAACTGTAGAATGGCTTTTTCCAACAGGATAGTAGAGCTTGTCACACTTTCAATGCTAGCATGGTTGAGATTCGAAGTTTCTTCAGTGATCGGGTTATCTCCAAAAGTTTGTTGCCGCTCAGGTCTCCAGATTTAACTCCACCCGATTACTACTTATGAGGTCATCTGAAAGGTATTGTATACAGCAATAAGTGTAGGACTATTCAGCACCTGAAAAACATTACACAGGAAATTGAAGCAATAAATAACAACATGTTGAGGCATACATTGGACAATATTCAGTGATAAGTTAATCTCTAGATGCAAATGGCAGATATTTTCAACATCTTCTCTGATATCGATGTGATGGTGAAAAGGTAAGGCATTTCGTCTTAAAATTTCAGCTTGAAATGTTTTCCCCTTTCAAAATTATAGCGCTTTTTTGGGTAAAGTTCCGAGTGAATCACTCTGTAGAAGAACAGTAATGAACATAGATTTTCTACACCTCTTTTTTTATGTAATTAATGGCAACAAATGCAAAGTGGTTTTTACAAATTCATCACATAAAGGTCCAAATCCAAGCTCCTCATTGCTGCAAGCAATAGCTATAATATTTGGTCCAAATTTATGGGAAAGTTTTGTGGCATGACAAATAGGGCTAACACAGCACTTATTAAAAAATACACATTGAGACTGCTTTGGTAGATATGACAAATATCCTAGCAAAACATGGGCATATGCACAAGAAATTGATATTTACACAAGAAATTGATATTTTATGAGAGAGAAGGGAGGCTACGAGAAAAATAACATTATAATAATGCATGCAACAATTTTTAAACAACTTTTATAAATTATGAAACTTGACTGCAATCTCACCTGTATTGAACTGATCATTGTGCTTAAAGCAAAAACTGTAGCACACTCTTTGACAGTCGATATACTGTCAAATGCCCCTTGTGTATCCATTAAGAGCAATGCAACCTAAATGACACAAATGAATACACATGAAATTAAAAAAAAGAAATTCTACCATATGATAAAACAAAACTAATAAACAATTCCAAAAAAATCAAAATATAGTCACAAAATCAATGTAAATTAGTCTTTAACAATATCCCCATTTTTTTATGATCGCAAAAGTCTAATAATGTAAATGTCATAAACAAGAACTCTAATAATATAAATGTCATGAACAAAACATCATATTAAGATAGACAAAAAGTTTGGAAGTGATGATCACAAAATGACACTACACAAGTGAGGGTAAACCACAGCTGTCAAATGCCAATTTGTAAATTATCTAGCTATACATTTCATGGAAGAGCTAGAATCCAAAGACATTAAAAAATAGTAATGTATGACAAAACAAAAATAATAAACAATTAAAAAAATATATAGCCACAAAATCAATGCAAAACAGCAGTCTTTTAAGAAAATCCCCAATTTTCTTTTATGGTCACAAAAGTCTATTATAAATGTCGTAAACAAGAATTCAGTTACTATAATTTTTATCTATTTATTTATGGTTTTTTCTTTCCTAATGTTTCTCACATTGCTTTACACCATCTTTCATAACTGAAAAACATAACATAAATAAATACAGTTTAATAACTCACCTAATTACAAAACAGCTATTCCTAGTATACAAACTCAAGGTGCAAAAATACTTTGTGCTCAACTTGTAGTATTCAAAATATCATAAATAAATTGCTTACTTAAATTTATGTGCAACAAATTTCAATCCCATGATTTTGTCTTCGAGAATTAAAACAAAATGCAATGGTGGCTCACCAAATGTAATCTACTTCACCTAAGACTCTTTTTTTTTTTCAAATAATTTATTGGAATGTCCCATTTTCATTCATAAGACTAATTTTGTGTAAATTTTGTGCATAGTTCAGTAAGGTAAATTCCCCTTTCGATGATACTGCAAGTCAAAATTCAAAATGTTTCTGCTCTATGTCCCATGAAGATACATATATCAGCACCAATAAACACTGCTTCTCTTTAAAGTATGTGCATGTGGAATGAAAGAAGAATTAATATTTGCTTGCACAAAAATATTTTTGGGAAAGAAGTTATAATAGCCAGTGCTGTGACATTTTTAGTTAGCATACTACATGGAATTTTTGCATTTGTAGTATCATTTGAAATGGAGTTATCACATTTCTTTCTTACTGAACTTGTAAAGTCACATTCCAAACTCGTCTTGTGAATGGCAATGTGATAAATATAATATCCCAGTTGATCACTTAAAAAAAAATGTTTTGTAAATCTTAGGTGAAGTTGCACTTACTCACATGTAGTGGTGGTACAGCCTGTAAGAATGCCTAAAACTGTTCATATGAAACTATTTCAAAAATGTAGGTAAATGTCAATAAAAGTTACATATTTACAGTGAATATAAAGTTTACAATTATATTTTTCAGAAACATGAACACTTGCATTGTAATTTTAAAAAGCAACATAAAGCATATGCACAAAAGTTTTTTCATATGCAAAGTGACTAGAAATGAATCTAAAATCTTTTTTTTTATTTTAAAAGCTTATAAATTCAAATGGAATATATCATAAATAGTTTGAAAGGCAAAACACAAAGGTCTGCCTTACACCTCAATAGATTTTAATAAATTTAACTACTGAAGAATGGGAGACAACATACAGATTTCTATCAGCTGAAAGATGGTGACACCAGTTGAAAATATTTATTGTGTTCTCTTTTTCTGCAATATGAAATTCCCAAGTTATTGAGAATTATGGTCACAGAACAAAGTTTAATAACAAGAAACTGCCAATCCAGAAGGAAATTCATGAATGGCATAAGAAATTTATTGAGACAAAAGAAACCTTGTGCAACAAAAGAAACCCATATTGGCCTAGCACAGGGACGGCTAACCTATGACATGCATGTCACTGGGTGGCACATGAACACAATTTAGGTGGCAGACCGGTATGAAAACATTAACATTTAATAAAAATTTAGCTTTTTGAAAACAACAATTTTTTGACAGCATGTCTGTAGTGTGTTCTTGCAAATAACTGAGCTCTGACAAGAAAATTAATCTAGCTGAGATGTATCCTCCAAAGGGGCAGTAAATCAACCTCACTTTATCTAATTGCCTTACGCATTAATTCCCAAAAGACAAGCATCACATTCACATAATTATTACTTTTCGTTTTATCGTTCTGCTCCTATGGACTTCCACCACAAGCCATCCACACTGCTTCGGTTTAAACCTCATACTCCCCGGCTCCCCCACCCCACCTTTGCGGGACAGAGAAAACCAATCAGACAGGAAGACGTGCATGAAATGGCGAGTTCCTCTGATAACTGAAGGTAATCTTGAACAACGAATGGAGAGATTTGAGATTTATAACTCGGCAACACTGTGATGCCAGTCTAGAGCTTTATTTTGTCAGTGAAAGTTGATTTGTTTGTAGCTGCTGCATATTTCTCTTGTGTATTGGAATTCTTTCTTTGCTGGTGCTTTTGTATCTGGACCGTGCCAACATGTTTTCGGTGCTGAAAAAACAGAAACTTAACAAAAACAACAAAGATAGTTGCCAAGTATTTCAAAAGCAGTAGACAACAGAGTTCAGAGTGATTGAAAAAAACAATAAAGTTTTTTGTTGCCTGTGTGCAGAAACAACAGAGTCCTACACATTCAATGTAAAGCATTATTTTGAGAAGAATCATAAGAATATTTGTTCCATGTCAAATAAAAAGATGTTTAGGAAAAATTAAATCTGATTGATTGTTTTTCATATTGTTTCACATTTCACAAAAAGAGGAACAATATGAAAAACAATAAAATTACTTCACATCTTCCTTCAGGCTAAGGAATAATATCCCTGCAGCTAGTTTTCATCTATCTTGCTGTATAGCACAGCATTCGAAGTTGTTTTATAACAGCAATTTTTTTAAGGTGACTTTCTTAGCCACATCCAACACACAGTGATGGAAAGTTGCAAAACCATTTTTGGAGCAGCAAAATGCATTTTTGGAGCAGGTGAAATACATTTTTTGGAGCAACAGAATGCATTTTTGGAGCAGGTAAAATATATTTTTAGACCAGGTAAAATACATTTTTGGAGCAGGTAAAATACATTTTTGGAGCAGGTGAAACACATTTTTGAAGCAACAAAATGCATTTTTGAAGCATATAAAATACATTTTTGGTGTAAGAAAACATTTTTAAGAGCAGGTAAATATGTAAACTCTTAAGCAGAAAATGTTTTGGAAATAGATGCACCCTACTCAAATTTAAAACATACTGCATTGAAATACACACACACATATGCAAACATTTTAGTTTTCAAATAGATCAAGAAATTTGTAACCAATGCAGGATTTATTACTAATCATTAATTTTACAAAAAATGTTTAATTTTTCGCTGCTTTTATCAATTTTTAATTGCTCACTTCTATTCTTTTCTAATTTTTTAAGATTGTTAGCAATGTTTTGCTTCTTTTAATAGTATCTGTCCATTTCTATCGCTCTCATGTCTTTTTGTTATGCCACATTCAATGTTTATCTCAGCATTGTTTAACATTTTACGAGGGAATCCAGCTGCTGCAAAAAATGTTCAGCTTCTTCCCATTTCAAATTACCTTGTGAACATTCAATTTCTTCTCTTTTTTGCTTGTTTTGCTGCATTTTTCCAGCACTAATCTGTTCTTGATGTTTTTTTCCAGGATTCTTCATAAGCTGTCAGAAGTTTTTTGGTTACATTAATTTTACTCACTTCTCCATTTAATCTTTTGACATGATCTTTGTGCTTCTTGCTCTCCGCATGACGCCTACAATCATTGCAGCCGCCTTGCGACAGGCTAAAATCACAGGCTAATTGCTTATAAAACGTGATTCAGCAAAACTTCAGATGCTTCATAAAAAGGCCATTTTTTACTATACATACTGCGATACACTTGACGATAAGTTTTATCTGACTTCGTTCTTTTGTTGTCATAGCTGTTTCACTGTTACGTTTTGTTTCGTTTTAATCTAAATGAACCCTTTCCACTCAAATAACTTTTCACCCATACTCACACAGAACTCGCATTTTTTTCTGCAGTAGAGGCCACAACTTAGCAGTGAGAGCTCAGCTTTAGCTCGCCAGCCCCGACATACGAGCTATAGAGGCATCATCAGCGTGGCGGCTGACACCTGACCTATTCGTCAAAAAAGAAATGCCTTGCGAGCGTCGACCTACGAGCTATAGAGGCGTCATCGGCATGGAGGGTGCCACCCGACACATGCGATATTCGGCGAAAGCTATAGAGGCGTCATCGGCATGAAGGGTGCCACCCAACACGTGCGATATTTGGCGAAAAAGAAATGTCTCGCAAGCCATTACCCACGAGCTATAGAGGCGTAATGAGCACAGAGGATGACACCTGACACGCAAGCTATTCGGCGAAAAAGAAATGTCTCACGAGCACCAGCACGCGAGCTATAGAGACATCATTGGCATGGAGGGTGACACCTGACACGCGAGATATTCGGCAAAAAATAAATGTCTTGCAAGCCCCGACATACGAGCTATAGAGGCGTCATAGACATGGCAGATGACACCCGACCTATTCGGTGAAAAAGACACTCCTCGCGAGCGCTAACATCCAAGCTATAGAAGCATCATAAGCGTGGCAAATAACACCGACATGCGAGCTATTTGGTGAAAACGAAATTTCTCGTGAGCGCCGACATGCGAGCCTTAGAGGCATCATCAGCATGGCGGGTGACAATCGACATGCAGATGACGTTTCTTTTTTTTTATCCTGTGAAAAAGAAACGTCTCGGGAGCTCCGACATGCGAGCTATAGGGGCGTCATCAGATTGGCGAGTGACATCTGACCTATTCCATGAAAAAGATATGTCTCGCGAGCACCGACATGTGAGCTATAGATGCGTCACGGCATGGAGGGTGCCACATGACACGTGCAATATTCGGCGGAAAAGAAATGTCTCGCAAGCCCCGACCCACGAGCTATAGAGGCCTAATGAGCATGGTGGAAGACACCCGACACGCAAGCTATTCGGCTAAAAAGAAATGTCTTGCGAGCGCCAACATACGAGCTATAGAGGCGTCATAGACGTGGCAGATGACATCCGACCTATTCGGAAAAAAAAAAGAAATTCCTCACGAGCGCCGACATCCAAGCTATAGAGGCATCGCGGACAACACCCGACACGCGAGCTATTCGGTTGAAACACAATTCCTCGCGAGCGCCGACATGCAAGCCATAGAGGCGTCATCAGCATGTCGGGTGACACCCAGATGAAGTTTCTTTTTCTTTATCCGGTGAAAAAGAAATGCCTCGCGACCACCGACATGCGAGCTATAAGGCGTCATCGGAGTGGCGAATGAGCTATTCGGCGATTTCGTAATGTCGGGTGTCATCCGACGGTAGAGTGGAAAGGGTTAAAACGTTTGCAGCGAAATTTTCACAAGCACAAAGCCACATGCAATCAATGTAAAGAGTTGGCAAAAGGCGCTGAGCTGAGTTCCCTCTCGACTTTTGCACACGGTACTCTCAAATGACTGTATGGGGAATCATGTGACAAACTCCGCCTCCGTTGGCGGGGAAGTCAGAACATCGAAGGCGCATAAGGCACTATCCATAAAGTGTGTTTTTTCGACCAAAAGAGGGTAAAAAAATAGAAATTGCGTGCAGGGATCTTGCGAGGGCTTTTTCATAGTTTTTTTCAGTGACTTCCGTAAAACTGTAAGATGGAGTGAAAATCCGTAAAAGTTGGTATCTCTGAATAGCTATGAATCCTGCCACGGGAGAGCCATTTTCAGTCGTCCTCCGCATCGACGAAATAGCTAATGACTGACCTTACGCTGTATTTACGTAATCGCGCACCTCGCCCGAAATGAAATAACTGCGCTATCCCGAAGAGCAGGGAACGACATATAAACAATCTCAATTGCACAGCACTCCGAAAGACCACCAAACTATCAGCAAACAATCTTTATCAGGATTTCATAATGTACAGCATCGTTTCTCCTACATACCACGTGATTACAACAAAACTCCTCCTCCATAAACAAAAACAATTTAATTTCCTACATCGCGAAAATCGTTGTTTTTTCGTCACTTTTGCCGAGAAAACAACGAATTAGAAGGTAGGTGAAAAACATTCCGTAATTTTGGGATTGGCGGTATGGTACGTGTTGATTAAGTGTCGTTTCCACCAAATTACGCGTAGACCTTAAAGAAGCGTCATTCGATTTTACATTTAAAACGCCATTTTTTGCCGTGAAAACATTTTTTTCACTCGGCAATTTTTGCTGTGGATTGCCGTTTTGGCGCAGTTGGGCAGAAATATTAACTTTTTTCATAATTTGTAGCAGTTTGGCACAAGATAATGAAATTGGCGCAGTTCGGTGCAATTGGCGCAACCTTTCCATCACTGAACACATTATATGAAGATTTTCCCAACAAGCAACAAATTGTTAAAAGAATTAAGGAAATGCTATCAAGCAGGAACACTGTCAAAGACAGAATAGCAAAAATGAGTGAAGATGTTTTGAACCAAATTAAATCTGATTTGGACAACGCTGATATGTTTTCAATATGTCTTGATGAAAGCACCAATGTGATGTCACAAGGAAGGTTAGCTGTTTTTGTTAGATTTCCTTGCGAAAATGTAATGAGGGAGAAATTAATTAAATTGCTGAGTTTGCCAGCTACAATCACATGGACAGATATAATATGTGAAGTGAAGCAAGAATTTGTAGTAAAAATGGGGATGGATTTAAGTAAAATAGTGTCTGTGACTACTGATGGAGCCCCAAATATGGTGGATAAACATAACGGGTTTATAAAATTTCGTGGCGAAGAAGTTTAACACCCTATTGTGCAGTTCCATTGCAATTTGCACCAGGAAGCACTGTGAGCGAAAGAAAGTCTGAAGTCCTTTGAAAGTGTACTCTCGGTGGATCAAGTCATTTGAAGTGCACTCTAATATGACTATGTATGCATGATTTCTCAATTATCTCCTTACAAATTAAGTCAGGTTCAAATTAAGTCTTAGTCTTAAAACTCACCTACTTTCCTATTCTGTTAATGTTATTTTTATGATATTCGCAAAAAAGTTTCATGACGAAATGTTAATTAAAAAAAAATGCAAACAAGAGGTGGCACACTAAACACTTGAAAGTAATAAAACAAACTTCAAGTGCCGCACTAGTCAGAAAAGGTTCACCATCCCTGCCCTAGTCGCATGTAAGAACAGCAGAAAATGTTCATTTACCTACCAAAATTGACACGAAATGCAAAAGTTACATTAAGTGACTACAACCGACAGTTATGAAAAAAAAAAAGTCCTCGTTAATATCATGTGCTTCCTGAAAAGTAACAGAAGATGGAATGGGTATGATCAAGGATTTATACACCACAACCCTTCCAAATTTCTTCAACCCCCCCCTTGAAATGTGTAACACATGCAGGCATACATAAATATATAATAAAATATTACATATTTTATTATTGTATAGCACAGTTGTCAGTAGCAGTTAACATTTACATAAATTCCTCAGCTCTACCTTGAAGTATTTTATATTACAATGCAATATATATTTTTTTAATTTGAACTTATGCATATAGCAATCTAATGCTTTTATTTATTTATTTATTTGTTTGTTTGTTTGTTTAAAACATTTGTTTAAAGTCAGTCATTGTAACCACAAAACATATGTAAGCATTTCTTTGCTTTAGTCAGCCACATATTTTGTAGATATACTTTAGAATTACTTCATCATGCAAAAGATTTCTAAAAATATCAACATCTATATTTCAGTAACCCATGTTAATGCTTAGTTGCTGCACAAAAACAAAATAACTATGTGCAGTTTGGGAAAAAATATTTCTGGTTTTAACCAATCTTAACTATAAAAATTCAGTTTTCCATTTTTTTAAAGTATTCCCCAATTTTATAATACTAGATGCAAAAAGCCTAAATATTTCACTAAAACAAATGAGCATTAGAAAACATTTCTTTTATACAACACCCCCCCCATCCTGCACCTTCAACTTTTTCAGCACCCTTCCAATTTGAAATTCCTGGATAAACCCCTGGGTATGATATCAGAAAATCTTGTTCTCTTCAGCCACTCAATTTAAATCCACTAGGCTTTCTTGTTTGGGGGTTATAAGAAATATAAGTTACACATACAGTACTAATACTACCAGCTACATATGAATTGAAGGAATGCTAATGTTGAATAATTACATCTGCTCATGTGGACATTCTACTATAATGAATACGATATAAACTGTCAAGGTGTAAGGTGTATGATGCAATATTGTATTAATAACAATAGCAAATCACAGTTGGAAATATCAGAATTTTAAAACATGAAATGAGAGTGAACTCTGAGTAACAAAAACAGTATCCATCGAAAGGGGGGGGACTAAAAACCACAATTTCATTATTATTACTATTACAAAATTACAATCATGGCATAATCATCATCATTATCAACCATGATCAATCCACTGCTGGATAAAAGTCTCCTTCAAGCCTCCTCCACAACTTTAACACAGTCCAGCAAGACTTAAAATTTCATCCACCCTTCTCCCACGTGTTCCTTTTCTGGGTCCTTTATTGTCCATTGGTATTCATTCTAGTATTTCAGTTATCCAAATGTGGTCAGTTTTTCCAGCAATATGCCCATCCCATTTCCATTTGAAATCTAACATCTCCGATCTTACCATACTTCAGAAATTCATTTTAACTTTTAACCTATTTTTAGCAGAGATCTCAGTAAAGTTACACTAGATTATAATCTCTCTATTCTAAAAAAGTAACTGCTGCTGCTGCAGCTGTTTTAGAAATTTTGTGACACTCTTGCTTTCCTAGCTCGCAGCACAAAAAGTATTGAACACAAAAATTTGAAATTTACATTGTTTGTAAAGAATTGTTTGGAGAATATGCTGAAATACCCCATTGTTCGATTCTGGCGATACTTCAAGAGCTATTGTATTTCAAAGTTAAGGTAAGCAAAAAGGTAATGTCAGTTCGTGTTCCAGACATACTAACAGCAACAGAACCATGAAACTTTGTAGGCATGTAGGGCCATGGCCGAATTTTTGCACTTCGTTGCCCTTTTTTTGAATTTCGATTTACTTTACGAGAAATTAAAATTTTAAATTTCACAAATTCTCTATCTCGTGACGGGATCCATTTTAAAAAACGGATATATGGTAAACTATAAATCATAACACACAGCAATTTTTACAGCATAAATTCACAACTATCATCCCTCTTTTACATAAAAAAAAAAAAAAAAAAAAGGAAAGGCAGTTTTCTGATTTTTGAGCATTTTTTAAAGACGCAAAGGAAAGGAATGAACGGCTTTGTCTGTCTTCAGCGATAACCACACAGGAAAGTTCTGGTCCCATGACCTGCTGCCATGGTGACGCAGAGAATTTGTTATGCATATGTTTAACTAAGAAAATATGTTTAAGTTACAAGTCTTCTTTCTTGAGTAACCCATGAATAAGGAACACACTGACATCGCACACCGGTAATGTTTTTTAACATAACAGATATAAGCCAGAACCAAAAATACCACCTTGAAAAAAGTTATGCAAAAACCCAACAGGGAGTTGACCAGGAGTGAAACAAAAATTGCAAACAAGCCGCCATCTTGGATCGGATGCAGACGTCTAATATGCCATTAAAAACATTAAAATATTCACATTTCGTGCCACAACTTTTTGAGTAAACTGCACACCGGTAATGTTAACATTATGGATATAGGCCAGAACCAAAAATATCGATGCCGGGAACTTTGGAATGGTGGCGACGGTAAGTCCTTTAATAAAAATGGAAGGAAATTGAAAATTTTTCTGCAAAAATTCAATAGGGAGTTCACCAGGAGTGAAACAAAAATTGTAAACAAACTGCCATCTTGGAATCTATGCAGACATCTAATATGCCCATCAAAAACATTAAAATATTCGCATTTCGTGCCACAACTTTTTAAGTAAACTGCACACCAATAATGTTAACATTACGAATATAGGCCAGAACCAAAAATACTGAGGAATGGGGAAAAAGTTCAAAATATAGTGTACAAGGAAATACTACATTAAAATATTATTACTTTAATTTCACGTACATTTTTAAATTAAGTGTTCATGTTTCTATCAGTTTTTCCAAACTTATTTGCTTAGACATGCAATAAAAATTGAAGAAATTTATATGAATTTTCCAGTTTTTATTTCATGTGATATTCTTGAAGATCGGACTGCAGGGCCCGAGTGCCACTCCCGAAACGAGCGTAGCGAGCCTAGAGGCGCAGCCCCTAGTGTATATAAAAAAAAATTATCATAAACTAAATAGTTTAAATCTTTTTATGTATTACTAAATATATGAAAGCCTGTCCCTCCTCCAATGGCATAAGAAAAATGGACAAAGGACAGTCTGAGGAAATGACGTGATATAGATGTGGTAAATAAATAGATCCACAAGAAGGTGAGTTATACTCATATTCTTACGAGATTATCTATGTAATTAATTGCAATTCAACACATTTTTAAATTAAAAATCTAAGAGTATTTTTAAACATACTTATAGGTATTTGTGATTTGTAACTACCCAAGATGCATTCAGATAGGACAAAACACTAGCCAGAAACTAGTACCTCTGAACACTAAACCACAAGGGTAGCCCTAAGAGCATCCATCAGTGAACTAAAAAAACAATCACTACTACGATGAAAACAAAAATACAAAAATAAGTGATATACGAACCAGGAAAAAAAAAAAAACACATTCAGAAGACACATTTATATGATTATGAATGATGCTCAATTTTAAATGAACAAAACATCATATTAAGATAGGAAAAAAGTTTGGAAGTGATGATCAGGATACGTACATTACACAAGTGACAAAAAACACAGCTGTCAAATGCCAATTTTTAAATTACCTAGCCACACATTTCACGGAAGAGCTAGAATTCAGAGGCATCTGTATGAAACTGACAGTTAGAAAGGTGTAACATGTAACACACAAAGGGACTAACAAATAACAGGTTCATTTCATGCATTTGTTTCTATGAAATGAGAGTGACAACAACACAGATAATTCAAAAGCATAAACATATAAATGAAAGAAACACAAAATATAAGGTACTTACACTTAAAGGACAACAATTAAGTTGAAAACAAAAAACTTGCACACACACACAGACCGTCCATGCATTTAACACTGTTGATTTCAGAATGAAACTCAGGTCTCCACAAGAAAAGCAGACAGCTTTACCCAGAGTGCCGCATTACAGAGGTATTATCAGGTTCATTATCAAGAAGCCCTCAAACATATTTAAGATGAATACCAACATGTACCAGTCAGTTGAAAATTCCTATTCTGCATGTGTGAAACCAACTTTTGACCATTTGTGCAGTGTACACTGGAGATTTGTCACCTCAGACAATGTATTCTGAAAATGAAAGAATGAATTATCACTGGATGGCAATGATCATTTATACGGACCTAACTTGCTTAGCAGCACTGAAAAAATGAATTCACCAATAAATACATGCCATTTACCACAAATACATGTCATTTACCATAAATGCACGTTTTAATCAGTATGAAACAATTCTACTGCAACATTTGAGTTTTCCTCAGCTAGTCTGTACTAGGTAAACATAATCATAGCATTTCATGTTAAGTCCAACTGAAGTACCTCTTATTATTCCACAAAAAGAGTTAAAAATTTATCACATAATAACTCGATGGTTACATTAATTATCACGTATCAATAGCAGTTTTTCAGAAAGCATTAAATTAATATGAATTACACGAATGACTGATTGCCATGAAAATAAAAGGTGATACTTTATTTTATGATATTTACTATAGTCTACTGATAATGGTACGAGGGCTGTACCAAAAGTAATGCAAAAGTGGGCATAACTTTTTTATTAACTGACAGAGGTTGTTCAAATTGCACATGTTGGTAGAGTGACTCTTTCTCTATACAAAGGCACTACTCAACATAGTCTCCATCACAAGCGATGCATTCATGCCATCGTTGAACCCAACTCTCGAATCTGAAGGATGCCTTTTGGCACACACACTCATTTACAAAAACGCACGTGAATCCATCACAAGTGATGCCTTCACGCCATCGTTGAACCCAACTCTCGAATCCTCTGAAAAAATGCAGGTGTGGACTGTTGTACCCACTTCTTCACAGCCACTTTCCATCTTGTCTGTGTCATCAAATCTTGTCCCCAGAAACTGTCTTTAATTGGACTGAACAGGTAGAATTCGGAGAGCGCCACATTTGGGCTGTACAGTGGATGGGAGATCACCGACCAGTCTAATTTGCTGATCACCTGATTTGTTGCCAAAGATGTGTGTGGTCTTGCATTGTCATGGTGAATGTGAGTCCTTTTCAGATTCTTGTTTGGTCTCTTCCTCCTTATGGCTTCTCTATGCTTCTTGAGTGTCTTAATGTACTGCTCGCTGGTCACGGTATAGCCATGTTCCAGAAAATCAAGGAGAATGACACCCCTGTCATCCCAGAAAACAGTCACCATGACTTTCTGTGTTGATCATTGGCTCTTGAACTTCTTAGGCCTTGGTGAAGAGGTATGGCGCCATTCCATGGATTGATTCTTCATTTTCGGATCATAAAGATACACCCACGTTACATCCCCTGTCACCAGATCAGAAAAAAAAAATGTGTTTTTATTGGCTTCAAATGCTTCCAGCAGATCAGAGCAGACTTCCACCCTTCTCTCCTTCAAATCGGGTGTCAACTGCCAAAGTACCCACTTTGCACACACTTTCTGATACAGTAAGTCTTCCACCATCTTCAGTATGGCATTGTGACCACAGTCCAATTGTGCAACAAGCTCACAGATTGTGACTCGTCTCTCCACATGAATCAATTCATCCACTTTCTGACGATTCATGTCAGTGGCTGCAGAAGATGGTCTCCCACTGTGTGGTTTGTCTTCAATGCTGGTTTCACTTACTTTAAACTTCTTCATCCAACTGTGCACTTTGCTCTTGTCAAAGGTGTCATCTTCGTAAACATTCTGTAGCCTTCCGGGGATGTCAGACAGCCTGCACCCTTCCTTCGTCAAGAACTCAATGACGGCACATTACTTTTGCTTGGAATCCATTATTTAACTGCAATGAAGAAGAAGGATTACTATAGAGGAAGAGTTACTATACCAACATGTGCAATTTGAACGACCTCTGTCAGTTAATAAAAAAGTTATGTCGACTTTTGCATTACTTTAGAACAACCCTCATATACTAGTCTAATATATAAACTTGCATTAACGATATAGCGATGGTTCTCAAACTTCTGACACAGCGGAGCCATGTTTTACCCAAGGACAAGGCTGCGGAGCCCCAATATTTTTTTCGATGCCTTTGTTTATACAGAAAATGAGGATTTAAGAATTTCATTTCTGAGAAATCTGAGAAATATTAGTGAGAAGCATTGATTTTATTTATCTAACAGCATACCAAACACTTTTAGCATTTCTGATATTCTAATATCCTTTCATAATAAAACCAACAGAGATCAAAGAAGGAAGAAAATGCTATTACAAATCGCTCTTGAAACAGTGAACCGGCGCGACACGGCTGGTTCACTGTTTCAGGAGTGATATCGTTCTTCTGGAAACTAACCCATTCGAGGTACATCCTATCACAGCATTGCAGCAATACAGCCATTTCGATCATCGGGCCTGACAGTATGCAGATATGAGAGAAAGATACAGGAGGTGAGGGTGCTGCGGCGTCCTCACACTTTCAATGGCAATGCTGATAGGTTGTGTTTTGTTTTGTCTGACTGTTTCCGAACTGCTGCCACGCCGTCCTGAGGATAAAGGACAACTGCAAGCAGCTTCCAATATTGGTCACTATGTACCAATAGTAAATGCTTTGAAGGAAGTAAGTAGATTTTTCCATAGTATTTTCATTGTCAAACATGACAGTGTCATGAGGGATTTTATATGGAAAGCATCGTGGAGCCATTCCAGGGCCTTTTCAGAGCTCCACAGAGAACACTTTGAGAACCGCTGCTACATAGAGACTAGCCAACCTTTTACAAATTAATTTAATTGTGAAAATCTGAAAAATTCCCAGATTTCCAAAAGCACTAAAAACTAGCCAAAATTTAAGATTATAGACAGAGGAAAAAAGAGAAAATGAGAATTCTAAATATAATTCAACAATGGCAAACACATCTGAGATTAAGCCACTTTTTCAACATGAGATATTAGTCATCTAGCTACTGGGCCACCATGTAACAAAACAGTCATCTGGCTTACCTATAAATACAAAACAATCAGTAGAATGTAAAAATTATTTAGAATGCAATTTCGTCTTCGGCAAATGAGATAAATATTATTTACAGGACATCATGATACCACACTTCCACAGAAAAAATCTAATGACCTTCTTCACTGGGAATGTCAGAGGATTCATTGTATAATATATGTGGGGTAAATCTAATAAACACCGTCCCTCGTATTTATTTATTTATTCTTTAGTTTCTATTGCAACATCAACATGACAAAACTTAAGTAATCAAAACTGAAAAATGCCAATGACAGCATACTGTAAAATGAAGGAAAAATAAATTTAAAATTTAACAAAATTAAAATATTGCATTATTACTTTGGCATTTCAATTCCAAATTACTTATCAGCTGCGAGGGACTGTAAAGTCACATCACTGGCTTGAATTACTATAAAGTCCTTCATAGCTGCAAACTGCTCTCTACTGGAAGCTCACAAAATGAATTTAAATGGCACTGTTTTTCTATGCAAACAGAGCTGTGAAAAACTGCTTTATTTTTTAAGCTACTTTTATTTCACAAGCAACAATGTTTACTTCAACAAGACATGCTCTCAAAAAGGGATGCAAAAATTTTGGCAAGTAAAACAAAGTTTGAATATTAATAATTAAAGTAAGCATATCATCATCATCATTGTCAACCATTATCAATCCACTGCTGGACGAAGGTCTCCCCAAGTTTCTTCCACAACGGTCTGCCTTGTGCCAGTCTCCTCCATGTCACTCCCGCATACTTTCGAATTTCATCCACCCATCTTCCATGTGGTCTTCTCCTGGGTCTTTTCCTGTCCCTTGGAATCCAATCTAAAATTTCGGCTGTCCATTGATGGTCTGTCCTTCCGGCAGTATGTCCAGCCCATTGCCATTTCAGGGATTTAACTCTGATCATGATGTCTTCCACTCTTGTCATTTTTCGGATCCACGAGTTCCTCTTCTTATCTCTCCTGGTTACACCAAGCATGCACCTCTCTATGCTTCTTTGAGTTGTCTGCAGCCTTTGTATGTCTCTTTTAGTTAAGGTCCACGTCTCTGCAACATACGTAAGCACTGGAAGGATGCATTGATCAAACACTTTTCTTTTAAGACATAATGGCATATTGCTCTTGAAAATTATGCTGTTTCTTCCAAAAGCTCTCCAGGCAAGTTTTGTACGCCGATTAATTTCTTCATCAATGTGACCCTCACTTGATATCTGCTGTCCAAGATAAACGTACGTGTCTGTTATCTCCAGCTTTTCTCCATCAATCAATAAATCTTCATTTCTTGTAAAAGCACTGAACATCACTTTTGTCTTCTGAAAGTTCATTTTTAATCCCACTTCTTTACTCTTGTCAGCAAGTTCCTGGATCATACTCTGCAGCTCTGATGGGGTAGTTGCAAAAATGGCTATGTCATCAGCAAAACGAAGGTGGGTTAGATAATCTCCATTAATCTTTATCCCTTTGTTTTCCCAGTTCAGTGATTGAAAGACATTTTCCAATGTGGCATTAAAGAGCTTCGGAGATATGGTGTCACCTTGTCTCACTCCTTTTCCAATTTTTATGTGTGTTGTATTTTCAAACAGTCAAATCTTTGCACTTGCATTTTCATAGATGTTATTAATAATATTAATGTATGCATCTTCAATACCGCAGGATTTCAGAGCCATTGTAACTGCTGATGGTTTCACCAAATCAAAGGCTTTTTCATAATCGATAAAAGCCATGCACAATGGAAGTTCATATTCTCTTGCTCTTTCAATTAGTTCTCTCAGTACGTGGATATGATCTAATGTGCTGTAGCCACTCCTGAATCCAGCTTGTTCTCTCGGTTGAGCCATGTCCAGTGTCACCTTTAAGTGGTGTGAAAGAACTTTAGTGAAGATTTTATAAACCACTGATAGGAGGCTGATAGGTCTGTAGTTCCTGAGATCCTCAATGTCACCTTTTTTATGTAGCAAGATCATTGTAGCGTTGTTCCAATCCTCAGGAATCTTCCCTTCATTAAGGTGTCGAGTGAAAATTTGGGCGAGTACTGTTTCAATTTCTCCACTTGCTTCTTGTATGATGTCTACAGTAACTCCATCTTCTCTTGGAGCTTTTCCCCGCTTCATGTTCTTGATTGCATGTGCAACTTCTGCTGGGAGGACTGGAAGAACTCTGGTACAGGTACCTTTCATGATGTCTGGAGTACATGTATCATCCCTTTCATATAATTTGGAGCAGAAATCTTTCACTCTTGTCAAAATTTCGCCTCTATTTCTTGTTACAGAACCATCTTCTTTTCTCAGTGCCATAATCTGTTTTCTTCCTTTACTGAGATGTCCCTTTGCTATCTTTAGGCTTTGGTTGTTTTCAATTGCTTTCCTTACTAGTTCACAGTTGAATTTCCTTACAACTTCAGTGATACTTTTTGTACTGTCTTGCATAGTTCTATATATTCCACTTTGGAAGTCACATCTTCTTTAGTTGTCCTCATCTCTCTTCTTTTTTGCATCAACATTTTTGTTTTTCCTGATAATTTGTTCACATGCAACTTGTTCTTAGACCCAGCTAATTTTGTTGCTGTTTCCATAAGAGCTTTAGTTACTTTTCTGTTAACTTCAGAAATATCCACTTCTTCCGATGTTAGGCCTTCGAAAGCAGAGAATCTGTTCTTCAGTTCCAACTTGAAGGTATTACGGTGTTTTTTAAGGTTGGTTATGTCAATACATTTTGTTTGTGTTATGAGCTTCCTATGTTCCAGTTTAGTGTTGAGGTGCATCTTACATCTCACCAATCTATGGTCACTACCTGTGTTGAACTTGTTTAGCACACTGCAGTCTTCTATGACGAATTTTTGTTACACATAATAAAATCAATTTCACTTGTCGTCCCATTTGGATGTCTCCATGTCCATTTCCTGTGTGGCTTTTTCTTGAAAAAGGAGTTCAAGATGAAAAACCCTTCTGCCTCTGCAAACTCTACGAGAGTATTTCCACGTTGGTTTCTGTTGCCGTGACCGAATTTACCTACTGAAGTTTCATTCTGTTGCCGTTGCCCTATTTTTGCATTGAAATCTCCCATAATTATCTTTAAGTGCTGCTTACTTTTATTATTTAGATGACGAATTTCCTCTAAAATTCTTCAATTTCTTCTTCAGGATGACTTGTGGTGGGTGCATAAGTTTGAATAATCTGAGCCTGGTATCTTCTCGAGAGTTGGATAACGAGTCGTGCAGCTCTGTCAGAGGAACTTTCAACTTCTACAACTTTATCCTTCAGTTTCTTGTTTATTATAAATGCAACACCACTAGTTCTGCCAGTATCACTCCCACGATAGTAGAAGAGATGTCCACTTTTCAGTTCAATGAGATCTTCTCCTTTTCTCCTTACCTCACTTAGCCCGACAATGTCCCACTTGATCCTTTGTAGTTCCTCTTCCAATTCAAGAAGCCTTGAATCAGAAGATAGGGAGCGTCCATTATACGTAGCCAAGGTCAGCATCAGATGGCAGCCTAGTCTGGTCCTCCAGGGATTCTTAGCACCCTCTGCCTTCATGTCGCACTGGACGCTGCCTTGGCCAGGTACATTCCAGCTGCTGGAGACTGAGGGCCAAGATTTAAGTTGTGGAGTCATTTTGGAGGGGTTTGGCCATAACTCACCACGCTGGCCAAGCGGGTTGGTGAGTGTGGGATAGCATTTCCTCTAATCTCGATGGTATAGTTATACCGCTATTGGCGGTCGCCAGAGCCCCTTTAGTGGGAACAGGATGCACCACGAGAAGGCGGGGTTGACATTTGTCAAAGAGAGGCTGTGATGTCACGCATCACCTGACCTTACATCCCAAAGTAAGCATATATTGTTCAATATTTAAATTCATAACCTAAACTGAGGCTTTTTAACCACTAAGTATTAAGAAACAATTCAAATATTGCCTTGGTGTCATGATTCAGTCTCCTTACCTTTAAACAAATCTAATCTCCCTGTTTCCCAACCAACTGAAGGTTTGCTTTAATATTTTTATATCACAAAAAAAAAAAAAAAAAAAAAAAAAGACCTGTGATTTATTGATATGTAAAGAATAGTGCAAAGGTAGAGTGGTCCATGTCAACTCATCACACTGTTTCAGACTGACCTCCTTATATTTTTATAAAATTTGGGGTGCTTAATGGTCCTATGGTGTAGTGCAAAAATGCCAATTTTTAGGAGCCTATGTCCATTATGTGAAATGTTAGAGCTATGTAAAGTTTTTTATTTTCGGTTCAAAATGGGCTTGGAGATTTTTTTTATATTGCTTTAGCAGGACTCCCAATTGAGATATGGAGCTGGAAGTGGTCTCATTTTAAAGCTCCTTTAATGGGCTTTTATATGATATACAACACAATAGGGTTTATAAAAAAAACAAAATTCAAAATCCAATTGAAAATTTCAAAATCAATTTTCTCAAAATTAGTTTGTACTTATCTGTAAGTACCCACAAAATATTTTTTTGGGATCATGATGGGATCATAAGATATGAGAGGTAACACATGCACATGATCAAGATGAATCTGACCCAGATTTGATGTTTTGTACTTCACCCCCTTCCACCCCCCACCCCCATCCATATACTGTAGCTTTTGGGATTTTTTGTTTGTTATATTATCTCTAGGTAGTGATCCTATGTATCTCCAATGATGTGGGGCCATAAAAATGAAGAAAACAAATACACAGTGCAATATAATTATAAAATCAATAGGCACATGTGCAGTTATATCATTAAAAAGATTAACTCACATGATTGTTTTAGTTCAATCCATTTTTACACAAGTGGTCATATTTTCAGTATTTTCTTGAGCTAGTGAACTGACGGAAGGCTTAAATAGCTTGTTGGAGTTCTTGAGCACAGAGAGTGTATGTACGACCAGTTGGTGTTACAGGGTTCACTTTACACAGGACATATGTTGACAGAATCCACAGAACATCTGGATTTTTAGGATAAGCAAATGAAGGAGATGGACCTGCTGGGTGAAGAAATGTTAACTTTACTTCATCCTTCTCTTCCTGTTTTGCTAAAACATAGGCCAACTACCAATTGCCACTGTAGAGTGCAATGACATAACCTCATATTTCACTGAAAAGCAGTCTTCCTGTACATATTGTTACAGTATGTTCAACTGATGTTTGAGCAAAAGAGAAAGGTTTGACTGAGATTTTTGTTTCACTTAAAGGTATGAAAGCATGTAGTTTTTGACCCTGGTACAGTTTGTGCCTTGCTGAAACGATCTGTCAAAAATTTATCTATTGCAATGTACTCTTCCTGTGTAACAAATGTGAAGTCAATTTTTGAAATGTTTTCTTTCGCCCATTCATAGAGTTGCCTCAGTATCATTATTTGGTTCTGGTATGATCTTTGGAGACTTGCTCTTGCTCCCAACCTTTTCACCATCCCCCAACACCATCACATGCCCCTTTGCCATGAGCTGTAGCAGGAAAATGCCACTTTGCTGCAATGTTGAAAACTTTTTTATGGTGACAAATTTAAAAAGTTCTTTTTGTTTTTATATTGTGCAGCACAGCCCTCAGAAAAATAATAGATTCTTTTGGGCAGTTTCTCAAATCTGCTCTTCAAAAAGTCTAAGAGTTTCTGTTGAAATAAATACACAGCTGCAGTATTGTGTTCAAGATAGTCTGGAATCACAACAAAGCTGATATGCTGAATTTTTTCTACTGTTTTAAAATATACAACAAATGGATGCACTGTAGCTTGGTTGCTGGTCCAATGATAGGACTGTGCTTCGTCTTGCGTGACAAAAGAATAGTTTTCTGAAAAATCGCACACAACAGCAATTTCTGAATCGGACAAATTTTCTTTGACATGATTCATAAATGAACTTTGTTGTTCAGCTATGAAGTCATGGCGAAGTAAAATGAAAATTTTCTCACAAAATAGGTTGACAAATTCAGAGACTGTTTTTTCCAATGTCTCTAAGGTGCATCTGTCTACAGACATCCACTGGCAAAAAGTTACAGTCTTGATCAGATTTTCTTTGAAGGCATTTTCTAGCAAACTTTGGGTTACTTGAACTCCAGGGCAGGATGCACAATTACCCAAGTGGCAGTCAATTGATGCTGGGTTGCATACTATCTTTACAATGACATCTTTGTAGTTTTTCATTTCACCATTAGTAATTGATGATAACTTGGCATTTTCAGTCATAAGTTTTATGTTCTGATGTATGGTACACACACAAACTGCATGTGTACCACTCTGACCAGCTAGAACACAATTCTTTGGGTGCAGCTCTGCAAATTTTGAAAAACCCACATGTACATTTGGAAACTTTTCTTTCTTAAAAAAATATGTACACCTCCTTTAAATTATTAAGCATTAGGCATTTGGAGACATGAATTTTTTGGCCAGTGCTGTTCTTCATGGAAACAGTCTTTCATGCCAGGCATAGGTCTGCTGACCTCATCACTTTCATAAAATGTTTTTATAGTTTCAGCTGTTTTTGCAAGCAGAGTTTTTCCAGGTTTCTGATCTGGAGTAGATAGAATTCCTTTTTGTTTCAAAAGTTTCTTTGACTGTCTCACCATATAACTTGGTGCATTAAATCCCCACATAATCTTCTTTATACTCCATGATTCAGGCGAAATAGTCAGCATCATGAGCTTTTCTTTTCTGTTCGTCAAAGTTTGGAATTTTGTTTTCAGGTGACTTAAAATAGTTTCATCTTGGGACTCAACTTCACTGTCGGAAGACTGCATTGACAAGAAGTTTGTGCTTTACAGCAGTATTGATTCTTTTAACTTTTTCAGTAGAATATCATTTATATTCAGCCTTTTTCTGGTCAGTTGGGGACTCTCCTATGTATTGGAGGGATGTATTAAATGTTTTTAAAGCTTCTGAAGGAAATAATACAGCAGGATCACTATCACAATAGGTACTGGCAATCATAACCTACATCCTGGCTAGTACTTGGAAAACTTGTAATTTCATCTTTTGTAACCTCAGTTTTCATCTTGCTCAGTTCTTTCCTACAGCTGTCACAAACTTTAGCTATCATTTGTGTTTCAGGAAAAAGGGAACACATCCATGTTGTCACTGGTCTTAATCCCTTCCTTATATTGGAGTGGTTTGTTTTTTAAATGGATTAAAACAATTTAAGACCCATTTCTTATCCATTTTAGAGAGGTTTTGTTGAAAACTTACTAACAAAAAAAAAAAAAAAAACTGTCTCACACTATCACTTCCCATTCAAAATCATTTACACTACATTCACATTTATCAACAATAAATAAAGGCAAGTTGTCTTCACAAACTCTGCTGGGAGACTGAGCCAAGTGCAGTAATGTGGAGAGGAGGCAAATGGATCTGTTGCATGATCCAACATGTTCATGCCTGTTTCAGCTAGCATTTTTCAAACTATGAGTTTTAATTACATCACCTAAAATTGAACAAACTGTCAGAACACAACAGAAAGGGAAAAGTAATACACACAGAAAGCAACATTCATAAATATTGTTCAAAAATTATGCTGTGGAAATTTCCTTTTTTGTTAGGTACTTGGCAAATTAGGATCCTATTATTTTCTCTTGATCATGCATATGTGTTACCTCTCATATCTTTTGATCCCATCATGATCCCAAAAAAATATTTTGTGGATAGTTATAGATAAGTACGAACTAATTTTTGAGATTTTTTTCAAAATAAAAAAAAATCCGTTTTTGAGAAAATCGATTTTGAAATTTTCAGTTGGATTTTGAATTTTGTGTTTTTTTATAAACCCTATTGTGTTGTATATCATATAAAAGCCCATTAAAGGGGCTTTAAAATGAGACCACTTCCAACTCCATATCTTAATTGGTGGCTGATTTACAGATAGTTAAAGTATCACTGGTAGGCCATTTTTTAATAAAATTTTGAAAATTTAGGTTTAAATATCTTTTCCCCTTGTGAGAATTAAAAATAATAAAAAAATCATTTTTTTCATAACTACATAGGATCATTAAGTATGCCAAGTTTTATCAAAATCTAATTTGGTGAGGTAGAAAAATATTATAAACTGTAATGATTTGTCACGAAATGACACAGTGTAGTTATTCCTTCAAACATGTAACAACCAACATTACGAATTAGATCGGAAGTTGGGTGCACAAGAAAATTCCTTGGACAATTTTTAAATAGGATGACATAAAGGAGAAAAAAATAGAGAAAAACACATGATTGGACTAGCTGTGATGAATGGGGCTCCTTTTGTTAAAAACAAATTCACCTTTAGAGATGAAACGTCTTTCTGCCCATCTTTACAGGAAGTTAAAAAATGCAACACTTTTGTAATTATTAGGTACATTCTTCTGAAGTCTCTGCACATGATTAATCTCCATTTCTAGAGGTCTGAAAACAAAAATTTGCTTTCTGTAGGACACATACAACAATGGATTAAGGCGATGGTGGTATACAGACCAGTTCAGGATTGCAGTTACAATGAGGTAGATTCCTTTTCTGAGGATTTTTAGATCAACAACTCATATCTGTTCACCAACTTGGCATAATAACTTGAGAGAAAAAAAACATTAGTACTTGAATTATAAAAACTGTAACTCAATTCTTTCTTTCTATGGCAAGATTTTCTGCCTCTCATGCACACTACTTTCACAAGTTCTAATGGCTGTTTCTATGTGCATTTTATCCATTTTGTTCTAGGTATACTCACTTGTACAACAAAAATGCCCAGACCATAGCAATATATTTCAGTGTCATCAACTTTCATTTAGCGTTGTTGTTTTTTCCAAAGGAGAAGGCACCCTGTTCAATTTTAATGTCTAATTCTATTCTGGCAAAGACCTTACCCTTGGCTACCAAGAACTGCAATTCAGAGATCCCTGAACAAATCCCCATTTATTTAGATCTCCCTTCTAAAATTTGGCAATAATTCCTGTACTTCCAATGCACACTGTAGTTCTGGCAACCAATCTTCTGATTCAGTTGATTGTGAGTAATCTAGACCTTAGGATGGTTTAAAGCCTCTGCTTAAAAGAATTTTATTATTACTATATAGGCAATTCTGTGTTTTCTCACTTAAACTTATTGTGGTTATGTTTACTATTGGCAATACTTAGATACTACAGAATTATTTAATGCCTGGAATTTATACCTGAAAAAATGAAAAAAATAAAGGCTCATTTTTATTCCATGAAATAATTTGTTTCCATATAATTACCTTTCATTTAGCTATGCTTTCTCCACAACAATTTCAATGGCTAAGTTTGTTCACTTCTGTAGCCTTCCTCAGTAACAACGTATAATAAGCTTAATTTATTTAACATGTAACAGAAAGTTATACGAAGCTACACTACATGAATGAGAACACAGAATAACCTATCCAGAATTATATTTGCATATGAAGGTGCAATACGAAAAAAATGTCTACTTACCATTTAATAGCATTGCTTATGTTACATACAATACATGCTTTTCAGATATAAAAAACAATTTTATATGATGAACGAATGAGTCAAAAACCTGAACGTTTTTCTCAAGATTCTTACCCAGGAGAGCTAGCAGTGCACACATGCACACAACTCTAAGCAGTCCAAACATACCCACCCTGCTCAATTTGATGTAAGCTTGGAAGTTGCATGTCTCAATTTACAGGATATGTGCTTATCTCTTACTGACAATAAATAATATTTGGCTGTTTCCCCAGACAAAAGAACCACTAGACTATATGTGAAGGATCTATAAACATCATCATAAGATCCGTGACATAGTTAGACTTAAATATCAAAAATGGCATATAAGAACAGTAGGAGGGCAGATAGTATCATTTCCAAAAAAAGTTGGACTTAGTTTCATTAACAGTAAACTTAAAAATTAAATGAAATGTAATATTTCCCTAAAACTCAACTATATAAGAAAAAATGTAAAATGCTTCCCAAAACTTTGATAATCCAAATGTGCCCTTATATAATCCAAAGGTGCCCTATAAACTTTGATAATCCAAATGTGCCCTGAATCTTGGAGTGGCAACAGGAATGGCATGGTCATTTTTTTGGTTTTGGGAGGCTAGCACCATCCAGTGTCATCCCTTAGTAATGGCCAGGGCTTGACAAATATGCTCCAAATCTAGGAGACAGCTCCCAAATTTAGGAGCCCAGTGAAACAAAGTCAAATTTCAAAGAATAACACACAGACGTAATTTGTGTTGATGATGCTAGAAGACAAAATAATAAAGTATCTTTGCTATCAATTTTTTCCTTTTTATCCAAACCACTGAGAAATAAAGTTCCAATTTACTTCATCATTTTCTTTTTCCGTTCTTCCAGTTGTTGCTCTCAAATATTAAAA
This sequence comes from Macrothele yani, assembly GCA_039090855.1. Taxonomy (NCBI): domain Eukaryota; kingdom Metazoa; phylum Arthropoda; class Arachnida; order Araneae; family Macrothelidae; genus Macrothele; species Macrothele yani. Next base: position 42,111,195 of record CM077028.1, read on the forward strand.
TTTAAGATTTTGATTTTATTAAAACACAATTTTTGGAAGTCAGATTTTGTACATATTAATTCAAAGTACAGTATTTTCCTTCATATAATCTGCTGATCATAAAATTCAGAAAAAAAAAATAATAATCCTAAGATTCGCAACAGCATATAACTCGCAGGCCATGAAATAAAAAAACAAAAAAAACCAATATCCAACTCATAGTCTGCAGCAGTGTTATAACCCATAAATAGTAAAATTTTGAGAATTTTTTTCCATCATATAGTTCTTGGTGGCGTGTATGTATGTAGGCCATGAAATTCAAAAAAAAATATATCATCGTACAATCTGCACCTCTCATGTTCATTATGAGCCATAATTTCAGACAGAAAAACCGCGATTCTTTGGATAACTGACCCAGAAGTCCAAAGAAGAAAGAAACAATTATCTTATTGAAAAAGGCAAATTCTGTTATTTTTAAGTATTTTTGTGTGACATTTAATTACACAAATCTAAAATCCTCAGCTCTTGCATTACCGTAGTTTATGAGTTAGACCTAAAATATCTGTAGAAATTACAAACAATCCAAAGCAATTGTCTATTTTCTGAATATGTTTCAACTGAATAGCGAAATAAATCCAAAAATAAAATGATTACCACAGGAAAATTAACAAATGTGATTCTCAAAATTACCTGCCATGGATTAGCTCTGTGGGCTTCTCACAGCATGTAGGGTTTCCACGAGTGAAAACAGTACCGCGTTTGTTGTGTCATATTTTCTGTCGGAATGCTCGTAAGAAAAAAAATAATCTTTCAATCTCTTTGCTGTCCTCTATCTCCATATTGCTTTACATTTTTTCTTACTGCAATTTCGGTACTTTTCAGTAACACCACTTCTCCCAACAATTACCATGCAAATTTTTTAAAACGCCTTAAAAACATTTTTTCCTTTCTTTACTGGCATGTTCTCAGCTGAACCTAAATTTATAACTTTTTAAGATAATCCATGGATTATATGACAGAAATTACGGTATTTACTGCAAATTACAAAATCTGTAGTAAAAAAATTGGGTGCTAGGGTCAGCTTTCTAGGAGCCTGGGTGACCTGGTGCCCAGGATTTGTTGAGCCCTGGTAATGGCACTGCATAAGATACTATAGTGGCATAAGAGATTTATACAGTTTACACCATAGCATCAAACAATCTGCTATTGCATAATTGTTTTTCCTTTGCTATCAGTGATGATTTTAATTAATGTGTCTTACATACAACCACGGGTTCTGACTACATTACATCATCCTGAGTGATCTAGATAATTTGCTTATGAATTACATTTTTTCATTTTAATATACTTAGCTTTACTATGTGGTTATCTGAAATTCTCAAAACCATTACTGAACAGTTCTAGCATATATTTATAAAATTTTTAAACATTGCTTGAGACTGAAACTGTGTTGACTTTACCCCCCCCCAATCTGAGAGAGTTTTACAAATTATTTTCACTAGAATTAATTCAAACAGAAATTTTTGGAGTAGATAATACTAACATCAAAACCTAATACTGCAAGTGCACAACAGTGAAAGAATTAAAAGTGTACCTCTTCTCCATTAGGCAGTTTAGTAATAAATGGCTGGCTCCACAGCAAAATGCCGGAAGTTAGTCTTTCAGCACCACCTCCCCATGGAAAACCTACCAATGGTTCATCTTCAGCTCCCAAGCATAGGTTTTCATCCTACAAATACATGAATGTGCATATAAATTACTTAGAATAACATTACAGAAGCATCAGTTTACACTATATATATGGCATTACATATATTCACATCATTTAATCAAGATTAATCAAAGAGTTCTGAACAGTAGAATTTAAAGAAAAGTTCAACAAGAGTAAGGAATGCATAAAGGACAAATTAGACTGTATGAATGATTGGATGAGATGCACAATAAAACAACACACTGAATTCAAACATATTTGACAGACATAGGTCGTTCTGCAAAATATATCAATACTTTTTAACCTCTTTTTTTCTAAATGTGTGTATGTTTGTTATCATATGCGTTTTACAAGCAGTGTGTGTGTGTGTGTGTGTGTGTGTGTGTGTGTGTGTGTGCACTAAGTAAATTATGTGGCTTAGAAAGTGCATACATTTCTGAGAGATCTTGAAAGTGCTGCTCAAACTTCTCTGATGTCCTGACCCACCCACGCCTGAAGTTTTCCAAGTCAAATTAGGAGCAGCGCTCAAGTTGGGAGGAGTCAAGGAAGAGGAGGGCTTAATGATCAAATGGCTTAATTTTATTTCAATTTCAATCAAACTATAATCACAGAGAAAAACAAAACAAAATAAAATGAACTGATTGTTGACTTAAAATATATTTTTTTTTAATTTACAGAATTCATTAGTAAGTCAGTAACCCCAATGCAATTAATGAAGTCAGTGCTTTTGTATTTCAACATTAGAGCTTCTTTTTATTTATATTATTTATACACTGAATTAGCTTTGCTTTAGGAACACCCTCCAGTTTACATATTTGGAGCGATAATGAAGTACCACATGATATCAGCATCACATGAGGCTACTATAAGTTGTGCAAACCTATCCTCTGTACAAGTAAACGTTTGCCAGTAATGGGGAAACATCACGACTTAAGCCAATATGATTGCGGCCAGATAGCTGGGGGATTGGACAGCAAGTACCAGTGTTTTGGAAACAGCCGCACTTGTTGGCTGCTCCCATACTACTGTATAAAGGATGTACCAGGACTAGATTAACCATACAAAGACATCCAGCAAAATAACCCACATTGGTCAGCCACGTGTGGTTGAGCCTTGATATGTGAGTCAGGTGTCACAACTGGTGTCTCAGCAACGACATGCAACAGTCACCCAGCTCACCCACCAGAACAACAGCAGTGCAGTTCGACCTATTTCCACATGCATCACCCCCCCCCTTTTGCCTGGGGATCCATAGCTGGAAACCAACAAAGGTACCCATGAAGACACCCAGTCAACATAAACAACACCTCACATGGGACAAGGAACATACATACATACATACATACACCCATACATATCACTAAGCTGTTCTCTGGGATTCAGAGGTTAGCTCCAAAAAGAAATACAAACTACCAGATATTTTTACTTACTGTTGTCGTATCAAACTTCTCCATTAACAGCGATCTTGACATACAACTCGGGCTTCACTGATATCCATTACATGCCATACACAAGATCTTTTATACTTCATACTCATAATCTTTTTCTCATGCAGACACTCCTGAATCTGATCTATCCATGTCTTCCTTGGCCTTCCTTTCCTGCCACTTGGGCTAAAAAGATTTTCTTAGTAAGCATCTGATCACTCATTCTTTCAACATGGCCAAACCACTGAAGCATATTGCTCTCCACCTTGTTAATAACATTTTGCTTCACATCACACAACTGCAACACATCTTCATTCCTCACACAATCCGACCGTGTCTTGCCACAAACACCCCATAAGTAACGCATTTCTCCAGGACACAAACAGCTTCTATGTTTCTTTTGTAGAACCCAGGTTTCACTGCCATACATCAGAGTAGGAACAATTACACTTTCATACACAGCCATGCGGGACTCTCTAGAGAACCCATCATTCCTATGAAAACCTCCCAGAGCAACTATGACTTTCAATGAAGAATTCACTCGCCTACTAATTTCACCATCCAATTTGTTCTCTCTGTCAAACATGCTTCCTAAATACACAAACTCAATCACCTGGTCAATCACAGTGCCGTTTATACTTACATTACATTCACTGCTACCAGTTTCTTTCTCAAACACCATAACTTTGGTTTTTTCCTTATTTATACTCAGTTTGAATTTCATGTAAACTTTGTATATCCGGGACTACATACTCTGCAAATCACTTTTGCTCTCTGCCAACAGGACAATATCATCAGCATACAGCAATCTGCACACACGGATATCACCAAGACATAAACCACTATAATCTATTTTGGCATCACGCATACACGTGTCCATAAATATATTAAACAGCCATGGTGACATTACACAACCTCATCTAACTCCTGCACCAATAGAAAACCATTTTGATAAAACACATCAGTAATGAAAAACCTTCACAAATGGAAGAACATTATCTGGAGTGGTGAATCCCATTTCCTGTTACTGCTGATGACTGTGTTCGTACATGGTATAAACAGCATGAAGCCCTATCCCCTGGTTGCACAGTTGGGGTTCATCAGGCCAATGGAGGTGGTGTTCTAGTCTTGGGAGCATTTCCCTGGCAAGCCCTAGGTCCATTGGTTATCATCCCACAAACATTGAATGGTGGACGACCATCTTAGCCAACCATCTCCATCCATATCTGCAGAGGGTTTACCCAGACCACAGGGCCACCTTTCAACAGCACAACATAGCACGTCATCAGGCTCGTATAACTACTGAGTGGTTGGAGGAACACAACATGAATACTACTGAGTGGTTGGAGAAACGCAACCACATTGCCTTGGTCCCCGGACTGTAACCCAATTGAACATTTGTGGGCTATACTAGAACAGGGTGTGAGAACTGCTGATCCTCCTCCCCAGAATGAGTGTGAACTGACGCAGCTGCTGCAGTGGATAGGAATCAAGTTACACATGGAGGATGTTCGACACCTAGTAGAATTTGTTTCTGCGAGCCGGTCAATGAATTTCAACTTCCACCACTCTTGAATTATATTACATTAATATATCATATAAAATATAATATTATATAAAATGTAAATTAATATATTATATAAAATATAATATATTATATAAAATGTAAATTAATATATTAATATATTATATAAAATATAATATAATATATTAATGTATGTAAAAGTTAATACATACCTATAAGTTAATACCTGAAAAGTTTTTAAAATCCACTGTTTTGCATAAAGATGCTTTATAAGTGACACTCAAATGATTTCAACTGTTACTTGTCAGCTAAACTTGCCTAAGTGGATACCCATTGAATGAGTAACTCACCAAGCAAAGAGAACAGACATATGCTTGTATACTGTCCCAGTTCACAAAACAAAATAAGTCAGCCTGTTATTTCTAATGCAGGCAGGTAGGTATGAGAATGAGAAAAAACTAAGAATACAAATGAGCAGAAATTATAACTTTGGTTTCATTTCCATATGTTTTCAATTTTCACTTCATGTACCAAAATATGTTTTCTTTTTCAGTACAAATTAAAAGCTAGCACATTTTTATGCAAAAGCAAAACAAAACAAATAACAATAATAAATAAAAATAGAGAGAGCAGAAGAGAATGAACAATAATTTGCACAATACATATTCAAATTAAGTTTTATGTTATTCAAATAAGTTCAACTGTCACTTCATGTACCAAAATATGTTTTCCTTTTCAGTACAAATTAAAAGCTAGCACATTTTTATGCAAAAAAAACAACCAAGAAAGATGACACCGAATTTTCGGGTGTAATAAGCACGTCTTTTGAATCCGTTCTGACGCAAATTAAATTTATCAAAGCTATTCAAAGTCAATGAAACCAGTATGGAAAACAATAGATCTGACGAAAGAAAGAAGATTTTCAATCGGGTTTTTAATCCCTCAGATATTGCTGTAAACGAAATCGTGAGCTTACGAACTCTAAGAAACAGAGATATCGACAAAAATAAGATGTGACTTTACGTCCCTTGGTGGGAAAACCATGCATTATTTTAGGAAGAAAGTATTCGCAAAAGGTTTTTCCATATGAGCAGTATCGGTCGAAGAAAAAAAAATTAGTCGAGGTTTCAGGAGCCCAGATTTTGCAACAAATACTTCAGAAGCAGAAATTAACACTTATGACCCCTGGTGGCTAAACCATTCTTTACCAAAACATTAGAAATTATGTGAAAAATATTTTCCATCAAGTCTTGTATGCGATACAGGAAGCATTTTTCAAATCAGAGCTTTAGGAGCAGAAATAACGCAGAAAACGGAATTTACCTTTGTGCCCCATAGCAGAAATTCTATGATTTACTTGAAAATTTTGATTTTATAGGAAAAACATTTCGCATCGGAAACACTATCCAACAAAGAAGGAATTTTTCAAATCATAAACTTAGAAGTAGAGATATTGACAAAAATAAGATATACATTACACCCCCTGGCATAGAAACCATACATCTTTTCAAGAAGAAAATGTTCCTAAAATGTTTGTAGACATGTATCGGTCAACAAACGACTTTTTTCAATCGAGATTTTAGAAGCTCATATTTTGCTGCAAATACAACAGAAGCGGAAATTAAGACTTACGCCACCTGGTGGCCGAACCATTTCTTACAAAAATTAGAAAATATGTGCAAACGATTTCCCATAAGGAGCTGTATGCGGTGCAGAAAGAATTTTTTCAAATCGGAGATTTAGAAGCAGAGATATAGGGGGAAACGCAATTTACATTTACGCCCACTAGCGAAAAGTCTATGAATTACTTGAAAATTTTGAAATTATATGAACCACATTTCACACTAGAAACACTATCCAACAAAGAAGGAATTTTTGAAATCGGACTCCTAGAAGTAGAGATATTGACCAAAATAAGATATACATCTACGCCCTCTGGTGTAGAAACCATGCACTATTTTAAGAAGAAAATGTTTCTAAAAGGTTTGTCGACATGAGTAGTATCGGTCAACAAAAGACGTTTTTTTCAATCAAGAATTTAGAAGCTCATCAGAAGCAAAAATTAACACTTACGCCCCCTGGTGGGCAAAGTATTCTTTACCAAAAATTTTTACCAAAAATTTGAAATTATATGCAAAAGATTTTCCTTCAGATGTATACGCTGAAGAATTTTTTTTTCAAATCGGAGTTTTAGAAGAAGAGTTATCCGGGAAAATGTAATTTATTTTTACGCCCCTAGTGGAAAATCTATGCGTAATTTGAAAAAGTAACTATATCTAAAATACTCTTCAACATAAATGGAATCGAATGATAAAATTTTTTTTCAATCGGAAGTTTGGAAGCAAATATGTGGAATAAAACATATTTTTGAATTCGACATCATCTGCATTTACGCCCTCTAGCGGCGAAATTGCACATTGTAAAAAATAACGAAATAAAGGATCATTTGCATATTTCAAGCTTCCCAATGCAAAAAGAATTTTTCAAATCGGACTAATAGTTGCAGAGATATCGTGGGGACGGACGGATGGACAAACCGATAACAGAAGCACGATCTTTTTTTACAAAAGATGTGCTAAAAATAGAGAGAGAGCAAAAGAGAGTGAAAAATAATTTGCACAATACATATTCAAATTAAGTTCTATAACTAGGGTTAGGATTTTTTTTTACCTTAAAATTGCAAGAAAATGCTCTATAAAAATGCATTTATGACCCAAAAACTAAAAAAGAAAATGCCCTATAAAAAAAAAAAAAATATCAAACAATTGCAGATTTATTTTTATTTCCTTGCAAAACTAATTAAAAAAAAAAAAGAAGAGGTGCATGAAGCAAAACAAAAAGAATTAAAAAAAAATGTTATTTGATCTGTTGACTGTTGCTGTGTCAACTGAAATTCTTTATTTTGCTAACCAACACATGACCTATAAAACAAAACAAAGAAAAACAAGAAATACAACTTAATTGTTTTACAGTGTTTGTGCTGAAACTAAAAGTTATTGCCCAAATACATGCCCTAAGACAAAAAGATTTTTGCATCAAATATAAAATGTGCTAATTAATACTACATGCCTTGAGTATTTCTTAGGGGAGGCTGAAATGCCTCTGGCTACCTACCTCCAAGCTATGACCATGTCTTTGTGTTCTATTGCAGAGTGTTAGAGGATCCAGATTACATCAAGATAAAATTATTAAATAGTCAAGATAAGGTGGGAAAATGCATGAATAAAAGAATAGCAATATTAAACTCTGAAAAAATGAAACAAGAAAATTCACATTTTTCTAGGATATACACGTAACACATCTGAAGTGCATCCCAAAACATTTGGCAAAACTTATTAATATTGTCACTTCTGTCAATTTCGCATGAGGTTCTTATAGTTTACACAACAGTGCAGTGAAATATTGTGTGAGCTTACGGCACAGCAAATCAAAAGGTCAAATTTCAACAACAGTTAAAAGCTTCAAAAATTAATTAAATAAATTAAAATTCTGTAAATCTGAATTTTAAAGAAAAGGGGCTTGGAGGTGTACACACTTGTGTGTCTCTGCAGGCTGTTGACAAATTTCAAACCTCAACATTCATTAGTTTTTTCCATAGGTGGCTATCTGACAGACAGACAGACAGACAGACAGGGTGATTTTATTATTATACATAGATAAGAATGCTTTTACAGCTCACATTTTCAGTAGAACAACAAAAAAGCTACTGTTTTTTGCATTTAAGCTTATAGTCTCTTCTGCACACTTGAAGATAAAGTCCAAACAACTGTGACTCACCAAAATATAATAGCACCATCACCAAATGATGCAGTTGGACTCTGATGATCACACTGTACTTCCAACATTCCCCTCCAGTCTTCTTAACCTTCTTCCAGTACTCTGTAGTCAGTTCTTCCCTTTGTTGCTCTCACATCTCCTCTCATACAATCTTTCCAATTAATCTTTGGGTTTCATAAAGGAATTACACTCCTAGATCTGTACTCCAGTATGAGCACAGGAAACCTATCCCTTGGTATTCTTTACATATGTCTGGCCCACTTTATTTCTGTTATGCCCTGCTTTCCAAATAGTTCTTCATTATACCTTCTTCTTCACTGTTAAATACAGGACCATCAATTTTCAAGATTCTTCTTTCAAAGACCTTGTGTTGTCATAAATCTTGCTTCTGAGTGTTGCATGTCTCACATCCATTCAAAACCAGAGCAGGTATCAGTGTCCTATACATGTATAGCTGTGTTTTGGCATTCCTTGATATGCTTGTTCATGTTCACATCTTATTTAATCCAAAAGCACATTGACTCTCAGCTTGTAACCTACCATTTATTATGCTGTCATTGTTTCGATATCCGAGAACATGACATCAAATTATCTAAACTCTTTCATCCTGCTGACTTTGTATTTCTTGCTGCCCAATTGACCACAAAGTAAGGTACCACATTTAAAACTACTACTACTACTACTACTACTGCTAATAATAATAATAATAATAATCTTCCTCCACATCAAATCACTGTAATTCGTTACTACCTTTGAATTCTGATAAGTATTACAAATAAATCTTAGTTTTGGCATACACATGAAACAAAATTCAGTTCGTAACATATTGTTATGCCATCCTTAGTAAAAATGTCCACTGTAACAATATCTACCTCGTAACAAAAACACTAACCTTACATAAATGCTGAGCCTCAATACTTACATCAAAGCAGTGGCTCATTTTTTGAAATTAAGTATGAAGATGTAGCACCTGCAAAACAAGACCTTAGCCAACTCTTGCTCTTTCAGATTCTGTATTGCAAAATGCACCTACTATAGAAAAACTAACCAATTGCTTTGTTGCATTAACTGCTAGGGAACAGGTGCAAGACATCATTTGAAAGTTATTCAACCAGTTCTTAATGCAAGCTAATAATCTCTTTCTTGTAATGCACAGTGGCATACTTAGGTGATTGCAAAGTGCATTTATGAATACAAATGCAACCACTGAAGTGATAAGAACAGCAGTACCTCTATATTTGCAATTTCTCCTTGGGATAATTGACAATCTGTATTTGGTGCACATTTATTGAAAAATTCATTACAGAAATCCATTAAAGAAATGATCTCCAATTCACAAAGATACTAAAAGTCCTTAATATATGGCATAGGGGTGTCAAATTAATCCACGGGGCAAGCTCTTCACAAAACCTGAAAATTGCACTATCTTGGGGTGGGAAATGACACTATATCACTTAATTTCTGTTTCAGCATGATAGTGTTAAATTGTGCTGGACACTGTACTTCTGCGCTGCATTGCCCAGGAATCAATGGTAACATAGTAGTATTTTTAAGAATTATCTACCTTGACAAATGCAAGTGTTTGTCTGTCTTGCATCTATATCTGTAGCAGTGATAAGATATAGTGAAACTGTGGTATACCCTTCAAATTTGACAGATTGTTTTTCATTGCTGTTCTAATTGCAGAGTCTGGTTTCAAGTTAAAATTACCAAAATAGTTCAGCTAGTATAACAAATAAAAATAACATTACATTTCACTCCTAATATCACAGATGTGCATAGTTAATCCCAACTCAAGGCAAACTTGTAAATTTTGAACAAATGAAATGGAAGTGGTTTTTTTTTATTGTTTTTGTGAAAAACAATGACAGACAGTAAAACTAGAGTACTTAAGTCGACGAAACTTGAAACCTGACAGAAAAACAAAATGTGAAATTACTAAATAGGAGAATTTCCACTGCTGCAAGTAGAACACAAAATCGCAAAGTTTTTGTTTATTGACACAGCAGAATACTTTTCTGGAATTATAGTATGCACATTACTTTTTACAGTTTTTTTTGTCATAAAAATCAAGCTGGCTTATCATAAGACATGAAAAGTAAAAATAAAATACTAAAGAGTTTATAATTACCATGCATTGTAAATAGCGTAGCATGTAGTTAAGCAGAAATGATTTTCCCTTTCGGAATGCACCAGCAACAGAAATGACCACAACATTTTTTCTTGCAATTTGTCCTTGGGATAATGTAGCTTCCAAATCCTTAATATTCAACTCAAAACGGTGATCAACAGCATTGATAATAGTAACTGCTTTCCCTGGCATGATCCCTACATGCTGATCATAACTCCTGTACGTAGAGGTAAATGGTACACAAGAATTAGGTACTGTAAAATTTTGCTGATATGAATAATGAAAATCAAACTACACTGCAAAACATAGTGGAAAAATTCCTGTATTAAAAAAAATGTTCACAAAAAGGTTGTTACATTTTCTTATCCAATCTAACATTCCTTTTTCAAAAAACATTTTAAATCAGGGGTATGTGCAACTCTACTATAGGAGCCGTGCTAAGATCAATGCTTAGTCAAGGTTGTAGCCAAATAAAAAAACATCATTAGCCAGATTTTTTATCAGTTAGCAAGAAACAATTTTTCTCATCAGTTTTTTTCTTCCACATCACCACAAAAATTATCAGATTAAATTTAACATTCCTTCAAATTTTAAGGAAATTATGACTGTTAAGATAAAAAAAATTACTATCAGTTCTTTCTTTTTCTTTTTTTTTTTTGGTTGGAGGTTTGACTACTACTGTGAGCAACTCAATGGGCTATAAGCAGTCACCCATCACTAATTTAGGGTCACTGGTTCCAGGAAAGGGAGAGAGCCAGTGCCATAAGACAAACATAACATCCATGCCTCACCGGGATTCGAACCTGGACCCATCTTGAATGAATGGTCAGCAGCCATCGCTTAGATCAATGCTCCACTGGGTCAGCTTATCAGTTCTTTCTTTGCAAAGATTTGTGGAACAAAATAGTGAAAGAGTTTGCCAACGTAAAATTCTGATGTGAATTGTTAGGTTTTCATGGTGCACAAAAAGATGAGAATTTTTTTGATGAAAAGGGAAAGTAAGAAATGAAAAGAGAGCAGTTGCATTACGTGAAAGATGATCAGCTGTTTAGCTAGTGACAGCAGTCCACATTCATATAGTTCCAGCAAGCATTTCATGACTCAAACAAGTGCTTCCTTTGTTTATGAAACAAAGGACTACAAAGAGCTTCAAGAATTAAACTTCATTTTCTTCTTTCTTCTCCCATTACATACCTCCAGAGGAGTAAAGATGAAAGGAATTTACCAGAAATTTAGCCAGTTTATTTCTGGTATCCCAGTTTTGTGTTTCAACCATATTTGATGAACTGGCAAATTCTTAACATGGATTCTGCTATTGATGCACACACAAAAAAAGTTCACAATTTTTATTTCAAAAGATGTTAGGAATTGATATGTACTACTATAATAGTACATATTTTTTTTGTACTTTATAGATGGTAATTTTCATATTTCATGTTTAGAGTAAACTGGTGCTCAAAACCAACAACCACAAAAACCTAATTAAAAGAGGCAACCTGCCCTCAAATCACACCTAAATGATGTACATGAAGCAGACTATGTAAAGCAGTAAATGGTGTGGTCAATAAATGAACAACAGTACTATACAGTACCACAGAATAGCAAAATAGCATATGCCACACACGAGTGGATTCTATGTATAAGTGATAGTAGTTAAACAGATTAAAAAGTATTAAAAATATGTTATTTTAATTTTTTTTAGGCGAAATTTTCTTTTTGCTTTAAATTTTCAGGGTGTTTACAAAAACATGGAAGTCACAGAAACGTTGCAAAATGAGATAAAGGTAATAAAAGTCAAGGAAAGGTTATGGAATTAAAGTTGTAGGTCACAGTTCAAGTGGGATGAGAATGTTCCACAGTATTTAGCATTCTTCTGACAAAGTTACTGTTTTACTTCATTTCCTCATTATACTCCTCATCTTTAGTATGTTTCTGATCATGTTTTTCATATTTTATTTTCGTCAGAAATAGAGCCAGAAGAAGCACTTAATATTTTAAAAGAATTTTTCTTAATGAAACACATGTTTTATTCCCTTTTTTTAAGTGAAATTAAATTTCAAAATGTGAACGAACTGTGCATATTTTCTTAACTGACTCTTTTTGGCATAAAATGCCTGATGGTCTCATCTCCTTCACTACCAAATGCCTAAGCATTTCCAATCAAGTAGTGATCAGGCACATTTTTCACTATTCAACTAACAAAAATATTCATTTCATGAAATAATTTTTTTCTTTATTTGGGCTTTAATTATCTTTATGAGCATCTAAAGCTATAGTGAGTGGCTCATCTTTAATTTACAATCACTGAGGGAAGAGAGAAAACCTGTGCCATAGGAATAAACACAACATTAATGACAACCTTCAGGTTACAGCATGAAGATGTAACCAAGAAAGAAAAAGCAGCTCATGCATTAAGAAAATGACAAGACTGGATAACATCATGATCAAAGTAAAGTCGATGATCAAGTGGCAATGGGCTGGATATAGTGCTAGAAGAAATGACCACCGTTCGACCATAAAATACTATACAGGATACCAAGGGGCAGAAAAAACCCAGGAGACCATGAGAGAGATCGGTAGCTATGAAATTCGAAAACATACCAGAATAACAAGTAAGGAAATTACCCAAGACAAAGAGTTGAACATGAGACTCAGTAAGATCTTCATCCAGCAGTGGACTGAGAATGGCTGATAATTATATACAACATATGCACACACACTGAGAGAGAGAGAGAGTATGTGTATTATATATCATCATCATCATCAGTCATTATCAATCCACTGCTGGATGAAGATCTCTCCAAGTTTCTTCCCCAACTGTTTGTCTTGAGCCAATCTCCTCTATGTTACTCCAGCACGCTTTCAAATTTTTTCATCCATATCTCCTATCTTACACCCCCCCCCCTCACACACAAACAATTTTGTGACTATCATTACAACTGAATATAATTATTGTTTCTGATTTATATATGATGATCCATGTTACCCACCAACCTTCAGGTTGAGGAGAGAAGGAGGGAGATTCTGCAGAAAAGTCAACTTTTGGTCAAATTTATAAAAATTTCCAAATTAAATAAACTTAACTTTAAATTGATTGTTAGATGTTAAAATAATATAATTTTTACAGAAACATAAAATTCGTCATCTTTGTGAGTTGCAACAGATGAAAAAAATGACTGCCAGTTTTTTATCACATCTAGCTTCATTCAATTGTTCAATTTATTAGTGGCTGTTAGCAATTGAAAAACACCAGAGCCAGTGTTTATTTGAAATAAAATGGTAAACTAATTTTTTGATACTGTATTGTTTTAGTTTGTTAATATTGTTTTTCACTTTTCAGGAAGCCAATTTATTTAGACCACAAATGCTTGTGTTACACACATGACACTTACTAGTGAACTGTATTTACTAAAATCTTAAAACTAATGCACTAAATCAGGGTGAGTGGCAATAACATATGACTACAGTTTGGGCACCTAACAGTTTAACACCCAATTTCTATTAATGATTTAGTACTGTCCCATATGTGACAGGTGCCATACAAGGCTTTTTATAAATTTGACCAAAAGTTGTTAATCTCACCAGATTATGTTATTTTTCAGTGGTTTTATGAAAAAGATAATAATTTTTTTTTTTTTTATTTATTTACAGTTGCAGGCCACAAACATGCACAAAAGTGAATGTTTTCTATTTCTTTAAATCAAAAAGAAAAAATAATTATCTCTTTTAGTGATTTTTATTGAAACATGCACAAAAGTGAATGTAAAACTTTTATGGAACAAACTCACATTAAAATGCATAGTTTTTTTTTTACCAAAATACATATTTGTGATAAAAATAACTGAATTGAAAAGTGAATGTTTTCAGGTCAAAAATGTAGTTCTGCTCCCAAATTTAGAACTTTTAAAAATATATTTCAGGAAAACATTTCTGATTTCTTATTTCTTGAGTGGCAACACTGGTGCTTCAATATCACTGCCTCTGGTTTGTTTGCCAACCCCATGCACTCTTGAATTTTATACTGGGATACGTCTCCACACTTCGTCAGGACTTGAAAATCTGGTCCCACGCATGAAATTTTCCACCTTTGTGAAAAGAAAGAAATCATATGGGACTAGGTCAGGAAAATATGCTAGATAGGATACCATCTGAATTCAATAGCTTTCAAGAAAGTCCTTTGTTTTCACAGAAGTGTAGGCTGATGTTTTGTCGAGAATTGCCATTGTCCATCAGCTTCTCTCGCTACTTCTCCAGTGTTTTTCGGAGACAAAAATCAACCTACTAGTTCACAGTAACTGTTTCTTGGTCCTCCACGACAACTGAGGCAACATGACCACAGCATGCAGAAAAAGATGCCACCATTCTCTTGCCCACACTTCTTGCTCGTCAAACTTTGATGAAGGAAGGGGTCTTCATTTGGGAATGACCACGTCATGGATTGCCACTTTATTTTTGGTTCACACTGGTAAATCTATGATTTATTACCAGTTATGACATTCCAGATGCTCCTTCCTTTGCCATCATTGAATTTTTTGTTCATGATACAGCGCCATTCCACACTGGTCTTCTTTTGTTCCTCAGTCACCTGATGAGGAATTCATCGAGCACACTGCTCACTCAGTCAAAGTTTTTCATGAAGAATGGAATGCATGCTCCTGGAACCAATATTTAGAATGTTGGCAATCTCTTGATGCATGATTTCCAGATCTTCTTTGACCAGGGCTTTTAACTTTTTCAACATTGAGATCAATAGTGGACATGCTCCGTCTTCCACTTCAAGGGTCATCTTGAAGGGCTCTTTTTCCATGTTTAAATCACCATACCAATTAAATGCAGTGGTACGTGAAGGGGCCACATCAGGGAATACTGTGAACAAGCTCGGAAAGCATTCCCCCATTCTTGAACCTTATTTGAAGTCGTACAAAATCATCGCCTGCCAAGCTTGTTTGTCGAGCTTCATAACAAACATTAGAATGGCTGTGACCTTCACTCCTTTGGCAGAGTACAGAATAAATACAGGAGACTCAGTATTGTTACACTATCTGGTGATGCCTAATAAAGGTATAAGCTTCATAACGTCACAAAATGTTAGTGGTTTGGAAATTTCATTTATGCAATTCCAGAAACTTTCTGTACCACCTATGTATAAGCAGTCATCTGCCCCTAATGTAGGGCCACTGGTTCCATGGATGAAAGAAAGCCAGTGGCATCAGACAAAGACCACATTTATGCCTCAGCATGATTTGAACCTGGACTCTTCTTAGACAAATGGTCAGAAGTCAGCGTTTAAATCACTGCACCACCGGGGCAGCTTTACCATTGTTATGAACCACAGATTTGCAAAATAAGTGATGCAGTAAATTAATTTTGTCCAGCGATACTTTACAGTCCCTATTGCATACAGACCACTGTGTTCCCACAAGAGAACACAGAGACAAATACAAGAAAACAACTTGTGAAAAGAAAAGTAGAATAATCAAAGAAAAAAATGTTGAGATGTTGAATGTATAATATGATTTATATATATTTACATTTAGTTATAAAAACTACAGCTGATGTCATTAATCTTTCAAACTTGAGGAAAGAAAAAAATGCACAAAAGGTGCATAGTTACAGTATTTTTCTTCATATAGTTCTGAGCAACACATAAACAAAGAAAACGAGCGAAAACACACACAGTCACATATGGTAAAAGGTTTGTTTGGCGGTAGCTTTCGGTCGTCCTACGACCTTGATCACCCACGATCGACTGGATGGCTGGTTGCCAGAACTACAATTTGAAGTTGGGGTGTTGGAAATGTTGCCAGATTTTAGAAGAGAGATCCAAATAAATGGGATTTGGTGAGGGGTCTCTGAACTGTAGTTTTTGGTGAACAAAATTACAATGCTCTTTTGGAAATGCAGAGATGCTTTGTTGATGAATGGGGCAACTTTTTTAGTTTCTTTCCAAATAGGAACTGCAGAGGTGTCTTCAAGGGTTAGCACATTAAACCATGAGCAACACATAATCTGCACAACATGAAATTCAGGAAAAGCAAAAAAAAAAAAAAAAAAAAATCCTTTGTATAATCTGCCTACCATGAAATTCAGGAGAAATTTTGCCATTATAATCCATACCCACAGTATTTATCCTAAACCATAATTTTCAACAGAAAACTTGTGACTCATGGAAAGTCCAAAGAAACAGAGGAAAAAGAAAATCTTCTTATTATGAAAAAAAAACTGCCTTTTTTAGCACATCTTTTGTAAAAAAAGATCGTACTTATGTTACCGGTTTGTCCGTCCGTTTGTTCGTCTGCACCCACGATATCTCTGCAACTATTAGTCCGATTTGAAAAATTCTTTTTGTATTGGGAAACTTGAAACATGCGAATGATGATTCTTTATTTCGGTTTTTTTTTACGATGTACAATTCCGCTGCAAGAGGGCGTAAATGCAGATGATGTCGAATTCAAAAATAAGTTTTATTCCACATATTTGCTTCTAAACATCCAATTGAAAAACTTTTATCTTTCGATTCCATTTATGTCGAAGAATATTTTAGATATAGTTACTTTTTCAAATTACGCATAGATTTTCCGCTAGGGGGCATAAAAGTAAATTACATTTTTTCTGATAACTCTTCTTCTAAAACTCCGGTTTGAAAAATTCTTTCTGCACCAGATACAACTCCTGATGGAAAATCATTTGCACATAATTTCTAATTTTTGTAAAAGAATGGTTTGGCCACCAGGGGGCATAAATCTTAATTTCCGCTTCTGATGTATTTGCAGCAAAATGTGAGCTTCTAAATTCTAGATTGAAAAGAAAGTCGTTTGTAGACCAATACTACTCATGTCAACAAACCTTTTAGAAACATTTTCTTCTTAAAATAGTGCATGGTTTTTATACCAGGGGACATAGATGTATATCTTATTTTTATCAATATCTCTACTTCTAGGAGTCCAATTTGAAAAATTCCTTCTTTGTTGGATAGTGCTTTCAGTGTGACATGTTTTTCATATAATTTCAAAATTTTCAAGTAATTCATAGACTTTTTGCTAGGGGCGTAAAGTAAATTGCTTTTCCCCGAATATCTCTGCTTCTAACTCTCCGATTTGAAAAATTCTTTCTGCACCGAATACAGCTCCTGATGGGAAATCCTTTGCACATAATTTCTAATTTTTGTAAAAATTGGTTTGGCCACCAGGGGGCGTAAGTCTTAATTTCCACTTCTGATGTATTTGCAGCAAAATATGAGCTTCTAAAATCTCAATTGAAAAAGAAGTCGTTTGTTGACCGATACTATTCATGTCGACAAACCTTTTAGGAAGATTTTCTTCTTGAAATAATGCGTGGTTTCTACACCAGGGGGCGTAGATGTATATCTTATTCTTGTCAATATCTCTACTTCTAGGAGTCCGAATTGAAAAATTCCTCTTTTTGTTTCCGATGCAAAATGTTTTCCCTATAAATTAAAAATTTTCACGTAAATCATAGACTTTCCATTAGGGACCACAAAGGTAAATTGCGTTTTCTGCATTATTTCTTCTTCTAAAACTTCGATTTGAAAAATTCTTCCTGTATCGCATACAAGACCAGGTGGAAAATAGTTTTCACATAATTTCTAATGTTTGGTAAAGAATGGTTTGGCCACCAGGGGGCATAAGTGTTAATTTCTGCTTTTGATGTATTTATAGCAAAATCTGGGCTCCTGAAAACTCGACTAAATTTTCTATTTTCTTGGACCAATACCGCTCATATGGAAAAACCTTTTGAGTATACTTTCTTCCTAAAATAATGCATGGTTTTTCCACCAGGGGATGTAAAGTCACATCTTATTTTTGTCGATATCTCTGTTTCTAAGAGTCTGATTTGAAAAATTCGTTCTGTGTTGGAGAGCGTTTCCGGTGTGAAATGTTTCTCACATAAACTCATGTTTTTCTTAACACAAAGAGTGCAACCAGAGGTCGTAAGCTCATGATTCCGTTTACAGCAATATCTGAGGGATTAAAAACCCGATTGAAAAACTTCTTTCTTCTGTCAGATACTATTGTTTTCCATACCGGTTCCATTGACTTTGAATAGCTTTGATAAATTTCATTTGCATCAGAACGAATTCAAAAGACGTGCTTATTACACTCGAAAATTCAGTATCTTTCTTGTCTAATATTTTTTGTTACTTTCAAGTGCATAAAGAGAAAAATTAAGAGTTTTTTCAGAATTACCACAGTGCCATAGTTAGACCTGGTGGTTCTGTAGTTAGACCTGCTGCATTCATGAATGTGTGGGACACTGAGATTCCCACAGCACATGATCATCAGCTAGGGCAAAAAATATCACTTGTGTTGCATTGTATTATCTGCTAAAAATGTTTGTAAATAAGTAAAAAACAAAAAAACAACCACTTTCCAAATATTTGCAGACTTCTATCTTCATATTATGTTACATTTTCCTGCTATTTAACATATTTCTGGTAATTTTTCATATATATGACCCCTCCTGACAATTACAATGCAGATTTTCTAACAATCAAAATGCCGCATAAATATTTTTTAAAAGCTGCGCATTATACACATCGGCGTACAGTCTGCAGAAGCTAAATTAATATTTTTTCAACAGATAATCTGTGGATTATATGGCAACGAAAAATATGGCACGTTTTCCTGGGAAAAGCATGTATTTTGAATTGACTCTATCAAAAGAGGAAACTATAAAAAATACATGTACATTGAACTCTTGATTATCTGTGCCAATTAACACAGATGTGCACAGAAAACCGGAAAACACGGATAATTCAAAAATGGCATTGTATAAGGTAAAAATGAACTACGTACTACTGTAGGCTACATATGAATTCAGAGGTTTTAAATGAACTATATATTACATAGTACATATACATACTGTTTTAAATAAGGATTACTGTATGTAATTAAAATAATAATAAAACTTGCAATAGATTTTCAGTTTTTCTTCTGGAAAAAGTCTTGTATTCCTATGCTTGTGAGACATGTTCACATTCTTTCCGACAATTTGGCAAATATTGCGCAAAGCTATGACATCATTAAATTCAAACTCAGTTCATTGTAACATATAGTCTAATAGCTTGTCTAAACATTCCAGTGCTCTGCTGTGGCTCAGCCTTGCTGTTTCACTTTCATCTTTATTTTTTTCTTCATGCACTTCTACTAGCTCCCCACACTGCATCCAGAATCTCTTGATCTGAAAAAATCCTATAACCTTCCTTTTCTTTGAGTCACTGCATCCAGAATCTCTTGATCTGAAAAAATCCTATAACCTTCCTTTTCTTTTTTACATTTTCAAATTCTTGAACACCAGAAATGATTTCAACAAGGCTTGATACTGTTATCTTTTTATCAGCAGAACTTTCTTCCTTTACGATATCAGGGATCAGTTTTTTACAGACATGAAGTGTTCCAGTGTTTCATTATGAAGGGGAACACTTGTAGTGGCTCTACTGTGGAAGTAGCAAAATGGGTGCCAGTTTGCCAAGGGTCAGGTGGCAGGGAGGAGGAGGCAGAAGTCGTAAATCTTGGTAGGTGTCTGTTGAAAGCAACAAAATTGACTTTGTCGCTATTCATCCTACCTCACCTGTGCACACACAGGTGTGTGTTGCATTAAATCATATTTTTTTAAAGAGATTACAGTGGCCTCAGCTTTTTAAAGATTCTGTGAAGGTGAAAAACATACAAGCAATTTGGCCCTGAAGCCACAAAAGTGATAAGAGGAAAAATATATAACAAAAAAAATGTTTCTTCAACTGATGACTGAAATTGAATTTCAAATTTTCTCAGCTACGTTGGTTAATAGAGAGATCCAGATAAAAGAGCAAATAATAAATAGAGGTTTTATTGTAGTTTGGCATTCTGCTATTTCTAATCTATTTTTATTTATTTATTTATTTTTTCTTTTGGCAATGCATGGATAATCCACAAAATGGGTTAAGCAGGAGTTCAGTGTATATATACAGCTCTGTATATTGATTTGGGGGTTTAATGACCACCGTGAGCAGCTTGAAGGGCTATAAGCAGTCACTCATCCACAATTTGGGGTCACTGGTTCCAGGGAAGGGAGAGAGCAGGTGAAGTATGACAAACACATCAGCCATGCCTCATCCGAGACTTAAACCTGGACCTACTCAGGCAAGCAGTCTGAAGATAGATAATAGGATACCATCCTTTCCTGGTATCCTAATAGGATATCAGGAAAGGCTGGTATCCCTAATAGCTCAGCTGCCTACAGCAGAGTGAGCTATTGTGGCTGGTCGTACAGAGAGTTTCAACGTCATCATAAACCTGGTTCTGCCTTACTTGTGGTCAACTCTTGTGTTGAATTATTATTAACACAGCAATCAGACACCTCTGAATTGCACGTATATTTACTGTTTCTCATGTAATATTAATCATATCAGAAAACTTGAAAATTACATCACTCTGGAGCGGGAATTGAATTCGTATTTCCTGATTTCCGCTCAAACGTGCTATCTGTTATGCCACCCAGGATGATAAAGTCCCATGTATCTGAGTGTTAAGAACCAGAACAGTCTCTGATTTTCACCAGTTGAAGCAAATTCTTCATGTTTTCTGATGTAATTAATGTTACGTAAGAAACAGTAAATATACATGCGATTCAGAGATGTTTGATTGCTGTGTCAATAATTCAGATGTATTTCCATGCATTATGTGAAGAATATTGCTTCCACACTATTTATCTTGTGTTGAAAACACACCTTTTGCTTGCGTTCAAATCTTCTGTTGAACACAAGCAAAAGGTAGTGAAATATGTACTTATTTCCACTAGATGGCACCAAGTTTACGATAATGTTGAAACTCTCTGTATGACCAGCCACAATAGTTCTCCTGTCACTCTGCTGCAGGCAACCAAGCTATTAGGGATACCAGCCTTTCCTGAGGTGGCACAAAGAATTGAGTAAAAATGTTCGAAAACTTGGCTCTCTCCCATTTGCATTTAAATATACCTTTCAAACTTTTTAACTTTCACGATTTTTAGCCTAACAATTTCAAAGTGCAAAAGAAATTTGTATGTTTTTAATGTATAAGTGAATTAATTATTATGCTTGGGTATTCAGAGAGATTGAGTTAAGAAGAACGGAATGTGTTTTGCTTGCCAGTGTATGCATTTGCTAACAACTTGGAAACATATTTTTAAGGATGTGTTGTGTAGGTAGGAGCTGAGTAGTTTTTTTTTGTTTTTTGCTGAATATTTAATTGACTTTAGTAAGAATTGGGAAATAGGTGGACACATTTTCCTGCCCAAAGTTTAAGGCTTAATATCGAAAAACCATGTGCATGGAATGTTTTCTTCAGAATGGGCTTTGGTGACAACTGACATGCAGTATGCCACTAGTAAGTCTCCTATTTCTGTAATATTAATTGTTATTCCAAAGCATATTGATTTAAAATGAAAGAGACATACCTTGTAGCACACAACCTTGTTTTATTTTAAATAGGCACCTTCAGCAAATACACATCTCTGCTAGCGAATGAGAAGTGCTTCAATGCCAGTCCAGAAGAAATCTGGCTCCCTGGATGCAAGAAAGTCCCAGAATAAAATTTCAGCTTCCTTTCCATTTCTGAAGGTCCTGTCTTTGAGGTAATTGCAAAAATGCACGAACAGGTGGAAATAGGTAGGTGCCAAATCAGGTGAGTAGGCTGGACATGGGAGGGATTCTTACCTCAGTTCATGTAGTTTCTGTTCGTCATTTGTGACACGTGTGGTCTCGAGGTACCATGGAGGAGGATAGGATCCTTCCTGTTCACCAAAGATGGTTGTTTGGAACACAACTTCTGGTACATTCGGTCAATTTCTTCACAGTATGTGACTGAGGTGATGCTTTCACCAGCATTCAAGAACCTACACCAATGAGCCATTTCATTATGACCAGCCCCAGCCTAGAAAAATGAGTGCACCTAGAAACCAAACGATGGTGCCGGTGAAGTTCACAGAGCAGTATATATACAACTCGAGGACCGACTTTTGGTTAGTGGAGTGTTCAGAGTCAGAATGGGAAAAGCTGCCAATTTATTGGAGTTTGATAAAGGACAAATTGTGATGGCACTATGCCTCGGAACTACAATCTCAGAAACGGAGCGGCTTGTGGGTTGTTCGTGTGCCGCAGTATTGAGTATGTATGAAAAGTGGTGCACAGATGGCCGAACGACAAACTGTCGTTCGGCCATGTGTCGTCCACAGCTCACTGATGCCAGATGGGGAGTGAAGACTGTTGCGCATTGTTCACAGTGACTGCAGGGCCACAGTGTGACAAATCACCTGCAGCTACAACAGTGCTGATCAGGGCAATGTGTCACAGCACACAGTTCATCGCAACCTTCTGTGCAAGGGCCTGCACAACCGAAGACCCAGCAGAGTCCCCATGCTCACTACACGTCATCGCAAACAATGCATGAAATGGGCCCAAGATTGAGATTGGACCGTGGATGATTGAAAAAAAGTGGTCTGGTCTGATGAATCAAGATTGGAAGAAAGTGGCCTGGTCTGACGAATAGGATTTCCTGGTGCATAACGTAGACAGCCGAGCACGGATATGATGATTAGCAATGGAGGCTATGTCACCTGGATGCACTGTTGGGCAGAAAAAGGCCGCCGGCAGCGGCGTTATGCTGTGGCCAATGTTTCCTTGGGACATTTTTGGCCCCATTATCCCAATAGCACAATCCCTGACAGCTGTCAAGTATCTGAACACTGTTGCGGACCAAGTTCACCCATTCATGGCAACTGTGTTCCCTGCTGGTGATGGCCATTACCAACAGGATAATGCGCCATGCCATAAGGAGTGGTTCGAGAAACATGCTGGCGACTTTCTGTCAATGCCCTGGCCTCCAAATTAATCAGAAATGAACTCAATCGAACATTTGTGGTTCCACTTGGAAAAGTGAGTTCGAACTAAAACACCACCACTCCAAAATGTACGGCCAACTGAAGGACCTGCTTTTGACATTATGGTACCGATGCCCCAGGATACCTATTGTCACCTCATCGAATCGATTTCTCACCGAGTGGCCACTGTTTTGCGGGCTAAAGGGAGTCCTACAACTTATAAGGTACGTGGTCATAATATAATGGCTCATCGGTGTATAGTGTATGACACCACGAAGAGTCCACCACGCTGTCAACAAAACCATCTTTGGTGTCAAACTTACTTTAGGGTGTTGTTTTGGTGGTTCACCACGGTTTAGCCATTGTCCAGATCGCTTATGGTTGTCGTATAGCACCCATTTTTCATCACAGACACAATCAGATCCTGTAAGTCTTTTTTGTTGTGAAGTAGAAGGTATTGCACATCTCAAACTGTTGTTGTTTCTGATGCTTCATCTGTTTGTGTGGGACCCATGTAGCAAGCTTTTTCACCTTACCAATTTGGTGGAGACGTTCGGAAATGGTTGACTGACACTGACACATTGTATTGTTTGGCAAATTCTCTGACTGTGACACAAGGATTTGCCTCCACATTTGGCTTAAGAGCATCGTTATAAATGACAATGTCTTCATCAGCCATGCTCATCTTGTAGGCTTGTGCTAACAGAACGAAACTTTTCAAACCACTGACAAACAGTACGTTCAGATGTTGCCCCCTCGTCCCATGCCTTGACCACATTACGGTAGGTTTGTGTCATATTACAACCCAATTTGAATTCATGAAGTATAATCACCCGCAACTCACTCCTTCCTAACATGTGGCACAGACCACTCTCACATCAGCAGCTCAACTGATTATGGCATGTATGTGGGGTTTGAGTTGCCCTTCAACTCCTCCAAGTGACACTGTAAGCGGGTTGGTCTGCAAGCATTGTGGGCGAGTTGAATGAGGTACCTCAGAAAATCGGCCATTTTTACAGATACTAACAGGATGCTTTGGGGCTCATTTCTGTAACTGACACTGTTCTACAAGTATATCAAATGTATTAGCAATTCACTTTTGCTCATGACTAAGTTTTACTGAAAAAAATATTTCATTCCTAATTTTATAGATTCAAAACTACATTTCAAGTTACAAATCTACACAGCAGTTTCTGATTAATTGGGTCATTAGTTAATCAAGGCAGCAGTTTATTTGGGACAATTCTTGAAGAACAGCCCAAATAAGTTATTTGGGATAAAGCTTCACATAAGTGAGGCAGCCACTTAATTGAGCCAAAGTGTTTCAGCCCTGATGTGTACTAACTGGAATGTACTGTGTATATATTTTTTGTTCGGGAATTTAACAACCCCTGTGAGCAACTTAATGGGCTATATAAGCAGTTGCCCATCCCTAATTTAGGGCCCTTGGTTCTAGGAAAGGGAGGGAGCTAGTGCATAAAACAACACAACACAACATTCATAGTTGTAAATGAATTTATGGCACCTCTATTCATAGTGTATTGTGGAATAACTTTTTTACGGGTCTTATAGAGGTTATTTTTCATGAAAGTTGGTTGTCAAATTTTTGAACTAAAGCCTAGTTCAAAAAATAAAATGTAAGAGCCTTACTGGAAGGCATGAGCGATCAATAGGTTGCAACTATATGTCTCAGACAAGAAAGAATGAAGAGTATTCACAATGCGAATCTCATTTCAACAACACTTACAAACACAGTTGTGACTGAAGATGAGAGTGAAAGAGTGCGCTATCCAGTTGAATTTTTGCACACGATCGAGATGAGTTGACTTCCGCCTCACATTTTTCGACTGAAAAAGGGTGCAGTCGTGATGTTCATCACAAACCTGGTCGCACTGGTGGCGCAGTGGTCTAAGCGCTGGCTTATAATGATTCGTTCATGAAGGGTCCGGGTTCGAATCCCAGTGAGGCATGGATGTTGTGTTTGTCTTACAGCACTGGCTCTCTCCCTTCCCTGGAACCAGTGACCCGAAATTAGGGAAGGGCGACTGCTTATAGCCCATTGAGTTGATTACGGTGGTCGTTTAAACCTTCAGCCATAAAAAAAAGAAAAAAAAAAGATGAACCTGGCCTATTGTCTTTACTGAAGTGGTTGAATGAATTTGTCAATCAAATAAAGTTTACATTTGTTGTTTCATATGAATTTATTCTTTAAAAAAAACAACAACTTTGATTCTGACAGGTATTGTCCAGTTTTAATTAAAGCTGTAGATGTTTGGTAAGAGACCATTAACATGTTACATGATAGAGGTCTTTGACACATGAAGGCAACTTACTTTTTGAAACTTGCCTGTCTTGTAACATTTCTTGCACACTAATAGAGGGGTTCTTGTAGTGTCTCACAGGACAAGTTGTTGTTTTATCCTCTTCTTCTGTTCTTTACGTTACATACGTATATTTGCAGGTCATAAATATCTAGCATTCCCCAAGCAGGCTTGTTGTTTGAATTTAACTGTCAACAAAAGAACAACAAGCCTGCGATACCAAAAGAACAAGCCTGCGAGGGGGGGATTTGACCTGCAAATATACGTATGTAACGCGCAGAACAGAAGAAGAGGATAAAACAACTTGCCCTGCAAGACGCTACAAACCCCCCGATATTAATGTGCAAGAAATGTTACAAGGGAGAGGCAAGCCTTAAAAGGTAAGCTGCCTTCATGAGTCAAAGTACAATATGCAGGTGAATTAAGAGATAGCATGGACATTAAGTGGTCCATTGAGCTATTATGGCATATGATAGAGGTCTGTTGCACTTTTACTTTGTAAATGTTGTTTGTGTTATTTAGATGCAGGATAATGATCTATAGAGTAGACCACAAATAACTTTTTAAATGAATTAAAATTCCATGCAAATCACATGCAGTGCCTTGAAATTTATTTTTAATGGAGATTACTTTATTGAATATTGCTCTAATGAATCTTATAAAATGCATGTTGAATCCACTTCACTCACACACACAAATCATTTAGTTACTCACACTTACCTATATCAAAGAAAAAAATGCCACGTTTTATTTTATGAAGTTGATCTACGTGTGATTACTGTGCTCACGAACTAATTGGCAACACTTTTAAATTAACATCTGACAAATGGTTTCTGGATGTCATGTATCCTTTTAGTATGTACCTTTTAACTGATTGTTATGCGCTGTTATATGTAGGCGAAATAAAATTAATCGTAAATTACCTGTACTCTTACTCACTGGTGATACAGAAAATCTGAAACTCAAAATATCTACAGAAAAGTGTTCTTACGTATTTACCGCTTGAGAAAATGAATCGTTACCATTTCAGACCCACATCCGAATGGAGAGGCTTCTTTACTGTTCCTTATCATTCAAATATTCAATGAATTTATCTGCAAACATATTAATAAATTCTTCAAATGCAAAGCCGTTTTACTTAACACTCTTACGGTTACGCGCATTTTAATTAAAAGCTGCTGATATTCCTTCTAAAAATTGAAGTCAGTTCGAGATATGCTACTTCCTCAAATCGAGATACCGTTAATGTTGCATTTCAAGAGTATTTATGGATATGAAACGATTCGTATTTCAACCAGTTATGACCGAATATATAGGAAATAAAAATGTTTGATAATGAAAAATAATATTTCGTTCCACTTTCTCTGTGCGTTTACTGCAATATGACAGGATATTCCATCAAAATATAACATCACAAGCTCATAATAGTAAAACAGTAAAGTTAGAATTTAATTCCTGAAGAGTTCATTAATTACTTTTTGGTGAACGGGATCTTTAAATCTTTGTAATTCTCAGGTGGGCATGTTTAAATACATAATTGCGCCTTTTCTAAAATCGCAGGAAACCGAACTATTATAACCTGATGTTTAACTGATCATTCACATTTACTAGAAAAACAGAATAATCGTATATCAAAATAATCTTACCTACCCTAAGTTTCGGAAAAAAATATTTAAAATCTACCGCTTCCACCCGCAGTTTCATTGGCGATCATTTCCCAGAATGCCGCCACCACAAACCACAAACATCACGAACTACTTTCGACATGGAGTGTATTATCCTACCAACGGTGTTTTCTCCACATTTATAACGACAAACGTTTGGTACGAACTATTTACAAACAAGTTTTATCCCTATTTTTAAGAGCTAGAAATCTGTGGCTCAACAAAATACTAAGGATTTTCTTATTCCCGTTACGACCTTGGAACTACATTCTGTATGTTGTCAGGCCTCGATATCCATCAACTTGTTTTCATGGAGGTTTGTGAGTTTCTGATTTACAACTACAAGATTTTAATGAGCATCTATTTATATACACCGCTTGCAGCATGCTTAAGAGTAAGTCAGTGCAAACAAATTTCAATTAAATAAATGTTGGGTTATGATTTTTATGCAGTGCACGAGTATTAAATCGTGAAAAGTGTAATGTTTGTGTTCCATCGTGATGCAGTTTCTGATATTTGAAAACTGTTTTGATCGTTGCTTGGCGCAGCGGGGAGAGTGTAAAAGCGTGGTGGGTTGGGTAGAAACACTCTTAGCGGGTGAAAATGAAAGTGATCGTTTTAAGCACAACTTTTCTTGTTGCCCCCAGGAGACATAAATTTCGTACATGAGTGAAAATAACAAAATAACATGCTTTTCTCTCAACAGTGAAATAGTATCAGCTGTTTGCATGGGAGGCCTAGTTACTGTGCCCGAGGGTTGATTCTAAGGAAGGCATGCTTGGTTTCCAACATCCAAACGCGATGCTTGAAAGATTTGACGTAACGTTTCTTCGTGTATCACACTTATGTAATAGCCGTTGGATTCCTTTAATAACTGAATTAGCGGTAGTGCGAATAATTGGAAATCGTTTGGAAACTTTTTTAAAGTGATTTCCAAGAATATCGCTTGTCGTGCCCAAGTTCTTGCATAACCTGTTAAATGTATGAGGCGAAATATAATTAATTGAAGCATTTAACTTTTGCTAATTTGGGGAATGGTAGAGAAAGTTACATTATTTTATGCTAAAGGAAATTTACCCACTATGTCAACACTAGCAGTTAAAAATTAATAAATGAAAGAGCAACGAAAAGAATAAAAATATTAAATGTCTGGATCAGCAAAATGTAGTTGAAATTAAATTTACGATCAGTTTTATTTAAAACGTTAGTTCCAAATGCTGTGCTTATGTAAAGGGATGTATGCTGCCTGTGTATGCAATTTTTTTTTCAGTGGGGGAGGATCTTTGCAAAATCAAAAATGAAAAGCTATGAGGAATTGAGACTTAATCCAGGGGGAAAGCAAGGGGTTCCAAATATCTACAGTTTTTTCAAAAACTGCATACAATACTAGGAAAACCTGTAGAACTTCATGTTTCTTTTAATATAATGTGGGGGACCACACAACATTTTTAGCCTCAAGTGTAGTTCCATAAATGTTATTCTTGTTAACCCTGTAACTAACTTAATTGGGATTTAAAGCAACAATTTGAAGATAGGTAAGAAAAATAATATGGAAGTGCTTTCATATGGTTCCTATGGAGTGGCATTTGCATAATACAGTAATTGTTCTGAGATGACATTTTCATCAGAACAATGTTCCAATGTTGAAATTTGGAAATATGACAAAAATAGCCCAATATTGGGAACCATTTTCCTCAGATTAAAAGCTGCAGTGACTCTAGCATATGAAATTCAATTTTTTAAGAGTCATTCATTGATTAGTGCATCACTGTTACATGTAAACTACAGTCTGCAGTGTTTATGTTGTATAAGTATGACCTTATTGTTTGCAGAATCAGTCACTGATTAGTTCTTAAGATATTTCAACAATTTATATGTTCACACACATCATCATCATCATCATCATTGTCAACCATTATCAATCCACTGCTGGACGAAGGTCTCCCCAAGTTTCCTCCACAACGGTCTGTCTTGTGCCAGTCTCCTCCATGTCACCCCTGCATACTTTCGAATTTCATCCACCCATCACACATATATATATATATATTTATAATTTCTGTAAATAGTATTGGGATAGAGATCTACTTATGAGTTAATGTGACATATATGTACCATAAATTTACTTTTTGCTTTAAATAAATACTCAGCTGTAGGGTAAATAAGTGCAGGGGAAGGAATTCAGTTAATTTTAGATAAAAAGTAATTGCACATTTCTAGCATTCTAATGTTAAACTAGGTCTTCGAACTATCACGACTTTGAGTTTCCTGGCCCATCAACCAACATTGTATCCTTGAACATTTGACCAATCAAAATAAAAGTTCATAGTTTTGGTACAGATTTCTAGTTTTGTGCTTGGCACATATTTTGGCTGTACATTATCTTTTTTTTTTTTTTTTTTTTTTTGTAAAGTAAAATAACCAAACACTATTCAAGCACTAGTTGTCTTGTAGAGTTGTATGAACTCCTACCAAGTGATCAGTATGCTAATAAGAAGTACTTTGACCATGGATAAGTTTCAGTATTTAGGATTATTTGTGTATGAAAAAACAATATCACCTAGAAGTATGTGAAATCAAGTTACAAATTTACCTTTACAGATGAACATTTGCAATAAATTTTCATGATAGGTAACACTATGAAATGTAATAAATGCAATGGTCATTGCTGGCTCAAATGTGCCATGTTTTCTAAAGGTAGCCACTTCTTCAGAAAACGCAAAAATTATATCACCCTGGAGTGGGATGTAATCTTCAAGTTTTCTGAAGAGTAAAATTATGGCACATTATGCCAACAATGACATTTGTGTTGACTTCCATATACATGTGAAGAATTATTTCTTTAGAAAGATTCATTTTCCACTGATACATAAGATGTAATAAATGCAGTTTTTTTTGTTTTGTTTTTTTGCTCAAGTATTGTATTGCTGCCCCAAGTTATATCGTTTTTGACCTTGTTCTCTGCCACCAGATGGTGATACATTATTACTCCAGCTCACTATTATTTTCCTATCTTGCCCAGTTCTTTTGGGGATTTTTTTGCGGGAGGTTAGTTTTGTAGTTCGCATATTCGAAACGTGGAATATTCGCCATTTAGAGAGACAAGTCATGTGGAACAAAGACATATGTTTGAAATGGTGTTTGGATGAGAGGTTGTTGCCTGCAACGATGTGTTGTTCTGAAAATAATGCCATGGTTTTGAACAAGAACATCCTAAGTATTTTCTGCTGTAGGAAGAAACACGTTCACGGCAAGGCTGAGAATATTTCTCATGCAAAAGGAACATGGTTTACTAGAGCTAAAATTCCTGCAGCAAAAGTTTTGCTTCTCACTTTATGTTTCACCAGTAATCACTGATTAGTTCTTAATCAGTCACTGATTAGTCCGTGACTGATTAAGAACTAATCGTTCTTTTAAGTCACTGATTAGTTCTTAAGATATTTCAACAATTTATATGTTCACATATATATATATATATATATATTTATAATTTCTGTAAATAGTATTGGGATAGAGATCTACTTATGAGTTAATGTGACATATGTACCATAAATTTCTTTTTTTTTTCTTTAAATAAATACTCAGCTGTAGGGTAAATAAGTGCAGGGGAAGGAATTCAGCTAATTTTAGATAAAAAGTAATTGCACATTTCTAGCATTCTAATGTTAATCTAGGTCTTCGAACTATCACGACTTTGAGTTTCCTGGCCCATCAACCAACATTGTATCCTTGAACATTTGACCAATCAAAATAAAAGTTCATAGTTCTGGTACAGATTTCTAGTTTTGTGCTTCTTGGCACATATTTTGGCTGTACATTATCTTTTTTTTTTTTTTTTTTTTTGTAAAGTAAAATAAGCAAAAACTATTCAAGCACTAGTTGTCTTGTAGAGTTGTATGAATTCCTACCAAGTGATCAGTATGCTAATAAGTACTTTGACCTTAGATAAGTTTCAGTATTTGGCATTATTTATGTATGAAAAAATAATATCACCTAGAAGTATGTGAAATCAAGTTACAAATTTACCTTTACAGATGAACATTTGCAATTTTTTTTTCAGAAAAGCATCAGCACCATATTAATCCTCAATCAATACTTCTTTATTTCCAAATCTGTATTTGTGTGCAGCAAGTTCGTAAGTTGTAACATGATAAAACATCCAATTGTAAGTTAATACTTCTTCAATTCTAAAGAGCCGGTGGCACAGTGGTCTAAGCGATGGCTTCTGATCATTCATTCAAACCTGGAAATGGTTCCGGGTTTGAATCCCAGTGAGGCATGGATATTGTGTTGTCTTGCGGCACTGGCTCTTTCCCTTCCCTGGAACCAGTGACCTAAATTAGGGACAGGCGACTGCTTATAGACCCTTAGTAGCTCATGGTAGTCGTTAAACCTCCGATTAAAAAAAATTATAAACATGTTAATTGTAAATCAAAATTTTTCGATTGAGAATTTTAGAAATAAAATTAAAAAAAAATATGTGCATTGCTCCATAGTTCAGATGCACTTTTTTATTTATTTTTTTTTCATCAGGATCATGTGATGATAGTTAATGTTTTCTTTTTGTGTTAAAGCATGCAAATGATATTTCATAATGATTTAATTAATAGTGGTTGTGGTTTTCCATGACAGTGACTTTGCTGTATTAAATGATATGTGAAATATATTGATTAGTACTAGTTTCCATTAAGGGCTTCATGTAATTTACCTGAGTTTCTTCATGAAACCCATGTTTTTCAGTTATTTGTGATCTTATGATGCCATGTAAGCATACACTTTTGCTGTTTAGATTTGTCAAAATGAAATTTGAAGTTCGATATTTACCTGCTGCGGTGCAATAGCAGGTAAAGTTGTTTTCATGGCATAGGTGTCATTTGCTACATGTTGGGTAGAGGCTAGTCCTACCAAATATTTTGTAGGAAAGTATATTTGGTTCATCCAAGTTTAAGGTATATTTCCCCTTTCTTGGAAGATTTCGTTACATTTTACTAAATTTCTAAACATGCTGTTCATAAATCAAAGTCATGTGTTTTCAAACATTTTTGTGCATTTTTGACTGTATTGTTTTTCTATGCTACACTTTTGCTATGCAGTTCAAAAAGAATTTACAATCAAAATGAATCCATCTAGTAAAAAACATTGTTCATATCTTAATCTTTGTAAGTTCCATTTATAAAGTTGAGCAGACAGTCATGCAACTGGAAGTTCCACATAGCAGATGACACCTGTGCCATGAAAACAACTTTATGTGCTATTGCAAATGGCGTTTGCTGAAGCATAGCAGTGGGTAGGTACTGATTTTCAAATTTCATTTTGACAAATTTAAACAGCAAAAGTGTGTGCTCTCTCAACTGTTGTGGCATCATAAGACCACAAATAACTGGGAAACATGGGTTTCATGAAGAAACTCGTAAATTATATAAGTATGAAGCCCTTAATGGAAACTAGTACTGAAAAATGAATATGTTGGTTGAGGAAATGAATATGGGTGAATTTGATATGCTGTGTATAAGTGAAACTTAAAAGAAAAGATTTGGTATAGAAGAGGAGAATGGACTGGTGAATGTGTGGTCCGGAATGTTGGATAATGAGAGGACAAGCTGGTCTACACTAATGCTGGGCGTAATCGATTGAATTCAAAAATTTGAAAGTTGTAATCGAGATATCTGACAAATCGAAATAATCATTTGGATGATTTCTAGTTTTAGAATTTACCAGTAGATGGCGTGATATGCTCAGAGCCACCTTCTGCTTTTGACAAATTGAGATATATTCATTTGAAATAATAATTTGAATTATTCCTAATTTTACAGTTTACCTATAAATTTGCTCACCCTACCCTGAAGTAAGGAATCCAAGCTGGGGTTTTTTTTTTTTTTTTTTTAATTAGCTTAACCAAGGCAGAAGTTGCCAAAGGTTTGTAGATCCTGCAAGTTAGAGATCACTTGAGAGATCCTACAAAAGAGAGATCCATTTGGTCACACGAAAAGTATTTGAGAACTTTTCGGAACCTCTCAAGTAGTTCTCCAGAAGAATTGAGCGATTTTGCACAAGAGAATTCAAACTTTGATTGGCTGATATTTCCTCACCTTTCGAATGCACTCGGATCAAGATGGCATAGGAGCAATCAAGAGTTTTTTTGAGATTTTTTTTTTAATGATTTTGATGTAATTGAATGTTCCAAAAGATTTCTGTAATTGAATGAATCTGTTATTTTATCTCCATTACGCCCGTCGCTAGTCTACACCAGCTTGTGCAATTTTATTTGAAAAGGAGAACAATTTGATTCACTATAGACATATAAGTGAGAAAATTTTGTGGTTGGGTTGACATTGAAGTTTCACAAAGAATAGCAGTTGTAGTTGTGTATGTACCTTGATTCTGAAACTGCTGATACGGAGGTTCAGATTTCTGGGACGAGCTAAGATTTGTTTGAGCCAGTTTATTGCCAAAGAGAGAGTTATTCTATCAGGAAATTTCAGTGCTGAAGAAGGTGTTTAGAATGTCTGGGTATGTTACAACATTTGATCAAAGTGTGCATGATGAGATGATGAAAGTTTAATAGAAGTTTGCCTTGAAAATGGGTTTATATGTATCTAAATACATTTCTCAACCACAAGTGCATCCACACATATACATGGGAGAAACATACTTTGAGGCAGGAAATTGTGATACATTTTGTTATT
Organism: Macrothele yani; assembly: GCA_039090855.1. Classification (NCBI taxonomy): domain Eukaryota; kingdom Metazoa; phylum Arthropoda; class Arachnida; order Araneae; family Macrothelidae; genus Macrothele; species Macrothele yani. The sequence goes on from CM077028.1 coordinate 42,145,271, forward strand.
TATGATCAGTGCATTTAGTTGTTGACTCCCTTGATGAGAAGTTCAGATGTTTGGTCCTGTCATATTACATGTTAGTGTCACAAGCAAAGCTGAATGTTGGTTGGAGAAAGTGGAATAGGAGGATTGATGTAATATGAAAATAATAGAAGTTGAAAGGCTTCCTGAAGAACATCAGTATTACTCCAGATTGTTCAGTGAACATTTGAATTGGATGAAGGCACACGAGACTGATGTGGAAAAGAAGTGGATCTGTTTTGAAAACTGTGTTGTCAGTGTCACTGAAGTCTGTGGTACTGCAAGAGTGGACAGCATTTTGAAAAGTAGTATATGGTGGAACAGTGAGATAAAAAAAGCTGTAAAGAGGAGAAAAGGAACTGGCCTGAGGAGGTCGCAAGGTAAAGTTACAGAGGTTAAATACTACTGTAAAAGGTGCAAAGCTGGTTTGCTACAATAGGGCAAAGTGTGGGAATGACGGGAAAGAACTTGCTGTTTGAAAAGACAGGAAATATACAAGATATAAAAAACAAATTGGAGAAAGAAACTTTTAAATTGTGCGAAGAAATGATCTAGGAGCCTAATGAGTTAAGTGAAAGATGGAATGAATCAGGGCTTGAAATATGCCATGCCTGGGTCATGTAAATTATTGGCCTGGGCAGATAAATAAAAAATCTGGTTGCCAGGTTCTGGCAAGTAAATTAAAAAATAAAGTTTGGAATAGAATTTTCTACTACATGAAAAATGACAGTCATCACATGTCATGCATGGTTCATTCACTGCTAATCACCAGAAGTTGTATTATTGTTATGGAGTGCCAAGGACAGAAGAATATCATTTCTTTAAATATATTGTGCTCTAGGTCCAGAAATTGGAACCATATGTAGTTTTACTGCAAATGTTGTGTATAGTCAGTGATGGGATGCATGCCTCTGATGGAACTAGCCTCCAGTGTTTAGTGACAAACAATGAAAACTTCAAGGAAAGGAGCATGGCAGAAACACTAAATTTCTCAAATACCAATTTTATTTCATCATCATACCATTTCATACCAGTTTCAGCATCATCATCTTAAAACTCGAGATACATGCATTGTACATTGAACATGTTGAATACAGACCCTTAAGGTGGACGTCAAGTAATTTTGCTTCCTATGCTTCCAATGGAAAAACTTCTGTACACATTTTTTTCACAATGAATGCATTCCCAAGGATGAAAATTTGAACATCAATTAAAATAGCTTCATATTTATAACTTGGAATACTTAATATTTTCTAAAACATAACCATAATTATATTTAAAATCAATAACTTTTCCTTTGGGTTGAAACCAGAAAAAAAGATGGCGCAACCTGCACTTTGATGACGTCAGTAGACAAACAAGTGTTGGATTGCATAGTTATGGTTATGTTTTAGAAAATATTAAGTATTCTAAGTTATAAAATGAAGCTGTTTTAATCGATGTTCAAATTTTCATCCTTGGGAACACATTTATTGTATTACTTGACGTCCACCTTAAAACGGAAATGCAAATACGTAAAAAAAGTTTGTGTTTTTTAACTTAAAAAAAATTAGGGTTCTGATTTGTTACTTAAAAAATAAATTTTCCTGGGTATCCAGCTTTTACTACCCGAGCAGCTAAAATAATTTCTGGGCATGTAACTTTTCAGATATTTTTCAAGTCTTGTCCTTCGCTTGAGCTTCAAAATTAATATAATTAATAATTTGACTTAAAACTATCTATTTACATTTCTCAACAGTTATCCTCATTCCAAATTCTTCAAAAGTCCAAAAACTGATTAACTTATACTGTAAGCTACTAACACTTAGATATACACTAAACCACCAACCAGTATAAGTGCTAAAGCACAAAATCATCTACATGTGGCAAATATACTAGAGTTGCCTACTAACACTAACAGTATATTTGCCACATGTAGATGATTTTGTGCTTTAGCACTTATACTGGTGGTTTAGTGTATATCTAAGTGTTAGTAGCTTTTCAACAAAAGTAGTGAAGTTGCTTTTTTTTTTTTTATACAAGCATATCCATATAAATTAAAAATAGAAGTGGAGACAACTTATATCCCTGCCATTATTTCTTAGAAAATTGCAAACACCGGTATTTCTCTCAAGCCTCATTCATGCAAGACTTTAGTGTAAAGGTATTTTGACAGATTTCAGTAACTAGCCTTTCACATCATAATTTATTAATGTGCTGAAAACTTATTCTTAAAAAGTCTCGTAAAAAACAACACCTTTTTGAAGTCAATGAATCCCATACAAAGATCTTGATTCATCTCACAAGACTTTTCAGAAAATTGAATGCAAATTATCCCGACATCCCCTACTGCCCCTAAAGCCACTCTCTCCATCACACAGCCAGTGTTCTACCACCTTTCTGAGTCTCTTATTCAGCATTCCAGCATTAACTTTTGAATCGTTTCAGTGTTGTCTGCGACTGCTCTGAGAATTAAGCCCTTACCACGATGTATAATAGTCAGGTGGTGGAACTCTGCAAAAAAAAATCGCCTGTTAATGTCACTTGTCACTAGATGGTTCAACCAATATGTCTGCTGATGACTTCACACAACCTATGTTTTAACTTATGGGAGGAAGGGGAAGAAGTATTCCTATTTTAAGAATGCTATTTTGCTTAAAATCGAAACAAAAACAAAACCTGAAACGCTTCGTAAACATCCACTTTTGTGCTTACTTAGGTGGAATGTCAATTATATCGGTATACAGAGGGTGAGTCGAAAGTTTTGCAATATTTGAATAAACGCATGTGCTGTGGTTGGTATGTAACATGTTTAAACTAGTTCAAGTCATGCGCTGTTGTCAGTCGAAAGGGATATAAAGTGGCAGTCGTTGCTGTAAACAGCATTGCTTGTCATCATTCTGTCTGTGGTTGGGACACCTAAAAGATGAACAGCCACAACCTGTTAATTAGGGATCTTTTGGTTTACGAGTTTGAACTCAGCCATAACACTGCTCAAACAACACAAAACATTTGTCATGCGAAAGGAAAAGGTTCCGTGGACCACAGCACCACAACCAGATGGTTCAACAAATTTCACTGAGGTGACAGAAACCTTTATGATCAGTCAAGGTCAGGTAGGTCGTGAACCTTGTATTTGGAGGCTGTGTGCTTTACCGTAGAGTCAAATCCGACAACCAGCACCCTGAGATTATCAGGCAAGTTGGGCATATCACAGACCACTGTGGTTCATCTCCTTGAAGACCTCAGCAAGGTCTTCAGGAGCTGCCGCATTGTCCCTCACAAACTGACGCCAGCTGAAGCAAACCGCCGAGTGGAAGTGTGCACGAAACTCCTAGAAAATTCGCATGATGTACGTTTCATTAAGAGAATTCTTACGTGCGATGAAAAGCGGGTCTGTTTCCATAATAGTAACACAGAACGGCAGTGGTTGAGCCCGAGCCAGCTTCTTGAACCTGTTGCCAAACGTGGGCTCTTTGTTTGGCATGCAGGTTAGAAAGCTGTCTGCTCTGCATCTGGTGGATTTTCGAGGGGATAATCCATTACGAATTTGTTCCAGATGGTCGAACTATCAACGCCAACCTCTACTCTGAACGGCTAGAGCGGATGTATGCTATTTTGGAGAAGTACCCGGCACTGGTGATCAGAAAATGCGCTCTCCTACAGCAGGACAACGCTCAGCCTCATACTGCATGAATGACCTGGGCAAAACTCCAGGAACTTGAGGGCATTGAACTGATGCTACTCCCAGCATACAGTCCGGACCTCACCCCGTCGGATTATTACTTGTTTCGGTCCATGGCCCACTTCCTTCACAGGTGGCACTTCAACAACGAAGAGGAGGTGGCAGCTGGAGTGAAGGAGTTCTTCGCCTCAAAGGACAAGAACTGGTTCTGGCGTGGAGTTAAAGAACTGGCAGACAGATGGCTAAAGATGGTGCCACATGATGGCCTATACTTTGAATGCTAGTCAGCTTTTGTCGTAAAGGTACGCATGAAGACATAAAGTGATTAAAATATTGCAAAACTTTTGATTCACCCGTGTATGAACAATATGTACCTTTATTGTACATTATGTACATGGTCGAGTCGCATTATTGTGACCACCAGGTAATATCCAGAGCAACCGCTTTGTGCAGCACGCACAGCAGCTAGACGAGCTGGGAGTGACTCAATAAGGTGCTGGAAGGTGTTCACAGGTATGTGGTGCTATGCTGACTGCAGTGCATCTGACAGCTGCTCGAGGGTGCGTGGTGGAGGATCCATAGAACGAACAACACGATCGCTGTAGTCCCACAGATGCTCAATTGGGTTTAAGTCTGAGGAATTAGGGGGCTAGGGAAGTACTTTGAAGTCTTCATCGTACTCTTCGAACCACTCTTGGACTTTTCTAGCTGTATGACACATCGCATTGTCATCCTGGAAGATCCCATCCGCTACAGGGAAGACAATCAGCGTGTATGAGTGTACGTGGTCTGCAAGGATGGATTCATAATGAATTCAGACCATAGTGCTTTTCACAGGTATGAGTGGACCCAGAGAATGCCACGGAAACATTCCCCAAACCATAATGCTGCTCCCATCAGCTTATGTTCTTCCAGCAATGATTGAAGAGTGTTTGTTCTCCGATGTTTCTCGCTTTATATGCCAATGTCTATCCGTTTAATTCAAAGCAGAAAATGTGACTCATCAGAAAAGGCAATCCTTTGCCAATCAGCGGAGGTCCAATTCTGATACTGCCTTGCAAATGTAAGCCTTTTCTGCCGATGCACCTTTGTTAGCATAAGCGCAGTAACCATCCATCTCCATCGGAGCCCCATGCATAGCAAGGTTCGCTGAACTGTCATTTTAGACACACTTCCAGTAGACCCCTGGTTCATTCGGCCAGTGATTTGCTCCACTATAGCGTGTCGATCGGCCCTCATGCACCTTTAAGCCGACGTTCACCTCTCACATCAATGGCATGTGGTGCTCTGCAGCTTCCACATCGCATATTCTCAATGGTGCCATTTCTCCAATGACGATACACTTTAACCACCGCAGCACATGAACAGTTCACAAACTTTGCTGTTTGAGAAATACTGCCACCCTTGGCTCGAAAGCCAATAATCATCCCTTTTTACAAATCTGATAAATCACTCCTTTTATCCATGACGGCAATGAGTGATATATTTTCAGAATGCCTACAGCACACACCTTATATACCCTTCAAGCAAGCTCTCAACATGTGCCTTCTTTCATTGTCTGCACGCTGTTGACGTCAAAACTAAGAGGTGGTCACAATAATGTGACTCAACTGTGTGTATATATATATATATATATACATACACACAGTCAGTTATATATATATATGTTTTATAAAAACATATGAAATGCTATTTCTGCCACCTGAAATATCTATTGAGGCAGTGAAATGAAGTAGTATAGCAAAATGGATGCTCTTGGTTGGTCAGACAGAATTCGTAAAAATGAGTGTGTTAATCTTTTAAAAGGTTACCAAAAGTTGTGATTCTTCCTCCGTAGTGTACTGCTACATTACATTGTATCCTACATATTGAAAGTCATTGACACCTCCTCCCCCTCCACACACTCACACACACAAATATTTGGTGCAACTGATCAGGAACTTATCTTCATCTAATTTTTTTCCATTTTTCAAATGTACAAGCAAGGCCTCATTATTACTTCAAGTGTTACTTGTTCTTGCTTATTTTAATATATTATATCCTTTTAAATATCAGAGCTGATAAACAATACAGTCACACATCTGATCCACCCCACAAGCATACCTTTAGAAAACACAATGATGAGTGTAGATAGTAATTCATTAAATTGCAACACTGTGCAGCCTGAAGACATGTGCACCAACCCAATGACCATGTTGTATGAAGATCTGGCTTCTGACCATTCATGCAAGATGGGCATGAGTTCAAGTCCTGGATTATTCATGTTTAGTGGGGTTTGTCTGATGGTGCTGGCTCTGTCCCTTCCCTGGAACTAATGGCCCTGAATCAAAGACAGGGACAGGTGACTGTTTGTAGCCCTTGAAATTGCTCATTGTGGTTGATAACTAACCCTATTTAAATAGCCGATGCTCCTGAGCTAAATGATACACAAAATTTTCTGCACTCCCTAAAGGCGTATATTTACATTGTGACTGGTTTTATGAAAGCTACAGCAAAATAATTCCTTTCACCCTCTTATCTCAGCAGCATAGTTGTATAAAAATAAAATATATCTGCATACACAACCATAGAAACAGAAAACTTGCTGCAGACCCTCGAAGCGTGAACCATGAATATGATAGAATAAGATAATTTAAAGATCAATTAATAAAACAATAAATAATTATTAGAACATTACAGATTCCAATGAGGACAAAATACATACATAGTAATATCCAGCCACCTATGCACGATAAACACAAATTAAGGTTGTATCACGAGTTAAAAATATTTGTGTTTATTGCGCATAGACGGCTGAATATTTCTATATGTGACTCATGGCACGAAATGTTTTGTATTGAGGACAAAATAAGCACATTATAATTGCATGTGCAACAATGTGTGTGAAATAGACCTTTGTCTTAAAATATTAAAGTATTGGACTATGAACCTCATAAAAACAAGAGACTAATTAAATAAAGCTTCTATATCCAGAAAAACTGTTCCACTAATGAAACTTACATATCTTTAAATCGCATTTTCAACAACTTAATTTAAAAATAGTAGACTTACAAAACACATAAGAAAAATATTTGAATTTAATGACTGGCAACTGCAAGAGGAACCTGGCAATAATAAAATTTAAGTTCTTTTTGTGTAAACAAAATTTTTGATAGTTCCTATACACCGAGAACAACAGATCTTGATAAAATCTAGAGGCCAAAAGCTAGGTAAAAACAAAGGAACCTTGAAGATGTGGAAAATAAGTGAAAGTTGAAGTCAAAATAGAATTAAGTATATCAATCTGAGTAAAGCCTTGAGTAAGTGTTTTAATTGCTGTAGATAAGAAACATTTCCATTTTTTTAGCACATCTTTTGTAAAAAGATTGTACTTCTGTTATCGGTTTGTCCATCCGTCCGTCTGTACCCACGATATCTCTGCAACTATTAGTCCGATTTGAAAAATTCTTTTTGCATTGGGAAGCTTGAAATATGCAAATGATGATCCTTCATTTCGTTTTTTTTTACGATGTACAATTTCGCCGATAGAGGGCGTAAATGCAGATGATGTCGAAATCAAAAATACGTTTTATTCCACATATTTGCTTCTAAACATCCGATTGAAAAAAAAAATTTCTTTCGATTCCATTTATGTCGAAGAGTATTTTAGATATAGTTTTTCAAATTACGCATAGATTTTCCGCTAGGGGGCGTAAAAGTAAATTACATGTTTTTAGATAATTCTTCTTCTAAAACTCCGATTTGAAAAATGTTTTCTTCAGCGGATACATCTCCTGATGAAAAATCTTTTGCATATAATTTCAAATTTTTGGTAAAGAATACTTTGGCCACCAGGTGGCGTAAGTGTTAAGTTTTGCTTCTGATGTATTTGCCATAAAATCGGAGCTTCTAAAATATCAATTGAAAAAATTCTTTCGTGGACTGATGCCACTCACATCGATAAACCTTTTCGGAATATTTTCTTCTTAAAATATTCCACAGTTTTTCCGCCAGAGGGTGTAGATGTATATCTTATTTTTATCAATATCTCTACTTCTAGGAGTCTGATTTGAAAAATTCCTTCTTTGTTGGATAGTGTTTTCCGTGTGACATGTTTTTCATATAATTTCAAAATTTGCAAGTAATTCATAGACTTACCACCAGGGGGCGTAGCAGTAAATTGCGTTTCCCTCCTATATCTTTGCTTCTAAATCTCCGATTTGAAAAAATTCTTTCTGCACCGGATACAGCTCCTGATCGAAAATCGTTTGCACATAATTTCTAATTTTTGTAAAAAAATAGTTTGGCCACCAGGTGGCGTAAATCTTAATTTCCGCTTCAGTTGTATTTGCAGCAAAATATGAGCTTCTAAATTCTCGATTGAAAAAAAAAACGTCGTTTGTTGACTGATACTACTCATGTCGACAAACCTTTTAGAAACATTTTCTTCTTAAAATAGTGCATGTTTTCTACGCCAGGGGCGTAGATTTATATTTTATTTTTGTCAATATCTCTACTTCTTGGAGTCCGATTTGAAAAATTCCTTCTTTGTTGGATAGTGTATCTAGTGTGACATGTGGTTCATATAATTTCAAAATTTTCAAGTAATTCATAGACATTCCGCTAGGGGCGCAAATGTAAATTGCTTCCCCCTATATCTCAGCTTCTAAATCTCCGATTTGAAAAATTCTTTCTGCACCGCATACAGCTCCTGATGGGAAATCTTTTGCACATAATTTCTAATTTTTGTAAGAAATGGTTTGGCCACCAGGTGGCGTAAATCTTAATTTCCGTTTCTGTTGTACTTGCAGCAAAATATGAGCTTCTGAAATCTTGATTGAAAAAAAGTCGTTTGTTGACCGATACTACTCATGTCGACAAATCTTTTAGGGAAATTTTCTTCTTGAAAAAATGCATGGTTTTTACGCCAAGGGGCGTAGATATATATCTTATTTTTGTCAATATCTCTACTTCTAAGAGTTCGATTTGAAAAATTCCTTCTTTGTTGGATAGTGTTTCCGATGCGAAATGTTTTTCCTATAAATTCAAAATTTTCAAGTAAATCATAGACTTTCCGCTAGGGAGCGCAAAGGTAAATTGTGTTTTCTGCGTTATTTCTGCTCCTAAAGCTCTTATTTGAAAAATTCTTCCTGTATCGCATACAAGACCTGATGGAAAATACAGTGACGGAAAATAAAATCCTAACACCAAGAAGGGGTTGAATTAGATAAATGACAGTTGGTAAGCGGTGAGAGTACATCTGTAAGATGATGTCTATGCAAATTTCGCGCTCGGCGCTCACATGTGGCGCTAGTAGTGCCCCTCGGAACATGCAAAGCAGGTTTGCTGTAAACACGCGCGGTAACGTTCGTGAGCGTTAGTTATCGTTGAGATTCGATGTAGGGTGTTGATCTTAGTCAATAATGCCTTTAAGAAGATGAAGAAGCCATTATCAACAGCTCACAGAGTTTGAACGAGGTTGTGTAATAGGGCTACGAGAAGGTGGATTTTCTTTCTGCAATATTGCAGAATGACTTGGCAGTAATGTAGCCACTGTGCATGATTGTTGGCAGCGGTGGTCAAGGGAAGGTACTACCTCAAGAAGACCGGGTTCCGGCCGGCCACGTGGCACTACTGAGAGGGAAGACCGCCGTGTACGGCGTATGGCCGTGGCGCATCGTACCGCGTCTTCGGCAGCAATTCGAGCTGCGGTTGCCACCACAGTAACACAACGAACTGTTACAAATCGGTTACTTGAAGGACAGCTCCGAGCCAGACGCCCTGTAGCGTGCATTCCACTTACTCCAAACCACTGCCATTTGCGACGTCAGTGGTGTCAAGCTAGAGCTCATTGGAGGACAGAGTGGAGATCTGTTGTGTTTTCTGATGAAAGCCGGTTCTGCCTGTGTGCCAGTGATGGCCGTGTGTTGGTTAGAAGCAGGCCAGGTGAGCGCCTGCAACCAACCTGTCGGCGGTTGAGACACACTTGACCTACACCTGGAGTTATGGTCTGGGGAGCAATTTCCTATGACAGCAAGAGCACTCTCGTGGTTATCCCACGCACCCTGACGGCACAGTTGTACGTCTGTCTGGTGATTCAACCTGTTGTGCTCCCATTCATGAACAGCATTCCAGGGGTGTTTTCCAACAGGATAACGCTCGCCCGCATACCGCTGTTGTAACCCAACATGCTGTACATGGAGTGTCGACATGTTGCCGTGGCCTGCTAGATCACCAGATCTTTCACCTATCAAGCAGGTATGGGACATCATTGGACGACAACTCCAGCGTCACCCCCAACCAGCATTAACCGTCCCTGTATTGACCGACCAAGTGCAACAGGCATGGAACTCCATTCCACAAACTGACATCCAGCACTTGTACGACACAATGCATGAACGTTTGCTTGCATTCAATATTCTGGCGGTTTCACCGGTTATTAATGTACCAGCATTTCACATTTAAAATGGCTCTTCATGCGCTTACAATAAGCCGTGATCTTGAAACCTTAATCGATTAAATATGTTACCTATACGAATGTATTGCCGCCATTTCATTCCTTTACAACTATTTTTTCGTGGTGTTGGGATTTTTTTTTCCGTCAGTGTATGTTTCACATAATTTCTAATAGTATTATAAATATTTAACAGGAATTATCAAGGATAAATTTATTAAGGTACATTACCTCTCAAATTTTCGATCTAAACACTATCTTCGTCAGGAGTTCTTGCTTCCTTCTACTTCCACAAGTTTAGATCGAAAATTTGAGAGTAATGTACCTTAATAAATTTATCCTCGATAATTCCCGCTAAATACTTATAATACTGAAAGTAATAAGAGGAAGCCATGAAGTCATTAATTTCTAATGTTTGGTAAAGAATGGTTTAGTCACCAGGGGTCATAAGTGTTAATTTTTGTTTCTGAAGTATTTGTTGCAAAATCTGGGCTCCTGTAAACTCGACTAATTTTTTTTTTCTTGGACCCATACTGCTTATAAGGATAAAGCTTTTGAGAATACTTTCTTCCTAAAATAATGCATGGTTTTCCCACCAGGTGACGTAAAGTCACATCTTATTTTTGTCGATATCTCTGTTTCTAAGAGTTCGTAAGCTCACGATTCTGTTTATAGCAATATCTAAGGGATTAAAAACCTGATTGAAAATCTTCTTTCTTCCATCAGATACTATTGTTTTCCATACCGGTTCCATTGACTTTGAATAGCTTTGATAAATTTAATTTGCATCAGAATGGATTCAAATGACGTGCGTATTATACTTGAAAATTCGGTGTCATCTTTCTTGTTCAAATCTACAAGCAAAAATTGTCTGCTAACCTGGAAACTATCTGCGTACAGCGTACGCGTGTACGTTTACATTCTGCAACTCTGCTCAGTTGTTCCAACCATACACATGTCAATAGTGATAAGCACTCATTTCTATTTCTTTTTTCTCTGCTTCATGACCCAAAGCATGATGGGGAATTTCTAGTCTTTCTGACACAGATATCATACCACTGGGAAGAAACTAGACTCTCCTCTCTCTTTCCTGAAGTTCGTTTTCAAAGTTATAGCCCTATTTGCAGAAAAACACTTAGAAAGGATTAGTGTCAATCATTCCCCAAGATTAACATTTTGGATAACACAGCTAAGAAAAACAGTGGTTTCTGCACTCATTCCAGTCGCATTTGGACCACTTCTGAGACAGCGGATATATTCATTTGAGCTGAATTCATTCCCTTTTGTCCCTAGTTAATTTGTTGCTGGCAGCTGAACCCTAAAACAAAAGAAGACACATGCATATTGTTAATTCGTTGCTGGCAGTTGAACCCTAAAACAAAAGAAGACACATGCACATTACAATGTTGTGGCTGTTCAAAATAACGATTTGGCTTAAACGTTGATTTTGTTTGAAAGTCCAAGGTGGAATTGGATTTTTGTGGCCAAAGAAAGTTGTTTTAGATGGCATCCATCAGTAACTACTGAAGTGTACAGGGAATATGTAATACTGCACCAACATTTTGTTGAATGGAGTGAAAAACTTGTGACTTATATTGATACTATAACTCGGATAGTAATTTTATTGCAGGGAAAAAAAGACAAAATTCGCAGGGCTGTCGCTGGATAAATTGCAATATTTCGTGAAAAGTCATCGACTTTTTGTGAAATATTGTATTTCCTCAAAAATTAGGCTTTCAGGCTCTTTCCCCTCACATTAGATATATGTAAGATATGTTGTCTGTCACAAAAGTGGTTATATTCTCAAAAGGTATTTCATACTTATTAAAGCACTGAAATAATGCCTTACTGACTGAGCCCTTTAAAATTTATGGATATCAAAGTGATGCACTCGAGGAAGATTGCATTCAAAGAGGTTTCAGCATTACAGCTTTCAACATTTGTTTCAGCTGATGGAACAGCAAGAATATTCAAAATGTACCCTATCTTCTGAATCAGTTGATTTGTCTGCTGCAATACTTACACTGGATACTGTTTTTAAAAAAATCTTTCATTGTTGTTTGTGAATATCATATATTTTCAGCAAATAACATTTCCGCATCCAATTTACATTTGGAATAACACCAATATCTTTCAACGAATTTTTCAAGTAATATTTTAATTGTAGGGTTATCCAGTTTGGAAAGTGGGATGTTAGCTGCACAAAAGACACCAGTTAATTTCGAAAGTTCAATTGAGTGATGCTGTTCTTGTTTAGTTTTTTTCTCTATTAATTCATCAGCACATTTCGGCATTATTTTCAGTAGACTCTTCAGACACACTTTTTTTTTTTATGCAGCTTGCTTGTAATGCTTTTCACAACTGGCCTTTCTTGTAAAATCCAGGGGTATGTTGCAATACAAACAGAACAATAGATTTTGTTCACATGAAATGTTTGCTTGCTGTGCTGCTTGCATCTTTCAAATGTACATTCATTTTACTCACATGGCTCCTTCTCAAAATTAGCAAACAATATCTAGAAACTTTATAAACCAAATACTTGCATGAAAGCACAAAAAAATTTCTAAGCTAAGTGTCTGCAAAACTCAAACACTTTCCTGTGAGCTGCTTTTTTCCTGCAAAACTACTAATACAGTGGACTACATTCGGTTTACTAATGGTGGAAGTGGCCAAGGTCATTCAACAGTAACGCGCGGTAGAAATCACGAAAGACCACACGTGCATTCTTCAGCAGAGTGCATGTATGTGACTTGGAATTACCTGTCAAGCTTGTTCGATCAGTCTCTTTGTAACGAACAGTCTTGAGGGGTAATTCAAGGTTTAAAGTTCTGGTTTGGTCTTTGGAGTTGGATTACTTTGTGGTATATTTTTCACGAAAATTCTAATGAAAGCTGTAATAAAATTATTTAAATATGAAAAATAATCTAAAAGTTACAATAGAAATTAGGTAAAAATAGGGGAAAAAATCTGATATTCACGGTTATATTTGATATTCGTGAAATTACAGAAAAACCCCTAAATTTGGGGAAAAGAATCGTGGAAATTCACGCCATGAAACAGTTACTAGCCTAACTATAACTAACGAGGATTGCAGTGGGTTTCCAAGTAGCTCTGCAGTGGGCCTAAATTAAAAAAATAATAAATTGTTTGTACTTTTGATCTCATGCTGCCATATAGTAAAAATAAATCCTCTGCATATCTACACCACACCTCAGAGTTCTGTGCCTGTGTAAGAAAGATCTCCTCTAGTAATCTAAGAATGACTTCCACAAGTATAGTTGTGTTAAGTCACAGGGATTACAACAAATATCTATATATTAATTCTATAAGGTTTTTTACTGTGAATCCTATTTTGAGAGAACGGTTTAACGCAAAGATATGGTTGAGGTATCAAAATAAAGATCTTACCATGTAGATGTGCTAGTCGAAGAGAAAAAGGAGATTGGGGCAACAGTTTGGGTGTTGTGTGGCAGCAAATTTCCCACGTAAAGTCTATGGGAAAAGCGTGCGATTGACATTTGATCGCCTGCGGTTGACTCATGCGCTGTTGAAGGTGGAAGCATGGAGGGACTGAGATAGTCCAAAGTCTCTTTTCTGAGCCAACCGTTGCGCAAAACAATGCAAGCATGCGTTGGCATCAAAGTTCTTCCCATGTAAAAAAACATTACGTTGACCATTGTTAGTGAAAATATTACGGGCAACTGCTTTGTAGCCCATTGAGTTGCTCACGGTGGTCATTAAACCTTCAGTTAAAAAAAAAAAATCACGAACTTGGACTATTGACTTTACTGAAGTGGTTGAATGAATTTGTCAATCAAATAAAGTTTACATTTGTTGTATCATACGAGTTTATTCTTTTCAAAAAAAAAAAAAATGAAAAAACTAATCATTGATTCCAATGGGTTCAACAGTACTCGCAACACGAATCTCATTCCAACAACATTTACAAACACAGTTGTGACTGAAGATTAGAGTGAAAGAGTGCGCTATCCTGTTGAAATTTTGCACACGATCGAGATGAGTGGAATCCCACTTCACATTTTACAACTGAAAAAGGGTGCAGTCGCAATGCTCATCAAGAACCTGGCCGCCTCAGTGGCACAGTGGTCTAAGCGCTGGCTTATAATCATTTGTTCGTGAAGGGTCCGGTTTCGATTCCTGGTGAGGCATGGATGTTGTGTTTGTCTTATGGCACTGGCTCTCTCCCTTTCCTGGAACTAGTGACCCTTAATTAGGGACGGGCGACTGCTTATAGCCCATTGAGTTGCTCACGGTGGTCGTTAAACCTTCAGTCAAACAAAAACAAAAATCACAAACCTGGACTATTTATTGTCTTTACTGAAGTAGTTGAATGAATTTGTTAATCTAATAAAGTTTAAATTTGTTGTTTCATATGAGTTTATTCTTTTGAAAAAAAAAAAAAAAAAAAAAAACCCTTCGATTCCGACGGGTTTCGTCTAGTATTTTTTTTATTTGGTCAGCTGAATTCTTTTGAGTCTGTTAATGATTTCAAAGATTATCCACAACTTTTTACAGCACTGTTGTTAGGCAGTAAATGTAACATTTTGCTGATTTTGGACAAATTCCAAGCCATGCGAGTAATCCTGTGGCATAAAAGCGTGAATGTAGAGGATCTCAGGAAGTGCTGACCCATCAGTTATTTACAAATCTTCATTAATTTACTGTTGCATTGCTTGAAGGAAACAAACATTTGATACTGCTCAATCAAAGGAACAAGTTGGATTCAGGAGTGTCTAAAGCACTGCTGATTGTATCCATATATTCAAAGAGTGAATGAATGAATATAAACTCCCTCAATGTATGGCTTTTATGAAAAGGCTTAAATTAATTTTGTGAACCCTTCAGCAGTTATAATGTCTTTAAATCCTGGTTAAAAATAACACTTTTCATGCTACAATACAATAATAGCTACCATAGAATTAAGTGAGAACACACAGATTTATGTATAGTATTGGGTGTTTGCAAAAGTTCTACCCATTTTTGTAATAGATGCAAATTGCGATCAGAGTAGTTATGTCACAAATGACGCTGCGATGCAGAATTTTTGGCCAATAGAGTGTGGTTTTCCTTACTATGACTTACTCCTAAACCTAGTGCCACTTCTGTCCAGCATATAGAGGCACTAGGTTTGTCTGAGTAAATCATTTGTAACGGAAATCACAGACGGTGTAACAGGGCATGCATACGATCGTCCTGGGATTTTCGGTGTCCACATGGTCTCACACTCTGAATGATTTCCCTGCGTTTGTGTAGTCCCTGTACTTCCTTGAAATTGTTTACTGTGTAAATCCAGATTTCACGGTAATTTCCAAAATGGAGTGACCCATATCCAGTGTTAGAAAAATATTCTGAAATCTGGTGGCTTGCTAAATTGTTTTGGTGGCCAAACCTTGGACCAGTGTGTGTGTGGGGGGGGGGGGGGGGAAGGTGTATTATAATATAAAAGGCATGTACACTTCTGTCCAAAAAATAATGCTTTCCCCTTTTACCTCAGCCTTTAGCTTATCTTTTTCAGGGAAAAAAACAAAACAACTATGCTCACTATTTTTTTTTTTTTTTTCTGGGGCCCGAAAATTCTTGGATTACTGTAATTTTCATCGTTTATCCGCAGACCCTGGGATTCCCACATTCTTTTTACCTTCGTATAATCCGCAGTGAGTGACATTCAGAAAAAAAAAATCGCCATGTAATCCGCACATCACAAATGTTGATCCGGAAGGAGAATTTCTGACATAAAGACGCCCGAGTCCGAAGAAGTAAAAAAAACCCGATCTTATTAAATAAAGAAATTAATTTTTAAAGGTAACTTTTTAAATATATTTTTATCTCCGGACATGAATAAATCATAGTAGTAATTAAATTTTGTGCTCTATGGCATCCATAAAGCACAAAAAATTTAATCACGCCAATGCAGTTCTAGAGTATTGCATTACTTATACAGAACAATTAATAGAAATACCTATATACTCGCCTGTAAGTCGAAAGTTTTTGGAAGAAATCCTGTTTTCAAACTATGTGAGTCGGCTTACACACAAGTCAGTAAAAAAAGAGGGCTGGACTTCCGTGAATTCTCTCACAGAGTTTGCTGACGAGTTTGTTTACGTTTTGGACCGCAGCTTTTCGCATAACACTGCATGCTAGTTTTCTGACCTTTTGAAAACTTTCGCGTAATGACACCGTCTTATCCTCAGTTGTGCCCCTCATTTGAAGTTTAAATTCAGCAGTGTAACTGAAACATTGCCTTTCCTTCAAGACATCATAAATTTTATAGCAGTGAAAGAAAATATCTGCAGCAAAGATGTTCAAAGTGGCAAAGGATGAACTAATTCATGACTTACCATCCTTGTCACATTTACGCCAAAAATCGGATTGCCATCTTAAAAAAAAAAAAAAGGATGAACTAATCACAACCAGCACAGCGCATACAAGATCCAAAACATGGGATAATCCGCAAAAACATTGTTGTTGTTTTTTAAATCAGCTTTTATTTGAATCAGCATATAATCTACAGAACCTAAATTTTAAACTTTTTTTAGCAGATAATCCGCAGATTATACGACTAAAATTATGGTGCATGTTTTTCAGTGATGTTTTCCATCGAGGCCCAGGCAATTTTTTTGTTCACCCTGGTCGACCAGGCGATCGCATTTTTCGACCCCTGCCCATATCCCTGGGCGCTGACTATCGTACCACGTTCGAAATCGCTTAAATCCTAAGTAGCTGCCATTTGAACAGCGATTGCTACTACTTGAGCTAGCGGATGATACCATTTACCACATGGGTGTGGTATGGTGTGGTGGCATGTAATGGAAATGGTAGTGCCCTTCCCTGTTTTTTTGGTACCTCAATGTATGTAAGATGAACAAGAAGAAACAATTTTTTCATAGTACATTTAATGAAGCAAATATGTAGTCACATGTTTCTGGCTCAAGTATACAGGATGCCTGATAATTATTGGACACATTACAAAATTATGTAAAAAAACCCCTATGAGCATTGTCTGTTTTTCTGTCACATATTACTAACACGGTTTCTATATTTTTGTTTTGCAGAATTGTTATTCCCAGAATTCGATAGATGGTGCTAGATGTGGTCTGATGAAGAATGTATGAGAAATGCGCAATCAGTAGTCATGTCATCTGTACAGCAGAAAGCGATGTGTGTGTTATGGCTTGCAGAATTAAAGTCTCATTAAAGTTAAAAGACGGTACCGTTTAGAGTATGGTTGTAATCCTCAGTCAACGAATTCAATTAAGCGGGGGATGAAACAGTTTAAAGAAACTGGCAATGTGGAACATCGTGGAGGAGCCGGTAGCATCAGCGGGGAGATGGTTGACCAAGTTAATGAAAGTTTCCGATGAAGCCCCAGTTACAATATCTTGCACAAGAAATTAATCATGCTTATAAAATTCAAATAGTGCAAAAGATGCATGTAAATGATCACACTCTGCGATGCGATTTCGCTGTGGATATGCTGAATTGAGTGGAAAATGACGAAAACTTTCTCAGTGCTGCAATTTTTAGTGATGAATCCACATTTCATGTATCAGGTACTATGAATCATCACAACTGTAGGATATGAGGTAGTGAACCGCCTCATGCTGCTATTGAACTGGAACATGATTCCCCAAAAGTTAATGTGTGGTACGCCCTATCAGAAAGAGAAGTGATTGGCCCTTTCTTCTTCTGCTACAAGGAGTGTTCAAATGAAAAGGTACGAAACGACACTGTGGGTATAAATGAAGACTCTATTCAAAGTATACACCATAGGCCGTAGCACAACGATCCCATTGATTAACGAGCCGAAGGATTCCTTGTTCCCAGAATTCCTGTGGCCGTGACGAGACCCAGTCCTGCACAGCGTCCTTGAGTTCGTCGTCCGAGTGGAAGCGCTTCCCTTTCAGAAGTTTTTTCAGGGGACCAAATACATGGAAATCGCAGGGCGACATGTCCGGGCTGTAGGGCGGATGGTCAAGCTGCTCCCACTGGAACTTGGCCAGTTCCGCGTGTGTGACCCTGGAGACGTGTGTTCGCGCGTTATCATGGAGCAGAACCACACCCTCCGTGATGAATAGCAGCCGGTTTAACACCTTCCTCTGTCAGAAATCGGATAACGCCTCGCTGCTCCTCAATCGTCGAATTTTGCAATGTGAACGCCATCCTGTCTTCACACGCACTGCCGCGTCAAGTGGACGGCGCTCTTTATAAGAGCCTCTGCTCTCTCCTGCGCATGCGGGCGCCCGCGCATGCTCCGATCCATGCCGGCGACTCCAATCGCATCCCTAGATGTGTCGCTACCTTCTCCCATAGCGGCATAGGCAAATATGTTAACGGTTACGTTCTTATGACGTTTCGTACCTTTTCATTTGAACATCCCTAGTAAAAAGCCATAAATGGTGACATTTACTTTGGATATGCTAGAAAATTTCACTATACCCCAGATCAAAAGATATGACGTCGTTTTCCAACAAGACGGCGCACCTCCACATTGCTCAACGTGTGAACGTAAGTGCCTAAATGAGCATTTCCCCAACAGATGGATTGGGCGCAGTGGTTCCATTCCGTCGCCTCCTTGCTCTCCAGATCTAACTCCATTGGAAAATTTCATGTGGGGTTATGTGAAGGATCGTGTCTATCAGACGCCTTGTACTGATGTTGCATATTGCCACAAGATATAATTTTGCTGCCAAAATAAACCCAATGTATTCTAAATACAGTAAAACCTCGAAAAACCGGCATTGGCGGAACTGGACGAGTTCCGGATTTATGAAAATTCTCGATTTTTGAAGCTGTCAAAAAATTGCTTAACAGGCGTTATATAAAGCACGTACTTACACATATCAGGTCACTTCAACAAAATTTGTGTATCTACACCTTATAAATATGCAGGGGTCGTGCTGCTGATCGCATTCTATGGAATTTGTGATAAAATTAAATTGTTTTGGTGATGGAAAAAAGGTTTTGTTGTTGAAACTATTGGCGATTATCTTTCGTACTATTTATTATAAAACTGTCGAAAAAATTGAATTTTGCAAACGGTTAGGCAAAAACTTGAACAAAGCCAGAGCAACCTCTAGGACTGGGCGATGTATTGATAGATACATCGTGGAAACCCGATGTGAATTTTACAACGATGTTACGTTTTTTCGACTGAATAAACTACGATACATCGTGAAGGCGATTACCACGATGCATCATGAAGGCCGATGTAGATGTCATTACACGATCGAATCCACGTACTGCCACCACAAAGCACAGATCGTCATCACACGTTAGGCACGAATTTCAAACGCACACGCTGATTCGTCACCTCATTGTTCCGTGACACTTCAGCGCGGTCTAATGAGATGACAAATTTGAGAAACCTGATGTTACACGTAGGCGGCGACTATCTGCAATTTGCACGCTGAGATCAGATGATTTCATGATGTGGTGTTGAGACGGTGCATCGGGAGATTTCCATGAATATTGGTGAAACATCGGATGTTCTCACGAAAACGAAATCAGAAAAGTGCCGGATTTCTGAAGTTGCCGGTTTTCTGGATGCCCGATTTTCAAGGTTTTACTGTATATTCTTTCATTACAAAGAACTGAAAAGAATATCTGTAGCATTCACCATGTTTTTACACATGTACATGTCATGCTTTCCCCCAATGCATTCACCATGTTTTTACACATGTACATGTCATGCTTTCCCCCAATGCAGATTTTCATAAACCACATAGTGAGGTAAAAAATATTTTAGTAAACTTATCGTTAAGTTTAGAGTAATAGTTTTTGCATTGCTGTCAGAGGTTTGGGCTCCTGTATAATCCTCCAAGTTGGACCCAGGTTCAAGTTCCAGATGAGGCATGGATGGTGTGCTTGTCCCGTGGCAATTGTTGTCTGCTTTCCTTGTAACCATTGACCCTATTAGGGGAAAACAACTGCTTAACTAGCACCTTTATGCTCATAGTAGTCATTTAACCTCAAAAGTAATTGGAAACTGTTGAAGAATGGTAAGTCAACTACAGTACTTTTCGCGTGAGAAATAGGAAGTCTGGAGATTGACAAAGAAGGAGATACATTGAATGGATACACAAATTATTATATACATTTCAAAAACAAGGAAATATCGAAGCAGAAATATCACATCCAGTCACATGGGATGGAGAAACTCACAATGCCTGTAAATAGAGCAGCAGGCATCTACACATTGAAAACGAGTTGCAGAAAGTGCTCACAAGGAAAGGCAGCGATGTGAGTTTCACCATGGTCAGATATTAGATGCGAGAAAAATAGGTTGTTCGGTCACCACAACTGCTGACTTTTGAGATTTCCACAGCAGACTAGTGCACATGTATACCAAAACTATGTGAAATACAGCAAGACTTCCAACCAACAAGAGAATTGTGGCCATAAATATGCAGTTGACTCTTGAAGTGAGCGCATACTGTCCCACATTGTTACAAGGAATCACATGGCTACAGCAGAGCAAATAACATTTGAATTCAATGAGGGTGCATCCACAACCTTCTGCACGAAGACTATCCATCATACAATAAAAAAATATACTATGGCAAAATAGTATAACTATACTGAAAATCCGAAAATTCTTGGCGTAGAATAAACATAAAATTTTCCAAGCTTTCGCACATCAACCAGATGGCTTTCTCAAGGAAGGTAGACTGCAAACTGGATAACAGAACATTTCAACACTTTGAATGTGGTAACTTGACTAGACAATAACGTTTGCTCCTAATAATTTATTGTCTAGTCAAGTCACCACGTTCAAAGTGTTGAAACGTTTAATTATCTAGTTTGCAGTTAGCTGTCTACCTTCCTTGAGAAAGCCATCTGATCGATGTGCGAAAGCTTGGAAAATCCTCCATATACGTGGTGTCAGTAAATAAATAAATACATCGCTCTTTCCGCGTTCCAGAAACACATAGCAACCGAAAAAAAAATTTTCAGCCGCCGCCGTGGAAATGAACCATGGAACTCTCGATAACTAGCTGAGCGCGTTAACTTTACACAATGGTGGCCAACAATCCACGGGGTTATGTGTATTTTTAGGTCAGCTTCTGACATCATAAATCCATAAGATAGGCTCAGCTACTGAGACGTCTCCATCTGGTGGACATTAACGGCACTGGCTATATATATTATAGCAGTTAAATCCAAAGGGCTAGATCCAAGGTGAAAATCTTCCAAATATGTGGCGTCAGTAAATAAATAAATACATTGTAAAGTTAATGCGCTCAGCTAGTTATCGAGAGTTCCGTGGTTCACTTCCACGGCGGCGGCTGAAAACAATTTTTCGGTTGCTATGTATTTCTGGAACGTGGAAAGAGCGATGTATTTATTTATTTACTGACACCACGTATTTGGAGGATTTTCACCTTGGATCTCGCCCTTTGGATTTAACTGCTATAATATATATAGCCAGTGCCGTTAATGCCCACCAGATGGAGACGTCTCAGTAGCTGAGCCCATCTTATGGATTTATGATGTCAGAAGCTGACTAAAAAATACACATAGCACCGTGGATTGTTGGCCACCGTTGTGTAAAGTTAACGCGCTCAGCTAGTTATTGAGAGTTCCGTGGCTCATATCCACGGTGGCGGCTGAAAACAATTTTTCAGTTGCTATGTGTTTCTGGAACGTGGAAAGAGCGATGTATTTATTTAAAGCTTAGACAATTTTATGTTTATTCTACGCCAAGAATTTTCGGAATTTTAGTATAGTTACACTATTTTGAGCATAATTTGGTGTACAGTTCCTACTTTTTAAATATACTATGGCAGTTGATGTCCACATCATGTCCTCTTGTTGACTGCAAGGCATCAAAAGATTAGGTAGCAGTTTTCAAATGTCTATCACAGTTGGAGTGCAGAGGACTGGAAACAGGTCATGTGGTCTGACTAGTCACGTTTTCAATCCTATCATGCCGATGGGAGGGTGCAAGTGTGCAGCATAAACCCCATGAAGTAATGGACAGCTTATGAAATTTAGGCGTAACAGTTTGGGGTGCATTTATGTGTTCTTTGGAGTCCTCCGTACCCATCAAAACCTTTATCTTTGACACAAAGTATGCGAACATTATCGACGACCATCTACATCCGTTTGTTACTATTTTCTTTCTGCACCATGATGCCATCTGTCAACAGGGCAGCGCCACCCAGTACATACTTACCAAGTAGCGACCAATAGGCTCCAGGAGCATACAAGTGAATTTACCACATTTGATTAACCCCTTTATCGCCAGATCTCAATCCAATTGAGAATTTATAGGATGAATTGGGACAATCTCTTTGAGCTCGTCGACTCCCACCTGCATCTGTGGATGCTTGACGACAAGTAATCCTTGGTTCATGGGCAGCAATACCACCTCCATGATTGCAACACCTCATCGAGTCCTTACTAATATGTCTGGCTACTGTTGTGAGGGCAAAAGGTGGAGCAATACATTATTAGGTAAGTGTATACAATAATTTGCCCATTCATTCTATTGTGTACACAAAAAGGTTATCAATACAGCACATTCTTTGCATGTTACCCTGCTGACAGGCTGTGTAGTATGAAAATTTGGATATAAGTAACAGGGCTTGAAAAATACCATGCCAGAGATGCCCGTGGCATGTAAATTATTGCCATGGGCAAGTAAAAAAACAATCTACTGGGTATATAAATAAGTTTTGAGGGATTTGAGGTGAACAAAACACATTTGAGAACAGAAACAATATTTTAATATTGATCGAAGTATGCTCCCTCTAAAGCTACAACTTTACCCCATCTTTCGGGCAGTGAATGTATGCCCCGAATGAAGAATTCCGGTTCCTTGGAAGAGATCCAGTTGTCCAGCCAATTTTTGATGTCTTCATAAGAACTAAACCGTTCTCCAGAAAGTGCTGACTGCATCGACCGGAACAAATGGTAATCCGATGACGCAATATCTGGCGAATATGGCGGGTAGGGTAGAACTTCCCAGTCGGATTCTTCTAAGTACTTTTTCACAGGTCGAGAAACGTGGTCTTGCTTTGCCATGCTGTAAGATGACTTTGTTGTGTCTATTCTCCCATTCTGGCTGGTTTTGCTTGAGAGCTCATTTTAAAGGCATTAATTGGGTTCGATACCGATCACCAGTAATAGTTTCTGACGGTTTCAGCAGTTCATAGTGGATCACACCCTTCTGGTCCCACCAGATACACACCATTACCTTTGAACCATGGATATTGCGTTTTGGCGTTGAAGGACATGGTTCACCTGGCTTCACCCATGCTTTTTGCCATTTAGGGTTATCGTACCATATCCATTTCTCATCGGCAGTAATAATATGATGCAAAAAAACTTTCTTTTTTGCCTTTGAAGCAGCAATTTGCAAATGGTTTTTTGATGTTCAAGGTCTCTTTCCTGCAAAGCACGTGGAACTCAATTCCCTTCTTTTTGCACCATTCCCATGGCAGCTAAACATTGTGAAATGCATGGTTGACTAACATTTAATGCTGCTGCTAGTTCTTTTTGGGTCTGGCATGGATCCTTGTCGAGTAAAGCTTCCAATTTGGCATCAGCAATTTTTTTGAGTGGTCCAGAACGTTCTTCATCACTGACATCAAAATTGTTCCTTTTGAATCGTCTAAACCAATACTCACATGTTTTTATGGATGGGGAATGTTCACCATAGATTTCTGACATTAAGCGATAGCTGTCGGCAGCACTTTTCTTGACAATAAAGTAATGCACTAACACTTCCCGTAAATGCTGTTTTGTCGGAACGAAAGTTGCCATTTTCCATCGAGTAAAACAAATACGTCTTTTCACCTCAATCAAACGTTGTATACTGACTCTGACAGCTGGCGTCTTGTACTGCGATATCGCAGTGTTGCCACCTTAAAATACATGCGAGCAGTAATAAGTGCGACACCGAACGGAAATCCCTCAAAACTTATTTATATACCCAATAGTTTCCCAGACCAGGCAACTAAATTTAAAAATGGAAAAGTTTGGAACAGAATTTCCTAATACAAGAGAAAAGACGGTCACATGTCGTGTTTAATTTCACTGCTAATCACCTGAAGTTGTACTATTGTTATGGAGTGTCAAGGACAGAAAAATATTACTTCTTTATTTATACAGAGTAATTCAAAATGATTCAGCCGATTTCATTAGATCATAGCTCAACGTTCGTGACTGCCACAGAGAAACCTTATGTTCGATCCCAGGCAGGTACAAACACTCAAATCACTAAATATCCACGTGCGTCAGATGGGCATGTTTCGGACCCTGGGTACTGCCACACACCCCTCCCCCGTAATAAATAAGGATGTCTTCCTCCCCACTTGTATCTCACTTCCGTGTCACTTTCCTGTCGGACACTCTAGCCCAAACCTCCTAGCTTCCTATTTCTAAGGGTTGTTTAAGACCTGGGGTCAGACACTTCCTTCCTAAAATCCTCTACATATGATATGATCATTAGATCATAGCTCCGTAAAAATCAAGGTAATAATGGAGTACCACACATTCAAATGAAGAGAAATGCACAGAGTTTACGAATGTAACCATTAGACGGCACAATGTAACCCGTGTGTCTGCACCTGAGCGAAAGACTGTCATTGTGAAAAATATCATGCAGGAGGCGATGGAGGACAACGAATTTGCTTCATGCCTGTTTTGTGACAAAGCAACATCCCATTTAAGTGGCAAGATCAACCATCACACACAACATTCACACTAGGGCCACAGAAAACCCACATGCACTAAATGAAACTGAGTGTGACCTTAACAAGCAGCGGTTAAAAAACTGCCGTTACCTTAACAAATAGCTATCTAACCGCTGGGTTAGTCGCTGTGGACATGACGACAAGGTGCTCTACTGGTGGCCTGTCAGGTCTCTGGACCTGACCCCTTGCCACTTTTTCTTATGGGAGTATGTTAAGGGTAATGTGTGTGTGCCACCATTGCCCACAATGCTAGACGAGCTCAAAAGTTTGCATTCATAGTGCTCTGCAGTTGTTAACAACTGACATGCTTGATTATTGCCTCAACATAGTTTGCGTGACCAACGAAAGTCACATAGGACACTTATAAGGTATGAAAACAAAATTTGGATAGTTTTTTCTTTTTCCTATATACCTTTAATCGCGCTGTATGTTTAGAAACACATAAAATACAGTCATTTGAAGTTGGACGAATCATTTGAATTACCCTATATTATGCTTTAGGTCCAGATATTGGAACTATATGTAATTTTGCTCTAAATGTTGTTTATAGTTAGCGACGGGAAGCATGCCTCTGATGGAACTAGCCTCCGGTGCTTAGTAACAAAAGGCGAAAACTTCAATGGAAAGAACATGGCAGAATCACTAAATTTCTCAAATACCAATTTCATCATCATATCATTTCATATCAATTTCAGCATCATCACCTTAAAACTTGAGATACATGCTTTTGTGCATTGAACATTTTGAATACAGACCCTTAAAACGGAAATGCAAAACATGTAAAAAAAGTAAAATTTTTTAAACTTAAAAAATGAGTGTTCTGATTTGTTATCTTAAAAGATAAATTTTTCTGGGCATCTGGGTTTCATTACCTGTGCAGGTAGTTAATTTTTGCACATGCCCAGCCGGGCATGTAACTTTTCAGATATTTTTCAAGCCCTGAGTAAATTATATCTAAAATATTTCATAAAAATAGTTGATAGTGTATATTTGGATTTAAGTTCTAGATACTGCCATGCATTCTGTCATTGCAAAGATTAAAATTTGTTACAAATGTGACAATTCAAAAAAGAAAAGGCATTTTTGGGTAAAACAGACTTTGGGTTGTCAGTAAATGCTGTTACATCTCAGACATTGATTGACTGAAAACCACCCAAAAATAATTTTAATTCAAAAATGTATATGTATTGCACAAAAATACATATACATTTTAAAATTTATTTGACATGTGTATGAACTTGTACACACAGGGGTTAAAATTCAGGGTGGGATGGCCGGAGCCTTACGAAATTTTAAGAAAAAAATATATAAATATAAAATCTTGGATCCATTGTTGGACCACTCTCAAAATTCGAGCGGTAAAAACGTAGCCATCATAAAAATTCGTGCATTAGAAACGGACCGTTCAGAGTTCCAAATATTGCAATCGAATACATCATTCTTGTTGGAAACATAATCAGTTTATGAACACGTGAATCGGCTTCCATATGTAGCCGCATGAGCAGTTCATTTTGCATGTCGCGGACTGTTATGAATCAAGTATGAGATTCTTCATCACATTCACGGAATTCCGCTTTTTTCACCACATTTCAGTTATACTCGAGATTGATGAAAGAAAAACAACAACTGAAGATAATGTTTTATTTTTGAAAGATTAGTTGGTGTGTATTGCGGGGGGGGGGGGGGGCATTTTTCGCTTAGGAAAGGGTTTCCTGTTTTTCAGAAAAAATAAATTTCCCGTGATCGTAATTTCCTTTTCTCACCAAGTTTTCTCTGTCCAGTATTGTTATTAAATATAAATTTATTGCATAAGTGTTTGTATTTCAGCTTCCAATAACAGAAGTTCGACAGAGCAAAAATTTCCTTGTAAACAACTTTAGGCATGTTTCTGACTGTTGTCATCATTTGCATCGTTTGGTGTGTGTGTGGCAGTGGAGGGGGCTGGTGACGGAGTTTCAGCTTTCAAAACTTTCGAAAACGGAAGACAAACTGCTGATTTAATCTGTAATCGTAATTTTTTTTTCTCGCGATATTCCCTCTGCTCAGTATTATTGTAAAATATAATTTTGTTTGATAACTGATTGTGTTTCAGCTTGAAAATGGAAGAAAAATTTCCAAAAACGGAAGTCGGACGGAGCGAAGATTTTTCATAATCGTAATTTTTTTTTCCACGATGTTCGCACTGTCCTGAATTTGGTAAATGATTTTCCCTCCATTATAAGTTTCAAAGGGAAAAACTGGACACTCATAACAAAATGGTTGAATCAACCAAGTCTCAATTATGTGAACTGTAAACATCTCATACATAGTAAAAAAAAATTTTTTTTTTTTTTTTTAGGGCTGAAGGGAAACTTGTTCAAAAATAATTAATTAGTTGCCCCTTGTAATACTAAACTTGCACATCACAATGTCCAGTGAAGGTTTATCTTTTGTGATTGCAATAGACTGCAGATTCCCTTCTGCCACAATGGAACTCTTTTTGAAGTTTGAGTGTGTAGAATCTGAATTTGTGAAGCAATACATGCACACACACACACACACACACACACACGTTTTGGTGCCGTCTTTCAAAAGCCTGACAGACCAGTTTTGTTTTGTTTTTCTCGAAAATTAATGAAGATGCAGTTATGGAATATTCACTGTTCAAACATAGCTATAAAAAATGAAGAGTATATCACTGGAGTGGGTAGCCAACACATGGAGGGGTGTTGGCCACCCACCCCATTGATCAGAGTTGCTGGTTTATGGCTACTCATTTGAACTGGGCTTGGGTCCCAGTTCCAGACAAGGCTTCGGAGGGTTGTTGGTCCTGCACCACTTGCCCGTCTCCCTTCTGTGGGACTGGCGGGCCCAAATTAGGGACAGGTGATTGTGTATAACCTTAAGAGTTATTTATTCATTTGGTGGTTGTCAAACCCCAACAAACAAACAGAAAAAGAAGCACGTCGATCGAGCATACGAAACAGGATGTTGTCAATGTAATCGGCAATGCTAGAAAAAAAATGTTTTTACTTCATCAGATAACCCATTTCATTAAAACAAGTAAACCTTTCAAATGATGTATGCTCATTCTGCCTCCTAAAGCATTTCCCTGTTGCTCACAAAGCCACACTTTGGTAGAAAATAAACTGGTATCTGAAATTAATGTGACAAATACAAATTCGAGAATGTGCCCGAAACGAGACAACTGGTTGTGAAGATTTTTCAGAGACATGTGCAAGGGGAAACGCTAAGTTGACGTACTCAAGCAGCATTGTGCCAGCTCCTATGGAAATATGCAAATTGCGACCATGTGTCATCGAGGTGTCGAGCATGTGACCTTGATAAATGTTATTATAAGTGGGTGCGGCAATTGAAGCTTGAATTGGACTGTTAGTGGAAGAATGGCTCCGCACTATTGCTTAGAAAACTCTTTGCGGTGGGTAGTAATCAGTAGATTGGTAACAGGGCAGTCACCAGCTGAGATAGTGAGATGGCTAAAATGTGTCAAGACAAGTGGTCTCCAATCTCTGGATACAGTTTTAGGAAACCAGAGCAACAGCCAGAAAGCTGAGACAAGTATGTCCATGAGACACAACAAATTAAGATGACTGGCATTGTCTCTAACAGTTTGCTCTTATTGGGAGTCGACAGCCAGGCTACCTTGGAGAAGATCTCCTGTGCTGTGAGAACCACGATAATACATACATACATACATACATACATACATACATACATATCACTAAGCTGTTGTCTGAGATTCAGAGGTTAGCTCCACAAAGAAATACAAACTACCAGATAATTTTTACTTACTGTTGCCATATCAAACTTCTCCATTTACAGCGATCGTGACATACAACTCCAGTTTTACTGACATCCATCACACGTCGTACACAAGACCTTCTATACTTCGTATTCATAATCTTTTTCTCATGCAGACACTCCTGAATCTGATCCTCCCATGGCTTCCTTGGCCTTCCTCTACCTTTCCTGCCTGCCACTTGGGCTAAAAAGATTTTCTTAGTAAGCATCTCATCACTCATTCTTCCAACATGGCCAAACTGTCGAAGCATATTAGTCTGCACCTTGCTAACAACATTTTGCTTCACATTACACAACTGCTATACCCATTCCTTACACAATCAGAACGTGTCTTGTCACCCCTCCCCCCAGTAAGTAATGCATTTCTCCAGCATACAAACGACTCCCTATGTTTCTTCTATAGTGCCCAGGTTTCACTGCCTTACATCAGAAGAGGAACAATTACACTCTCATACACAGCCATGCGGGACTTTCTTGAGAACCCATCATTCCTGTGAAAACCTCCCAAAGTCGCTATGACTTTCAATAAAGAATTCTCTCGCCTACTAATTTCACCATCCAATTTGTTCTCTCTGTCAGACATGCTTTCTAAATACACAAACTCGTTCACCTGGTCAGTCACTGTGCCATTTGGACTTATATTACATTCAGTACAACCGGTTACTCTCTCAAAAACTGTAACTTTGGTTTTTCCCTTATTTATACTCAGTTTGAATTTCATGCAAACTTCGTACATCCAGGACACAACATACTCTGCAAATCACTTTTTGCTCTCTGCCGACAGGACTGTGTCATCAGCATACAGCAATCTGCACAGATGGATGTCACCAAGACATAAACCAGTATTGTCTATTTTGGCATCACGCATGCACGCATCCATAAATATATTAAACTGCTGTGGGAATAATACACAACCTTGTCTGACTATTGCACCAATAGAAAACCATTTTGATAAGACACCATTCACTCATACACAGCGTTCGAATTACCCAGTTGTCCGCTGGTCATTGGCCGGTAAAATTCCGTCGGACCACTGAACTATTGATTTTATTGGCGTGGATGGCCAGTAAGTTATTTTTTTCTAATTTGTCACAAGAAAAGAAAATTAATTTCTGTTTCTTTTACCTTGCTGTATGGTTTTCTTTTTAAGCTGCAAACTAATGATAGGTTTAAAAACAAATATTGGAGATAATTCCATTGAAATGATATATTATTTTCAACATATATTGTAAAAATGTCTGTAAGACTATTTTTTTTTTTTTACAGACCTGTGGGCATTTTTTATGGCAGACCAGTGGTTTGCAAATTCTGGTGGTCCACTGTGACAGTAGAAAATTTATTTCTAATTCTAACACTGCTCGTACAGAAGCTCTACTGCCAGCGCACATGGCTTTTACACTATAAAGTAGATTCCCAGTAACACCATATTCATTCAAAACCTTCCACAAAAGTGTCCTATTTACTCAATTGTAAGCTTTCTCTAAATCTGTGAAGGAACCACGATAATGAAGAAAACAATTTACAGAAGACTCCATGAGAGAGGTCTGTATGCAAGAAGGCCAGTGGTCTGCATCCCATCCTCCACATCGTACAGAAGGGTTTGTCTGAATTGGGCCCGGCAGCATCAGCCCTGGACTACTGATCAATGAACCTGTGTTCTCTTCAGTGACAAGTCATAGTACATCCTAAACATGGATTCTCAGCAGATGTACATTTGAAGAGAGGCAGCAAACTGAAATCTTCCCTCCCAAAATTAGGGAAGTTGGCCATTATAGTGGTGGACACCTGGTTTGTGCTGGCATCATGTGGGTGGATGCATGCTGCTGAAGTTCTTTCCAGGAGGCACCCTGACTGTTGCACACTACAGGGATGACATCCTAGAACTCTATGTATAGCTTTACAGGGAAGCTGTTGGCCCCAGTTCCTTTTTATGTATCGTAATGCCCGTTCTCACAGAGTGAAGATATTCACAGAATGGATTGGTCCATGAGGCTTGAACCTGATAGAATATGTTTGGTATGTCTTGGAAAGAGCAATTGCAAGCTAGCAACCCCCTCTCAGAACTCTCCTGGGGTTCAGATGCACCTTTGTGGAGGAGTTGCTCTTATTGCCCTAAACTCTCATTCATAGCTTTGTAAAAAGCATGCAAGGGCTCGTTGTGCTAGCTGTATCGCTATTCAGAGTAATTACACGCCCTATTAGCCCTTCAAAATCTGTACTACTTGTGGAATCCCTTTTGAAATGCCCAGCTCTCATGCCAGTACTACCTCCTCGTGCGATGATGGCATTCCTTTTCTGTTTTGTATGGATGAGTTATCGATATATATATATGTGTTCTACCAACTGTCATTAAACTCTGTCATGTAAGTTTTGCATTATTCATGATTTTGTGTTTGTCATGTTAATTTTGGACATCAGTGTAGTTTGACGAATTCCTGAAGTACCAGTATGTTAAGGATATTAAAGTGCATTGGTGTTATATAAATTCAAGGGTAGTTCTTTAAATCTTGAAGTTGGAGGAGTGTCTGGGATCTTGAAGCAGATTTTTTAACCACCCTTGTGGTTCTTCTGACCAAATGTTTTAGCACATAACTGTATTTTAGTTGTATAAAATCCTGGTACTTGTGATTTGAAAAAAAAAAAAAATGTGTATAAGCTTAAGCACGAAATTGCAAGAAATGGCAGATGATTTTATTTTCCTTGCACTTTTAGGTGTAGTCATTCATATGTGATTGTGAGGTTGTCAGGAAATGTAACATTTGTTGCATCCAGTGTGCAATTTGTTACATGCAGTGAGTGGAAAGCTTGTTTATCCCCTATGCTATGTAAAATGTGTTTTCTGTTTTCACATATTTGTTGTTTGGATACACTTTTCACTCACTGTGCAGAAAAAAGTAGCAGAAAACAATAAATGGTTTATGGGATACATGTAGTAGTAGGGGAAAAGGTTTATAAATTTTTAATATATATTTTGTAGTGGTTTGAAAAATAATAATAATTTTGAATTCTTTTTGAATCATTTTGTTTTTAATTTAATGTACATTACCTTTTGGTTAGCTATGTGTTTTTCTTCCTAAGATATTTCAAGCATTTCTTAGCAAAAGTTTTTCTTTGGTAATTTCAAAACACTGCTTCTTGATTTTAATATCATTTTGTTGTGTTTTGTCATGTGCATTTTAAAATAAGAAATGACACTGTGTTTGAGACAGATAGGCAACAAACAGTTGCTCACCCAAGCTCTTATCAAACTAGGAAGTTGCATAATGACTGTTGCAATCCTTTGTCAGGTTGAAAATGCTCATACTGAGAGAGTAGAGAAATTTATTTTGTGTCATCCAAAATGGAAAGTGAAGGACACTGCATATTAAGTAATAATAATTAATGAGATAGGTAATTTTCCTGATGATTACTGACATACATGTTACATAAATTTGTGTAATTAATACTAAGTATTTCAGATTTCCCTCTGTCATTCAGGCCTATGATATGGCCTGAATGACAGAGGGAAGTAAATTCAGCCTTCTCTGTAAATTACTGAAAGCAAAGAATGCCTGTAATATGGGGAGAGTGAGGAATTAAATGAAACAAAGGCTGTCTTTTAAATAGGAGTATAAAGGCATTTTAATCATAGCAACTTTGAAAGAATTCTGTTTAAGGTTGATCAAAGTAAAGAAACTGATGTCAGATATAATATTTTTATAAACTTAAATGAGCTGATGAGAAATGCAATTTGCTGTTATTTGTGTCACAGAAAACAGAAAAATTTGTTGCTATTGTTTTTGACTCAATAATATAAAGTCAAAGACACCTAAAACATTTTCTAGGCTGATTTGACATGCTTAAAGGATTTTAAATTTGTAAGCATAATAATGTGTGAATACATATACAAATACCATCCATTCTTTGTAGGAATACCATTATTTTCAGCACATTTACATCAATTCGCGATATGAAAGTCACGTACCTCTTTTCCTCTTTTTTTTTTTTTTTTATATATATATTATAAATATATATATTTGGGTGACAATAAAAAAATTAAGTTCATTCTTTTCAAGGTCCCACCCCCTGCAATTGTTAATTTACCTGAAAAAAAAAAAAAAAAAAAACACTCGCAAAAAAATTTAAAGAAAAATATTATTTATTAGGCACAAACACACTTTAAATTTTGATGCGATTGACATAGGGTTCGTAGTAGAAACATATCAACATTAAGGGAAGTCTCATGTATTACTGCTTCAAGAACATTTTGGATAACCGTGGTAGACCTTTTTAGGTTTAAATAGTCCTGTCGATGCTTTTCTATTACTTGCAAAAGGTACTGTTTCTGCTCTTCCTGGTTGGTAAGAATTCTATTGCACGACTGAATTAGTGTGATTCCATGTTCAGCTGCATCATTTACAACCTTCAGTTTTTGGATTCTTCAACGACCTTCAAGGAAATTATTGTTGTTTTCCCAAGTATTTGGATCTTGATTTAAATAATCTTGAGGTATATCCAAAGCCATAAATAATTTGATAGTGTTTTGTGACAAAAAAATCACACAACTGTTTTGTTTGAACAGCTGTTTCCACAACTTTAATACGGCGTAGAGGGTTGTTGGTACCTTTCTTCTCCAATGCTTTCACCGTCTTCACTTTTTTTTTTCAGAAGAAACTTGGAGTTGAAAGAGGCTAATCCAGCAAGTGTTTCACTTTAGTACCACAAATGTCCTGAGATGCTTTTAGCTGCAGTATCAGCAATGACTTTGTTTCCATTTATTTATTAAGTTCCTTTAAGAGTTTTAGATCATTATTAGGAGCTAATGCTCCACAAGGAGAAGAATACCAATACTTGAGATAAATCTGTAGCTCAAACACATTCTATAGAGTTCTCGGGCAGTTAGTTTCAACTTCAGCATCATATGCCTAAAGAGTTTTGCAGCAAATGATAATATCAAAAACTAAGTATCTTTTGTCTTTGGGCTTTTAACAAATGTTAAGGGAATCAAATCAGTTAGTTCAGGGTGGATTATGATGTATCACATACAGTAACTGTTGCATTTTTTTTACTCTATTGCTTTTCTAAAAAGATGAAAGTTAATGAAATTGACATTATTTTCGGAAAAGAAAAACTGCTAATGTTAATGAAATTAAAGTAGAAATTATTTCGCCTAAAATGTGTAAAGCTACTTTTCTTCTTATTGTATCAAAAATACATTATTATTTTTTTCCCTTTGATTTCTTCATATTTAGGTATTGCATCCACGAAGTAAAGACTGGTTCTCCAAAAATGTGCCAAGGCACATAACATCAAGATGGAGTGTAAAAGTGGAAGCAGTTCGCCTTCAGAAGACGAAGGATAAATGAATGATGTCCAACAACAGATTTCAAAAGACCGTGTTATAGGATGTCAGCTGGGGGATTCCAGACAACCCCTATCTCTACTCCTACCACATCCACCACTCCCACCAGCATATCTCCTGCTGGTGATCCTTTCCCCCACCTTCTACAAATTCCTCAGAGATTGATGGGACATTGCTGATAAAAAATGAGAGTTCTGAATCACCTGTCAGTCAGGCCTTTGTAATGTTGCCACCACAGAACCAATCCCAGTCTTCTGGCTTACAGCAGAATATAGGATCACCAAGTGAATATACTTCTTCATCCTTTAATTTTCCCTACAGTAAGATATTTTATAATTTTTTTGTTGTTGTTCGTTGAAATTTTTGTGATTTCTGTGTTATTACAATTGCATTTGATGTAGTAAGAAGTGTTACATAATGTGCCATCACTGGGTCATTACATGTATAAGTTAACACATATCATTGCATTTACATCACAGATGTAGAATTTTTTGTAATATATTTGGGAAGTTGAAGAGATTTGGGCAAGGAACATTTCAATGTACTGTATACGTTCTCATATAGGCATTTGTCTGGGTTTGACACCTTAAATTAAGATAGGCAATATCTGACCCTCGAATTTCAAGTTTTTTGAAAATATGACATTTATTGAAATAGTAATGGAAAAGTACATGTTTATATGTTTGATGGATTTTTCTGCCAAAACGCATGTAGTATTCTCATTCATTACAATCCATCCTTCTCGTATCAGCCAATGGAGCGGTGTTTTTCCTTTATACCTAAGAATTAAAGTTCAAAATCAGTACAATAACTGCCAATTACATCATTACTGTCCAAGAGACAAGCAAAATGCACAAAATATCTAACTGCCCAAAATAACCGAGAAACTCAATAAAATAAGAAAAAATAAAATGAGAACTATTCCCAATTAAATAATTTTTTTTAAATAAATTGAAAATGGCTGAGAAGTGTTTTTTATGTCTTAAAAAATATGAGGGAAGGTGGAAAGTTCATAACTCAAGGTTTATTTGACAAAGATAGAAGCTTCTGATTTCAAAACAAAAATACATTGAAGATGTCAAAGTGAATATTTTGAAGATATAAGTATTAATGAAGTAAAAGAAGCTGTTTTGTCTTGAAAAGTGGAAAGTCCATAGATTAATGCTAAATTAGTTAAGTGCAATGAGATGGCATTTATCCTTTGCTTTGTACAGTATCACTAAAATGTGTGAAAAATGGTTTTGTTCCCTGAGTACTTCCAGAAGTCAGTCATTGTACTAATTTGTAAAAAAGAAGAACTACATTTATTAACTATATGTATACAAAATAGTTTCCATATCATCTACTGTTTTGCACGTTACTAGAAATTAGAGCACAGGAAAAACATCAATATATTAAAAAAATTTATTTCAACTTGTCACTAATATTCCTTTTTGATGTTCCTTATGATAGTTTAGAATTTTATTATATGAAGATTCCAAATTTATATGGAAAAATGTTTTTATATGTACAGTCATATGCATCATAAGTTGTCAAAGTCCTCCAATACGTAGAGACAATATGTATTAAATGATTAACATTATTCCAGTTTTTTAACTCATGATTCATGAAATTAATACAATAGGAAAGAACTTTCGAACCTCTTGATTATGATGCGTTGAATCAGCAATAAGCCATCTTGTTATCGAAGAAGGCACGATTTTTCGTTTCCTGTGGTATAAGCTTCCAAGTTGAACTTCGATCTTATAATTTCTTATTATAGATGATGGTTGCATGTTCCGTTTTCCGTGGCTCGATATCCCAAACTAGTTTCAATTCCTTCTTTTGGAATCATCTTCAGTGGGTATTATGATCTACTTCTCATACACGTTGTATTTCGGCCACTTACATCGATTTTACTGGCGACGTCCGATATTCCACGGCAGTTGTACTCTTGCACATGCTATTTTGGTATTAATGCTCATTCTTAGTCGTGTTTTAATATAATTGGATGATATGAATTTCTGATTCTAAATTATTTGGTGTTGCCATTCGTTTGTTGAAAACAATTAATAAGGTCTTTTATTATATTTTTTAGCGTTATTTTCTTTTTCGATAAAATATTTCCAAGCGTACGGTAGACTCATTGGATCATTATTATTACAATTTATTTCTTTAGTTTTTTCAATCATTACTGCTTCTGAGGTTAGTATTTGATTTTTTTGTTTTATGTGAGGTTATTAATTTTGCATCATACCAATCAGGATAAGCTTCATTTTCAATACAATGATTTATTAATGATGTTTTGTTTTCTTTTTTATTCCAGTTGGATATATGTTCCTTTAGTCTGGTCTTAAACCTTCTTTTTGTACTTCCTATGTATACTTTTTGTACTTCCTTCTTTTTGTACTTCCTATATATTTTCATATAAATTTGTAATCTTCATATAATAAAATTCTAAACTATCATAAGGAACATCAAAAATTAATATTAGTGACAAGTTGAAATAAAATTTTTTATTATATTGACGTTTTTCCCGTGCTCGAATTTCTAGTAACGTGTGAAACAGTAGATGATATGGAAACTATTTTGTTGACATATAGTTAATAAGTGATGAAACCACGTAATGATTTCGACAAATGTTGAATTAATATAACTTATGAAAAACTGGAGATTTAAAAGGCTCATAATGTTGATTTTATTGGAGAGAATCTGAATTTCACGGATGAAACCATAATAGATATACAAACTGAACAAAATGAATATCAAAAACTTTAAAAAGAATAGAATCCTGTTGAGCAAAGAAGTCGAACATTTAAACTTTTTGACAACTTGTAAAAACAATGGAATTACACCTAAATTTTTACAGATTAGAAATAAACCAATGAATTATAAAGATAAAACCATTTTACAAACCTGTGAAATTAAAAGATTAAGAGCCTCTATTAGAGAAAAAAGAAAAGACATTGATAGATTGAGTAAGAAAAACTACAGATTATATAATCAATGTATGCAAGAGAAAGATAAAGAAGAAACAAAAATAGCATTAATTAAAATATTTGCTATTATAGAAAGACAACAATTTAAAGATAGAAGGAGACACTTTCATAAAATTGAAAACCTCATAAGAGAAAAATATAATAACAAAGAAGAAAAAAATACCAACATTAGAAGACAAACCAATGTTCATTAATAAATCTAATAATGAATTGAAATATCTACAAGTTAAAACACTCAATAGAGGAATGAGATATGCATATAAACAAAAAATTCCGAAAGCCAAGATAATAATCCCATATATAGAAGACGTCATCAAGAAACTGCCAAATAAAAGACAAAACCCAACAAGATTTAAAATATTAAGAGCAATCAATAACAAAGAAAAAGAAGAACAAATACCAGCTATAAAATATGAGAGACAAGAGCTAATGAACCTCAAGAACAACCCAGCAATTAAATGCGTAAGCGCTGATAAAGCCAAACAAATTATTATATTAGACAAAGATGATTATGATATAAAAATGAAAAAGGTTATAGAAGAATTGGATATCGAAGAAACTACACTTGACCCAACAGATACATTTCTAAGAAAAATGGCTTATATAAAAAACCATGGACATTTGCCTGATAATATTAAAAACAAAGCCATTCCGCCCGTTGGAGCATCTATTCCAAGCATATTCTGCAAAATCAAAACACATAAAAAAGAAGAACCATTAAGACCAATAGTAAATAAAATAATGGCTCCAACTATTCTCCTTGAAAAAGAACTATTTAAACATTTCAAACAGTATTACTTTCAACATATTTATACAATTAACAACTCCATTAAAGTGATTAAAAAAGTTAAAGAACTAAAAACAACCGATTTTCTGATGATCAGTCTAGATATTATTTCCCTATATCTAAATACTCCTGTTTATGAAGCAATTCAATTATTAGATCAGAAGTTAAAAGATGAAAAAATACCTGAAGCACAAAGAATTAGTATTATCCAGGCATTGAAACTAGTAGCTGATAATAACTACTTCACATATAATAAAAAAATATACCAGCAAAAACAAGGTGCACCAATGGGATCACCAATTTCGGGACTTCTTGCTGAAATAATATTACAAGACATAGAAAATAAACTCTTGGATTAATTCAATCAAAAACAACTAATACTATATGTAAGATACGTTGACGATATCCTTATCTTCTGGAAGCAATCTGAAAAAGAACTTGAAACATTTGTAAAAAATACAATAGTTTTTATCCAACAATACAAGTTACTATGGAAAAAGAAGTTAACAGACAACTACACTATTTAGACATTTAGTTATTTAGGAGAAATAATATGATTGAATACGAAGTATATCGAAAACCAACTTTTACTCCCACGATAATTCCGATTGATTCAAATCATCCTTGGAAATATAAAAGGGCAGCACTTCAATTTTACATAAGAAGAGCATTAACCCATTCCTGTAATAAAAACAAAAAAGATAGAGATTAACTGGATAAAAAGAACTGCTATGAAATTTGGATACAAGAAAAAGATCATAGATGATATACTTGAAAATACAAAGAAATCTTTAAATGAAAGTAAAAATGAACAAAAAAATGAAATAAAATTAGCTGGTAAAATTCCCTACATTCCTCCAATAACAAATATCCTAAAGAAGGAATGCGTTAAGGAAAAAATGATATTAGCAGAAACCGTCATAGATAACGAAACTATATTAACTACAGGAAATGAAAGAAGATCAATGCTTGATAAAGCCGGAGTATATTCTATACCAACAAAATATTATACAGAAATAGAAAGAAATGAAAGAAATAAAGTATACATAGGAAGTACAAAAGGAAGGTTTAAGACCACATTAAAAGAACATATATCCAACTGGAATAAAAAAGAAAACAAAACATCATTAATAAATCATTGTATTGAAAATGAAGCTTATCCTGATTGGTATGATGCAAAATTAATAACCTCACATAAAACAAAAAAATCAAATACTAACCTCAGAAGCAGTAATGATTGAAAAAACTAAAGAAATAAATTGTAATAATAATGATCCAATGAGTCTACCGTACGCTTGGAAATATTTTATCGAAAAAGAAAATAACGCTAAAAAATATAATAAAAGACCTTATTAATTGTTTTCAACAAACGAATGGCAACACCAAATAATTTAGAATCAGAAATTCATATCATCCAATTATATTAAAACACGACTAAGAATGAGCATTAATACCAAAATAGCATGCGCAAGAGTACAACTGCCGTGGAATATCGGACGTCGCCAGTAAAATCGATGTAAGTGGCCGAAATACAACGTGTATGAGAAGTAGATCATAATGCCCACTGAAGATGATTCCAAAAAGAAGGAATTGAAACTAGTTTGGGATATCGAGCCACGGAAAACGGAACATGCAACCATCATCTATAATAAGAAATTATAAGATCGAAGTTCAACTTGGAAGCTTATACCACAGGAAACGAAAAATCGTGCCTTCTTCGATAACAAGATGACTTATTGCTGATTCAACGCATCATAATCAAGAGGTTCGAAAGTTCTTTTCTATTGTATTAGTTTCGTGAATCATGAGTTAAAAAACTGGAATAATGTTAATCATTTAATACATATTGTCTCTACGTATTGGAGGACTTTGACAACTTATGATGCATATAACTGTACATATAAAAACATTTTTCCATATAAATTTGTAATCTTCATATAATAAAATTCTAAACTATCATCATAAGGAACATCAAAAAGGAATATTAGTGACAAGTTGAAATAAATTTTTTTATTATATTGACGTTTTTCCTGTGCTCGAATTTCTAGTAACGTGCGAAACAGTAGATGATATGGAAACTATTTTGTTGACATATAGTTAATAAGTGATAAAGCCACGTAATGATTTTGACAAATGTTGAATTAATATAAGAAGAACTACAGTTTCTACCATGACATGACCCTAATCAGGATTTTATGTTAAAGTTTACACAGTCCTGTGGAGTAAGAAGCTTAAGGTTTTAGAAAATAAGTTGAGCATAGGACAGTTCAGTGTTGGAAGAGGTCTAATTGGTGTTAGAATAATGTATTTGAGCTTAGCAGATTTCTGAGAAATTTGGTGAAGAGAAAATAGGATTTATGAGATTATTGCAAATGCTTTAGACCAAGCACTTGAACAAATTGTTCATTGTTGCAAGCTATTAAAATCAGTCACAATCTTTTGTGCCAAGAGATTTGCAATATTTCAGATTTACTCCTGGATAAGATAAAATGTTACACGCCTCATTTTTGTTGTTGTTAGATGCAGTGTTTAAAGAAATTAAATCAGTACCTGATGTTGGCATAGGTGGTTTTGGTATTAGCAGTTTGTTGTTGATAATCAAATGTTCATTTCTTCAAATATGAACACTTAGCATGATAATCTCTGTCAGATGAACAAGTCTTTTTGGAAAGTGCAAAAAATATATGTGGTGCAGTGAAAGAGACTACAACAAATAACAGGTCACAAATATCTCCAAATTATGAACTTTTATTGGGACACTGTAGGAGTTCTGACACATCAACAGCATTTTTTCAAAGGAGAATTGTCAGAAGGACTGGAAATAGAGAAAAGATGTACAACATTAAATAATTTGAAAGGTTGGAATTTATCTCACGAAACATAGAAAATGAGGAAAAACACAGGCGCATATAGTAAAAGGTTCATTTAGCGGTAGCTTTCGGTCGTCCTATGACCTTGATCACCCGCGATTGACTGGATGGGCTGGTTGCCAGACCTACAATTTGAAGTTCCAACACCCCAACTTCAAATTGTAGGTCTGGCAACCAGCCCATCCAGTCGATCGCGGGTGATCAAGGTCGTAGGACGACCGAAAGCTACTGCTAAACGAACCTTTTACTATACATGACTATATGTTTTTCCTCGTTTTCTATGTTTATGTGTTACTGTCGCATGAAGCCTTAGTTTTAAACCACATTATCTCACATGAATGGCAACACTTCCTATAACATAGTCCTAAGAAAGAGTTGGGGAACTACCTGAAAATTCGACATATTATTTCCTTTTATTCCTTAGAAAAACCCCAAAATTTGGAGGTATTTGTGATGCATTAAGTCTAGGAGTAGCCATGTCATCAATTATTACCAAAAATAACAGATTTTAGTTATTGGTGTTATTTGTTATTGAGGAAACTGAAAAGCTCAATAAAGAATTAGACAGCAGAAACAGCAAAGTAAGTAAAAATCTTTTATCAGCTGTACAGAAATAATTTGACTGAGAAAGAAGTTAGCCAAAAAATTTAATTTTCTACATATCATGTAGTATTTGCATCTACTGGTTCTTGTGGTCGTGAGTGAGTGTGGTAAAGGGCTTTTTAGGAGTTTGAACATTGCTGACATGAGAGTGATTATCAGGGCAGAATAAATGGATTCTGTAGAAGAACATAATTGGAAAGACAGAGTTTAAAACTGAGATGATTTGGACACATATGTGTCTCATAGGAGGTGAACTATTATCTGGATAGGTAGTACATTTCTTGATACATGCCACAGGCCAACCAGAAGATGCAGAACAAGGCGAATTGAAGGTATGCATTCAACCATTAGTGGTTGGGAAAGTAAAATGTTAAAAGAGCAAAAAATTATGCAGTAGACACAAAGGGATGTAACAAGTTTTTTTTGCAAACTGACACTGCACAAAGAAGGTAAAAAAACAGATAGTTTGAGGTTTTGTGGCTGTTCATGTACATATGTTGCATGGTGCTGTTCAACCCACATGGAAGTGTTCAATTTTTTGGAAGCCAATTTTGCTTAGCAGGGTCTAAATTACACTAGCCAAATGAGAAAAAAGTGCTGTCCAACTAAGTATTGGAAAGTGCTGGGGTGGAGAGTCAAGGACAGAACAAGTGCCATAACTCAAAGGAGTTTTATGCTATGTCATCATACACAGTCATATCAGAATAATATGACCACCCCCAGAATCACAGTGTATCCACCAAGGGGTGTCACAGAGTGCATGTGACAAGGTCAACCACACAGAGATATAAACGGCCGGCCAGGACAGATAAGCCATAGTGTTACATGAGTACAATGGGCAGAGGTAGTGATTTGACAGCAAAGGTGAAAGCATCTCAGAAACAGCAGACTTCGTGGGCTGTTCGCAAGGTACTGTAGTAACGATGTACCAAGAATGGACCGCTGGCACACCAAGTACCTCCCGACATCATAACTGTGGAGCCCCAAAGGCCATCAACCCCAGAGGTGAACGTCGCCTCTGTCAACTGGTAAAGGGCAATCGATGCACAACAGTGCAGCAATTGACCTCTCAAATTAACACTGGGGCACCCAAGTACGTGTCCCCGACAACAGTAGAGCGAACCCTGTTACGCATGGGTCTCCAGAGTCGACGCTGCGTCAAGGCACCCATGTTAACCCAGGTCCATCGGCAGTGACACCTGCAGTTCACATGGGACTACCATCATTGGACAGTGAAAGAGTGGGAAAAAGTTGCCTTGTCCAACGAATCGAGGTTTCTACTCCACTGAAGTAATGGGCAGTGGCAGATATAGCATCGGACACATGAGAACCAACACCAGGATATGCTTGTCGGTCAAGTACAGGCCAGTGATGGCAGCGTGCATGTCTGGGTGATTGATGTTTTCTTGGTATGACCTGGGACTGCTAGTACCACTGGACGGGTCCCTGAACGCCAATGGCTACCCGTCCATCCTTGCCGACTACATGCATCCCTTCATGTTAGATGTTTACCCTTGTGGTGATGGTGTCAATCAACAGGACAGTGCATCCTGCGATGTCACTAAGGGTGTGTGTGACTGGTTCCAGGAACACGACAGCTGTGTCTCCATTCTCCCTTGGCCGACGAAAACGCCCAACCTCAATCCCATAGAGCACTTGTGAGAATTTAGATAGACATGTTCAACATGCCTACACACAACCATGTCCTCTTCGGGACCTCTGTGCTCTGCTGCAGTCCGAATGGGCACACGCGTCTCTGGCAACCTTCCAGAGCCTCATTGCGTCCATGCCACTCCTACTTGACACTGTCATCTGGGCCAAGAGTGGTTATTCCCATTATTAGGTAGGTGGTCATATTATTCTGATATGACTGTGTATCTTTCCTGATGCAAATGTCACTTTCAGAGATGCCACCTTCTAGGAGTAATCATGACTTTTCAAGCACATCTTTAAAAATGTGCAAAAAATGACCAAGTTTATGTGTCACTATGGTCATCCATCCATCTGCCTATGAACACCATATAGTGCCAGTCACAGCAAGAAAAAAAGAAATACTAAACATGGGTGGTTTATCAGGATAACGAATCTAATGGTCTAATATTGTATACATGGTAGCCATTTTTCACACTGACTGCATAGTGCAAATATGGAGTAAGACAAAAAAAAAAATGTAAAGAGTATGTAAAAATTTTACCTTCCACTGACGAAACTGAAAAAAAAAAATAAGGAAAAAAAAATTCACTGATGAACTGCTTCTCGAGTGCTACCTCACAAATAGAAACAGTGGTTTTAAATGGAAGAAAATTGCAATTTTGTGTTCTGAAATTATAAGAAAATAGTAAATCTGATCAAATTATAAGAAAATAGCAAATCTCACTGAAAAAAAAAAAAAAAGAAGAAGAAATTACAACAAATTGCATCCATGAGCTGTGGTAATGACATAAATGAATTTTCAAAATGGTAATTTTTATGTATTTCTTTTTTAACAGAAAAACCTCAAAAACAAAGAAAAATGTAAATATAAATTATTTCATTGCAATGGTTTTATTCCAAAAGGAAATTATTATTGCAGTTTTTCATTGATGCATAATTTCTTTCTTCTGCAGCAAGCAACAAGCATTTAACACTTCATATCATGTATTGAACCAAAAAAGGGCCAATCCATGATATGAAGTGGTCCAATGCTTGTTGCTTGACCATTTTAAATTTATTTTTATTTTGCACGCTGTTGACCTTTTATGTTGACAGTTCAAAACCCTATTATTTTATTTTTATTCACATTGTTTTCAACATGGCGACCATTTTTGTATCTTGGAGCATGACATTTTTGGCATTTGTAAGGGTTAGCAGTAACTTCATTATTTCAGCTGTGGCAATTCCTAGGACAAAATTTCAAATATTGGTATGATAAGACATTGTAAGGTACTATTTTGTTAATTACACTATGCTTCTAAAAATATTCCTTCACCATAAATTGTTTAGTCAAAGTTTTGTTTTAAAATTGCTAAAAATGTCATTTTGGGGATGGTTATTAAGGGGGAAGGCAATTTATTTAAGATTTGAAATTTTTTTTGAAAGTATGTATGTACCAATAGTCTCAGTTAAAAATTATTTGAAGTTTGAGAGTTGCATACTTTTATTCTACAGGGCAGTAAAAATGTACTTTTTCAAAAAATTGCCAATTTCAGAGTTCAATATCTCTGGTGGGCAGTTATTTAAAAATCTGAAATTTACACACATAAATGTAAGTAACTTGGAGTAAAATTTTGAGTTTGAGATTCAAGTGGTTAAAGAGATACAGCCTTGCAAAAGTCGTAAAGCATTCATGATGATGATAGGTTTT
This sequence comes from Macrothele yani, assembly GCA_039090855.1. Classification (NCBI taxonomy): domain Eukaryota; kingdom Metazoa; phylum Arthropoda; class Arachnida; order Araneae; family Macrothelidae; genus Macrothele; species Macrothele yani. Next base: position 42,189,826 of record CM077028.1, read on the forward strand.
CATTTTAAAACGATTTCTAGGGCTTGGCAGGAGACGGCAGCATTAAAGCAAAAGAAAAGTATTATTTCTAGGAAGCTTTGAGAGTACTGCAGTATGATTGTACAGTTACAGCATGGGCAAAGTTTTCCTTGTTTTTTTTTTTTGTTTTTTTTTAGTGCATCAAAATTCCAGATATTCTAGTTAAAAAGAAGAAAACACATTTACAACTAGTGCATGGCAATGACCACATCACACTCCCACCCACTCTTTGCCTTATTCCGATGCCTTGGGCTTGTGCATTCCGGGCAATCACTAGCTCCTAGTTGGGAAGCTTGTGGTGGACCTCCTCTGTTGGGAATTAAACTTATTTTCCCAAAAAGTTCAGCAACTTATGCAATTTTTTTTTTTCTGTTGTAGATATTGTGATTTGGTAAGAAAAGCAGATGCTCCGAATTGCGCAAAAAAAAAAAAAAAAAAAAAAAAAAAATGCGTTGATAACTTTTAAAATTAAATGTTCAGTCACAGATTTTTTTTTCTTGTGAATTTGAGAAAACCTGATCAATTTTCCCAATTTTGCGGAAAGAAAAAAAAATCCTCTCTAGAACATGTTTTTTTTTTCTGGGAATTATTGAAAGGTGGGAGAATGTGCTCAGCTCTGTCATTTTTTTGTGTCTGACCCAAAAAGAACAAAATTTAATTTGAAAAAAAATTATAATAAGTAACTAAGTGATTTTTGTATAAATTTAATTTTCCTTTCTCTCAGAAAGGGGTGAGCAGGAAAATCGCATTTTTTTTTTCATTTCTTGCCTTTATTATTTCTACCACAGAATGGAGAAAATGTGGTTTCTTGTATGTGTTATTTTGGGTAAATTCCTTTTTTTCCTCATTCTGCCATCTTGGGCGATTTTAGGGACTCAAAGTGTCACCAACTTGGCATTTTTTGTGGCACGAAGGTCAAGGGGAAAGGTATTTTTAGCACAGGCCAAGGTCAGTGAACAATGTGGTTAATCTCACTGCTTGGCGTGGAAAGCTTGACAGTTTTGATTGGATAACATTCCTTACTGGGGTCAATTTTTGGCCAATTGGGCAGCTTAGGGCAAAGGTCAGGGGCGAGCAGTTGAGATTCTCGAAAAAGTTCACTCTCTTCTGCGTTTGGAGTTACAGTACAGGGCCTTTGGCCCTGTGCTAGACGAAATTAAAAAAAAAAACAAAAAAAAAACTGGTTGCTTGCTGACCAGAATGTAAGGCTGTGAGGGAACCCTGGTGTCTGTCGCCTGGCCGTTGGCTGTTGGCAAAATTCACCCATGGCTGGGAGAATCATCTTAAAGATGGGCAATGGTGCTGTGGATGCAACGCCCGGTTCTAAGTGCCCACTTGTACGCTGAGGACCTGCAATTCCAAATTTTTGCTGCCACCTTCATAATTTCAAGTTGGACCATTAGGCTTCAGTGGATAAAGGTAAAAAAAAAAAAAAAATGCCAGTGGGGAAAGTGCCATGTCCATCTGCTAATATTACTCCCTCGATTGTGTACCAGAGAAAACGAATCCTTACCATATACATAGATCTACAAGGGACTCGAGCAACTTGCTCCAGGAACAGGGAATTATGAACGGCTTCGTGAACCACAACCTTGTCAGCATATTGTGGCAGACTAGTCGCGCCTGGCCCCCTACAACAAGCGGTCCACCATCACTGGTAAAGAAAAGGAAAAAAACAACAAAAAAAAACACCTTATTGAAAGAAAAAGATATACGGACAGGCTGAAAATTTGTCTTTCTACAGTGAACTCGGGTGGTTGTGATAAAAAGTTATGCTCTTTCCAGACCTAAAGGTAAAGATTTTTTTTTTTTTTTGGCATTTTATATGTTATGTTATGGTTCCTGTGGAATTATTTAACTAGTGGGCTTTGCAGTGGGGCAGTACAGTTCAATTATGTATTTCTGCTATGGCTTAATCAATATAGGAAAGTTGTCACTATTATTTTGTCAGGTCTTGTATTTTTGTCCAAGTTAATGTGTTAGAATGGGAAATTTCCTGTCATTTTTGTTTTAGCTAAATTAGAAAAACTTGTAATTTTACATGTGTTAAGCCAGTGGTATTTTATTTCTTGTATTTTTGGAGCTGGTGTGTGCAGTGTTATTAATGAAACTCAGTGTTAAAGTATTATTTTAGGAGAAGCAGCTTCATGTCATATTTTATACTCAGAGGAGATAAGTTAAGCGAAATGAAATCTTAAATGTAGTAGCTGCAAGGGTTACATCTTAACATGAGCGTGCAATCTCTCAGACCAGTATTTCTTAAGCATAATTTAACTTTCTATGTGAGTAGTGATTTATTTTGCATTCTTAAGTTGGCCTGTGTATTGCATTTGTATTTAAGTGTGTAATGTAGTTGCCATGTAGTCCAAAATTTTCTTAGAGGCAGGTTATCATGATTTTGGTGAATTTAGGTGCAAAATTATTCTTTAAAATTTTGTAATAGTGTGAGCTAGTTGCTAATATCAGCCAGTGTATTTGGAAACATATTTTCATAAGTCATTACATGGGCATGCATGCTGACTAGGGTTTCATAGGTGTTGGCCTGTACGTTACCTTTGTACAATGTGAGAATTCTTCGAGAGGTGATGATTTCTGAAAATAAATAGTTCTTCAAGAGCAGATGTAATTTTCTGGAAATAAGTGATTCTGCGATATAGTGTATTTTCTGGGAAATAAGTAGTATAGAGTATATTTTCTGGAATAATGAGGTAGAGTATTTTCTGGGAAATAATGTGAGTCTTCGTGTGGTGTTTCTCTGGAAGCTGTGTGCCTAGGGAAAAAGAGTTGGCGAAAAGTTTTTCTTGCAGGGTGCTTTTCATATGTGGAAATACTTCGTGTCTGAAAGGGTGCTTATGAGGACAAATTGGGAGATTTGTCTTCTTTCTCGAGTAAGCCGAAGACCTGTAGGAAGCTACTCCAAGTAAGGTGCGTTCATGAGTGTTGTCCCAAATACAGTAAGTGAAGAGAACAGTACAGGAGGGTGATGTGTCGCACATATATAAATCTCATTTCAGTGCATAGGCCTGATTGGATTCATGACCCAATCTAACCTTCAGCCTTATTAATATTTCCTCAGAGTGTAATTTTGTTTTCAAGGAAAGTGGGTCTGATAAATTGAAATGTTTCTCTAGCCAGTGCTTGAGTAGTCAACTACATGGGTCTATTAAGCTGGTGAAAAAACTTACATAGTGTACTTTTGAAAATTTAGATTAAGTAGTTTTATGAACTGCATGTCAGAAATAGTTGTGTAATTTAAAATTTTGGTGAACAGTAAGAGTGCATATAAATATGAGTTTAAGTTCAGGAGTGTTGGAAGCTAGTGTTTGCATTATTATTTACATTGAAAAATATTGAGTACACAAAGCAGGCTTGTGTTAGAAAGGTTATTTGAATTTCTTGATGATAGTGCAAATTTTAATTCTTTTTGTCAGCGTTGCAAGTTAATGATAAATTTTGAGTTAATTGATTAAGGTATTAAGTGCAGTATGTTTGGTATCGTGTCTAGAAGTTATTTTGTATCAGTTAATACTAGTACAATATTCTAGAGGATAATGTTTACCTTGGCATTCCTTACTAGCGATGAAACACATTTCATGCTCGTTTTCTGGTCTTTGTTGATGTTATTGTCCTAATGTCCGTTGTATGAGATGTATAACTTTACTTCAACACACTTTTCACTGGGTATACTCAGTGGATCTTCACTTTAGGATTCAAAGATATCAACTTTTACCAGTCTTTATACTCGAAATTTTTGCCTAGTCTCTGGTCATCCTCAAGAGCGTGGCGACTTTTCCACCGATGTTCATGGTTAACTGCGCGCTAATGGATTCAGATATTCCTCGTTGCCATTCGTTGGATATACTTTCTTGGATACATTTCTTTATCAAGCCCGGCTAGCGCCATTTATGTTTCATCTATATAACTTTTTTTTTTTTTTTTTAATTTCTTTTCCTGTCCCGGGTTTCTTGCCTTTTTTGTCGGTTTTTCTTTTGTTTTTCTTTTTCTTGTCTTATTAATTCTTTCCACAGGCTAGATAATGTGCTAGGGTCATTCTGGATACATACCTTTGTTTTATTTTTATAGATTAAGATTGCTTCTTCCCTCCTGATTTGCCTTTCAGATTTTTTATTCCTTTTTAGCATTTTAATTTCATCGAATTTTGGGAAAGTGGTTTTCAACGCAGAATTGCACTAATGCAGTTTTTGCTTCTTTTTTTTGCCAGTTAGATATGTGTTGTTTAGGTCCTTTTTTTAAACTGTTTTTCGTACTTCCAATGTACGATATTGGGGGTATGTGTGCAATTGGAATTTCGTAGGATTCTGATTCTTCTAGTATTTTTTCCTTTGTTTTTTTGTTAACAATCAGATTTTTCAAGATGTTCACTGAACTTCCTAGTTGTAAGTCATATTTAGCACATTGCCTATTAATTTCTTTACTAACTTTTTCCAAGTATGGGAATGCACCAATGTATTTCAATTTTTTATTCCTCACCTTCCTTTGATTGTGCACTTCTTGGCCTTCATTTCTGTTAGTCATATGCTTTTTACTCTCATGTATCCATTTTTTAATTAGCTTACTCAGGTAACCATATTCTTGTGATATTTTTGAGATAAACTTAAGCTTTTGATTTTAGCCTGTTGTTAGACGTGTGTGTGTACGCTCTCCGTATCAAGTTTACTATGCTGTTTTTTTTTTTATGTATCACTGGGTGGTGCGACGAGTATGGTATCAGTACTGGTATGTAAGTTGCTTTCCTGAACACAGAGTATTCAAAGTTATTTTTGTTTTTCTTTAGTTGAATGTCCAGGAAAGATAGGTGATTATCCTCTTCAAATTCTATAGTTAGCTCTATGGTGCTACAAATTTCACTAAACTGCTGTGCTAGATGTTGTAGCTCGGCTTTGTTAAGTTTTGACATAATAATAATGTCGCCTACATATCGAGCATATAGTATTGGTTTTTGTGGTAGAGTTTGAATAATTTCTTTTTGAGGTATGCCATTATCACTTCTGCGTATAATGCCGATAATGGGGATCCCATAGGCATACCTCGAAAAAGAAATTATTCAAACTCTACCAGAAAATCCAATACTATATGCTCGATATGTAGATGACATTATTATTATGTCAAAACTTAACAAAGCCCAGCTACAAGATCTAGCACATCGTTTTAGCGAAATTTGTAACACCATAGAGCTAACTGTAGAATTTGAAGAGGATAATCGCCTATCCTTCCTGGACATTCAACTAAAGAAAAACAAAATTAACTTCGAATACTCTGTGTTCAGGAAAACAACTTCCATACCAGACTGATACCATACTTGTCGCACCACCCAGTGATACATAAAAAACAGCATAGTAAACGTGATACGGAGAGCGTACACACACACGTCTAACAGGCTAAAAAATCAAGAGCTTGAGTTTATCTCGAAAAAAATCACGAGTATGGGTACCCAAGCAAGCTAATTAATAAATGGATACATGAGAGTAAAAAGCATATGACTAACAGAAATGAAGGCCAAGAAGTGCACAATCAAAGGAAGGTGAGGAATAAAAAATTGAAATACATTGGTGCATTCCCATACTTGGAAGGAGTTAGTAAAGAAATTAATAGGCAATGTGCTAAATATGACTTACAACTAGGAAGTTCAGTGACCACCTTGAAAAATCTGACTGATAACAAAAAAACAGAGGAAAAAATACTAGAAGAATCAGGATCCTACGAAATTCCAATTGCACACATACCCCCAATATCGTACATTGGAAGTACGAAAAACAGTTTAAAAAAAAGACTTAAACAACACATATCTAACTGGCAAAAAAAAAAAAAAGCAAAAACTGCATTAGTGCAATTCTGCATTGAAAACTAGACTTTCCCAAACTTCGATGAAATTAAAATGCTAAAAAGGAATAAAAATCTGAAAGGCAAATGAGGAGGGAAAAAGCAATCTTAATCTATAAAAATAAAACAAGGGTATGTAACCAGAACGACCCTAGCACATTATCTAGCCTGTGGAAAGAACTAATAAGACAAGAAAAAGAACAACAAAAGAAAAACCGACAAAAAAGACAAGAAAACCGGAATAGGAAAAGTAATTAAAAAAAAAAGAAAAGAGTTATATAAATGAAACATAGATGGTGCTAGCCGGGCTTGATAAAGAAATGTATCCAAGAAAGTATATCCAATGAATGGCAACGAGGAGTATCTGACTCCATTAGCGCGAAGTTAACCATGAACATCGGTGGAAAAGTCGCCACGTTTCTGAGGATGCCCAGAGGCTGGGCGAAAATTTTGATTATAAAGAACGGTAAAAGTTGATATCTTTGAATCCTAAAGTGAAGATACACTGAGTATACCCAGTGAAAAGTGTATTGAAGTAAAGTTATACATCTCATACAACGGACATTAGGACAATAACGTCAACTTAGACCGGAAAACGTGCATGAAATGTGTTCATCGCTAGTAAGGAATGCCAAGGTAAGCATTATCCTCTAGAATATTGTACAAGTTATTTTGAAATTTTGCACGTAAAAGAGAATAGTAGCATGATCAGAGCTATTTAATAGTCTGAATTAGAACTACTAATAGGAATTGAGTTAATACTAGTGTTTAGAGCTGTGTTATTTTAAGGCAAATTTTCCTGGGAGTGTAGACTTGGTTACTAATGTAACTTTTGGTTATTTGTAAATTTTTGCTCAGGTATTGTAATTTGAAAATTAATGTTGGCTAAGGAAACAGGTTTGAGGGGGTTGTTCGAAAGGGAAAATCAAATCTGTATTGTTTACACATTGAGCTATAAATTCCCCAACCGAGAGAGAAAGAAATTACACTTCAGCTGTCAAAACTTATCCACAGTGTTTATGTTATGTTCCATAATTCCATTGTTTTTATGTGTTTTTGCAAGTCTTGAGTTTTTGGGTAAAATATGTTCTCAGACCACCCAAAAGGGACAAATTTGATTCTTACATAATAGAAGTGTTGTGCAAAAATCTAAATATTGCTGTAATAGCTAGATTTGAGTTTAAGTGAGATTACTGCCTGTAAAAATGGCCATTGTGAAATTCAGGGTAACAAATTAGTATTAGCTGGCAGAAGTATGTGTTCTTCCTTTGCTGAATTATAGAAATACATCAAGTGTGTGGCACCTGATTTTTTTTTTTTTTTTTTATAGAGCCCAGTTGCCAAAGTTAGAAATTTCAAAAATGTGAAAAGCCGGTACTGTTTGAACTGAAAAATTTATTGATTTGGGTATTATTCGACTTCTTGAAACGCTTAGTTTTTTTTTTTTTTTTGGGTTGTTTGTTGGTCACCAAGTTTTCCAAATAAATGCAGGCCAAGTGGCCTTTCAAAAACCCAAACTTTGTGCAGTGAAAAATTATGTGTCCCGGTTGAATTTCATCCCTAGGTCTATCGCATCCACCCTTAGCTCGACTAAGGGCAGGTAAGTAACCTGGAATTACTTTTTTACCGATTTAACCATACATTTAGTCCTAAACCACTATAATTGACCTTCACCACCTCCAAAAGTTATTTACACATGTACATTGTCTACCATTGAGTATTTAGTTTCACACATTGGTACACATGTAACAATAAATACCTTTTTGCACTTGCAGGTTTTTTCAACTCGTCAAATATGCAAACAACACAAACTCTCAATAATAACTTTTGGATATAACTCAGTGTTGCATTTTTTTTTATCATAGCCTTAATAGAATTTACTTTTGTTTTCACCCATCTCCCAAATTTAAATTTTTTTACCAGAATTCAATGTTTACCTCAAATTTAACATTTGCATAAAATTTTCTAAATACCCACGAACAAACATCTTCTTAACATAAGCCTGAATTTTTTTTTATTAAGGTAGAAGGATACAGATTTCTTAATAAAAACAAATTAGGTGTAACTTTAAAAGATATCGGTGGATTTTGGCGAAATTTGGAGAATCTGTTTTTCTTAGCCAATCATAGTGTCTTGAAAATTTTTTATAATTTACTTAAATTTTCTAGAAAATTTAAGCAAATTATGCGAAAAGAATATTTCAAACAAAATGAAATGCAAATTAGAGCTTGTCCCTGGTTCTACCTGTTACAAACAAATATTTTTACAATTAGAAAATGTCGGAAAAGAGGAAGAGTTTATTGGTTCTACTGAGCACTTACCATATGTAGACTGCTTGTGCTGTATTAGGGATTTCACCACCATCTAAAATAAGAAAATGAACCTCAGAAAGAAGATTGCTGGCCTTTTTAAGCAAAGATAGAGAAAGTTTCAAATTCATTAAAAAGAAATCCTGAGATTTCATTTGATATGATAATAGAAGAGCCTGAAGAAAATGTGGATGCAGTAGACGAGTTTGAGGAATTAGCAAAACTGAAGGAGAAGTGTGCTGTAGCAGAGAAAGAAGAAAAGGTAAAAATAATTAGCTTGCTACCTAGTTCTCAGACTCGAAAAAGAATAACTACTGAGTTCAGCATATCTGATCATCTAGTAAAACTGACAAGAGATCTAGTTAAAGATCAAGGTATTCTACCAGAGCTAGGAAGGAAGGTGGTTTCTGGCATTCAACCAGATACATTAGCTATTGTCCATGAATTTTATGAAAGTGATGAGTATTGTCCATGAATTTTATGAAAATGATGAGTATAGCAGACTCTGCACAGGCAAAAAAGACTGTCTATTCATAAAAGTAAATAATATTAAAGTTAAGAAGCAGAAGCAACTTATTCTTTGCAATTTGAATGGACTGTTTGTGGAGTTCAAAGCGAAAAATCGAAATTGCAAAATTGGAAGATCAAAATTCATAAAACTCAGACCTAAGTGGTGTGTCAAGATTTGATGCAAAAATTTGAAAATACTGATACCATGCCAGACAGTATAGTCTTTAAACAGTGGACCACAACAGATCAGGCTGAAATGATCACTGCTTGTTCAACTGATAGAAGAATTTTTTCAGTCTCTCACTGAAAAGTTTGTCTTACTTTCACCATTTTATAGCAAAAGCACAAACTATGTTTTACTTAAGACTCACCATTTTATAACAAAAGCACAAACTCAGTTTCTGGAAGAATAGAAAAAACTCAATGAAACCGAATATATTATTCCTGCAGACTTAGCAAAAAACTTTGCTTTTTTAGTTCAAGATGAGATCCGAAGCTGCCACACTGGGTAAACCAACAAGCAACTGTTCATCCATTTGTGTGCAACTACAAACAAAAAGGCAAGCTTATCAACCAATGCATTTGTGTGATTAATAATAACTTGGACCACATCGTGGTCGCAGTGAACATGTTCCAAACACACTTGCTGACACACATTAAGCAAACTGTCTCCAATGTTAACAAAATAATTTACTTTTTGGATGGAGCATCAGATCAATATAAAAACAAGAAGAATTTTGTTAACCTATGCCACTACAAGAAAGATTTTGGTCTTGACGCTGAATGAAATTTCATGGTGTCATCACCTGAAAAGAATGCGTGTGATGGTGTTGGTGGAACAACAAAGCGAGAGGTGACTAAGGTGAGTCTACAAAGACCTCTGAATAATTACATTATTACCCCTGAACATATGTATGACTATTGCAAAATATGAAAGGGATCACATACATTTATATTAAAGAGGAAGAAATGTTTACTCGAGAAGAAGATTTAATAAAGAGATTTGACAACTGCTAGTGACTTCTTGGGACATGGACATTTCATCACTTTGTTCCAGATTCGGAAAGTAGTATGAGATGCTATTTAACATCTAATTTAAAAGAATATGAGGATCTTCCTATAATGAAAACTGTTCCACTAACTCTTAGGAACAATGACATCATTGCCAGGGTGTACGATGAACAGTGGTGGCTGGAAGTAATTGTGGATATCAATTTAGAGAAAAATGATACATTTGTGAATTTCTATCACTCAGCTGGATGTAGAACTTCATTCAAAATGTCACATGAAAAAAAGTATGGGTACCACTGACAAATGTAATTAGAAAGCTCAGCCCCTTAGAACTATCCACAGCTACTGGATGTTCCTATAATAGGTACATCAGCATTGCTCTGTGAAGAAATTTTATTGTTGTTAAACAAGCATACAAAATAAAATAAGGTCAGTATTTTATGGCTTCACTTGTTCTAAATTGCTAACTGTATAAGTATTGTGATCCCATCTGAACTATTTGAAAAAGTAACTTTGTTAAGTGCATTTAACACCTATGCCCTGCTTTTTTAAATTTTAATTCAGTCTGTTAAACAATTAAAATTCACCATATTTTTGATCAACTGTGATCGTGCTTGTTTCATTCTAAAGCTTAATTTACACCAAAAATGCCAACAAATATGTGTGAAGACAAGTAATAAACACACAGTAATAAATATGATTAATTCAATACATTTTATGATTTTTGCAAGGCTGTATCTCTTAAATCATTTGAATCTCAAACCCCAAATTTTACTTAAAGTTACTTATAATAGAGCACCTTTAATGTGTGTAAATTTCAGATTTTTAGATAACTGCCCACCAAAGATATTAAACTCTAAAATTGGCGTTTTTTGAAAAAGTACATTTTTACTGTCATGTAGAAAAAAAGTATGCAACTTTCAAACTTCAAATAATATTTAACTGAGACTATTGGTATATATGTACTTCCAAAAAAAATTTCAAATATTAAATAAATTGCCTTCCCCCTTAATAACTTTCCCAAAAATGACATTTTTAGCAATTTTGATACAAAATTTTGACTAAAAAATTTATGGTGAAGGAATATTTTTAGAAGCATAGTATAATTGACAAAATAGTTCCTTACAATGTGCTTAACATAACAATATTTGAAATTTTGTCCTAGGACTTACCACAGCTGAGGTAATGAAGTTACCGCTAACCCTTACAAATGCCAAAAATGTCATACGCCAAGATACAAAAATGGCCACCATGTTGAAAGCAATGTGAATAAAAATAAAACAATAGTGGTTTTGAATTGTCAACATATAAGGCCAACTGCATGCAAAATATAAAAAATTAAAAAAATGGTCAAGCTACTACCAATAATTTTTTTTTTTTTTTTTTTTTTTTTTTTGACCACTTGATATGGATTGACCTTAAAAGTTGATTTTTCATATTTTTACTGCTTTCATAATGTCAATAAAAATGCAAAATTACATGGTCCATACTGATCATCATCTCTGCTAATTTCATTATTTTCAGTAGGTATTAAGTTTAACTTCTTTCTGTTTTATTCACCAAAATGCAAATAATTTTTTTATGCGGTATCTTAGAGAAAAGAAATTTCCAGCTGCTCCAAAAAATTTAACAAAACAAAGTAGGATCCCCTTAGCTGTCAGTCACCTGTCTGGAAAAGGTTTACTCTGTATGATGTGCTAAGGGCTAATTGACTTCACTCCCGACCTTTTTCTGGGGTCTAAAAAGTCTTGTTTAAAAGAATGCTTACAGCAGTTGGCACCTGAAATCTTCTAACACTACCACTTTTCCAGTGAAGCCCATGTCCTTTGTTATCTGCATGTATAGCCACAGGGCTTTAGTGTAACTCTGAAAATTTTGGTATTCTTGACCCCATTAGATTACTTATGCCTTCACCCTTGGAGATTAGTGACATTCTTAGCTCCACTGATTTAGCAGGTTCATTATCATTTATGCTGATAACTACTGAGGATGGGGGTTCACCAGTAAATTTGTGGAGTGACTGATTTACCAGGTTCCATGGCATTTATGCAGTCAAACCTGTATATAATGAAGTTGAAGGGAACTTCATTATAACCGAACAAAAAAAAAAGAGCTATTTTCGAATAATACATTTTTTTTTTGTCAGGTTAAATCTAGTCAATCATGAACACTGATGAGTCATTACATTATGACCACCTACCTAATAAGCTGCAGGACCCCCTTTAGCCCACCAAACAGCGGCCACTTGGTGAGGTATCGGTTTGATGAGGTGTTGATAGGTATCCTGGGGAATCTGGTACCAACCATAATGTCAACAGCAGGTCCTCCAGTTCCCGTACATTTTGGGGTTGTGGTGATTTAGTGCGAACCCATTTTTCCAAGTCGAACCACAAATGTTCAATTGGGTTCATGTCAGGTGAATTTGGAGGCCATGGCATTAACAGAAAGTCATCAGCATGCTTATCAAACCACTAATTGATGATTCTGGCAGTGTGGCATGGCACAATATCCTATTAGTAATGGCCATCACCAGCAGGGAACACAGTTGCCATGAATGGGTGAACTTGGTCCGCAACGATGTTCAGATACCTGACAGCTGTCAGGGATTGTGCTATTGGGATAATGGGGCCTAAAGTGTCCCAAGAAAACATTGCCCACAATGAGACAGGATCCCTGTCTCTAAGCAGGCACTTTATTGCAGGAGGGTTTGGTTTCACTGTGAGAGTGTAGCCCATAGTTTTGAAGAGTACACATCTTATAAGAGAAGGATCCAAGGAAAGGGATGGAAACCAATGAATTGTGGTTTTTCCATTAGTATTGGTGTGATAGCAGACAGATTTTCCAAATGGGAAATTTGGAGAAATTTCTCAATTGTTCCTCCAAATTTCCCATTTGAAAAACCTGTCTGCTCTTACACCAATACTAATGGAAAAACCACCATTCATTGGTTCCATCCCTTTCCTTGGATCCTTCTCTTATAAGATGTGTAAACTCTTCAAAACTGTGGGTTACACTCTCACAGTGAAACCAAACCCTTCTGCAATAATGTGCCTGCTTAAAGACAGGGATCCTGTCTCACCCCTGGAGTTTATGCTATTCCCATTTCAACTTCCTCTGGTCTCTCAGTGTATATTGGAAGCACATTCCGAAGCATCAATACAAGACTTCGTGAACACAACAAAGATGTTTCCAATGGTCTTCCAAAGACAGCTTTATCTGCACTAACCCTTGAAGACACCTCTGCAGTTCCCATTTGGAAAGAAGTAACAAAAAAAGTTGCCCCATTCATCAAAAAAACATCTCTGCATTTCCAAGAAAGCATTGAAATTCTGTTCACCAGAAACTGCAATTCAGAGACCCCTCACCAAATGCCATTTATTTGGAGCTCTCTACTAAAATCTGCAACAGTTCCTACACCCCAATTTAAAATTCAAATTGTAGTTCTGGCTACCACCCCATTCTGTCGATCACGGGTGATCAAGGTTATAAGATGACCGAAAGTCACCGCTAAACAAACCTTTTTACCATACGTGACTCTGTGTGTTTTAACTCGGTTTCTATGTTTAACTGCCGAGAACTTGAGATTTGACCTGTTGTGTTATATCAGATATATGAGCAATTTCTTGCTTGTTTTGTGCTTATCATGATTGCTGTTTTAAATGTTTTTTAACTTCCTCTGATGCAGTGGTTAAGATATTTCTAGATACAAAATAAACTCAAAGATTTCCTAAATAGAGATTAAGTGATTGAAAGGTGGGAAAGGGCAGCATTTGCCCAGGAGATGTATGTTTAGCAAGCAGGACGGGGTGGTAAAAAAACAACTGAAACTTTCTTGTCTTCACGCGAACTGACCTACCTATAATGCGAACCATGGAGTGTTGTCAATAGCAGGTAATGCCTTGTTTTCCAGTGAAATAACTGATTGAGTGCAACTCATTTTGTTTACTGATAACCATGCTTGACTTCAATATATGTGGTTTCTCCAAAAATTATTGTTTGTAATGTGTGGTTAAATAACTCAAGAATATTATGAAGTTCAAGAGATCTATAAAAAACTTTGGTATACAGAACTTTGCATTATGCTAGTTTGTTATGTGGGTTTGACTGCATTTTGGAACGCAGACAAAAGGGAGAACATTTTAATTTTTAAAATCTTCCCATTCTCCATAAATTTAATTGCTACGTGTGTAACCGAATCTACTCACCTACCTTTGGCTATCATTTTTCAAAATTTGCACACTAGTGCAGAAAAGCTATTTGTCAATCGACAATTGACATTTGCAAGCGTGGTTCTATTGACTTTCAAACAAGTTCATCTTCTGTGTAGTCTGAGAATTTCATTGCTGAGAGAGTTAAACACATCAGGGGCCTGGACGATTGAGTTTTATTGCTTTACCAGGTGAAAAAGTTTACCTGTTCCAGAGAACACTTTGATACATGCAGAATAACTTGACCGTCTGGACTTAACTGCTGCATATTTCGAGTTCTGCAACCGTTAGTAGGGCTAATGCTGAAGGTTTCATGTAGATTGTATTGTAATGAAGTATGTGCTCTAATTGCCCTTTTGCTGTAACAAAGTGTTAGAACTGCACTGAGTCAGCTGGTTCTTCCAGTTGAATGAGAGATTGTATCCCCACAGTCTGAGCTGACCATCATACATATTTTGAATACATTTTAGCAATTCTTGGTTAAATGTGGCCCTCGCACCAGGGTTTTTTGAGTAAACATACTGCTTATTCTCCAAAGTGTTTAAAAAGACCCTTTATAACTCCAGATTTTTCAATGAATTTTATTTCATTCTTAGATTTCCTTTCTATTACAGTCGAACCCAAACATGACGAAGTTGAAGTGGGATTGAAAAATATGCAATATATGTGTACTTTGTTATAAACGAACAGTTATAAGTGGGCTATTTTTGGCACATGGTATTATGTTGGGTTAAAACTAGTCAGTCGTAAACTGCTCATCAATTAATCAAAGGTAAATTTTGTTAATTAAGAACTATAGTTAGCAATGAAAATATGAATGTGAACTGCAAGAAGCAAAACTTCTAAATAGTGAAACAATTCAAATAACAGCAAAAATTTTAAATTTCACTCATTACATTTATTTTGCTTTTAACACACTATATAAAAAATGAGTTAATTGCTGCTGGTTTTGTGTTCTTGTTATGATAGAAGATGCTAAATTTTTTCAAATTTCTTTGTTACCGTGGTTAGAATGCTTCTAGAGGCAAAATAAACTTTAAGATTTTCTAAACTTCCAAAAGCAAATCTGTTTGAAATCATTTTCGTTTCTATGATCTTTATTTACTGACTGGCCATCATTTTATCTCTGAATGTTTTGTGCTATTTCCACACCTGTGTTCAGCAATTACTGAAAGCTTCTCATCAATGTCCACGCAATCTTGAAAGAGGCGATGACTCCCTTTTCTCTCAGATGACTCCAGTTTTATTCACTTTCATTTCCTCTATTTTTGATCTCATTTGCTGATACATTGTTCATCTAAAAGTCTTTTCCAAAACTAGCATGTTTCCCGCTGTTTTGAAACGGCTTTCTAAGCACAGCTTAGCGGATCACGTGCCAATCTAACTAACATCAATAACTGTTGTTTAATTTTTTTTAAACTAATTAGAACTTTTCGAAGTATACTTTTTCTGTAAAAAACTTCCATGTTTTCTATTATTTCATAATCTTATTGGGATATGTGTCTGTTTGGGTGAAGGTGGTGAACAGTCATCAATTGCCTTAATCCAGGATATTGTGTGTGTGTGTGGAAAGATGGGAGAAGAAGAAAGAAAAAAAAATGAAACGTTTTTGTTTTCGTGCAGACTGATCTGTGTGCAAGAACCACAAGGTGATGTCAACAGCAGGTATTCCCTAGTCTTTGGGTGAAATGGGGTGGGCTAAAAAACTAAGTGGAATACCACTTATTTTAGTTGCCAATCACTATGCTGAATTTTAATGTATGCACTTTCTTCAAAAGATTTTGTTTGTGATATGTGGTTCGAATAACAAGGGAGAATATTATGAAGTTTAAAGGATTTACAAAAGCTCCAGTTTATGCGGAACTTCGTATTATGCAAGCTCGTTAATCTGTGTTCGATTGTTAGAACTTTTTTATTAATTTTAATTATTTGGCAGCTAATTTTTTTTAATAAAGTAAAATTTTTCTCTTACCCTTATGTGAGCTTTTTATTTTCTCGGGATAGTATAGAACACTTTATCTTTTCTAAAAAGTGTTCAATTTAATGTATCGTAGAAGGTTAAAGTGATCATCCAATATTTTGTTTGTACTATGTGAATGTTTTGTGTAGTTGTGCTATGAGGATTTCCTCGCCTGTAAAGGAAGTTAAATCTTAGTAATTGAGTTTAATAAGTTAATAAACCACTAAAGTAGTTGAAATTGGAGAGTATGTTATGTGGTAGATTCTCATCCTCTTTT
The DNA here is from genome assembly GCA_039090855.1 of Macrothele yani. Lineage (NCBI taxonomy): Eukaryota > Metazoa > Arthropoda > Arachnida > Araneae > Macrothelidae > Macrothele > Macrothele yani. The sequence continues at coordinate 42,205,960 of CM077028.1, forward strand.
TCAACTGCAAAAATAAGTCGCCTGTGTATCCATCAGAGATGCAGATTTTTTTTTTATTTCTGTTTTGTGATCTGTGCTTTTGAGTAATATTCTTTATTATACATTTGCTGCAATTCAACCTTTGCTATTTGCTAGTTATGCTGCTATTAACAATGTCTTTTTCTATTTTTTTTATAGGCAGTTCCCGCCAAACTAATTTATTTTTGCTGACTTCTGATGGAAATTTTACTTCCCTCTCCCCACACCAGTCATTAGATGTGAAGGATATTGAAAAAAGCGATTCCTCTGGAGTTATTTTGTCAAGCAGACCTTTGAGCAATTCATCCAATGCCAGTCCAAAGTCCTTCATGTCTTTGCACATCACAGAATCTAAAAATGATAAAATGATTTCAGGATTTGATGGTAGAGTAGATGGCCTGTCCCCTTTGTCAGTCATAGCTGTGTCTGCTTACCAAGATGCTGGGCACCCTAGTCCAAATTTATCTGGCAGCTTGTTATCAAGGAGTCAGCCCATTCTACGATACCAGCCTGGTGGAGATGCTATGCTCAGCGCCTTGAATTATAGTGAAAGTGATGATATGCTACAGGAGGGAGGATTTGACGTGCCATCATCGACGGCATTTGGGACTTTGGATGGTATTTTGGGAACTGGAATTGGTGGCGGTAGCACCTCATCTATGCGTCTGCCTGATCTTCTGGATGGCGAGATGTCTCAAGGATCATACATGGAGACTGCACAGGATTTGCAGCTTTCCCCACAGGCATTTTCTGCTGGAAATGACGCATTTACCGTTAGTGAAAGTACTTCTCTTACTGGAGTTAGTGAATCTCCTTCAGTAGAAAATACTGGTAAAAAGAAATTGTATTATTTTGTTTATTTTAGTTAGACTGCATTATAGGAAGTTCTTTAAATGGGCTCTAATATGAATTAATTGAACTATTTTTTCAAGATTTATGCTTCATGTGTTGTTTTTCTTTCTGTCATATAATCTGCAGACTGTGAATTTCAAGAAAAAAACAAAAAAAACTTTGGGTAATCTGCCAGCCATTTAATTCAGAATAAAACAAAATGAAACAACAACAAAAAACACCATATAATCAGCACCTTCAATGTTGATTCTGAATCATAATTTCCAACAGAAAAGTTGCAATTTATGGTATGACCCAGCTGTGCAAATACAGAGGGTGAGTCGAAAGTTTTGCAATATTTGCATCACTTTTATGTCTTCATATGTACCTTTACGACAAAAGCTGACTAGCATTCGAAGTATAGGCCCTTGTGTTGCACTGTCTTTTGCCATCTGTCTGTCAGTTCTTCGATTCCACGGCAGTACCAGTTCTTACCCTTCAAGGCGAAGAACTCCTTCATCTCAGCTGCCACCTCCTCCTGGTTGTTGAAATGCCGCCTGTGAAGGAAGTGGGCCATAGACCAGAACAAGTAATAATCCGATAGGGCAAGGTCTGGATTATATGCTGGCTGTGGCATCAATTTGATGCCCTCAAGTTCCTGGAGTTTTTCCTGGGTCATTCATGTGGTATGAGGCCGAGCGTTGTCTTGCTGTAGGAGAGCGTGCTTTCTGTTCACCAGTGCTGGGTATTTCTCCTCCAAAACAGCATACATCTGCTCCAGCTGTTCAGAGTAGAGGTTGGCGTTGATCATCTGACTGTCTGAAATGAATTCATAATGGATTATCCCCTTGAAATTCCACCAGACACAGAATTTCACCTTGTGCTTGAAGCACCCACATTTGGCAACAGGTTCAGGAAGCTGGCCCGGGCTCAACAACTGCCGTTGTGTGTTAGGATTATGGAAATAGACCTTATTATCGCAGTTAAGAATTCTCTTGATGAAAAGTACATCGTACAGGTTTTCTAAAAGTTTTGTGCACACTTCCACTCTTCAGTTTGCTTCAACTGGCGTCAGTTCGTGAGGGACAATGCAGCAGCTCCTGTAGACCTTGCCGAGATCCTGAAGGTGACGAACCACAGTGGTCTGTGATATGCCCAGCTCGCCTGATAGTCTCCGAGTGCTTGTTGTCAGATTTGCCTCTACAGCCTGGAGCACAGCCTCCAAATCCATGGTTTGCCACTTACCTGACCTTGGCTGATCGTTGAAGTTCCTGGCACCTGAGGGAAATTTCTTGAACCATCTGGTTGCAGTGCTGTGGTCCACGGGATCTTTCCCCTTCGCATGACAAATGTTTCGTGTGGTTTGAGCAGTGTTATGGCCAAGTTCAAACTTGTAAAGCAAAAGTTCCCTAATTAGTTGCCTGCAGCTGTTCATCTTTTAGGTGTTCCAACTACAGACAGAACAACAACATGCAATGATGTTCACAGTAATGACTACCACTTTATATCCCTTTCGACTGACTGCAGTACATTACTTGAACTAGTTTAAACATGTGACATACCCACCACAGCACATGTGTTTATGCAAATATTGCAAAACTTTTGACTCACCCTCTGTATATAAAACAGAAACTATTTTCTTAAAAAAACAAAAAAAAATCCCTAAATTTTTAAAGTGCTTTTTGTCACTTTCAAATAAATAAAGAGCAAAAATCACAAGTTTTTTTTTGGCATTACTGCCATTTTTGTAGTAAGAACTGTGGTATCCATGAACATGGGTGATGCCGAGCTTCCCATAGCAGATGATGGTTTATGAGAGCAAATAATACCACCTTCATTTCATTGCGTTTTCTGTCAAAAATGCTCATAAAACAAAACAAGACAAAGCTTTACAGCTGTTTACAAACCTCTATCTTCATATAGCGTTGCATTTTTCTGTTAATCCCATTTTGGTATTTTTCCAAATATGTAACCTGTCCTGTGAATTATGATGTAAATTTTTAAGAAAATGTTTTAAAAAATCAGAAACATTATTTTTTGACACTGCAAATCATTTGCTTATTTGCAGAGCCTAAATCTGTAATTTTTTTTAAAAAATAGATAATTTGTGAATTATTTGACAGAAATGATGATACATTTCCCCCCTTGTACAGTCACTAGCAGGGTTTAACTGATACAGTATCATTATTATATATGCAAAAGGCTACATATGTCTTTCTGTATATAACAAACAATACTTTGCAAATGAAATATGAAAATAGTGCCCAGTAGCTGCTTCATGATAAAATTTCTGTGTTCGTTTATACTCGTCAGAATTTTTTTTTTTTCACACAGCTAAAGAAAATTAAATTTTAATTCTTTGAATGAAACTCATGTTGAAAATTGGCTTCCTAGTTTCTTAATTCAACTACTAATCAAAACTACTATTATGGGAATTTTTACTAGGAAAATTTTTATTTTTATTGCAAATTTTCGGAGAAAACTATTTTCCTCCTTCAGGCTGTCTTTTGTTGTCACTTTTTTCTGTTACTATCGCGGTTACAGTTAACCTTGATGGTTACGGTTATTTTTCACCAAATTCTGCCAGATGTTAGGCAGGGATAATCCTTTGCAGTCATTGTTAATGAAATTCTGATTTTTCTCAATTTCTATTCATTTTTTTAGCTTTCTTTTTTGAAAATTGCTTTGGAAACTGATGACTTGGTGGAATTCCAGTCCATGTTGTGACCAGTTTCTCTAACATGTCTATCTAAAACCTGTCTTGTTGGAGCAATTTTTTATAGCAGCTTTATGCTCTGCTATACAAGTTTCTAGTCTGCTACCTGTTTCACCTATGTAAGGCAGTCCAAACTACATTTTACTTCATAGACAACTCCTTGCATTTTTAAAGTATCTTCTGTGTGAACTATTTTAGGGACAATTTTTGTAACTTGTTCTCTATACTGGGAGCTAGCCTTATATTATACTTCTTACTAATTCTCTTTAAAGACTCGAATAAACCTTTGTGATAAGTAATTTTTCTAGTGAATTTTACTAGAAAAATGCTGTTGTGTGCTTCTTACCAGGAAAATTTAGAAGTTTCTCAATTTCTTCTTTAGGATAGTTATTTTCTGCAAGGATGATTTTAAGTTCTTCTTTATGGGCTTTTTTCTTATCTGCTGTAGGTACTATTTTATTAATTTTTTGTAAAAACTGACTTGCCACATTCTTCTTAATAGAAACTGGATTATAGGAATTGAAATCTAATAGTTTATTAGTATTCATTGTTTTTTTTTTTTTTTTTATACCAGCTAATGAGGAATTTTCCATTTTCATAATGGATATAATATAAGGCTAGCTTCAAGTTTAAAGAACAATGCTAATAATTGTTCCCTAAAATAGTTCACAGAGAAGAAGATACTTTAAAAATGCAAGGAGGTCTATGAAGTAAAATGTAGTTATGGAGTATCTTACATAGGTGAGATAGGTCACAGACTAGAAACTTGTATAGCAGAGCATAAAGCTGTTGTAAAAAATTGCTCCAACAAGACAGGTTTAGATTGGCATGTTAGAGAAACTGGCCACAACATGGACTGGTATTCCCTTAAAGTCATCAGTTTCCAAAGCTATTTTCAAAAAACAAAAGCTAAAAGAAGAAATAGAAATTGAGAAAAATCAGAATTCCATCATCAATGACTGCAGAGGATTATCCCTGCCTACCATCTGGCAGGATTTGGTGAAAAATAACCGTAACCATGATAGTGATGGAAAAAAGTTGCAACAAAAGACAGCCTGAATAAGGAGAATAGTTTTCTCTGAAAATTTGCAATTAAAATAAAAATTTTCCTGGTAAAAATTCTCATAATAGTAGTTCTAATTAGTAATTAAAACTTTAATGTTATGGTTTATGCTAAATACAATAGATAAAAGTGCCATATGTGCTCTTTATCCTTATATTCTAATTTATTATGCTTTCATTATAAGCAAAAAATATGGGCCACACAAAAGCAATTTAACTCTGCAAATGTTTTGTGATGATACATCAGATTTCCAGCAAAATAATTCAACTGAAATTGTATGATGAAAATCTATATTTGGTATCAGTTGTACCCAGGATTCACATAGTCTGATTTTTCTGTACTTGTAATTTCCCTATCCAGGTAATTTTTTTTATAATGATACTTCAGAAGTTGAACAACAAACATAAACCAAGTGATCATGAAATTATGACCACCCCTATCAAAAGTGGGTGCAGCCCGTTGACCGTGTGATTTCCAAGAAGGCACAATTAGTCAACCGATATAGCATATATTATATAAGATGGGAGTGGAGCAGCAGTAGGTAGTAAAATTTGGAGCATGAGGGATAAACAGAAGGATTTATCAGACTGAGAAAGGACAGATTATGGAGCTTGTAGAATGGGTACCTCAATTTCCCAAACAGCTAAGGAGCACTTTTGAAGCCTGAGGTGCAGAGATCCAGGCTTTTATGTAGACACATACTGCAAACACACACACACATCACATAATCCTTTGTCTTTTTTAAAAGTCAGTTTGAACTGAGCCTTGAACATCTAGATCTTGAGGGTGTATATCACTTTTGACATCCAGTGGGCTTGGTGCATTGCTCCGTGTGACATAAATCGCACTCCTCTGGCAGAAGCAGCACCAAGAAAGATAATCACAAGTTCTAAAAATTCTTTATAATCACCCCTTGGATGACTGTTCTTGATGTTTGTTTGCATAATTGATGGTACCTTGCTTTATATCTTCTACTAGATTTACGACAACATCAGCTGCAATCCCTGGTTCATACTTGTCAGTTTCTATGAATCCCCAGTATTCCTGGAAGCATTTGAACAGTGCAGCCTCGGGAGAAGATGTGACTTCCATACACACTTTGAACACTGCACCAATTATCAGTTCCATAATATGATGCCTGCATGCCAGTGACAAGAGCTCCTTCTCAAGCTTTTGCTCTAGGAGGGCACAGGCACCAGCGATATGACCACTGTTTGAGCTGGTCATGTCAAAGCACATAGCACGGATGCTGTTGGATATATCTCCAGTCTTTAATACAATAGCTTCAAAGACAGCAGCAGCCTGAGCCTCATCTGTTCCAGATGGAAGCTTGGCAACTGTGAGTAACTGAGAAACTCCTCCTTTCCCAGAAACTACGTTAATACTTGCGATCGACTTTCTCTTTTCCAATTAGATCATGAATCAGTTTGCTATCCCAGTGAACAACGAGGGGAACGTTACCTTGAAACTTGGCCTTTGCACCTGTATAATTATACTAAGTAAGATTACATTCATTAAAATTATCTTTAGGTTTGTAAAAATAATATCTTACCTTTCCAGGACAACTATTCAATCCTATTAGTGTCTATAGTATTTCCTCACTAAAATACAAAAAAACTTGATGCTTTGAAAATTTTACTTCAAAGAGCTCAAAACATGACACCTACACAAAATGGCTGACCTAGCTTTTGCCATGTGCCTTTGCAGTTTGCACAGACAGTCTAGTACTGCCATCTATGAGCCTTTATGTGAAGCTTAAAGAAATTAAAAATAAATTAAAAAGGGGTGGGGTTAGTCTAGTGTTACAAGCCCTATATTTAGCATGTACATTAGAAACTTCACCATTAACCATTATTGAGCCGCCCCTAAATATTGTTCAATTGTGCTCATATTTTGCCTGATTTTTTTTTCATAAAAAAGGAACAAGATGAGAGGGTAAGAAGATCATATTTCCATAGTCGAAAAATAAGATCCACCCTAATGATCATGCATTGCATGGTCGCACATATGGGCTATTACAGGAGGCAATGCTGATGACATCCTCTCCTAACCATGGTTCATCTGTGCAAAAGACTTGCCTGGTGCAAAAATCATTCAAGTTGGACATCAGGTGACTGGAAAAAAGTGTGCTGGTCTGGCAAGTCATGTTTTTACTCCACTCCAAAGATGATCGTGTACATGGGTGGTTCGTCATTAGGGGCCAGAAGGGCAGGGCCCCACCTAAAAATTTCTATTTTTAGAAATATTTTTTTTTCCCTGATTCTCATTCTCTCTTAACTACATGGTGATAAACCTTTCCCTTCAAAAACCATTACCTAAGGGAAAAGTTTCCTTCAAAAACAAAAAACTATTCCCTGAGGAAAGAGATCACGTTCAGAGTGTGAGGTTACTGGGGCCAGCTCCAACAGACCCCAGTAACATCACTACGCAAGCGAAGAGGAGACGATTTCCTCCCAGTCTCATTCATTATGATGACCTACATACAACACTGCCTTAACGCGTGTGCAAAAAAAGCTGTGATCTGGCCCCGCACTAATTTGATTGGCCAGGAGAGTATTCATTTCCTTAACGCCGTGGGTTGACAGAGAAGCTTACCTCGACCAAGCTCAAAGTTCAATTAGTTGTTTTTTCTGTGTCTCTCTCGGTGATGTGCTGTTCCTTTGTGTCGTGACTTTTTTGCTTGTCAATTAGAATGAATGGAGTGGATATTTTGTTAAAATCTCTGTTCTTTGCTTTAAATCTAGAAGAAAAGTTTCACTTAAAAAAACTCAGTGCTTATCACTCCAAGAATTTTTAGTTTGAGCTTCACTTAAAAAAACACAGTGCTCCTCAGCCCAAGAATTTTAGTCGAAAAGCTTCACTTAAAAAAACTTGGTGCTTATCAGCCCAAGAATTTGAGTTTCCAAGAGTATGAAGTTTACAAAGCGCTTTGCAGAACTAATTTCAGTTTTAACTGAGAGGATTTTTTATGTTAAAAATAAATAAATAAATGAGAAAACCTGTAAGTATAATTTGCACATGAGTACATATATGTTTTTAGGTTTCACAAGTTCTTTAAAAAAAGGTTAACCTTTCAAATAATGCAAATGGTAGTATTGTGCTCATTCTATATGGGATGAAATTCATGAAACATTCCCTCCCTGCATATATTTGGAGTTATTGTTTTTTCAATGCATTTTTTTATCCTGTGATTATTCCTTAGTTGAGAAATCCGAAGAAACACAAAGCACAACTAACATAAATTAATGCTCATATGTTTTAAGGTAAAAATTTTATTTAAGGAGTTTTAACATTTTTCTGTTAATAATTATGCATTCTATTCTGAGGAAATTTTTTTTGTGTGCAATACAATAATTGACACATTCCTGCCTGATTTGGGCATTATTTTGGGTCAAGGGGGTAAACAGAGGCAGAGTAAAAGGACTCTTGGGGGTCTGAATAGTTGGCCTAATAATGACAGTTTTTTTTTTTTTATTTCATTGTTTGACTTTGGCTACTGGCCCCACCTGTTTCAGTTGCCACGAGCCGCCACTGATCGTGTACGTATTTTACGCAAACAACACGAATCACTCAATCTATCCTGCACATTTTCCACAGTGGAATTCGGTGGAGGGCGTGGTTTGGGGTGGGGCATGTTTGGCAGGAACTTGGATTTGTGGGGTCAGTGTAGAACAACGTATGACAGGTGCCCACTATCATGAATTGTTTGCTGGCTCTGTACACCCAGTAATGTTGCTGCACTTTTCTCCGAATGGCGACGGTGTTTTCCAAGGTGACAATGCAGAGCAACAGGTCCAATGTTGTGCAGAAATGGTGCGAAAAACACTTTCAGGCTTCCAGTATATCGATTGGCCTCCGATCTCTCCTGATATCAATCCCATAAGAGCACTTGTGGGCCACTATGGAACAGCATATCAGACTTCTGGATATGCCCATCACCTTCATACCTGCATTGAAGCCTGCATTACACACAGCTTAGTTGTCCATACCTCCCAACTTCTTCTGGCATCTTATTGAATCGATGCCACATTAGATATCTGCTGTACTGAGGGTGAAAGGACCAACAAAATATTAGGTATGTGGTCATAATTTAATGATCACTCAGTGTTATATGGGCTTTGAATAGTCAGCAAATTTAATTTAATTTAATTAATTATGAGCAATGTCATAAGAGTTATTTCATCGTGGTAGAACCTAGAGGATCTGAAAAACCCTACTCGTGTAACACCATTATGAGCTTTGTGTGTGGCTTGGTAAAAATATTCTTACATTTTCCACAACTAGCACTGAAAGTACACTATATTGACAAAAGTCACCAGACACCCCTTCAAAAGCAAATGAACGGATCCAATGCATTGTTAAGATACGCGGTACAGCTGCAGATGGTATAAAAGCAAGCCTGCAGCTGACTGCGATCATGTCACACTGTGAGGTTGAGTGAAAATGTCGCAGTGGGAGAGAACTGACTTTGAGAAAGGAAAGGCTGTTGGGTGTTAGCGTCCTTTGCTCGTTTCTTTTATTTTCGTCGAACACCTGCTGCAAGTTTGTTTACGCTTGTGAGTTTCAGTTGCGTGGATGCAGTCATCCAGCTGTTCGTTGCAGAGAATTATGGGATCACGACCCTGGACAATTGAAGAAAGGAGATGGCGTCTCTTCGATGTGTATGAACACATTATTTGTTGTTCTTACAAAAGTGCTTTAAAAGAGCTGTTTTATGATGACCTAAAAGGACTATCACTGGAATAAACTGTTTTTGTGTCAAAAGCCAAAGGAATATTAATTACAGTAAGGCTGTTTTAAAACAGACTAAATGGAAAGCAAAGTTCCTTGTTGATTAATAACTCATTCGTTTTATGTTTAGTATTATCAGTCAACTTTAATTAGTGTTTTAGTTGTGTGTTTAGTTAAGAATAAATAATGATAAACTTAAATAAGGAGTCTGTCGATTATGAACATAGTTACCGTTGCAAATCATTTCTTAGCTTTTTAACTTACACCATCAGTTATATTAGTGGGTTGTCCATAAGAGAAACTGAGAGGCATTTAAACATACCCAAGTCAACTGTTTTGGATGTACTGAATAAGTGGAAGTCGCATGGCGTGCCTAAAGTGGTAAAACGTACAAGCAGACCAAAGAAAATCAGTGATAGAGGATGTTGAAGCCTTAGGAGAGTCATTACAGCTAATCAATGGAGTACTGCACAAGACCTCAGTGTACAGGTGAGTAAAAATGCTAGAACCTTGGTATGTACACATACTATTCTCAGAGAACTTCATTCCATGGGTTACCATGGTCGTGCGGCTGCTCATAAGCCTTTCATCTCCACTCAGAATGCTACTCGTCATTTAGCTTGGTGTAAAAAAAATTATCATGGACCATAGATCAATGGAAATGGGTCCTATGGACTGATGAATCCAGATACACGATCCATCAGTCTGATGGGCGTGTGTGGGTATGGCAGCAGCCGGGGGAACGCTATTTATCTCAGTGTACTGTTCCTGTGGTCAAGTTTGGAGTTGGTAGTGTACTCGTGTGGGGGGTGTTTTTTGAGGTATTTCCTGTATTTGTAGGCTTCTTGTATAATTCTGTGGTAATATATTTTCCTTCCCACTTCAAAGTAATATCTAGGTAATTTAGCTTATTTTCGTTTTGCTCTTCTAAAGTGAATTTTAGAGATTCATCTTGGGCATTAAAACCTTCTAGGATTTTTGATGGGTATCCACTCGAATTTTGATCTATGATGAAAAGGATATCATCCATGTATCTAATATACATGCAGAAAATTGAAGGTTTCAATAGGAAGGCCTCTTCTATTTTACTTGCATAATAATTTGCTAGGAGAGGTGCTAATGAAGAACCCATTGCTAGCCCACATCTTTGCTTATAGAAGCAGCCTTGGAATTGAAAAAATGTTGTTTAGAGCAAACACTGTAAGTTCACGAAGGCCTATTGCTTCTTCTTTATTGTATTCATGAAACACTACTAGGTCAGATAGGTTTGAATTGTACAAGAAGCCTACAAATACAGGAAAAAATTTAAATTATAAATCAGATCACCCTAATTATATAAAGAAAAATGTAGCTTTACAATTTAAAGAAAAAGTTGAAAAGCTGAATTCAACTTCAGAAGCTAAGAAAAAACATAAAAATAAGTTAAAATCAATCTTATTAGAAAATGATTACCCTTCAAAAGAAATTCGTGAACTACTGGAAGAAAATCCTACTAGGAACAGAACTGGCACTACAGACAAAAATAAAGAGAAAATTGAATATTTGTTCACAAGAAAAGTCACTTACCACAAGGGACTGTTTGAAAAACTGAAGAAAATCAGCACTAAATATAAAATTAGGTTAGCTCCAGGTTTGAATAACAAAATTAAAAAATACTTACCGTCCCTAAAACAAAAAGAAGAAAATACTTTACTCCAGGAAGGATTCATTTATAAAATAGAGTATTCTTGTGGATTACCATATAGGAGAAACAGGAAGAGGATTAACCACCAGAATTAAAGAACACAAAGCAGCAATAAGGAACAGCTCAAATAAAACAGGATTAGACAGGCACATACAACAAACTGGCCACAAAATAGACTGGGACTCCTTAAAAGTGATCAAACATCAATGACCATGTTGGTTGGAAAATCCATCAGGCTTGGTCACCAGACCTGTGGAAGTAGAAGGAAGCAAGAACTCCTGACGAAGATCTAGTGTTTAGATCGAAAATTTGAAAGGTAATGTACCTTAATAAATTTATCCTCAATAATTCCCGTTAAATATTTATAATACTGAAAGTAATAAGAGGAAGCCATGAAGTCATTAATTACTAGCTATAATGATTTCAATTGGGACTTATTTTTGTCACAGGTGGTTGGCTGTAAGTTGCCCCTTTACTATATGTGGAATTAGATGTAGTTCTACATCAAAAAATGTTCTCTGCTAAGGTAATTTTCAAGAATTTGCTGTCCAGGCAATAGCAGGAACAAAGATTATATTTAGGCTTAATTATTAGCAGATGGTGTAATTAAATGGCTTAAGAGTAACTTTTACATGATATGTTTCAAGTATTTTATTGTAATTCGGTACAGGAAATTTTATTTCCATTGTTATATTTCTCAAACAAATTTTATATGCATTATTGGTTTCAAATTATTGTAACAGGTACTGCATACTAGAAGTCTGCATGAACCTTAATTTGAAAAGCCTGGCCTGGCTCAGAATTTCCAGTATATGGCCTGACCTTTTGCATTTCAGTAAGCTCTCTCTGCCACTTGTTTAAAATAATGTAAAGCTTCCTTTAGAGCAGCGGTCTTCAACCTGTACACGGCAGAGCACTTTTTAATACCCTGCAAGACATAGTCCACAAAGGAAATTCTAAAATGGACAATAACATACTTTTGAAATGGAAAAATGAATGTCCAGGTACTTTGTGTATGTGGATGTTGAATTCCCAAATCTGGGAGCTATGCTGCAATAAATTATATATTTGAAGTTTTTAAAGAGATGTAGGTATATCAGGTACCTACTTCGGATTTCTTTGTAGTATAGATATCATGCTAACTGCATCGTTCCTTTTTCCAAAAGTTAAGTTTTAGGATTCATAATTCCTCTGAAATAATTTATATTCATAATAAACAAATGCATTTTTACTCTTTTAATGTAGCCTGCAAGTCCTATTCCATTTTGTCATGTTGTCTGCGATTCAGAAAATTTTGAAGGCCCTTTGCTCTAGAGCAGTTATTTCCAACCTGTGCTCTGCGGAGCCCTAAGGGCTCCGCGGCTGCTTCAGGAAAATAAAATAAATAAAAGTGAATGAAATTAAAGAATAAGAAACAAAAAGTAGAATCAAAATAAGAAAACTAGAAATTACATTCTGAACGGAAATTTGCCAAGTTGAATTTCGCGCCTCTTCTAGTAGACTACGCTTGGTCATTCTGCTGCCACTAGCTCCAAAATTATTGTAGCACGAGACGGACAGACGACGAGGCTAAGCTGAAAAATTTTAATTGAAAAAAACTTGTCTTCAAGATAGAGATTTGAAAGAAATTAATCTAATGAAATAATAAAATCAAACTAAAATCCATTAGTCCAACCTCAACTTCAAATGAAAATGCTATGCAAAATGTCTTTACCGAGGAATCTAGACTTCGAATTTCCGACGCGCGGTTCGGCACACATTTTCCGTGGCCATTCTCAAGGGCATTTCGTGCTGTACTGCTCCTTGCACGTTATCTACTAGTTGAGTCGTCGGTGCTGCCATCTCTATCGTCTGCGTCATCCTCGTGCTCATCACGTAAAACATCGTTGGCACCATCTAGTGTCGTCCTGTTTTCTAATCTTTGCATTTGTCGACTTGATCTTCTTATTTGGACAATTCGTTGTTTTTCTTGTTTTATCATGTTCAACCATGCTGGTGATAATTCGACTGGGACATTTAAATTGCAATTATATGCTTTGGTCTTCTCGATCATAATGGCCTCAGCTGTCGGGGTCTTTTTATGTGTGTTGTGAGAAGTAACTAATCTTATATTCTCCCAGTCGGGTGTGGCCTCGTTATTATGACAATATTGTATAAGTGAAGTTCGAATTTCACCCTTATTTCAGTTATTTAAGTATTCACATAATCTGATATCAACATTTCTCTTTGTGCTACCTATGTAAACTGTTTTATTATCTAGGTTCTTGTTTATATTAATAATTAGTATACGATATACACCTGCTTTACGTAATATGGAACTTTTTCATTTTTGATTGCAAAAGTCTGCTGTTGTCGAGTACTGTGTCTGCAATAAGTAATCCTGCTCTTTGACATTCCTTTTTTAAAGGAGCAGATATAGGTGGACAATATAATATGGTAGTTTTCCACAAAATCTATATGTATCAGTCAGATTCTGCCTTGGTCTATTTTGGTTATTCTGAATTTGTTTGTAAAGATCGTCAATCAATCTCTCTTGTAGCCGAAGTCTCCAGCCAAAGTTTTGATCCATTTCAACCCTTTTTGTCTTGCAGTATTGTTAGATGAAAGTACAATTGCTCTTTTTATGTAATACCTGAATGCTGCGGTTTTAAATTTCCATGGATGATTTGAGTTATTAGCTATTATATTTGGGACAAATGTTGCCTTTCTGTATACTTCATAGTCAATTCTTGAGTTATTATTGATGATATTAATGTCTAAAAATGGTATGTTTATTTTTTTCCCATTCGGTTGTAAGATTGATAGTTGTATATATCTTGCTGCATGTATTAACAAGTTCTTCCAGATCTTCTTCAGTATGTTTCCAAAATATCATCAACATATCGAACAAATAGTTCAGGATGTTTATTTGTAAATTTTTTGTCAGTAAGTATCTTTTTCTCAATGTCCTGGAGTATAACTTCAGCAAACAGTCCAGACAAAGGTGATCCCATGGGTGCACTTAATAGCTGTTTATAAATCATATTGTTATATGTAAAAAAGTTATTGTCATTAATTAGGTTTAATGCTGACAAAATGCTAGCTGTTTGGGTAGTTGTTGTTTTGTTTGCAATTAACTTTTCTTCTATTAAATTAATAGCTTGATTAGTAGGAGTACTTGGGTAGAATGAAACAATGTCAAGGCTCACCATCTTTATCTCTCTGGGTCCACAATAGACCTCAATAGCTCTAACGACGTCAGTTGAATCTTTGATTGTTTGTGCGTGGTCTTCATAATATTTTTTAAGAAAATGAAATAATGCTCATTCTAGGTTAATGGTTGGAGCAATAATCTTTGAAACAATAGGTCGCATTGGATGTCCGTCCTTGTGTACTTTTATTTTCCCAAAGATTCTTGGGATCGGAAATTCAAAGTCTGGATTCCTCGGTAAAGACGTTTTGCATATCATTTTCATTTGAAGTTGAAGTTGGACTAATGGATTTTAGTTTAATTTTATTATTTCATTAGATTAATTTCTTTCAAATCTCTATCTTGAAGACAAGTTTTTTCAATTAAAATTTTTATGGATTTTAGCTATCATAAATATTTCGATGGTCAGTTGTTGAGTTTTCAGTGCAAATTAACTGCCACCCACAATCCTTTCTGCTGCCTACATGTTGCTTGTGGGGGACTTTCATTTGTGAAATCTTTTGACTATGCAATTCGTTCTTGAAGAATATCGATTAATCGAAGGTCAAGAGTAATAATGAATTTATACCAAAAGCAACTAGTCGGAAAGAAGCTGCTGACCCAAAAAAAAGGTAACAAGGCTATTATTTTATTCTCATTTTTTAAGAATTAATTGTTTTTAGGTTTTTAGTTCATATTTTGATAAATATATCATTCACTCACAGTATGACACCCACTGGTTGAATAAGAGTCAATGGAGTCCGGACACGTGATTTTTAATGAACCTTTTTTAAAAAACGTGAGGAACAGAAGAATGACAGGATTTCTGTGATATCTTGGCAAGAATTCACCATTAACTTGTAAGACATAGGGTAGGCCTAAGGGGCTCCGCCATAGAAATTGATTCTAAAAAGGGCTCTGCGAGTCAAAAAGGTTGGGAACCGCTGCTCTAGAGAAACAAAATTGCTCTGCTGAACTGAACTGCCTTAGTAATAAAGGAAATGTAACACGGAGAAACATGATGTTTCTCATAGGAATTCTTCCCACAGATGATGTTTAGACCTGACTACATGCTTCTGTTACAAACATAAACATGTTTCCATTTCTACACTTAAGTATAAACATAGTAGACCTTGATCCCCAAATACATATAAACAAGTACATTGAACTTCATGATCTCTGTTGTAACAACGAATTGCACCAGAAGTTCATTTAGGTGTTAATTTCATGAAGCTGAAAACTCTATTGATGTAAGCTTTCTGGGATAAGAAAAGAAAAACTATGTGTTTTAGTCATTAAAGTCAATGAAGTGAAAACTATATGATTTCAACCGTTAAAGAAATAAACCATTTCATTCCAGGGTCTCGTGTTACTCATCTTACAACCTTGTTGGTTTCAGCTATAATTAATCAATGCGTCTGGTAGCTGATGGGGATCTTTCGTTTCACTCAGTGAACTTTGCCATCTGATTATTTTGTAATAAGTCAGTCTTCATTTTGTAAGGCAAAAAGTTTTTTTTTTTTTTTTTTTCCAGTCCAGGAGCAAAATGCAAAACTTTTCAGTATAGACTGCATACCTGACTTAAGCTTGGAATTTTTCACTTAACTGATTAAAAAAAAAAAAGTCTAGGCCTCTGCTGACCTTTACTTATACATACATCCAGATATATGAGTAGTTCATGTGCCTCATCCTTTTTTTTTACCAATCTTTTTTGTTGGTTCAGTGCTTAATTTATTAATTTCATGTTTAATTTTTCCCTTCTGCTGAGAGAAGGAACTCTCCGTAGACAAAGCAATTACAGCTGAGCTGTGCAGAAAGACATTTTGCTCCCTAAAATGATCATCACTGTATTACATCACTGTTCTGTTGTAATGCAAGACTTGAAAGTTTAACATGAGGGGTGTCATCCTTATATAATAAGAATAATATACACAGTGCGTGAAAGAATTTTTAAGACTGGCGCTAGATTTCAGCCTACGGTGACGCCACCAGTATAATCGCGAATGCGTTATAAACCGTGACCATCTGCTTGCTTTCTGCCAAAAGTACTGCTCAGTTGTTAAAGTAACTCAAACGAAACGGGCGTTCATTAGAGAAGTAAAATTTTTTCATGTTGAATTATTAAGATGGAACAAAGGGCTGTTATTTAAATTTAACGCAAAACTTGGTAAACGTGCCTAGGAAACGTACCAAATGATGAAACAAGTTTACGGTGAGTTTTGTTTAAGTAGATGAAATGTTTTCCTGTGGCACAAACGTTTTTTGGACGGAAGGTAGACGCTAGAAGATGATAAACATAACGGAAGACCAAGGTCATCTAGGACACCTGAGATTATTGAAAAAGTGCGTGATTTTGTGGCAAACAATCGATGTGCGTCACTAAGAATGATGGAAGAGTCTTTAAACATCAACAAACAAACGATTCGAACCATCCTGCATGAAGATTTGGGCAAAACAAAAGTCTGTGCTAAATTTGTTCCACACACGTTAACCAATGAACAAAAATCAAGGAGAAGTGCACATTGCAGAGACATCATTTCAGCCGCTGAAAATGATCCATACTTCTTAAAATAGATTGTTACTGGTGATGAAACATGGTGTTTTCAATATGATCCTTACACAAAGCGACAAAGTGCGGAATTGAAGTAAAAAAACTCGACACAAGCCAAAAAAACAAGAAAAGTTCCATCGAAAATCAAAACAATACCCATTACATTCTTCGATAGTAAGGGTATTATCCACAAAGAATTTGTTCCAAGTGGACAAACAATTACTGGTGAGTTTTATTTAAATATTTTGAGGCGTTTCATGGGCAGAATTCATCGCATTCGTCCAGAATATCGAGATGAAAACAGGTGGCGTTTGTTGCACGATAATGCACCCAGTCACACCTCACTTCTTGTTCGTAGATTTTTGGCGAAAAATAACGTCTGTGTGTTGATAACACCGTATTCGCCTGATTTAGCATCCTGCGGCTTTTCTTTGTTCCCAAAACTTAAAATGACGTTAAAAGGGTGTTATTTTGATTATATTTCGACCAGAAAAACAGCTTCGACGTGTGCTTTGGAGGCAATTCCGCAAAGTGAACTAGAACAGGCATTCGAATCATTATTAAATCGCTGTAACAAGTGTATTGAAGCCGGAGGGACTTATTTTGAATAACAAACCAAAACAAATTATAATTTCTTGTTTCTATTTCATTTTACAGACCCAGTCTTAAAAATTCTTTGACGCACTGTGTATGTACTATTGTTTTGTTGTTATTATTCAAATAATTTAGGATAACTAGTCATAGGAATCTGACATTAATATATCGGTAGGAAACCAGTTTGGTTTCTAAGGGTTGTTATAAATTGTTCATTGTGCCAATTTGCAAGAAAGGAGAAGGGAAGCATTGCAGTGACTACTGTCACATTTCTCTAATTATACTTTGATTCACCCTAAGAAGGCACTGAAACTGAAAGGAAAATTACAAGAGCCTACGCATTCACTGAGCCTCCGGGGACAGCCGAAAGTTATGTTCATGCGCATCACTCCCCACTGTGTCCTGCTGTTTGCAGCTGTCAATCACTTCCCCCATTAACTCATTGGCACCGTCACTCACACTCTCTTCAGTTTAATTGTTGCTTAGGAGGGCGTTTTAAGGGGCGGATTTTTTTCTCTCGATAATGCTTCAAATTCGTTGATATTTTATTGTATGATAGGAACAGTCTGAGCCTACCTTTTAAATTTCGCCCGAATATGTTGAAAACTTCCTGAGTTAATTTTTTTCCCATCTTTTGAACTTTTATCAGCGATTCTTTTGATGCCGCTCTTGTGGTTACTATTTTTTTTTTTTATTAGAAGGAACCAAAGTGGGGAAATTATGGGAAAGATGGATGGATACCTTCATTCCCTTCATATGCCACTCAGTAATTTGCAGGCATATGAAAATGCTGCGCTCGTTGACGCCATCGTTATCGTTTCAATCACAAAATAAAAAGAAAAGACAATAATTACAGAAATGACTAAAAGACACAGTGAAACAATGAACTGCATTTCTTGTAGATTTTAAAATAGTAAATACAAGCTACTTTTTCCTTCCAATAAAAAAATCAAAGAATATGAGACAAAAATACCAGTAAATGAGAACAGCGATGTGAATGATGTGAAAGTCGGAAAAAGAATGAGTGAGTTACTGAAATGACAAGCACAACCCCTGTGTGAACTAACTGTTTCCCCAAAAGTCGCTCCTGTCTCCAACCCCCCCTCCACCCACCCACCCACCGCCCTCAAATATTTCTTCGAAACGCAGCCGCCTCAACATAACATCAGCTTGATGGGAAGGAGCGATTGTCACCACCCCGTTGCAGCAGCTCCTTCAAGGCATTCTTTCTCCTGCCCAGCAGCCCAGGAAGAATTAGTGGTGGTGGAGGAGGGGGTGGGGTGGAGCTTTGTCTCCCAAACGCTGCATATGGTCTAATTTTAAAACTTCATTTCAGAAAATAGATCATTTTTATTAGATTTATGTCTAAAAAAATAACTATATGTACTTATAAATAAACAGTTAGGGCAATATAAAATATGATTCGGGCAATAAATGCATTGATTTTTATGTAAAATGTTGGGAACTACTTTTAGTTGTGTAGGTAGGTTTCACGTACTTTTCGCTTCAGTATCTTCTTAGGGTGAATCGAAGTATAGTGTTCTTCGCAAAGATTACTTAAATATTGAATAAGAAGTGTGGAAACATAGTGGTAAAACAGCTAAGTTAGGCTTGGTTCAAGAAAGGTCAGAAATGTCTGGATAATATATTTGCTTACTGGCAGCATTCTCTGAAAAGTATGATGAGGGAAATTTTTTATTTATGTGTGGTATTAACTGACTTGTGAAAGACTTGCTTAGAAACAAGTTATTTTGTGTGTAAAATAGTTACGGTGTGACGGACAAGCTGTTGTTATCATGAATATGTCTGCACACCGAAAAGTTTGCCACAGTGAGAACAGAGGAAAGTACTACTGACAAGTACCATGTTTACCGGCGTATAAGTCGAGGTCATATAACAGGAAAAGTATTAAAAAAAACGAGATCGACTTATACGGCAAGGATAAAATACCACCCGAAAAATTTTGTGTAAAAATTTTGGTACATTGATTTTTCATATTATTAACGCTCATTTTTATATAATGCAAAAAGTTCATGTACAAATTACTTACACAAATTTAAAATCCAGAAAATTCATCATCGTTATCGCTTTCGAAAAGTTTTTTCAACAGATCACGTGAGCCTGTGTCGGATTCATCGATATTGTATGGGTCCCACTCATTATCACTGTTCACATCAGTGTCACTATCGGATTCCCACAGATCATCAACTTCCGTTCCATCCATATTGTTCGAAATTCCACATTTTTCAAAGAACTTAATTACAGACTCAGTCTTTACCGCATCCCAAGCTTCAATAATGAAGCTGCATAATGTTTCCAATGACATGGCACAGATTTTCCCCTTTTCCGTGACATTTTTTTGTTGTCATTAATCATCCACTAAGTCCACTTGTTTCTAAGAGCATCTTTAAAAGGCTTATTCAAGCTAACGTCTAGCAGTTGTAGAACAGAAATTAAGCCTCCCGGAATAACAGCAATATCTGTGTCCTACAACTTAAACGCCTCTTGGTTGCGTCTATTGTACGAGACCCAAACATATCCCAAACCAAAAAACTACATGAATTTTTTTCACATGCCGGCTTCACACGTTTGCACGAAATATTTTTAAGCCATAAAGTGATTCCATTTTCATCCACCCAACCATTTTCATGAACGTGCACGAAAATTCCTGAGGGAAACTTCACTTACGGCATGGGTTTCCTTTTGAAGATCAGCATGGGCTTTAATTTCGTTCCATCTGCCATACAGGCCAAAACAATAGTGAACCTTCTTTTTTCGTTGCCTGTCGTTTTTACCATGACTCTTTTCTCTCCTTGCACAGTGACAGTTCTGTTACACAGCATATCAAAATTTACAGAAGTTTCGTCCATAATGCCGATATTGCACAAAGCATAATTGTTTTGTTTTTTTCCCCTTAGTTCAATAACGAATTTGTGAAAATTCATTATTTTTGCTTAACGTTCATTGGGAAGTTTTTGTGCAATTTTAGTTTTAACTCGCAAACCTAGGGATTTGCCTTGCATAATTAACCGGCAACACCAGCTGTTTGTTGCCTTAAAATCCTTGGCCTTTTCAGCATTTGAATTTGCCCGAAGCTTGAATTCGTATGGAATTCCTGGTCACATTATATCAATTTTGCCTCTCTTGCATCACCCACTCAAATATGGTGTCTTCCAACTCAGTCCAGCAAATTTTTCCCGTTCTTAATGCACACTTTTTCTTTGGCATGCTTTGCAAAATCTGTTCAGCTGTTCTCCAATTGCGAACAAGTTTCTCAGAAACATCAGATTTCCTCCCTGCTGCAGAATTATTTGATTCTTTAGCAAACTGAACAACTCGCAGTTTAAAACCGGCATCATATTTTTTTCTCTTGTTAAACAGCGCCATTTTGATGTCAGCCGTTTACAGCATGATTTACAATAGACTGAGCAGCGTCGCGGAGGAATGCAAATGCGTTGAACGACCGGTTGACCTCACGACACCATGAGAAACAGCAGCGGAGGGAACGGGAAAGCGGTGTGACCAGTTTTTAGGCGTGGCCAATAGCCTACCAGCTTCAAAACAGACTTGGTTTGCCTGTACACCTTTCTGTGCGTTTTCCCTTCTCTTTTCCAAGGAAGATTTCTTTCACAGCAGCGCGCACGGGATTTTAATGAAGGGATATGTTTGGCGAAACGGGGAAGGAGGGTGGTCGACTTGTACTACGAATATAGCTGAAATCCAATATTTTTGCTCTAAAAGTACACATCGACTTATACGCCGGTAAATACAGTACCTTATTTTATGATTATGACACCACTGTGCAAAACTCAATTTTACAAATGTGCAGCTCTGAAATACTGTGTTTAACTAGGTGTGGCATCTAAATGTTTACAGTAACGATACAAATTTCAGCTGTCATTCATTATATACAGTGATCAGCCAAAACATTAAAACCACCTACCTATTATGATGTAGCTCCTCCTATCGCCGTCAAAAGAGCTCTCACCCGATGAAGCGTAGATCCAACGAGATGTTGGTGGGTGACTCTTGATATTTGGTACCATGACTGCGACAGAAGGTCCTTCGGTTCGCATAAATTACTTGGTTGGGGGATGCTGCTCGTATCCATATCTCCAACTCAAACCACTAATGCTCGATAGGACTCATTTCTGGCAAATTTGGGGACCGTGGCAATAAGTGGAATTCCTCTCATGTCCTTGGAACCATTCCTGAACCTTCTTTGCAGTGTGGCACGGAGCATTGTCTTTTAGAAAGATGACATTTCTGTCAGGTAATACAGCTGCCATAAAGGGGAGTAATTGGTCAGCTATGATGTTCAGCTATCGGAGTTCTCTCTACAGGGATAATGGGTCCAAGTTTTCCCCAAGAAAATATTACCCAGACCATCACGCTACCTCCATCCGCCTGGATCTGTCCCACAGTGCATCCAGATGAAAAGGCCTCTTTGGATAAACATTGCAATCAAGCTCGTCTGTCAACGTGGTGTAACAGAAAACAGGATTCATCTGACCACAAGACCTTCCTCCAGTCTTCTGTGGTCCAATGTTGATGATTACCTGCCCACTGCAAGCGTTGACGAACATGAGTGGCTGTGAGCATAGGCACAGGAATAGGTCTGCGGCTACGAAGTCTCATATTCAAGAACATATGATGAACTGTGTGTCCGTACACATTGGGTCCCTCACCACAATTGAAATTATGGGTAATGTCAGCCACAGCAGCCCTCTTGTTGCTGTGGACAATACGAGATAGCTTGCGCTGACTTTTAGCATCAATGAGGCGTGGCCTTCACATATGTCTTGTCGACGGCTCAAAGTGTCACCTGTTTCAGACTGTCTTTAATAGGTACTAGCTACTGCATAGTGTGAGTAGCCCACCAGCATTGCTGTTTCACAGATGCTCTTACCAAGGCATCTTGCCATAACAATCTGGCTTTTGTTGGAATCAGATAAATCCTTTGCTTTTTCCATGTTGAGATGAAACAAAATGCTGACTGAGCGAGCTCCCATCCAGGTATTGTATATATCATTCGCGACCTTGGCATGTGATGCTGATTGACTGCACATGTGCATATTTGCATAATGCAGAGGTGGTTTTAATGTTTTGGCTGATTGCTGTAATCTTATATATAAAACACAAAGCGTCTGTTTGTCTGAAGCAGCAAAAACTATCAAACGCCGAACTGTGGCATCATGAAATTTGCGTAGCTTATTAATACTGGACATTTCTAGGTCAACGCAACTACTTCAAGATCTCTACGTTGTTCCGTTCGTGAGTTATGAAATAATTAATAAGATAATCAATAAATCAGCGTCGTTTGCTTCGTCATCGTTATCTGAAAGCACGTGACTGCATTCATCGCGGCACATCCACGGGTGTTTCTATTCTTTGAGAACTGTGCATAAAAAAATACAAACTCAAACTTTGTGAAATCTTAATGAAACAGGCTGAAATTTTTATCAACACCATGAATTAGTAATAAGAGGAGTCCCTCAAAATTTCACCGGAATCCGGTCGAAACTTTTTAAAATAGGCATGAAGTTTTTAATTCATCGGTAAACAGAAATATATACGCAGAAACGGTTAATAAAATTTTGACGGCTAATTTAAAAAGTTATTTACCGATTCAGGCAAAATTTGGAGGTCATGTTCCCATTAACGATTTATGGTGTTCATTAAAATTTCAGCTAGTTTCATAAAATATTTGCAAAGATACGTTTTTAAACTTTTTTATCCCTGAGATTTGCCCCTCAAAGACATCTGGAACTGAAAGCACATGATGCATTTGATCGTCGATAACAAATTGTTAACAAATTTTGTTCAGCCAGTGTTCTAATGCTGTGTCTCCTGGACGTGGGCAAAGCCATGTAGTAAAGCTAATATGTATATAAAAATCACTTTGTGAATCGTTTGTGACAGACATTGTGCTATAAAAAATTTGTAGTGCTGCTGACTCCCTTGATTATCATCATCTTGTTCCACTGTGCTAGATGAATAAGATATTGATTTATTCAGGGTGTTGTTACTCTTGACAAACCTTGTCCTACCATCCTGACTGTGATCCCTGTTTCTAGGAATTGTTTCTGTAATGTCAAATACACTTTTTTGGGACATGATCAGCCATTGGGCACCTCCACCTGTTGTGATTCTGCTTCAAGAGTTCCCACTGCCCTTCACTGCAGATAATCATCAAAATGTTGATGCATTGTCATTTCTAAAACAACTAACATGCAGTAATGGAATTCGTACTCCTTCCAAGCGACACTGCTTTGATATTGCAGCACTACCTCTTGTATTTATAGCCTGTATTGTTTGCGTGTTGCGATGTATTAGGGGGTTGCAGGTGGATTCTGATCGGATACTCTGATTTTGCTTGCCTATTTACTGTTGCTTTCATGTTATTTTCCATCCAAAGTACACATAACTTTAAATGATTTGTGAAAAATACATTGCTATGTCAATTTTGTCCACTAGTGTAGTTCTAAAACCAGTCTTCAGAAAAAATAAAAAATAAAAATTCTTTGGTATCTTGTATTTCTTACTTTTTTTAATGTTTTAAGTGCAGTATTCATAATTCTTGTTATACCTGTGATAGATAACTACTGAAGTTTACAATTATCCACATAATAACACCTCCCCCCCCCTTCTGTTTTTTTTTAGAAGATACTTCCAAGGTTACGGAAACTAGTGGAGCTTTGTTAATGGACAAACTACGAGCAAAAGGACGTCCAGTCAAAGCTACTTCTCCCAGTCGTCCAGGCACGCAACCGTGTCCTACGTGTGGAAAAGTATTCAGTAACTCCAGTGCCCTAACTAAACATAAGCTAACTCACAGTGATGAACGTAAATATGTTTGCCAACTCTGTGCCAAGGCGTTCAAGCGGCAGGACCACTTGTGAGTCATCTAAATGAATTGACATATTATCTTTAAATCATTTGAAAATTATTAAGATTTCAGAACCTTTTTTCCTTCAAATTTTATTATTATAATTTTGTGCAGTATTCTGCTATGGCTCACAGTCTTAACACTAGTAGGCCTCAGCTAGCCTGCAAACAAACCCCAGAAAGATTAAAAGAATGAATAATTAACACAGCAATCAGACATTGATGAATTGACTGTAATTATTGTTTCACACATACTATCAATCACATCAGGAAAAACTTGAAAATTTCATTGCCCTTGAGCGGGAACGAACCCGCATCTCCCGATTACCGTTCGAGCATGTTAGCTGTTACACCATCCAGGACAACAAAGTCACAAGTATCTGAGTGGTGTAATGGTTAGCATGCTCGAACGGTAATCGGGAGATGCAGGTTCATTCCCACTCCAGGGCAATGAAATTTTCAAGTTTTTTCAGATGTGATTGATATTACATGTGAAACAGTACTTACAGTCAGTACAGCGATGTCTGATTGCTGTGTCAATTATCATGACATATTGGCCTCATATTATAAGAAGAATATTTCTTGTACACTATATAAAGGAATGAAGTATGTCAAGAACCATTTTTTTGTTGATTTATGGTTATCTTGTAGTTGGACAAAGTAAAATGTCTGGGGTCCTTTATTTATAAGAAAACATCCATATTGATATTACTTTGTACAGAAAATATAGACAGAGTTGTCTACACGTATTGAAATTCAAAGGAATTATGAAGCTATTTCTTACTGTAAACACAATTGAAACAATGTTTAAACATTAGTGAATATTGCTGTCTTCAAGGCACAAAAAATGTTTTTTTTTTTTTGTCAATCCATTGTTGAAACGGTTTTTTTATTTTACAAAATAAATATTCCTAAAGCAGTGCCATTGCAGTTTGCAGGGTAGGGTGTCTGCCAGGTCATGTAATTCATGAAAATCAAGGAAAAGTCATGAAATTAAAGTCCTGTGTCACGGTTCTAGCAGAGATGGGAATGTTCTGTGAGTTTCCACATTTTGATTTTTTCTAACAAAGTTAAGCAACGATGCTTGGCTTGCTCTATTAATTGAAATAGTAAAAAAACAAAACAAAAAAAGGGGTAAAGCTGTTGATATTGTTTAGATATATTGGGTATATAAATAAGTTTTGAGGGATTTGAGGTGAACAAAACACGTTGTTGGAGAACAGAAACAATATTTTAATATTAATCGAAATATACTCCCTCTGAAGCTACAACTTTACCCCGTCTTTCGGGCAGTGAACGTATGCCCCGAAGGAAGAATTCTGGTTCCTTGGAAGAGATCCAGTTGTCCAGCCAATTTTCGATGTCTTCATAAAAACTAAACCGTTCTCCAGAAAGTGCTGACTGCATCGACTGGAACAAATGGTAATCTGATGGTGCAATATCTGGCGAATATGGCGGATGGGGTAGAACTTCCCAGTCAGATCCTTCTAAGTACTTTTTCACAGGTCGAGGAACATGTGGTCTTGCTTTGCCATGCTGTAAGATGACTTTGTTGTGTCTATTCTCCCATTTTGGCCGTTTTTGCATGAGAGCTCGTTTTAAACGCATTTATTGGGTTTGATACCGATCACCAGTGATAGTTTCCGACGGTTTCAACAGTTCATAGTGGATCACACCGTTCTGGTCCCACCAGACACACAGCATTACCTTTGAACCATGGATATTGCGTTTTGGCTAGTTCACCTGGCCTTCACCCATGCTTTCTGCCGTTTAGGGTTATCATACCATATCCATTTCTCGTCGGCAGCAATAATAAAATGCATAAAAAACTTTCTTCTTTGCCTTTGAAGCAGCAATTCACAAATGGTTTTTCGACGTTCAAGGTCTCTTTCCCGCAAAGCATGTGGATCACAATTCCCTTCTTTTTGCACCATTCCCATGGCAGCTAAAGGTTGTAAAATGCATGGCTGACTAACATTTAATGCTGCTGCTAGTTCGTTTTGGGTCTGGCATGGATCCTCATCGAGTAAAGCTTCCAATTCGGCATCAGCAATTTTTTTGGGTGGTCCAGAACATTCTTTATCACTGACATCGAAATCGTTCCTTTTGAATCATCTAAACCAATACTCACATGTTTTTATGGATGGGGAATGTTCACCATAAATTTCTGACATTAAGTGATAGCTGTCGGCAGCACTTTTCTTGACAAAGTAATGCATTAACACTTCCCGCAAATGCTGTTTTGTCGAGACGAAAGTTGCCATTTTCCATCGAGTAAAACAAATACGTCTTCGCACCTCAATCGAACGTCGTATACTGACTCTTACAGCTGGCGTCTCATACTGCGATATTGCAGTGTTGCCACTATAAAATACATGCGAGCAGTAATAAGTACAACACCGAACGAAAATCCCTCAAAACTTATTTATATACCCCAACACACTGAAAAGCGAAAACATTATGACCACCGTCTAATACACTGCTGGACAATTGCTAAGGACGGATTATAAACGGTTATATAGCGCATAAAAAAGTAAGTGTATTTGGATGCCAAGCGAAATAAAATAATGTCAGAATGCCAGGACATTACAAGAAAGACAATTTATTGTGCTCTGAGATCCAGAAGGCCTTGGAACGTGTACAAGGGACAAACAGGCCATTTTGTGCAGAATACGTAAACATGAAAAAAATGCAATTACCGTCCGCAGGCGTTCCGGCGTAAGATGTCAATACGGGATATGGCCACCATGGAGGGCGATGCAAGATTCCACACGTCGTGTCATGCTTTGCACAACATTATCAAGCAGCTGTTGGGGTAATTTATCCCATTCCTCTGTCAGTGCACGGATGAGGGTGTCCTTGTTTATTGGAGGGCATTGGCGACCTGCAAGACTCCTCCCCAAAGCATCCCACACATTTTCAATGGGATTCATATCAGGAGAACGTGCTGGCCATACGGGGCGTTGAATATCCTCGCTCTCAAGACACTCCTGGACAGCGACTTTTCGATGACATGTTGCGTTGTCGTCCATGAAAATGAATCTATCACCGACAGCACCACGAAACATGCGAACATGAGATAGCAGAACATCATTAATGTATCGTTGGCCAGTCATAATCCCAGTTGGAAGCACATAGAGGGACGTACGGCTATTGATCATGATGCCAGCCCATACCATGACACTACATGTCGGATATCGGTCCCTTTCCTGTATGTTTGCTGGACAATATGCAGTACCACTATCACGCCAGATCAGTTGTCGTCGACAATCAGACAATAGACTGTATCTACTCTCATCTGAGAAGAGGACAGCAGACCAGTCGTTATCAGTCCAATTGCGATGTTGATGGCACCATTGCAAACGGGCGGTACGGTGACGTCTGGACAATGGGATGCACACAACAGGACGGCGGGCGTATAGTCCTCCTTCATGCAAACGTCTGGCGACAGTTTTTCGGGAGATCCGCTTACCAGTAGCAGCCATAAACTGATTTGCTACCTCACTAGCTGTGCTGCGCCGGTGTCTTTTTGTTGATAGCACTATGTACCGATCTTCTGCAGGTGTCGTACTGCGAACACGACCTCCTCCGTGACGTTTGCAACACTCTCCATCTGTTTGAAATGATTTCCAAAGCCTTGAAACAACACTGTGGCTGACGTCGAACTCCCTGGCAACATCTGATATTTTTCGCCCTTCTTCAATCTTGCCAATAATACGGCCACGCGTAAAATCATCTAGGTGATGTCGGGAAGACATACTGAAAATTTCAAGTTCGTCAATTGATTCTTTCCCTTTCAACTTTGCGTTTGAACAACAACGGTCAATACGCGTCAAATCCTTTATATCTCTTAGCAGCGCTATGACGTCACGAACAAGTTCGGTAATCCAAAATTTGCATACGCACAACACGTCTTACTGTATCCCGCACTTATGCTAATTTCCACATTTTCTTGCCTTCCAGTTTATGGTTGCTATCGTTGCTATTGTCATCCGTCCTTAGCAATTGTCCGGCAGTGTATGATGTTGGTCATCCACATGCCGTCAAAACGGCTGTTACCCGGTGAAGCGTGGATACCACAAAATTTCCAAAGGTGTCTCGTAGTATCTGGTACTAGCATGTTACCAGCAGGACCTTTAACTCTCATAAGTCACGTGGTTGAGCAGCTGCAGATCGGATTTGCATATCCAACACAAACTACAGATCACGGCTTGAAAAACATCTCGAAAGTTACATCAGAACATGAAATTTCTGGTCTTCCACTCGCCACTGGTGATCTGAAATAAATCTTTGGCGAGGAGTGAAAAAATTTACTGAATAGCCAGTCTACATCGGATTCTTTTTTATTATTTTCAAATTAATGTATTTTCCCCCTCTTAAATGTTTAGACGGTTTCAAAAAAAATTCTCAAATGAAAAAAAGTAAAAAATTATGGGATCGGAAAAGAAACTCAAGTAGAAAACAATTTAAAATCATGCCATGTAGGCCAGCGGAGGGATGACTTTGTCAAGACTGGGGCGAGAGGGAGCGCAGCAAGGGCTCCTCGAAGTCTGGGTACACCTCGTGTCCAAACCCGTAGCACGGAGCGCGGGTGAAAGAGGGTGGGTGAAACTGCAAAGTATAAAGGCGATTAGAAGAAAAGGCGTGTCCTTCCGAAACGTCAATAAAAGCGATATCTCCAAGTTTAGTTAATTTGCCGTATTCTTGAGCACGTGTTACAAAAGAAGGTCAACCACCACTGGCGGAGGCACTCCTAAAAGTTAATCTCGATAAAGATGTCCTTCTGAGAAAGGGAAAGGAAGGGGTGGCTCTCGCAATGCTGCTTTCGCCAGTTTCCCGCAAAATATAGGCTACATGAGTTTAGGAATTGGTCACAATTCCTAAAAGCCATTTGTTCTTCAGTCATAATGGATACCGTCAAAGAAGGGGGAAAAAATGCCTCCCACTCTGAAATCCAGATTTTTGACCACATTTTACATTGCAAAGTCGTGCTACTTCAATTTCTGGAAACTGTTAAGAAGTGCCTAGATCCAAAATTCTTATGAGAGAGAGAAAAAAACACTTTCTCAACCTATATTTGAAAAGCGTAAAAAAATCTTGATGGCAAAATGTGATAACTTTTTATCCCATAGTTAAAAAATATGCTGTAAAAAAATAAATAAAATTTTTATTTATTTTTTTACAGCATATTTTTAACTGTCATCTTTGTACTCTAAGTGAAATCTATATAGATGGTCTTCTGAACTGTTATTTTCAAAAGGGCCCAGGGGCACTTGGGTAAACTGCCACACATAATTCGGAAACTCGGAAAATTGCCCCCCACATTCAAAGCGTTTCTCGGACGAACGACGATTTGTGCTCGTCCCCTTAATGAAAACCATGTGGCAATTTTCTGGTGGGGCAATTTTTCTGTGTGTGGCAATTTTCCGGGTTGCTGAAAGATGTGTGGCAATCTTCCGGCGGGGCAATTTACCGCCAAACTGTTTGCACTTATTCAATTTTTTTTTTCCAAGTTCCGTTGACCATTTTATGTCGACCAATGTCCACTAATCGTTATATCGACCAGTCGTTACTGTCGACCAATCATCATGTCGATCAAACGTGCTGTCGACCAATCGTTATATCGACCAGTCGTTACTGTTGACCAATCATCATGTCGATCAAACGTGCTGTCGACCAATCGTTATGTTGACCAATCGTTACTGTCGGCCAATTGTTATGTCGACCAACCGTTTGTCAACCAATCGTTACATACCCCATAGTCCCCTCAGTGCAAACTGGTGGAGTTGGATGTATGGCGTGGAGCATGTTTATCTGGCAGGAACTTGGATCCTTGGTGTCAATATGGAACAATGTACGACTGGTGCCCACTATAGTGAATTGCTTGCTGACTCCGTACACCCAGCAATGTTGCACTGTTTCCGAAATGGGGACAGTGTCTTCCAAGATGACAGTGCACCAAGCCACATGTCTAGTGTTGTGCAGGAATAGTTTGAGAAACACGGTTCAGATTTCCAGCTTAACGATTGGCCTCTGAACTCCCCCAATAACAATCTCATAGAGCACTTGTCGGATGCTATTGAATGGTATATCAGGCATCTGGATATGCCAGTCACCTCTATAGCTGCATTGAATACTGCATTACACACAGCTTGGTTGGCCATACCTCCCAACTGCTTTTGGCTTCTTATTGAAATGATTCTATGTTGGATAGGTGCTTTACTGAGAGCAAAGATAGCCCTAAAATGTATTAGGCAGGTGGTCATAATTCAGTGATCACTCAGTGTATGTTGTATTGTGGGATTTTGAATTTTCTTTTGGTGAGTTCCATACATTCATTTGATTTGCTGCTTGAAATTATATCCATGTTTCAGTTAATCCCATGCCACCTGACCATCCCAGTCATGGCAGTCTTTAGGATTTCCATTGAAACTGGTCATCTCCTGCTGTAGACACCCATTTTTCAAGTTTTATTCCTATGTTCTTCCATTCTCATGTCATGTTGTCAGGCCAGCATTAACTGACTTGATAATAATTGATGACATGGCTATTCCTAGACTTAATGCATTACAGATATTTCAAATTTATGGGTTTTACTAAGGAATAAAGGAGATTTCTAAGTCAGATTTTTGGGTAGTACCCCTACTCTTCCTCAGAGCTACAGCTATAGTAGGTTTTGCCATTCATAAGGTAAATTCCAAACTTTCAAATCATTTAATGTTTTATCTCTTCTTCTTTCTATTTCCAGTCCTTCTGACAATTTTCTTTTGAAAAAGTGCTGTTCATGCGTCAGAACTTCTACAGTGTTCCAAAGCACTTTATGTCCTGTATTTTGAACATGTCTGTTCAACCTGTTTTGTTTGTCATATTTTTTATTGCAGCTTTGTGTTCTGACAGCTGAGTGTGGTGTTAGCTATATGAGAGAAACAGGTAGATAGAGCTTGAAACCAGATTGGCAGAGAGAGAGAGAGAGAGAGAGAGAGCGAGAGCGAGCGCGAGCGCATAAAGCTGCAATTACAGGGATCGCATTCCTCCTAAAATTCCTAAAATTCCTAATATTTTGTGACCCTCCTTAAATTCCTAAAATTAGACCTAAAATTTGCTATTCATCCTAAAATTTTCGTAAGCTTATTTTTATTAAAAACACAACCGTTATTAACGCCAATAAATTTACCATTACGGTAAGGTAAAAAGACCTGTTATTGTAGAAACACAGCCTATATGCTGTGCTGCTGAAGGGAGGGAAAAATGACGCCATCGAGATGCACTTGCTTCGGGGCGGGCGTTCCATTTTTTTGCCTTCGAACAGTTTTCGAGAGTAACAAGAGATCTAAGGGAAAAGGGGAGGGGGCATTTTCACCCCTGGTTTGCGCTTTGCAGACGAACTCCGTGGCACGCAGAAGATCGTACTTTATTTTTGTACATGCCTTGTGGAACCTCCTCTTTCTGCTGATGTTTTGTTATTGTAAACCGCAGGTGGGTGGAAGCAAAGAGGAAACATGTGGTCTCCTTCCGTAACCTCCGGTAATGACGATGGGATGGTAGCTGAGTATTATCTTGGCAGGCAGTAGAGCACGTGATCATTGACCTTCGATCATGCGTCGGCGACAGCGACCTTCGATGCGCAATATATCTCGGCTCCGACTCGCTTTGACTGAACTTGCGTGAGATGCGTATGATAGTTTCTGGTTTTACGTCTTTTATGGTGTTCTCTGTGCTGTGTGCAGGTTCAGTTCTCTAGTGGTGACCTGCTTTTTTTTTTTTTTTTTTTTTTCATATCTTCTGACATCCTCGCAGCCAAATTTCGGGAAGTTGTCTGGTTTTGCAATATTGGAACGTGTTTTTGTACTTCCCTTTCATTTTCTGGTTAGTAATACAAGTGTTTAAGATGCCTAAATCCAAAACGAAATTTCAAGATGCGTGGCTCGCCAAAGAATTGGACGGAGTGAAGTTGAAAGAATGGTGTCCTGCAACTGAAACAATATTTTCTGCTAAGTGTATATTGTGTTCAGAAATTTTCAACATTTCTAATAGTGGCTTTTCACAAGTAAAAGCGCATCATAAAGGAAAAAAACATTTGCAGAAATTTCAAAGTAAATTTCAAAATAAGTCCATCCTGAAAGCCTTTGGAGGACGGGATCTTCAGCCCAAAACAAATATTAGTGAAGTACTGAGTCATGATTTACAGTTGGCTAAAGCCGAAGCATTATGGGCCATGAAAGTTGCTAAGGACAATATGTCTTTTGTTTCATGCACTGAAACAGTTGAACTTTTCAAAGAAATGTTTCCTGATTCTGCTATTGCAGCCAAAATGCAACTTAAAGAAAAAAGTTGCTTATGTGATATCACATGGATTGTCAAAATATTTTGAAGAGGATTTGAAAAAGACATTGCATCTAGTAGCCCACGAAAGGTTACTATAGCATTTGATGAAACTACAAATACACAAGTGAAACGGCAGTTGGATGTGTATCTCAGGTACTGGTCTTCAGAAATAAATTCAGTTTCTTGCCGATACCTAACAAGCGTTTTTCTGGGTCATGCAACAGCAGATATTTTGCTAAAAGAAATTCTTGATGTGTTATCATCCTTCAATATTTCGTTGAACAGAATTATTTGTGTATCCATGGACAGCCCAAATGTAAATAAGTGCTTTTACGCAAATTCAATGAAGTTGTAAAACAAGAAACAGGCCAGAAATCTTTGGAACTAGGTTTTTGCAACCTGCATGTTGTTAGTAATGCATTTAAAATTTTTTTGACAAGCTTAAATATAGATTTTGACGAATTTGCTACTGATATGCATTACTTTTTAAAGAGTAGTGCTGCAAGACGAGAGGATTATAAATCTGTCGAGGATATAACATTGGTCACTGCCAAATTTCTTTTGCGTCATGTCAGCAACAGATGGTTAACCGTTGGTTCTGTAGCCCAGAGGCTCTTGGATCAATGGCTAAATATTACAGAATATTTTTTAAACTTCTTGCCATCTCAAAAAATATTTGAAAAACAACTGCGCAATTCGGCAAGGTATAAAAGAATTCACTGTTTCCTGAAAAATGAGCTTACTCCTTGCTATTTAGCATTAATTTCATTTTCACACCAAAATTTTGAAAAGTTTTCATTATGTTATCAGAGTGAAGAACCAAAAATACACCAGTTATATTCTGATTTAAATACTTTAATGAGGAATGTTATGGCTCAGTTTATCCAAGATGATGTTATAGCAGGGAAATTTGGAGAAGACCTAAAGAATGTAGATTTTGAAAACAAAAATTCATGGAAAAAACTAGGGGAGTTAGAAGTTGGTATGAAGACAAAAAATCTCCTCAGGAATGTTCAGGAGACCAGGCAGAAATTATTTCTCTTAGATGTAAGATCATCACTCATTGCAACCACAAAATATTTAAAGTCAAATTTGCCATTCTGCAATCAAAAGCTAAGAGACATAGAAGTTTTAAAGGTAAAAGAACCAAAGAAAGAGTCAACTCAACTTTCAGTCACTGAAGGACTTTCGGAAATAACCAGAATTTCAAGTGTTTTGCATCTTTCTGAGGAACAAATTGATAGAGTAAGAGAAGAGTGGAAACTTTTAAATTGCGATAAGCCAACTCTAGATGAACTAGTGAAATTTTCAGAGGAAGGGCATATTCCAGTGCGGATTGATCATTACTGGAGTAATATATTTAGTATTAAAGACTCTAGCGGAAAAGAAAATACTCAAATCTTGCTAAACTCATAAAGTCAATTTTAGTTTTACCTCATGGTAATGCTGATGCAGAAAGGGGATTTTCGGTTAACACTGCTCTGTTAAGGAAGGACAAGGCTAACTTAAAAGACTCAACTATAACATCATTAAGAATAGTTAAAGGGCCATTAAACACTATGGATGTGTAAGTAAAGTTCCCATAACAAGAAATTTGTTAAATAGTGTTTGTGATTCACATAAATTTTATAAAGAGTATGTTGATAAGCTGAAGGAAGAAGAATCAAAAAAGGTAAAAGAAAGGAAGCAGAAAGAGAGGGAAAATAAGGAAAAGCAGCTAGAGAAAAAAGAAAAGCTGAGTTTGATGACAAAATAAAAGAAAATGATGCAGAAATAAATAGACTTAAAAACGATAAAGAAGCCTCCCTAGCAATAATTCAAGAGGGAACAGAAAGAATGAGAAAAGCTGTAGAAAAACAAAATACTGTTGAAATAGCAGTTGCCTCTAACTTGATCATACAAGGTTCAGCTGAAATAAAGAAAACTGAAAGTAAATTAGTTGTGGTAGAAGCAGAAAAAGATAGGCTAATCAGGAAAAGGTTAAAACAATAATATGAAAAAAGTAATTCAGTGAACAATTGTACATAGTTCTTGGTTTTCAATTACCTTATTAGGATATTATAATTTAATGTGAAACCTGAAAACTTTACTGTGAAAATCGTGAATTGCTTCTGGTTCAACAGCATATTAATGTTCAAAGTGAAACTTGAATGTGGTAAATATACTTGAATATGATAATAACACGTGAAAAGATAAGAACTGAACATTAGAAGTAAATCATACTTAAACTTTAGACATTAGACGTTATGCAAAAAATGTGGGTGTTAACTTCGACCATATATACTAATGGACTGCACATTGGCAATAGCTGCATCAAAGCCGCCATGGCTCAAACATTGGGCACGTCATCATCAAACTCCAAATTTCGTGTAAAAATGCTGTTATGATTACTAATTTACGCTGCAGAATTTCAGTGTTTTCGGTGTATTATGTGAATGCGCCTCATATATAATGAAAACTCTTCAGGTAAGTTTACTTATGAACTATATACATGCATGATCGGGTTGTTTACATTTTGTGATTTATAATGTGATGAACATTTGCGAAGAATTTGGAACATGCATTCCATTTTTTTTTCTTAAGTTACTATATTTTTATATCAATAGCTGCAAGTTTCTGGTTAAGTAATTGAACTTTATTGACTTAGGTATTTAATTCGTTTCTTACCCATGAAAAATCATAGAACTTTCTTTACTATATCGCTCAGAGCAACCATAAGCACAGCAGGTGTAACCCATCTTTTTGACTGTTGTCATGTGATTTTATGTTGGAGCCAGAAATTTTGATGTCATGCACAGTCTATCAGTATATATGGTTGAAGGGTGTGAAGCAAACTCTTTACAATGTATACAAAGTTGTTTTACTAGATGTATACAAATATACATCTAGTTTTTATTGAAATACACTCCTAAAATTTTCCTAAAATTTTTCTAAAAATTCCTAAAATTCCTAAAATTCCTACCTAAAATTTTCCAGAAGTATGCTATGATCCCTGCAATTATAAAATATTATGACAAGCAAAACAGGTTTGGACAGGCATGTTCAAAATACAGGACATAAAGTGTTTTGGGACACTGTAGAAGTTCTGACACACCAACAGCATTTTTTCAAAAGAAAATTGTGAGAGAACTGGAAATAGAGAGAAGAAGAGGTACAACATTAAATGATTTGAAAGTTTGGAATTTACCTCATGAATGGCAACACCTACTGTAGCTGTAGTCCTGAGGAACGGTAGGGGTACTACTCAAAAATATGACTTAGAAATCCCCTTTATTCCTTAGTAAACCCCATAAATTTGAAATATTTGTAATGCATTAACATTGTAGTGACTATATGATAGTTACATTAGACAGATTATGGGAATTACTTAGGAATAAGGATGTTAATTCTTAGCGTCAAATTTTCGGGTAGTAACCCTACCCTTCATCAGGACAAACACTACAGTAATACATTGGGTAAAAACTCCAACCTTTAAAATCATTTAATGTAGTTCCTCCTCTTCTCTCAATCTCAAGACCTTCCAACAGTTTTCTCTTGAAGAAATGCTTTTGGTGGGTCAGAATTTCTACTGAGTCCCATAGGATTTTATGTCCAGTAGATTAAACTGTCAAAGCCCATTTTATTTGTCATGTTCTTTATGGCTGCTTTATGTTCTTTCAGCCTGGTCTTAAGCTGCCTGCCTGTTTCTCCTACATAGCTAAGACCACATTCACACTTGATATTGTAGACTACTCCTTCTTTTAACAAGATGTTAGTTTCTTGCTGCTTTAATTTAGGAAGGTAGTTATTGATTTTATTTCCTAAACATGGAGCTAGTCTGATTTGAAATTTTTTGCTAATGTTTTGAAGTTTTTTGAAAAGGCCCTTATGGTAGGTGATTTTTCTAGTTAACTGACATCCTGGGTTAGGGCTCTGATATTTTTTATTATTAGTTAAAAAATTTTCCACTATTGGAAAAGGGTAATTATTATCCTGGAGAATGAGTTTAAGTTTGTTTTTTGCACTCGCTTGTCTAATTCTGAGGAGTTGAGAACATTGATCTTTTCTACAAATTACGAGGCTACGTTCCATTTTCATGTATTCTGGATGGTTTGACTAGAAGTAACATATCTGTTATTACCATTAGATGACACAACGCAACTGTGTCATTGCATTGTCTGTGTTTTATAGGTATACTCACATTGAGGGTTTTTTTTTTTTTTTTTTTTTTGACGTTATATTTCAGAATTATTTTATGCTTGTAAAGGACATATTTCATTACTCTGCCAAGTGTGTAGAGTTAATTAAATATGTGCCACACCATTATGTAATTTTCTGTTTCAGAATAGTCTAATAACTTTTAACATCGTTAATAGAAACTCACCCATAGGTTGTTGCTTCTTGGCACATTTACTGCACATATCTTTCCGGCTGACTTGTCATAACGCGTGATAGGCCTTTTCGTGGTCGTCGTATCTCTTCCCTGTGTCTTCACATATAATCTTGCTATTTTTGTTCTTGAGCCAACATCTAACAACTACATTCACATATTTCTTATATATGTACAACTTTCATTATCTTTAATATATGCTGAAGATAATGAGAGTTGTCCATATATAAGAAATATGTGAATGTAGTTGTAAGATGTCGGCTCAAAAACAAAAATAGCAAGATTATATGTGAAGACACAGGGAAGAGATACAGTGACCACGAAAAGGCCTATCACACATTATGACAAGTCAGCTGGAAAGATAGGTGCGGTAAATGTGCCAAGAAGCAACAACCTTTGGGTGAGTTTCTATTAACGATGTTAATTACAATTTGCATGTAAAATATAAGAACAATTTTCGGGAATATGTATGTATTCTCAGGTTGTGTCTTCTGTTAATACTAATAACTTTTGTTGTGACTTCAGTAGGCACCCTGTTACTTTATTTTTTCATTCCAGTCCACGTTTTCATAACAAAATGGGAGGAGGCAAAAACTTCAAAATTTTAGGAAAGCAGTATTCAGAAACTGGAAGTGTTAAACTACTAAAAAATATGTGGAATTGAAAAAAAAATTACCTTTCAATTCACCTATATACATAGTGTGATAAAAAAAGATCCAAGACTAGGGACATAGCGCGGCAACAGATGGCAGTACGCTGATGCACAAGCAGTGGTTGAGGGCAATGACCTTCATGAGTCATTGTGCCAAGTGGCATCGTACTGTGAACATCGGGAGCTGTGCTACACAATATTTGGTGACCATGTGCAGAACACAGCTGCGATTCTGGTATGGACTGCAAACTACAACAGCTAGCGAACATCAAATTCTGCGTCAAACTCGGCAAATCGGGAACGGAGACTCATGAAATGTTGTGGCAGGCTTATGGCAATGAAGCGATTAGTGGAACGAGGTGTTCTGAGTAGCACTCGCGCTTCAAGAGCAACAGAACAGCACTGGAAGACAACGAGAGATCAGGGCAACCGGCCACGAGCTAAACCCTCAAAAATGTAGACAAAATTAGGGAACTGGTGCATGAGGGTCGTCGGAGAACTATTCAAGACATTGCTACCATCGTTAAAGTGTCATACGGAACAGTGCAAGAAATTCTGACGTCGGTTTTGAACATGCACCGCATTGCTGCAAAGTTTGTGCGAAACATTCTGAACCACGAACACAAGTCACTCTGTGTCAAACTCTGTCAATATCTTCGTCAGCAGGTAGTGAATCAACCAACGTTCCTGTCGTGGGTCATCACTGGAGATGAGACTTGGGTCTACGGTTATTATCCAGAGACCAAACAACAATCATTACAGTAGAAGATCCTGGCATCTCCATGACTGAAGAAGGCCCAACAGGTCTGAAGTGCAACCAAAAGCATGCTCATTGTGTTTTTCAACATGCGTGGGGTTGTGCACCGTGAATTCATCCCCCAGGGCCAGACTGTCACCGCCCTTTTTTACTGCGATGTTCTGCGCCGTCTTAGGGAGGACATTCACAGCAAACGACCTGAAATGTGGCGCAGCGGCGATTTCCTGCTCAATCACGACAATGCAGCAGCTCACAGAGCGTTAGCAACACGCCAGTTCTGCAGCCCAACAGCATGCACGACTACCCTTCCTCACCCGCCTTACTCGCCGGATTTGGCCCTCCTGCGACTTCTTTCTGTTCCCGAAGATGAAGATAAAGCTCAAGGGTCGCCGTTTTGAAACCGTGAGCAAGATCCAGCGCGAATCGCAGACGGTGCTTGACACGATTTGCAAACAGGACTTCCAGGGAGTGTTCCAACAGTGGCAAAAACACTGGCAGCGGTGTGCCCAAGGAGTCTACCTTGAGGGAGATCATAGCCAAACTTAAGTAATGTAAGTACTTTGTTGTATATCGGCCTAGTCTTGGAACTTTTTGATCGGACCTCGTAATAAGTTTTATTAATGTGTTATATTACTAAAAAAAAATTGTAAGCCTATTTTGAAATTATATTCTTTTAATGATGTACCAGAAAAGAACTTAAAAACAAGTTGACTAAAAATAATATATTCAATATCTTATGCAGAGAATGAGCAGAAACTGAAAAAAACATTCATTTTAGAAAAATGTTTGTGAAAAAACCACAAGATTTTTAAGTAAGTTCTGTTTTGGTATGTTATTAATAGAATATAATTTTGAGATAGGCATACAGAAATGTAAACTACTGTATATTTGTTTATTTAATATGTTATTTAACTGTATTTGTCTCTTTATTGATTTACATATTTCTTTTCAGGAATGGTCACATGCTAACTCACAGGAATAAGAAACCTTTTGAATGTGATGCGGAAGGTTGTGGGAAAAGCTACTGTGATGCTCGGTCATTAAGGCGCCACAAAGAAAACCATCATTCCAATTCGTCATCCAGTTCAGCAACTCCCTGTCTGTATCTGCACTGGGCAGCCATGTTACTGTGATACCTGGCTTAACTCACTTGGGCTTCAACTCTTTGCAGCCTTCTTTTCCAGCAAGTGTAATTACAAGTAGTACAAGCACGGTACTAACAGAATCATCTCTTGGAAATCGTATCCAGTATGCTCCACCTCCTCCTAGCAGTTCAAGTCATGGCTCCACCATAAGTAGCGAAAGTGTTGCGAGATCTGTAGGATCACCGCTCACCAGCTCCGTGATTCCTGCTGCAGCCTCTCACCTTCAGTTTCTTGCATTCCATCAACAGCCTTCAGCAAAAGCTCAGGTGCAACATTCTTCTTCTAACACTCCACGAACGGACAGTGGCGGTACTCTGCTCACCTCGTGGAAACCTCAGACAATCAATACTAGTGCTCTGTTCCTTGCACAGAATTTTGGTTCATCCCAGTCAAACATGTGCCAATCCCAGCCAGCTCAACTTGTGACTGGGTCTTTTACAGTGTCAGCAGAAGAACAAACCAAGTCTTCTCAGTCCAACAAACATTGTGATCAGCCAAATGCAAAGAGCGACGCGGAAAAATCTCCATTCCGCTCTCAGGACACAGCTGAATGCACCTCTAGTAGACCTCCTCCTGCAAAGTTTGGTGAAGTACTCATAGATAAGCCATCAAACTCTGCAACTGTAACGGAACAGCCTCCTAATTCTCAGCTGCAGACTAACGCTAGCGAAACCCTGAATATTTTGCGTCCTGCCACAAGCACTGCTGAGTCACTCTATCCCCGTCAATCTACTATTAACCTTTCTCTGATCAAAATTGAAATTAACGAGGCTTCTGGGGAGAATGGGAATATCTCTTCTGTCCCAACAACTCCTACCACTAAAGAACCTGCGGATTATACCCCTATAGGTAGTCCTTTGCTTCAGCAACTTCTTAACTCTCAGCAGAATGTGGAAGTGAAGGAAGAAGTCCGGCCTCTTTCTGAACAATCATTCATTGTAACATCACAGGAACAGCAGCAGTCAGCTGTGGTAGCACAACAGTCACAACAATCACGTGTTCTCATTCCTCAGTGGACTCAGGTATCCATTCAGAATCACGCCTAATATTTTAGTGGTTATTGATTCTAATGTTTGTGAAAAATACACACATATATATATATGTGTGTGTGTGTGTGTGTATAAAAAAAGGAAGATTTGTTTTATTTTAATGATTTGTTCTTGCAGCATATTGTGTAAATCTACAATGAACCATATCATATTTTTATTAGATTTCATAATGTCTCACAAATCACTATGTGACATATATACGTATGCCACAACATTATGACCACCTACCTAATAATATGTCTTGCCAACTTTCACAACAATACACCCTGCATGGAACAACTTCATAGTAGGTGTCCTTGGATATTCTGCTCCACCTAGACAAAATGATGCCACAGAGTTCAGACAGAATGATATCCCAGGCAAGCAAGCCACTGGAATGGACAGGCAAATGCTACATTACACAAATGTTCTATTTGATTCAAGTCAGGAGAAATTTTGGCCAGTGGAGCACATGCGATGCTTTGATATAATCCACAAACCATTACCACTCAATGTGTTACTTGTGACATGGAGTGTTGTCTTTCTGAAAGAGTCCAGTGCCATCATGTCACTATGTAAGGCTGCCTTTGTCAAAACAGTGCCACATAGGATCTGGTGGCCACCATGTAGGGCAGCACTTTGCTTGAAAAAATGCCCAGGTACAATCTGGTGCAAATGATGGGACCCAGTGATGCCCACAAGAATGATCCCCATACTATACCACTGCTACAGCTATTTCCATTCAGCCGTGCAGTCTGGTGCATGCTGAACAGTAAACTTGACAATTCAAGCATTTCTGATTGCCGTGTTAATAATCCTGTAGTTGTTCCATGTATTTGTGAAAAATATTTCTTCCATAATTTCCATATCTGAGGTACTGATGATTTATTATGCTACAAGGAAGTGTCAGATTGCTTCAGCTGGCAAAAACCTCAAGTTTTTCAGATACTTGAACTTCGTTGTCCTCAGTGGTTTGACAGATAGCATGCTTTAACAGAAAAGGGGAGATATGAATTTGATTTCTGCTCTAGAGCAATGTAATTTTCAGGTTTTCTGATATGATGTTGCATGTTGAATCAGGGTGCTCTGGGTCCTTATAAATCCTTAAAGGCCCTTAAAAAGTACTTAATTTGTTTTAGGGTGCTTAAAAGTCCTTGATTTTTGCCAAACATTCCAAAACATACTTAAAAAAAGTACTTATTTTTCCTGACTGGCTGCACGAAGTTCAGAAGTTATGATGTACTTCCTAGAACTTTTGCTTCTGATTGGCATGTTGATATCGCATGATGTCAACTGAAAGTCCATGGAAAACCAAAGGATAGTATGAGATAAGTAATTTGTTGAAAAAAATGAAGGACCATTGGCTCACTAAATAACACATATCCAGCAGGTTTTGGATAGTGTTGTTTGCTCATCACCTCAGAAATGATTACTTGCTTTTGTATTTCTCCTTTTTGTAACAGGAAGAGGCCCAGGATTGAAAGAAAAAATGTTGAAAGGCTCCCTGAAGATCATCAGCATTATTCTGACATACTCAGAGAATGACCGATGGAGATCAAGTCCTGTGAAAGGGATGTATTAAAGAAGTGGGAATGTTTTAAGATTTTAAGAACTGTGTTGTCACTGCTGCTGAAGAGGTCTGTGGCACCACAATAGTGGGTAACAATAAAGCTGATACTTGGTGGAATAGTGAGATTGAAGAGGCAGTAAAATGAAAGAAGGAAGCCTATTTGGGGATGTTGCAAGGTAGAGTTTCTGTGGATGAGTATCGCTGTAGGAAGTGTGAAGCCACTAAGCTGGTTCACCAGAGTAAGGCAAAAGATAGGAAGGAGATGGTGGAAAGGCATGAATTGGCTTTTTGGAAAGATAGCAAGACTTTCTGGAAGTACATGGGACTCGGGGGAAAAATAGAGGAAACGAAGTTTTGAGTTGTGTGAAGAATAGGATCCGGGAAATGATATGGGAGCCCAATGAGTTAAGTGAAAGATGGGGTGAATAATTCTGCGAGTTATTAGATCAGGAAAGTAAAGGTGATTCTGCGAGTTATTAGATCAGGAAAGTAAAGGTGATTCTGCGGCAGAAGCAGATGGTGTTACAGTAAAGGATGGGAGCACAGGAAGGATATCGAGAGAAGAGGTGTGTAGAGTTCTAAAATCTCTTCAGAATGGCAAGGCTCTGGAAGTTGATGGCATAACCGTCAAGATGTTGAAATATGGTGGTGACTCTGTAATTGACTGCTTAACTGAAATTTGCCAGTTGTGCTGGGAGTTAGGAATGGTCCCTCGAGATTGGAAGGATGCTATCATTGTTCCCTTGTATAAGGTAAAAGGTGGTCAGACTGACTGCAAGAATTATTGTGGTATTAGCCTACTGAGTGTGCCAGGAAAAGTGTTTGGTAAGGTTGTCATTGAAAAAGTGTGAGGTCTTACATGAGAGAAAGTGTGGGATGTTCCGAGTGTTTTTATGCCTGGTAAAGGCTGCACTAACCAAATTTTTGCATTACGCATCAGGATTTGGCTGTTGGTAAGAAAGTTTTTGCTGCCTTCATAGATTTAGAGAAAGCTTACAACCGAGTAAATAGGACACTTTTGTGGAAGGTATTGAATGAATATGGTGTTACTGGGAATCTACTTCACAGTGTAAAAGCCATGTATGCTGGCATTAGAGCTTGTGTTCGAGTGAATGGTGTTTAATCAAAATGGTTTTTTAATGGTGCAGGAGTCAGGTAAGGCTGTGTAATGCCCCCATGGCTGTTTAATATATTTATGGATCCGTGCATGCATGATGCCAAAATAGATAATACTGATTTATGTCTTGGTGATATCCGTGTGTGCAGATTGCTGTATGCTGATGACACTGTCCTGTTTGCAGAGAGCAAAAGTGAGTTGAAGAGTATATTGTCCTAGATGTACGAAGTTTGCATGAAATTCAAACTGAGTATAAATAAGGGAAAAACCAAAGTCATGGTTTTTGAG
The DNA here is from genome assembly GCA_039090855.1 of Macrothele yani. NCBI lineage: Eukaryota > Metazoa > Arthropoda > Arachnida > Araneae > Macrothelidae > Macrothele > Macrothele yani. Next base: position 42,249,456 of record CM077028.1, read on the forward strand.
AGAGAAACTGGTAGTACTGAATGTGATATAAGTCGAAATGGCACAGTAATTGACCAGGTGAATAAGTTTGTGTAATTAGGAAGCATGTTTGACGGAGAACAAATTGGATAGTGAAATTAGTAGGCATGTGAATTCTTCATTGAAAGCCATGGTTGCTTAGGGAGGTTTTCACAGGAATGACGGTTTTCTCAAGGGAGTCCCACATGGCTGTGTATGAAAGTGTAATAGTTCCTACTCTGATGTATGGCAATGAAACCTGGGTACTACAGAAGAAACGTAGGAGTTGTTTGTGCGCTGGATAAATGCATTACTTATGGGGTTTTGTGGCAAAACATGTTCTGATTGTGTGAGGAATGAAGATGTGTTGCAGTTGTGTTAATGTGAAGCAAAATGTTGTTAGTGAGGTGGCAACTAATATGCTTCAGTGGTTTGGCCATGTTGAAAGAATGAGTGATGAGATGCTTACCAAAAAAATCTCTTTAGCCCAAGTGGCAGGAAAGCGGAGGAAGTCATGGGATGATCTGATTCAGGAGTGTCTGCATGAGAAAAAGATTATGAATATGAAATATAGAAGATCTTATGTACTTCGTGTGATGGATGTCGGTGAAGCCCGAGTTGTATGTCAAGATCGCTGTAAATGCAGAAGTTTGATACAGTAAGTAAAAATTATCTGGTAGTTTGTATTTCTTTGTGGAGGTAACCTCTGAATCTCAGAGAACAGCTTAGTGATATGTATGTATGTACGTACAAACAGTTATTCAGTTATACCATGAGAAAATTAAGTGTAGAATTGAAATCTTGAGCATGTAATTTTGACTTTCATTTGGTAATTTAAGCCATGAGTTGATTATGTGCAAAATTCAAATCTTGAACTCATAACCTTAGCCACAGTTATGTAATTTACACATCCTTTATTGCATACATGATTATTCTGCTGATTTGACCAGCAGAACACTCTTTTAAATTGCATAAGTTCAACTTTATTACATCTTCTAACTTAAATTATATGTGAAAATATTGCAGACTTCATCAGCATATTTTAATTTGCATAGTTAAGTCATGTAAAAGTTTCTGGGCATACGTCTTTGTTGTGTATGCAATCGGTAAGCTCCTTAAAAAATTGGGAGGAAGATGCCTAAAAAGTCCTTATTTTTGGTTGGAGAAAAAGAGTGGGAACCCTGTGAACTGTAAACTAGGCAACTCATTCTAATCTGATTATTGTGTTAGTTGTATCATGTATTTGTGAAAAATATTTCTTCTATAATTTCCAAATCTGAGATACTAGTGATGTGTTATGCTACAAGAAAGCATCTGATTGCTGTGACTGACAAAACCCCAAAGTTCAGATTCCTTATCATCAGACACTTGGAACATCATTGTCCTGGGTGGTGTAATGGATAGCATGCTTGAACAGAAATTGGGAGATGTGGGTTTGATTCTCTCTCGAGGATGATGTACAAGTTTTCTGATATGCTACATGTTGCACATTGAACTAGACAATTCAGGCTATTCTGATTGTACACCATGTTAATAATCCTGTGATTGCTGCAGTTTACTTAAGCTGTGTTGAATGCAGATCCTCTCCAGTAGCATGTTGGAGCAGAAACCTGAACTCATTGTATCAGGCACATCTTTTCCAGTAGTCGAATGTCCAGCCATAGTGCTGCCATGCCTACTGTAGAAGAAGGTGTCGATGACAGTCAGTCAACATGGCCTCATAAATGGGCCATCAATTCCTTCAGCCAATGTGCCAGGGTGCCGTCTGGTTTGTGTGTTTGAAAATGTTTCTCTATGTGCCTTGGTTGTAATATGCTATTAAATGAAGGATTGTGAACTGTCTGTTATCCTGTACAGTATATGTACAAACTGTACATTCATATCACTAAGCTGTTTTCTGTTATTCAGAGGTAGGTTCCTCACAGAAAGAACTTGCTGTTGCTGTATAAAACATCTCCATTTGCAGCAATCTCGGCACACAGCTCATGCTTCATTAACATCCATTTTGCGCCACACACAAGACCTTTTGTACTTCGTACTCATTTTCTTTTTCACATGCAGACATTCCTGAATCTGGTCCTCTCATGATTTCCTTGGCCTTCCTCTCTCTGCCTTTCTTTCCTGCCACATGGGCTGAATAAATTCTCTTAGTAAGCTTCTCATCACTCATATGGTATATGGTAACTTGCATTCACTTTGACTGTCAACTAAATGATAATCTCCCCTTCCTGTCATGTTGGGTGAATATGTGTGTGTGTGTGTCCCTCTTCATACCGTTCTCACACACCTTGAGTACAGCAGCATTGAGACATCATCATTTTTACCTCCTGCCTTCCTCACAATAATCATTCTCTGTTCAAGCTCTTCCCTTTCTAACTGCATGGGTTTCGTACTTACTAGTGGGCATGATCTGTCCATGCCATCCATGTTTATTTTGTCCCAGTCAGTAATGTTATTGCTATATGTTGTAGGGTGCATCAACTTGTAGAAACAGGAGTAGTCGTAATAGTTTGGCCGCCCCAGTGGCACAGTAATCTAAGCTCTGGCTTCTGATCATTTGTCTGAGAGGGTCTGAGTTCGAGCCCCAATGAGGCATAGATGTTGTGTTTGTTTTACAAATTTTTCTCTGTTCAAGCTCTTCCCTTTCTAACTGCATGGGTTTCGTACTTACTAGTGGGCATGATCTGTCCATGCCATCCATGTTTATTTTGTCCCAGTCAGTAATGTTATTGCTATATGTTGTAGGGTGCATCAACTTGAAGAAACAGGAGTAGTCGTAATAGTTTGGCCGCCCCAGTGGCACAGTAATCTAAGCTCTGGCTTCTGATCATTTGTCTGAGAGGGTCTGAGTTCGAGCCCCAACGAGGCATAGATGTTGTGTTTGTTTTACAGCACTGAGTCTCTCCCTTCCCTGAAATCAGTGACCCTAAATTAGAGACAAGCGACTGCTTATAGCCGATTAATTTGCTCACAGTGGTCGTTAGACCTCCAAACAAACAACAAACGTAATAGTTTGGTCCATGAAGAAAAGGGTGAATTTGTGTGTGTGTGTGTGTGTGTGTGTGTGTGTGTGTGTGTGTGTGTCATGTGCAGAGGGCAGTCAATAAGTTATAATGTCACTCAGAAACATTTTAGCTATAAACATGAAAACTGGGTAGGCTATTTAGTCCTTTACATTGCTATAACCTGTATCAGCACATTTCCCCCATCTATGTATCTGTTTTAAGCAATTTATGTAATAGCAATTTATCCCATAGTTTGAGCTGCATGCCAGGCTTCAGCTTCATTGGTGATGATGTTATCACACTGAAGCTCCTGCCAGTAAAATCGATTCTTCATTTCACAAAAGAGTTACAAGTCTTGTGATTATGAATAAAGAGAATAAGGTGGATGCTGTAGTGTTTCTTAGCCACACTGATGCACAAACTGGGACATAAAAAGCTTCTCTGCATTCAAGTGTGTTGGCAACAAGAAAGTGGAGTCCTTTGGGCAAGAATCCTTGTTGTTTTGTTTTTATTTTAATCTTACAATTTAGTTGGAAAGTTTCTGCAATACTTTCCACTGAATGTATGATCCTCTGATAAGTAATTTTTGAGAATTATTTCTTTACAGTTCCAAAAGGCAGATGATGCCTCCTTTGGAGAATGCTGCTCCTTAGTCATTTTTGTCAGTTTTGGTGAGTCAGGATGCTTCTAGTGTTTTCTCTTTACTTTTGTTTTGGAATTATGGCAGTACACCCAGGATTCATTTACCATCACATGTAAGGCAAAAAAAAAAAAAAAAAAAAAAGTCGTCATCCGCCACACACAACTCCAAGAGTCGTTTGCAACACTCCTTACACCGATGCTTCTAAAGTGTTGGTAATCTTGAAACTCGTTAGGTTGAAATTTTAAACACACACACACGCCTAGTGTTAATTTCATGTGTTACAGTATTTATTGTCTAACAACACACATGATCAAACATAATACTACGTCTAGTGTACATCTCATATGTTACAATATTCATATGTTACAATATTTTATGTCCCACACCAGCATCTACATTTTTGCAGGCATGTTATCATCATCTGTGAATAACAGTGGGTCTGCCATCTCTTTTGTTATCTGTCGGACTATTACATGCACGTCTGAACTGTTTTTTCTGGCTTTTTGCAATCTTAAATGAGCACTCATTCCACAGCTTTGATTTTTTTTTTTTTTTTTTTTTTTTTTTTTTTTTGCCTCTTTTCCATGCAAGTGAAAGAACTCCATCATGGCCTGGTACTAAACTTTCCTCAATATGCTGCCGCTTGCCATTTGTTTTGCTGAAATACACAATTGTAGCATCTACAAAAAAAGAAAAGAATGCTCATTAACTAGTGACATTATGAAATGGTGTGCATAAAAACAGTTTTGTAGCTCAACTAATTTTATTATGAAAATAAAAACTTATTCGTTCTCCCATCCCTTAGCGTTCCATTTCAGTATGTTGACTCTCACCTACAGTTCATCTTCTGCAGCATCATTGGTCCCACATGTAGGTGGAGTCACTATTACATATCCTCCTCCACCTGTCTTTTCCTCCTTGAAGCAACTCATTCTTCAGTTTCCTATCTTTCCTGATATTGTTGACACAGTCCTTCCGATCTCACCCAACATCTTCCCATAGTTCATCGTCCTGCCAGCTCCATGTCAATAACTCTGTGCTCCACATACATTTTTTTTCTCTTCTCAAAATATGATCATACCAGTGTAATTTTGCTTCTTAGGCCTTCTTCAAAACATCTATCACTTAACATTTACTTACAGTGTGTGAACCTTACACCGGTGAGCCATTACATTATGACCACCCCCAGACTAGAGAAATGAGCACGCCTAGAGACCGAACGGTGTCACAGGTGAAGTTCACAGAGCAGTATATATACAACTTGAGGACTGGCTTTTGGTTAGTAGAGTTTGGAGTCAGAATGGGAAAAGCTGCCTATTTATTGAAGTTTGATAAAGGACAAATTGTGATGGCACTGCGCCTTGGAACTACGATCTTGGAAACGGCGCAGCTTGTGGGTTGTTCACGTGCCACTGTAGTGAGTACATATCAAAAGTGGTGCTCAGATGGCCAAACAACGAACCATCGTCCAGCTGTGTGTCATCCGGAGCTCATTGATACCAGAGGGGAGTGGAGACTGTCGTGCATTGTTCACAGTGACAGCAGGGCCACAATGCGACAAATCAACCACAGCTACAACAGTGATGATAAGGGCAATGTGTCACAGCACGCAGTTCATCGGAACCTTCTGCACATGGGCCCGCGTAGCCAAAGACCCAGTCGGGTCCCCATGCTCACTGCACGTCATCACCAACAACGCATGAAATGGGCCCAAGATCATCGAGATTGGACCGTGGATGATTGGAAGAAAGTGGCCTGGTCTGAAGAATCAAGATTCCTGGTGCGTCACGTAGACGGTCGAGCGCGGATACATCGATTACCAATGGAGGTTATGGCACCTGAATGCAGTGTTGGACGGAAACAGGGCGGCGGCTGTGTTATGCTGTGGCCGATGTTCTCTTGGGACACTTTAGGCCCCATTATCCCAATAGCACAATCCCTGACAGCTGTCAAGTATCTAAACATCGTTGCGGACCAAGTTCACTCATTCACGGCAACTGTGTTCCCTGCTGGTGATGGCCATTACGAACAGGATAATGAGCCTTGCAACACTGCCAGAATCGTCAAGGAGTGGTTCAAGGAACAGGCTGGTGACTTTCTGTTAATGCCCTGGCCTAGAAATTCACCTGACATGTACACAATGGAACATTTGTGGTTTGACTTGAAAAAGCTGGTTCATGCTAAATCACCCCCCCCTCCCGAAATGTACAGAAACTGGAGGATCTGCTGTTGGCATTATGGCACCAGATACCCCAGGATACCTATCGCCACCTCACTGAGTTGATGCCTCACCTAGTGGCCCCTGTTTTGCAGGCTAAAGAGCATACAGCTCTTTTGGTATGTGGTCATAATGTAATGGCTCATCAGTGTATTTCTGGCAGATGCTCATATTTTTCCTGACATCACTTAATTTTTCCTTGCAGCTGTAACATCATTATATGCAAAGTGATGGGGACTTGCACTTTACAGGAAAGTGTAACATCATAAACTGCCTCACTTATTACTGATGTACTTTTTTTTTTCTTATGTTTGCTGTCATTTCCAACTTTTTCTTGCTCTGTGATTGTAATGACAAATAAAGAGACCTGGATCCTGAAAGTTACTTTACAGTCACTTGATGTAATTTAATATATAGTACAATGTGTGATCAGAAAATATCCAGATTGGATTTATCAAAAAAAAGAGAACAAGACTTACAGATCTGAAACTTAATCACCTTTGAAGTAGTCCTCTTCTGAAGCCACACTCTTACCCAGCACTGTTTCCACTGCTCAAAGCATTTTTTGAAGTCATCTTCTGAAATAATGAACAGCTGCTGCATTTCATTCGGTTGTATTAGGTGTGCAACTTAATTCTCGGCCCCTAACCGCAAACGATCATAGAATGTCTGCAATTGCAAATAGCTGTGTGCGATAATGGCTGATTGCAGCGCCATCCAACAGCTTTCCAAGCAACCATAACCAAGCAACCATAACCTCTCACAGCTACAGTGACAGAAGGGACGAAAGTTGACGGTGAAAGCAATGTTGCTCGAGAAGCATCATTTGAGGCACTGCCTCCTGTTTGAGTTTCAGCTGAAAAAATGTGCCGTGGAACCCCAGCAAATTATCTGTGCTGCTTTGGGTGAGGCTGCTGTGTCCTACAGTACATGTAAGAAGTGGTTCCAGCGGCTTAAGCAGGAAAATTTCGATCTCTCTGATGCAGAACGTCCGGGACAGCCACAGAAAGTTGACGATGAGGAACTGGAACAACTGTTGGATGCGGATCACTGTCTCACACAGTCAGAGCTCGCCCAGGAACTTGGAATAACACGGCAAGTCATTGCAAAACGCCTGCACAAGCTTGGATAGATTCACAAGGAGGGCCGTTGGGTGCCCCACCAACTCACAGCTGTGAACAAGTCCAGGCACTATGATGTTGCTGTGTCCTTGCTCTCCAGATTCAAGAAGAAGAATTTCCTCCACAAGATTTTGACCTGTGATGAAAAGTGGATCCTCTGCAATAATCCTAAGTGGCACAAATTGTGGGTTTATCCAGGTCAGCCTACCACCAGTACTGCCAAACCGAATATCCATGCCAGGAAGTTGTTGCTGTGCATATGGTGAGATCAACGCGGTGTCGTACACTATGAGTTGCTCAAACCTGGTGAAACGGTCAATGCTGAGTGTTATTGTCAGCAACTCATTTGTGTGCATGACGCAATGGAGGCAAAAAGGCCATACACCGGCAAGGGCAGAAGGTCGGTCCTGTTGCTTCAGGATAACGCGCTTCCTCACACCTCAAAAACGACTTTAAACACAATCACCGACCTGGGATGGGAGATTTTTTCCCACCCGTCATATTCTCCAGACTTCGCCTCGTGAGATTATCACCTCTTTCGCTCCCTGCAACATCACCTGAGTGATACGCACTTCACTTCTGTCAAGGAGGTCCACATAAGTTTTAATGACTTTATCAACTAGAAAAAGCCCTCTTTTTTTCTACAGTGGCATTCGGCAGCTCCCTGACCGATAGCTCAAATATATCCAACATGAAGGGGATTATTTCCCTGATTAGGTATGTATTCGATTTGCTATAATTTGCTGTCAACGTGTCGTGCCCGTGGCCGAGAATTAAGTTGCACACCTAATATATATTCAGTATCTTTTTTTCTTTCAAGTAGTATTTGATTTGGGGAGAGGAGGGGGAGAAACAAGTCGCAGGGAGCAAAATATGTCGAATAGGGTGGTTGTCGGGCCTGTGCAGTGCAGTGTTTAGCAGAAACAAACCGCTGCACGAGTTGCGATGCATTGACTGGTGCCTTGTCATGGTAGAGTTGCCGCTTGCCACTCTAATGTAATGCTGGCCTTTTGTAATGAACTGCATCCCTTAAATACCACAAAATTTGACAGTATTACTCCTTGTTGATTGTCTGGCCCAGTAGAGCGTATTCATTATGCACAATTCCCTCATGATTTAAAAAAACAGTCAGAATCGTCTTGACATTGCTGCGGCTCTGTCATGCCTTTTTGGGTCTGGAAGAGTTAGGGGTCTTTCACTATGAAGACTGGGCTTCAGTTTCAGGGTCATGCCCATAAACCCATGATTCATCACCAGTTACGATAGTTTTTAAAAAGTGTTCGAAGCACTCAAGCAAGCCACTAGCAACTGCAACACACAAACCCGTTTTTGCTCAGCTGTGAGCAATTTTGGCACAGATTTGGCTGAGACACGTCTCATACCCAAATCGTCCGTAAGACTCAACTAAACTGAACTGAAAGCAATGTTGAAGTCTTCAGGTAACTCACGAATAGTAATTCGGCAATTTTCCCACTCAGCTGTGCACACAAGTTTGACATTGTTTTTACTTTTGCTGGTTGCAGATGGTCGTTAAAGTGTTCATCACTCTCAACACTTTAACGACCATCTTTAAAATGTTTATACCACTCATAAACTTGTACACGACTCATATAATTCTTCTCATAAACTTTCTGTAAATTTAAGTATGTGAGTCTTTGCAAGTTTCACTGAGTTTTTTTTTTTTTTTTGACAAAATCATGGTGCAAATTCGTTGATCAATTTTTTTTTTTTTTGACATATGCGATGAATAGCTTCACATATGTAAGAATAAAGCACTACGTATAAAGTAAAAAAAGCGGACGAGCAAGGGAGACGTGACTCACAGCACATGCATACTAGGTTAGAAAATAAACCTGGGCCAAACTTCTTACAGTGTAGTGCGATTCCAAACTTCTGCAACCAGTCTGGATACTTTTTTATCACAACTTGTGTATTGTAAATTAGTTGATTAGGTGGTGGAGAAATAGCATTATCTGAAGACATCGGCATTAAGGCCATTTCACGTAATTTGAAGAAACCAATAATGAAGCAAAAAAAATTGCGCAAGATTTATTACGTACTAAGCCTTAGGAATAGTAAGATCTTTCGGCTGAAGCATCAACCTTATTCACACTAGAAGCAAGCATTCACGTGGTTGACGTCATTTCTTTAGCTGTTGCTAGTAGAGATTTCCAAATTATCAGAATATTGAAGGGTGCGTCTGAATTGCAAGAGTTTTTATTGAAGGAATTTCAATGCTTTCCTTGTAGCATAATGAAAATTTCTTTGAGAAGGGTGCAATCCTTTTGGTACAATTCCAGTTTGAGGAGGCAGAGGTATCTTCAATAGTGCGAAGAGAAAGTGCAGAAGTTGGAAGACTTTTTCTGACATCTCTATTTTATGTTCCAAAATTCTGTGTAGATAAAAATATAGTACCTGATCTTTCAAATAATAAATAAAAATATTAATTAAACATGATTCAATCTTAAGGATAACACTTACCCTACTACCTATTGTATTTTATAAAAATTTACTCGAAGAATTCATAAGGCGCTTAAACCAATTATAAAACATTTATACCTCAAGAATTTAAAAAATACATGCACAACATTCTGAAAGTATCTGGTACACATAGTTTTTCAATCAAGTCCATCAAAATCGGAAACTTCACTGTCCAAATTAAAAAGTTTTTAAAGCTCATCTTCTAAAGAAACTTCGGGGTCGTCCACATCACTTTCACTGTCTTCTGGCGTTTCACCGCAGTTTTTAGAAATAATGTTTGCATCAGTAAAGCCTGAAATAATCGTCAAAGTTTTGATGTTTTTACAGGATTCGGAAAAACATATTTATTTACCATTAGCTTAAAACTAAAAGTATAACTTCCCCAAGAAAATGCGATTTGGCGAACTGAATGCAACAAACGCACACGTCACTGTTTCAAGAGGGGAGAGAGAGCGTTAGGCCAGATCCTCAGAGCAAAGCTGCTGACGTCATGAGTTCAAAGAGAGTTAGTTGCTAAGAGCATGAAACAAGGGCTATCCTTGCTAAAAAGATCAATTCCTTGCAAAGTTTCCCCCAGCCACAGATTTTTTTCATTTTTTCCGAGTTTTATCAGTCACCTCTCCTGCCTGTGCCACCTCAATCCTATAACCTATTATTTTCATGTCTTGTTTTAAGAGGGGGTGTGTGGAATTTATTGCACGTGGCTGTAACATCATTATTCCATTCCCTCTCTATTGAGATATCTTCCCACGGAAAAAGAATGGAACAAACCAAAACGTTTTTTGTTACATAATTTCGCTCCGACGAAAAAAAAAAAAAAAGAAAAAAAAAAAAAGCTGTATAAGCCGCGCTGGCCGGAAATTTAATTTTGAACTCGTATATGCCGCGGCTTATCTACCCAAAATTACGGTAAATGTTTAACCATGCAAAAACCATGCACATTCCACTTTTTCCTGTTAACATAAAACATATTTTAAGAAATTTCTTGGCACAAATGAGTTATCATCGATTTTGTTTCCCTTATAAATTCTAAGGTTTCTCGGCAAACATATTTTTTATTTAAAAAAAAAAAAAAAGCTATCCTACCCGTACACACAGACATAAAAGGAAAACATAATTACATAAGCTAAGGTCAGGACCATTGGATGGCTCTTCAAATAGAATCACATTTGGTCCAAAATCAGGAAAATATCCAGTTCTGTGTGTGGAGTTTAAGGCATTGTGCTTTGAACCAGAATCACTAGAAATGTAATTTTATGTATCTCTTATTGACTTTGGTAAACAGTCATCTTGGTGGTGCACTGGTCTATGTGCTGGCTTCTGGCCATTTGTCCAAGTTCAGATCATGGGTGAGGCATGGATAGTGTGTTTTTCTTGTGAAACTGGATTGCTCTTTTCCCTGAAACCAGTGGCTTTAAATTCAGGATGGGCAAATGCTTATAGCTCATTGAGTTGCTCACAGTGGTTGTTAAACTCTCAGTAAAAAATAAATAAATAAAAAAAACCAGTGTTATAATATTCCACTGCCAACTCAAATACCAGTTATGGTGCATTTGGTACTCTTTCCTCCAAAGCTTGCCAAAAGTAAACTACATTGCCTTCAGTTTTACTGAGCCACCAACTGGTACATGCTATTAAAGACATAAATATTTGTTGTGAAATTTCATTGAAATATGTCTAGTATTTTTTTAACAGTATTAATGTGCATACATTTTGTGCAGCACCCATGTAACATTTCACATCTAACCAATTTATTAATTTTTGGTCTACAAAAGAGCTAGATAGAAGGTGATCTTTTTTTCCAATAAGTTAAAGCCATTTGTGTATTGCCCAATGCCTTTGTGTTTGAAGTTATAATATTGAGTATATTCCAGCACTTGCATGTTTTTGTGAATATAATCACTATATTAGCAATTCAAGTAACAAGGTTTTTTCTTATTAGTATTACTGTTGTCATATTATAAACTTGGCATACTAAATTGTTCTTTTTTTTGTTTTTTCTATATTTTATCACTTCTTTTTCCATCTCTAGGTGCCATATGCAGTGCCTAACTCAACCACTTCAAATCATCGTTTTAGGTTAGTAAATTTTGCTACTTTTAATTAAGCTTGATCGTGCATTTCATTTAGATTATATTGTGGCAAAACGAATGTCATGCTTATTTGTGCAAATCATTAGTTTAAAAAAAATGCTCTAAAACTCTTCAGAATGGTAAGGCTCCAGGAGTTGATGGCATAACTGCCAGGATGTTGAAATATGATGGTGACTGTAATTAACTGGTTAACTGAAATTTGCCAGTTGTGCTGGTAGATAGGAATGGTCCCTCGGTATTGGAAGGATGCTATCATTGTTCCCTTGTATAAAGGAAAAGGTGGTGATCTGACTGACTGCAAGAACTATCGTGGTATTAGCCTACTGTGTGTGCCAGGGGAAGTATTTGGTAAGGTCGTTATTGAAAAAGTATTGGATCTTACATCAGAGAAAGTGTTGGATGTTCAGAGTGATTTTATGCCTGGCAAAGGCTGCACTAACTAAATTTTTGCATTACGCATAATGATTTGGCTGTTGGTAAGAAAGTTTTTTGCTGCCTTCATAGATTTAGAGAAAGCTTACAACCGAGTAAATAGGACACTTTTGTGGAAGGTATTAAATGAATATGGTGTTACTGGGAACCTACAAGTCTAAAAGCCATGTATGCTGGCAGTAGAGCTTGTGTGCGAGTGAATGGTATTTTATCAAAATGGTTTACTATTGGTGCAGGAGTCAGACAAGGTTGTGTAATGTCACCATGGCTGGCTGTTTAATATAGTTATGAGCAAAAGGGATTTGTAGAGTATGTTGTCCTGGATGTACAAAGTTTGCATGAAATTCAAACTGAGTATAAATAAGGGAAAAACCAAAGTTGTAGATTTTGAGAGAAGAACTGGTAGTACTGAATGTAATATAAGTCTAAATGGCACAGTGATTGACCAGGTGAGTGAGTTTGTGTATTTAGGAAGCATGTTTGACAGAGAGAACAAATTGGATGGTGAAATTAGGCGAGTGAATTCTTCATTGAAAGTCATGGCTGCTTTGGGGTTTTTCACAGGAATGATAGGTTCTCAAGAGAGTCCCACATGGCTGTGTATGAAAGTGTAATTATTCCTACTCTGATGTATGGCAGTGAAACCTGGGTACTACAAAAGAAACATAGGAGTCGTTTGTGTGCTGGAGAAATGCATTACTTACGGGGGGTTTGTGGCGAGACACATTCTGATTATGTGAGGAATGAAGATGTGTTGCAGTTGTGTAATGTGAAGCAAAATTTTGTTATCAAGGTGGAGACTAATATGCTTCGGTGGTTTTGTCATGTTGAAAGAATGAGTGATGAGATGCTTACCAAGAAAATCTTGATAGCCCAAGTGGCAGGAAGGAGGACAGGCAGAGGAAAGCCGAGGAAGTCATGGAAGGATCATATTCAGGAGTGTCTGCATGAGAAAAAGATTATGAGTATGAAGTATAGAAGGTCTTCTGTACAGCATGTAATGGATGTCAGTGAAGCCCAAGTTGTATGTCAAGATCACTGTAAATGGTGAAGTTTGATACAGCAACAGTAAGTAAAAATGATCTGGTAGTTTGTATTTCTTTGTGGAGCTTACCCTTGAATCTCAGAGAACAGCTTAGTGATATGATGATGATGATTAGTTTGAAAAAATGTCATTGTGCGTCAAATCAACCAATGAAATAGCTATTTTTAACCAGACCACTTCCAATTTCCTTAACCCTGTAACAACCACGATCCTAAAATGTTTTGTCACTCAGAATATCATAACACCCAAAAAATGTCTGCTGCTCATTTTTGAATGTCATTCCCCTCCTTTCTGCAATAACAAAAGAAGGATTAATGTTGGTTCACTACTTGAAACTTCCAATCTCTAGATTTGACATGCACTGACCTTCAGACATTTCCCTGGAGCGATCAGTACATTCTTCTACTGAGAACCTTAGGCTTATAGAAGGGAGTGGTAACAGCTGAAAAATCTTGTTTACTTTAACCTTTTCATGTTCTTTTTTTTTTTGTAAAAAATATGCTCTCAATCTGTTGATATAGCTCCGGCACAAGCCAACTCCTGGTTCACTTAACTTTGTTTAGCGACAACAATGACGACCGAGGATGACCTCTGCTAATCCCTTGGATGCTGTGCAAATTCAAAGAAAATGGGGGGAAGGCAGGAAATCCTACACATGCTATGCAGGTGACTCCGAAACTTGTAGCTGTCTGCGTGTAAGGGTGCATTGTGTGCTGTGGTTGCAAAAGGGTTAAAATTTGGTGTGATTGTTAGACGTGTACGAGGTCTGTTCAAAAAGTTCCCAAACTTTTATGATAGCACACTAACATGATGTCACATCGATGTGTGGTAGGTTGCACAGTATAGCAGTGACCTTGGCAAGTAACCTCTAATTTACTGTGTCTTTCTATTGTGTTTAGTCATCATGTTGCTTTGCTGTGTTTAACCTTGTAAATGCCGCACTATGTTAACTGCAAGTCTCAAACCTTTTGTGCGGTTTGGAAAGCTTATTATACCTGCCTATAACATACACATTTTGAAATTTTCTGAAAAAAAAAAAATTTTTTTGTTTTTTTATTGTTCCCGTTTGCTAACATTGGTGTTCGGAGTTAATCATTTTGTTGCAATTTTATAGAAACTGATTTTTTTCGTTATTTAGAACACTAAAGGGTCACTAATATATATATTAGAGATTAAAAAATTATAATTTTAGTCTTACTGGTTAAATTTTGCACTTTTAATTTATGATAATAATAGTAATTGACTAGCTGTAACCTGCCACAGACCAAGGTCACTTGCTGTAGAGTAAGATCTTACCTGCTGAGATCGGATTCGGCATTCTTGCTTGTCCCACATATGTTCTATGGGATTTAGGTAGTGACATTAAGTCAGCCTATCCAACCCTGGACATCCTGTCCCTGCTCCACAAACCCAGCCTGGACAGGTGTTGCAGTGTGGAAAGGTACCCGGACTAGCTAAAACTGACAGGGACCTGCACCAAAGTACTGCCACAGCAGAGGTAGTACAGCATTGTTCAGAATATATTCATAACTGGTGACCGTTAGGTTGAAAATCATCACAACCAAAGGTTTCAGTTCTTGCTAGCAAAAACATCCCCACACCATCACAGAGCCCCCTCCAAACTTGAGGGTAAGGCCAGTGCAGTCCAAGTGACAGCATTCCTTGGGCAAATGCCACAGTCAAGTACTATCCAAACAAAAGAGTGAATAGTGTGACTCATTTTTCCATGACCCTCTTTTACTTTTCTGTTGTCCATGAATGGTGATTGAGGCACCTCTGCAGTCACAGTCTGGCATTTCTTGGAGTGATGTAGGTCTTGTGTGTAGCTGACCTAGCATAGCAACCTTTGTCACGCAGTCTCGATTGTTTGTTCGGGTGCAATTAGATGTTCCATGCAGCTTGTTTAACATCGCTGGTGGGCCTTCAGCCGAGGATGTGCATGCATGCCTTCACATTCTACAGTAAGTTTAATATGACATGAACACTCACGTTGTGCAGCCTGTAAGATCATGGCTTCGGTGTAGTGGTACCATCTGCTTTCCATCGACAAAGAACATCAGTGACAGTGGATTTGGGGAATCCCAATAGAAAGAGAATGCTATGCAATTATTTCTTACTCAGAAGGCAGCCAACCTCCCTGCCCCTTTCATAGTCCAGCAGTTCAGCTCTAAGCAGCATAGTTACTTGCAGATGTGCCAACACTCCTGTTTAAATACAGCTTCCAACACACCATGTGTGTGTGCATGTCTGGTTCTGCAAGTGCACATTTTTTTGCATATATGGAAGTGTCCGAATACTTTTGTTTACATAGCATATTTGAAATAATGAATTAATGATTTTTTTTTATTTTGTTCCTTACTATACCATTTTTTATTTTGTTTCTTACTATACCATTTTTTATTTTGTTTCTTACTATAATTTGTGTAGTTAACCTCTGAATATCAGAGAACAGCTTAGTGATATGTATGTATGCATGTACTATATTATATACTGCTGGCCACCCAAAATGCAACACCAAGAAGGACACGAGATAGCAAAGCCAGATTTACTGGAAACATAACAACAGATACAAAGATGAAACGATTGAGCTTACAGGCTCGTGCGACTTGCGGAACACGCAGACATCAATAGTTCGTGTGGCCCCCATGGCTGGCAATCACAGCCGCTACACACCACGACATCGAACGAAAGAGGCTTTGGATGTAGGCTTGGGGTATGTCGGTCCAGGCTGCTTCCACACGTTGCCACAGTTCATCAGGCATTGCTTCCCAGGCCACTCGGTTGCCGATCAGTGACCAGACTTGTTCGATGGGCAACATATCGGGAGAACAGGCGGGCCACTGCAGCAGTGACACCTGGTGGGCCGTGAAAAATTGTTGTGCGATGCGTGCCATGTGCGGGCACGCGTTGTCCTGTTGAAACGTGGCTGCTGGCAGGTCTTGCAGGTAAGGGAGGACTACAGACTCCTAAACGTCGGAGATGTAGCGGTGGCTGTTGAGTGTGCCGACGATACGTACCAGAGGAGTGCGGGTGTCATATCCAATTGCGGCCCAAACCATAACGCCAAGCGATGAACCAGTATGGCGATGCATAATGCAGGTGTGTTACAGTCTCTCGCCGCGGTGCCGCCACATGCGGATCCGACCATCGTGATATTGCAGGCAGAAGCGGAATTCGTCAGAGAAGACAATGTCGTGCCATTCCGTAGTGCCCAGGTGCGGCATTCAACGTCCCACTGCCGCCGCAATCGCCGGTGGTGTAACGTCAATGGTAATCGGAGCAATGGCCGCCGTGCGACAAGTCCCCACTCTTGCAGACAACGTCGAACGGTGCGTGCTGACAGAGGTTGTTGCGCAACACCCCCTAATTCCTGCGCTAACGTTCGTGATGTGGCGGTGCGAGCCGTCAATGCCCGCCGCACAACATGCCGGTCCTCTCGTTCAGTGGTGTGCAGCGGCTGTGGCAATCGCTCACGTCGGTTCGTCCGTCCCTCCTGCACCCACTGAATCCCTACTCGTCTCACTGTGGCTGGATGTCGTCCCACATGGGCACCGATGTCTCTTTACGATAAACCGCTGCCGCGATAAGCCACTATTCGTCCTTTGTCAAACTCCGAAACGTGCTGGAATGACTGTCGTATTCTGCGACGAGGCATCAGGAAGCTTCCCACGCACAAGTCCGGCAGCACAACACACTTCCAGTACTGACACCCCGCCTTCTGTGCACCCTTCTTATAGTGCTTCTCGGTGGCGTTCAGGGCGCACATGATTTGCGTATGCCCTGCAATGCTAATCGTTTGCAAGACCTCTCGCGGGCGACGCATGCTGTGAATTTCAGGCCAATCAGATGCTTCCTTCTTGGTGTTGCATTTTGGGTGGCCAGCGGTGTAGTTAAGTGCTTGTGGTAAGCTGGGACACAATGTTGATTTAGTCTTTTTTTTTTTTTTTTTTTTTTGCACTCAAAATATTTGTTTCTGGTATTTTTCTGTCAGATTACAAACCATTCTTGTAAAGAGGGATCAAGATAGTGGGTGTCAGATGTTCAAGAAGCATGTGAAGTGTGACATGAGGCTCCTGATTGTAGGGCAAGTTGACAGGCGTTCTTTTTGGTGAAGATTCATAGTGACTTCTTTCTTCTTCTGAAGTCCAAATGTGAGGTTCCGCTTTATCGTTCACGACCATATCAAGCGAATGTGGCAGGGTCTGTGGGACCAAGAGGTGGAAAATAAGCTGCATCATATTAAACCTAATCTTGAAATCTGGAAATCCTCATATTGTCGGAACCGTAGGGAGGAAGTGGTACTTGCGCATCTCCACATTGGGCGTTGTCGTTTCACTCACCGCTTTTTGCTGTGTGGCGACACTGCGCTGATGTGTGAGACGTGCAATTGCCGACTTACTGTCACTCATCTTTTGTGTAGTTGTGTTCGTTTTCGTGATGTGCGTTTTCATTTTTTTCATTCTCATTTGTTGACCGAGGACGCCACTACGCTGCAACGGCTCCTAAATGACCACTGCGATACTGTTGCTGTCTTTTCATTTTTTAAAGAAATTGACTATTTTAAACGTATCTAGATTTTAGCCCTATCATCATCCTCATTTCTCAGTTTTACTGAATCAGCTAGATTTTAATCATTGTATCATGTTTTTAATACTGTTTGTTTCATTATCTTTTTTAGCCCTTCCATCATTCTCATTTTTCAGTTTTACTTGATCAGCCAGATTTTAAGTTTTATACCATGTTTTTAATACTGTTTGTTTGTCTTGTGTCTGGCGCTGTATGGCCAAACATGGCCCTTGCGCCATAAAAGTCAACCAACCAACCAAATGTGAGGGTGAATTTTTTTATGGAGTTCACAATACAAGATCCTGCTCACCACTAAGGACATGTTTAGTGCATTAGTGAACCAGTTCCACCATCACTTTCTGCTGCATAGTTTACGACGATAGCTACCAAGAAGACAATAGAGATCAATGCTTCCCATATCTTCATTATGTCTCTGAATAAGGTGATATTATAGGATGTTAATCTTATTTTTCTTGGCTCTTGAAAATAGTTTGACTATTCTGATGGGTTCACGAACAGTAATTTGATGTAACTGTAACAATGGCTTTGCCAGTAATAGTGCTTATGTAATCGTCCTGCCAATCATCATAGATTTTATTGAATTACCCAATACTAAATGTCAAAGTTCAGTTACAAGGGATTTGGGGAAGGAGCTAAAAGGAGCTGTGCATCAATCACACATACTCTCAAACATAAACATGTATATGGGTGTAGCTGCTGAAAGATTTAGAAAATAATTTGAACTTCTTGATGAAAAATGCTTCACACCACCTGCCAATGTTCCCATTTGGGAACATAAAAAAAAAAAGACACTGGTTCTCACTTAGGAGGCTGTCGGCTATCACTTTAAGAACTGAGCCCCGAAATGCCTCTTTGTGGGGTCCATGGATTATATTCCAGGCATTACCAATGCATTGAAGAACGTATGCCATAAATATGACTTAGATTTTGGCATCAGGACCTATAATCTGTTCCACTTGGTTCGCAAGGATAGAGACTCAGTCGCACAGTCACATTGTTACGGGGTGTACCGAATTCCCTTTAAACCTTTGGATGTGGACACCTCTCCAAAGATTTACATTGGCTCATCTTGTTGCTACGAGGTCACACCAACCCATATGTGAAGACACTGCGGTCATCTCCACCCCTTGAGTAAGTTTCACCTCTGTTTCACCAAAAGTCTATTCATTTACAAATTAGATAATTATTGCTGTAATGACAACATGCCCATCAACATCCTCCAGGCCTGGAATTTATTATTCATTGATAGAACTAGAGCTCTACCAGCTGACTCAACTGCTGAGGACGTTGAACAATAATTTTGTATCTCTAATAGCACTTTTATATGTAATCATTTAAATTATTTTTCTCATGTTGTAAAGTGTTTTTTGGCAACACTCTGTATATATATTCAGCACATAACCTTCACTGCAGTCATTGTCATCTGAAGATTAACTCCTTGGGAGTTCAAAAGATCTCATGTGTTTCTTTTAGCTTGTGTATATAGTTTTAACGTGTTTTAATTAAACATATCGTCATTCAGTGCTACATGGTTCTATGGACCTCGTTCTTTAATCGTGCATCAAACATCAATAACCTGACTTGCCATTTCAATTGCACGAAGTTCACTCGTCTTTGCCATTCAAAATACATTTTGTTCCTTGTCTTTGCTTCTAAATGTCTGATTGAAAAATTATTTCTTTCCTCTGATGCCACTTATTACGAAGTCTACTTTGGGTGGAGTTTCTTTTTCAAGTAATGCACGGTTGTTTTTCTGCTGGGGGCATAAAGGTAAATTGCAATTTTTCTGATATCTCTGCTCCTGAAAGTCTGATACGAAAAATCTTTTGGGCATCTAATAAAGTTTCTGATGTGAAATATACTACATATAGTTTTTAATTTTAGTAAAGAACTGTTTTGCCCCAAAATGACGTAAGTGTATATTTATGTCTCTGATGCATTTGTAGCAGCATCTGCACTTCTGAAAAGTCAGTTGAAAATTTTTCTTTGTAGTCTTTGTGATACTACTCATCATGGAAAACCTTTTGCACATATTTTCTGCTTAAAATAATGTACAGTTTTTCCACCAGAGGCATAGATGTATATCTTATGTTTCTTGATACCAAACAGAGGTCATCGCTCTTTCCACGTTTTATAAGTGAGTCACGGAAAGATTCTCATTGACCGCTACCGGGAATCGAACCCAGGGTCTTCCAGTTATGCGCCAAATATGCTTCCACTGCATCACAGCATCCTCGAATTCCTCCAGACTCGCATACACTAACTGCCAAGCCAATTTGGCAGGTTGCTTCTTGGAGCCCCACACAATGCTTGGGATTCATCAAAGATGGTAAGCAGCAACTGAACAAATAATTAGAAGGAGAATGAATAATTAATACAGACATTTGACGTGGACTAGGAACATCAAACAAAGATCATCGCTCTTTCCACGTTTTATAAGTGAGTCAAAGAAAAATTCTCATTGGCCGCCACCGGGAATCGAACCCAAGGTGTTCCAGTTACACGCCGGCAGTTAGTGTACGTGAGTCTGGAGGAATTCGAGGACGCTGTGGTGCAGTGGAAGCATATCTGGCGCGTAACTGGAAGACCTGGGTTTGATTCCCGGTGACGGCAAATGAGAATTTTTCTGTGACTCACTTATAAAACGTGGAAAGAGCGATGACCTCTGTTTGATGTTCCTAGTCCATGTCAAATGTCTGTATTAATTCTTGATACCTCTGCTTCTAATGGTCTGATTAAGGAAATTCTTTTTTTTATTGGACAACATGTCTTGTGTGTTTCTTAACTTATAAGTTTGCCACTAGAGGGCATAAGTCACCTTTCCATTTATGGCATATTTGCAGCAATGTCTATGTATCTAAAAATTGATGGAAAGAAATGTTTTTGGTCAGATATTACTAACTACAAAAGCACTTGATGTGCGTTTCATGCCCAAAATGATACATAATTTTCCCACTATGGGGTGCAAATATATAATTTTTTTTTCATGATATCTCTGCTTCTGAAAATCTGCTTTCAAAAATTCTTTCAAAAGCAGAAACCATTCACTTTGTGGAACATTTTGTATGTTGGTGGTTGAAATATTGAAGTTGAACCATGAAGAATTTATCTTCAGACTTACAAACTGGTTTTTTTTTTTTTTTTTTTTCTTTACCAAAAGTGAAATATATATAGAGGTTTTTAGAATGTTTCTGCATTTCATTAAAAGTGAATCAAAAAGGGTATTTTATATCATTAAAGTCTAGGTAAAAATGCTGTAATACCATACTTCCTTGGGAGGGGATTCTGCATTTCTGGAACTTATTTTGTATGAAGGCTTATAGAAGCTTATTTGTTCATTTATTACAAATGTGTTTAAAATTTTCAACAAACAAAATCCCCTGACTTTGCCATACATATGCTGTGTTTATTTATTTATCTTTTGCATAACAAGTTTTCTAACTGTTATTTTGTTAATATTTATTAATCTCAAAATTTAAAAAACCATGTGATAAAACATTTTGTGTAAGATATGAGCTATTCTCATTCTTCTATCCATTTCACGTGAATGAAATCATGTGTTGCTAACAACCAAAGAGAAGCAGCCCCATTACTTATTCAATTGTAAGCTTTATTTCACTTTACTGACCAATTATTAGGGGTGTGTCTTCATTCATGCAGCAAGTTGGTATAGTAGAATACTGTTTTTTATTTGCTAATTTTGGAAGACAACTATCTCATTTTTTTAACTGCAATTCACCGTAAACATCCCAATTACAGCGAAACACTAAGGGCTGTATTCCCAGTAGGGATAAAACTCCATGTGATCGTGGGTGATTGAATGTCTTTTTCTCCATTTGAAAGCCCTTTAGTTTTTTTTTTTTTTTATGATATACTGTTGATGTCTAATAATTGTAAGTGAATCCCTATTCATTTTGTGATCAGTTTTACCTTAGTGTTTTTCTTTATTATGATTTATGTCTCACAACAAAAGCTTTCATGCTGGATCTCTCAAGTGTGAAAACAATCAAGGCTGTAATTAAAAGTCCATGCAAATTGTGGAAATTACTGTTAAAATATCTCTGGAAACAGCCATATGCTTTACAGTTTTCTTTTCCTTCTAGTTCTGGAGTATACTTAAAATCTTTCTTGTTACTTACGATCCTTCATGCTAATTCTGCTCTTTCCCATGGGATGTCTAAAAAGAAAAGTACTAATTCACTAACTTGGTAATAATTTATGACATGGCTATTCCTAGATTTAATGCATTACAAATATTTAAAATTAATGGTTTTTACCAGGCATAAAGATTTTTAAGATTTCTTTTTGACAACAAAAATGTCTCTCTTCCGTGTGACAACTCCCTGGATGAAAGTTTGAAATTCACTCTTGAAATGCAAAAAGATAATCAGCTCATTTCTTTTTTCTTGTTATTAGTAGCAATAGGAGGGAAAATTGAAACATATGTATATAAGAAACCTACCAACAATAATAAAATGTTAGATTATCTGTCAAACCATCCAAATTACATAAAAACAAATGTGGCCACTCTATTTATGGAAAAAAAAAATAAATGTTCCAAATTCTTCCACATTTTTAAAAAAATGCTCAAAAGGAGGAATTAAAAAAGTTTTAGAAGATGTTAATTACCCTCCTCTACTAATCAACAAAATTCTCAATGAAAAAGAAAAGAATCAGAAGTCAAAAACTAAGTTTCAGTTAACTAGAAAAATTACTTACCATAAAGGAGTGTTTGAAAAACTTCAGAGGATTAGTGAGAAGTTTCTAGTCAGACTGGCTCCAGGATTACACAATAAAATGAGTAACTACCTTCCAAAATTAAAGCAAAAAAAAAAAAAAAAAAAAAAAAAACTTTTACAGGAAGGTGTGGTCTTCAACATAAAATGTGAGTGTGGTCTCAGCTATGTGTTAGAAACAGGCAGACAGCTTAAAAACAGATTGGCAGAATATGCAGCTGCAATTAAAAATATGACAAACAAATCAGGTTTGGACAGATATGTTCAAAATACAGGATATAAAGGGCTTTGGGACACTAGAAGTTCTGACACATCAACAGAACTTTTTCCAAGGAAAATTGTGAGAAGGACTGGAAATAGAGAGAAGAGATACATTAAATGATTTGAATGGCAACATCTACTGTAGCTGTAGCCTTGAGGAAGGGTAGGGGCACTACCCAAAAATTTGACTTAAAAATCTTTATTGCTTCATAAAACCCATAATTTTGAAATATTTGTAATTCTTTAACTTAAAAGACCTTTAAAATATGTTTTGTAAAAGAATTATGATTACACTATTATGTAGACTAACAAAGCCATTTGTTCACAGTCAAGATCCTAAACCTGTGGAGTGTAGTTTGTGCCAAAGAAAATTCAAGAACATTCCTGCTCTTAATGGTCACATGCGTCTTCATGGTGGCTATTTCAAAAAGGTAAGCATAGCATCCAATTTTCCATGTGTAGTATCTTCAGTGGGTGCAAATTTAAGATTAATTTGGTGAATTTGAATTATTATTAGAAATTAAATTTCATTCAGGGTTTTTCTAAACCATAAGTTTCTTATAGTTTTTTGATTGGAGGAAGCTTAGTATAAGCTCATCATTGTCAATATATGAGGGATATCTGTACACACACAACAGCAACTAGGGCCTCTGAATCTTGGAGAGGTTCCAGCTAGTTATGTGTGGCATTGGCAAAAAGACCCCAACTCACTGGGTTTTGTTCCAGAATCCTTAGGTTGAATGACCAACTGGAACCGTCAGCTGTAGGCTAATCCCTCACACTGATGTACTTACCTGATTAAAAAGACAGAAAAAAAAAATGCAAAAATGGACTCAAGTGTGGGATATGGTGGACCTACCACACTTAAGAAGGATGGTCCACCACGGTATCGACCTGAAACTGGAAGAAGGAAAATCAAAAAGAGATCTCGGCTGAGTGAGTGTAAGATTGGTGCATGGAATACTAGAGGTATAAATGGCAAGATGAATGAGGTGATTGAGGAGATGAATAAGTACATTTTGGATGTACTGTGTGTAAGTGAAACCAAAAAGAAGGAAATTGGTATAGAAGAAGTGAATGGAGCGGTGAGTGTATGGTCTGGAGTATTGGATAATGTGAGAGGACAGGCAGGTGTAGGTGTGATTTTAAGTTAACAGATGAACAACTTGATTTACTATAGTTGCATAAGTGAGAGAATTCTTTAGATTCGTTTGAAAGTGAGACTTCAGAGAATAGTAATTGTTATAGTGTATGCTCCTTGTGTCTCAGAACCTTCTGAAGCTCTTTTGAGCCAGTTTGGTGCTAAAGAGAAAGTTATAATAGCAGGGGATTTCAATGCTAGAGTAGGCGTGCAGAATGGAATTTCTGACAATGTTCTGGGTAAGTTTAATGATCTTAGTATGAATGGTAATGGTGAAAGATTAATTGAGCTCTGCATTGAGAATGGTTTGTGTGTATCTAATACCTTTTTCAACCACAAGTATGTATATCCACACATATACTTGGGAAAATCTTATTCTTGGTCAAAAGAGTGTGACAGATTTTGTTATCTGCGATCAGCATCTGAACACTTAGTTGTTGATACTCGTGTAATGAGAGGTGTGGATGTTGATTCTGATCATTACTTGGTAGTGTTACAAGTGAAACTGAATGTTGGTTGAAGGAATAGGAAGAGGCCCAGGATGGAAAGAATAAAGGTTGAAAAGCTCCCTGAAAATCATCAGCGTTATCTTGCTGTAGTCAGAGAACGACTGAAGGAGCTGAAGTCTTATGAGAGGTATGTAGAACAGGAGTGGGAATGTTTTAAGAACTGTGTTGTCACTGCTGCTGTAGAGGTCTGTGGCACCACAATAATGGGTAACAATAAAGGTGATGCTTGGTGGAATAGTGGGATTGAAGAGGCAGTAAAGAGAAAGAAGGAAGCCTATTTGGGGATGTTGCAAGGTAGAGTTTCGGTGGATGAATATCGCTGTAAGAAGTGTAAAGCCGCTAAGCTGGTTTGCCAGAGTAAGGCAAAAGATAAGAAAGAGAAGGTGGAAAGCCATGGATTGGCTTTTTGGAAAGATAGGAAGACTTTCTGGAAGTGCATGAGAATCAAGAAAAATAGGGGAAACAAAGTTGTAAGCTGCGTAAAGAATAGGATCGGGGAAATGATGTG
The DNA here is from genome assembly GCA_039090855.1 of Macrothele yani. NCBI lineage: Eukaryota > Metazoa > Arthropoda > Arachnida > Araneae > Macrothelidae > Macrothele > Macrothele yani. The sequence continues at coordinate 42,274,233 of CM077028.1, forward strand.
GGAGTCCACTGAGTTAACTGAAAGATGGGGTGAATACTTCTGTGAGTTATTAGATTAGGAAAGCAAAGGTGATTCTGAGGCAGATGCAGATGATGTCACAGTGAAGGATGGAAGCACAGGAGGGATCTCAAGAGAAGAGGTGTGTAAAACTCTAAAATCTCTTCAGAATGGTAAGGCTCTGGGAGTTGATGGCATAACTGCCGAGATGTTGAAATATGGTGGTGACTCTGTAATTGACTGGTCAACTGAAATTGTCCAGTTGTGCTGGGAGTTGGGAATGGTCCCTCGGGATTCGAAGAATGCTATCATTGTTCCCTTGTATAAGGAAAAAGGTGATCAGACTAACTGCAAGAACTATCGTGGTATTAGCCTACTGAGTGTGCCAGGGAAAGTGTTTGGTAAGGTCGTTATTGAAAAAGTATGGAGTCTTACATCAGAGAAAGTGTGGGATGTTCAGAGTGGTTTTATGCCTGGTAAAGGCTGCACTAACCAAATGTTTGCATTACACATGATAATTGAAAAGTGTCTGGCTGTTGGTAAGACGTTTTTTGCTGCCTTCGTAGATTTAGAGAAAGCTTACGACCGAGTAAATAGGACACTTTTGTGGAAGGTATTGAATGAATATGGTGTTAACTGGGAATCTACTTAATAGTGTAAGCGCCATGTATGTTGGCAATAGAGCTTGTGTACAAGTGATTGGTGTTTTATCAAAATAGTTTTCTATTGGTGCAGGAGTCAGACAAGGTTATGTAATGTCACAATGGCTGTTTAATATATTCATGTATGCATGATGCCAAAAGAGTTGATACTGGTTTATGTCTTGGTGATATCTGTGTGTGCAGATTTCTGTATGCTGATGACACTGTTCTGTTGGCAGAGAGCAAAAGTGAGTTGCAGAGTATGTTGTCCCACATGTATGAAGTTCGCATGAAATTCAAACTGAGTATAAATAAGGGAAAAAACAAAGTTATGGTTTTTGAGAGAGAAACTGGTAGCACTGCATGTGATGTAAAACTAAATGGCACACTGACTGACCAGGTGAGTAAGTTTGTGTATTTAGGAAGCATGTTTGACAGAGATACCAAATTAGATGGTGAAATTAGTAGGTGTGTGAATTCTTCATTGAAAGTCATGGCTGCTCTGGGAGGTTTTCACAGGAATGATAGGTTCTCAAGAGAGTCCTGCACGGCTCTGTATGAAAGTGTAATTGTTCCTACTCTGATGTACGGCAGTGAAACCTGGGTACTACAGAAGAAACATAGAAGTTGTTTGTGTGCTGGAGAAATGCGTTACTTACGGGAATTTGTTGCAAAACATGTTCTGATTATGTGAGGAATTGAAGATGTGTTGCAGTTGTGTGATGTAAATTAAAATGTTGTTAGCAAGGTGGGGACTAATAGGCTTCAGTGGTTTAGCCATGTTGAAAGAATAAGTGATGAGATGCTTGCTAAGAAATTTATTTCAGCCCAAGTGTCAGGAACGAGAGGTAGAGGAAGGCCAAGGAAGTCATGGGAGGATCAGATTCAGAAGTGTCTGCATGAGAAAAAGATTATGAGTATGAAGTATAGAAGATCTTGTGTACGGCATGTGAAGAATGTCAGTGAAGCCCGAGTTGTATGTCCAGATCACTGTAAATGCAGAAGTTTGATACAGCAACAGTAAGTAAACATTATCTGGTAGTTTGTATTTCTTTATAGAGCTAACCTCTGAATCTCAGAGAACAGCTTAGTGATATGATGTGTGTGTGTCAATTACAGGAGAGAAATAAAAAATACAGGATGCATAAATATGATACTCTCATATGTAATGCAGTGGTATGGGCAAAGTCACTTTTCCATGTATTCTCCCTTCAGCACAGTGCATTTCCTCCACCAATCAACAAGTCGATTCATTCCGGTAGCGAAGAAATCAGCAGGGATGTTGCAAATCCATTGACGGACAGCCGCTCACAGATCGTCCATGCTCTCATAGTGGTGGCCAACAAAGACTATCCTTCAAGGGACCGAAAACATGAAAATCGGAAGGTGCCAAGTCCTGACTGTAAGCAGTGTGCAGAAAAACGGTCCACCTCTGTTTTGCGATTTCTGCTTGCACTGGTTTAGCAACATGTGGGTGAGTGTTATCATGCTAAAGTAACACTTGATTGTTTTTCAATGTTGGCCGTTTGGTCCGGTTATGCGTGCAAGTTTGCTCAGTGTCTTCAAATAGGCCTTCGCATTTATTGTTTCATTTTTTGCCTGGTACTCAACCAGAAGGATACTGTGTTTGTCCTAGAAGGCAGTAGCCATGACCTTGGACACCGACAAACCAACTTTGAACTTCTTTGATATGGGCAAATTAGGATGACGCCATTGCATACTTTGCAGTTTTTTCTCCGGTTCAAGCTGTTGAATTTGCGTTTCATCATCTGTGATTATGCATCCCAGGAATGTGTCACCCTCCTCATCATAGTGCTGTACCAGTTCATTGTAAATGTATAGCCTTTGACGTTTATGTACCGCTGTATGTATTCGGGGTACTCATTTGGCTCAGATATTCCTATAGTTGAGATGTTCATGAATGATTCGTTTAAAAGAATCTTTACTGGTATCCAATTCCATGGCGATATCCTGAACACGAATGCGTCTGTCACCTTTAATCAAGTTAGGCCTACCTGACCGTGCCTCATCTTCAAGGCTCTTGTGGCCAGCTTTAAACTTTGTAACCCATTCATAAACAATGGAACAAGACATAGCTGTATCACCATACACAGTCCGAAGTCTTCTCATAATGTACAGGACCTTTACGCCTTCTTTCATTATTAAAGTTTGCTGCTCGAACTGAACACTTAATGTAGCCACCATTATTTCTGATCGACAGCGCCACCTAACATCAGTATCAAGCCGCTCTGCTTTTACGGCGCTTCACTGAAAGTAGTCGTAATAGTTTCATGCATACGTATGATCATACAAATAGTTCTGTATCGATAGGAATAAAAATCCGGATACTTATCAGACACCCCTCGTACAAATGCTGTGCATTTCCCTGTTTCCTATGTAGCTGTCCTTCAGAAAACTTGAAAATTGCATCACTCTGGAATGAAAATTGTATCACTCTTCCACTGGCACCCATCCAGAGAGTTATGGATTCCATGAAAGAAATATTCTTCACTAATCACTTAAAACAAGGTCAGGGTTATTTACGTAGCAATCAGATATGCCTGAATCACCAGTTTTGCTGTTCAGCGTGCCTGAATCACCAGTTTTGCTGTTCAATCAGATATGCCTGAATCACCAGTTTTGCTGTTTAGAAGTGTTGAAGCAAATCTTGCAGGTTGGCCATGTTCTGCTAGTTACACTGCTGGTTGACCTCTGTTGTATTAGGTAGTTATGAGTAAATGTTGAACAGTGCTGCGTCTGTTGGTCTGTATGGGTTGTCTGACCCGGCTCTCACATCAACTTTTCACTTTTCTGTGCCATTTTGCCTCCATGTCATTGTTCGACCATTTTCATGCCAGTCCTAATACACTTTAACTACGGTGGCATGCAAACATCCCATCGGTTCAGCCGTTTGGGATTTTGAGGCACCCACTCTCTGAGCTCCCTCAAGATGTTCTTTCTGAAAGTCCAATAAATTCTTCCATTTACCACCCATCATGCTCCGACTTTTACTACCTATTGCTCCACTCACACCTTATATATGCTATGTGAGTTGTCTAATCATGCTCTCTCGGAAATCAAATGGTCAATGGGCCGCATCAACTTTTGATAGTGGTGGTCATAATTCAGTGATCACGTGGTGTGTGTGTGTGTGTGTGTGTGTGTGTGTGTGTGTGTGTGTGTAAAATTAAAGAAAATTGATGGTGGAACAAGTATTAAATTACTTTGTTTGCACACGTCACTAAGTCATAAGTTAAATTTCAATGGCTGCCGTCTGGCTTAATAATCTCGGGTGTAGGCTTCAAAGTGTCAGGATCAATGAAATTACTACAACTGAGGAGAAGCACAAAACAAGACTAGAAGAACCCTTTTTAACACAGTAAAACACTTTTAAAAAAGCACCCATTGTTTCGCAAACAATGAACCTCCTCCTAATTGTAGAATGTGAAAAGGTGATGACAGCTGAACCATTCCGGCGTGAAACCAAAATGACATCTTTGAAATGAATTGTTTAGAACCGAAAAAACAGCATTTTTAAAATGACTTGTTTAAAACCAGGAAAACAGCATGTTTGAAATTACTTGTTATAGGTCCGAGAAATAAGATTTTTGAAAAGGCTTTCTAAGATCTAGGTATAACAACAACAAAATCTGTCACACACATACAATGATTCCAACCCGTGAGCTAAACACAGCACTGGCCATTCAACAGTACGATTTGTTCTACCTCTGCAAGAGAAAGCATGTGGAAATGGCAAGCATCAAACTTAACCACTTCAGAATAACACCCACAGAATGAAAACACGCTAATAATGGAATCAACGTAAAGCCTAAGCTTATTTAGAAGCAGTAGCAACTATGCAATTTGAATTTAATGATAACCTGGTGATTCCACTAAAGAATGCATAATGCAGCCATGATTTGAACCATTAGTACACTATTACTTACACTCCTGCTTAGTTGTGAGTGCAGTACCATAAGTTTGTACTAGAATTTCTATTATTAATTAATTTTACTGCTTATTGTATTTATTAGTATGCTCTTTAACAGACTGCTGAAGTATTTAAATATTTTAAGAGCCAGAATAGATGTATCATTGCATACCACCTGCATATCAGCACTGGTGGCATGAGCCACTGGGTGTTTTAAATGCTCTATCTGCTGGCTGGTGTCAGTGACCTTCTTAATGACTAGGAAAAAAATTATGAAAATTTCCTCAATTTTTAAAGGACAGACTGACATTTTGAGATTGGGTTTTTAATTATAGACTGTATGTGTATAATCTGAATGTTTATTATATGATATGCTTTTTATTTTTTGCTCATACATGAGACAAACATGTTGAGTAGAATTTTTTTCTAAAAAAATGACAAAACCATGTATCTACATATTTTAAAGAATATTTCCTTGAAGGCAGGTAAACCATATGTAACTTGTAAAAGTGTTTGCGTTTTTTTCTCTGTGAATTGATTAACGCATGCCAATGAAAGATTTTGTACATAACTTTATTTATAAGTACTAATTTCAGACTAGCAGTTATTTGCAATTAATGTCTGCCCAGAATTTTGTAGGTCTTAATTTCTGTACAATTATTCCTTTATGCCCTAAAAATTATCAAAACTGAATTTTATAAATTGCCTGTTGTTAAATTTTTATTCAGTTTTTGCAGACAGTTTGCTTTGTTTCGTATAGCATTGAGCAGCTATGGCACAATGGCCTGATTCACTCTAGCTTGGAGAAACACATCACAAGAAAACCACCAACCAACAGATCAAAGCTCTACATTAGTTTGTTCTCTTGTGGCATGTTTCTCTGAACAGGAGCCCATTTGTTCATTAAACTTAGCTGCATTGTGTTATTGGAAAATAAAAGAAAAAAAGAAGAACAAACTAATCAACTGACAAATTTGTTCTTATATATGAACCATTTGTATGGGAATATATTAACATATTCTATGTTGGCAATATACCACTAAGGTTTAAAAAAGATCTTGGAATTGTGGTAACAAAAATAATATGCTTTGTGCATTTAGTTGTTATTAATAAAAAGCAAGTAAACGTATAATGATCAGTTATTTAAAGAATTTACATATGCAGGCTTTGGTGAGAAAATACAAGATGGAAGGAAATGTAACATGCTACTGCAGAAGAGACATAAGAGTCATTTGTGTGCTGGAGAGATGCATTACTTAAGGGGGTTTGTAACATGACATTCTTTGATCATGTGAAGAATTAAGATGTGTTGCAGTTGTGTAATGTGAGGCAAAATATTATCTGTAAGGCAGAGACTAATATTCTTAGGAGATTTGGGCATTTTGAAAGAATAAGTGATGAGATGCTTAATAAAAAAAAAATCAGCCCAAGTGGCAGGAAAGAAAGGTAGAGGAAGGCCAAGGAAGTCATGGGAGGACCAGATTCAGGAATGTCTGCATGCAAAAAAGATTATGAGTATGAAGTACAGAAGGTCTTGTGTACAACATGTGATGGATGTCAGTGAAGCTCAAGCTGTGTGCCAAGATCGCTGTAAATGTAGACATTTGATATGGAAACAGTAAGTAAATAATCAGTTATACATTTATTTGGTGGGTTGTCTTTTTTTGTGAGGCTCACCTGTGAATCTCGGAGATCAGCTTAGTTATAGGCACTTATGTGATTTTGATTGCTTTTCTGGAAAAACTTCCAAACCAACCTGGAAAAGGTGGGAATTATTTTTTCTTTTACTTTTGCTTGAGAACCCTGAACTACCAACCCAGTGAACTTACTACATTTGATTAAAAGACTATTGATATCACCAGAACACATTGCAAGCAGCAGAAAAATTTGTTTACTTATTGATGTCTTAAGATACTTATCATGAAAGCTTAATAACTGAAATCCCAATCATACATCAAGCCGAAATAAAATCTTCATCACTTGAAGAAGACAAACAACAGTGATTGGAAAGCTACTGCTCCAACTACATTCTTGAAAAAGTAGCTTGCTACAGCTACAACTACTTTTTTAGAAAAGTAGCAACTTTTGCTACTTGTTTGCTACTTTTTTACCTTTAGATTTAAGTTAAAGGTACAAGTTTTGAGGAGCATCTTTATATGCACACTCTTACATATGCCATTGAGAGCTAAATACCGAAGAAAATTGAACAAATAATGTAACTTTACATTTACCTCTTAGCTCTGATTGTCATGTGTAACATATTTTAACATATTAATCCCAAAGTTGAAGATTTACCTCCTAGCTCTGATTGTCATATGTAACACATTTCAACCATATTGATCCCAGAGCTGCGCATTTACCTCTTAGCTCTGATCAACATCTGTAAAACATTTCAACATATTAATGACAAAGCTGCATATTTACCTCTTAGCTCTGATCGTCATATGCAACACTTTTCAACATATTGATCGCAATGCTGCATGTTTACCTCTTAACTCTGATCATCATCTGTAACACATTTCAACATATTAATGGCAAAGCTGCACATTTACCTCTTAGCACAAATCCTCATATGTAACACATTTCAACATATTAATCCCAAAGCTGTAGATTTCTGAGGCTTAGTTCTCTGTGGCCCCACCAGGAAGGATTGTCCATCATCTTGTTTGTTTGTTTTTATAGCTTTCTGTATGTGCACACACACCATTCTTGTCTGCTAAGCCGCCTTGGTTGCTGAGTGGTCTGAGGCACAAGTGTTAGATCATTTATCTCAAATAGGAATAGGTTAAGTGGATTTTTAGAAGGCTGTTACACTTTAACCAAAATATAATATCTATTAGAAACATATTGTACAAAATGTTAACGGGAAAGATAATCATTTTGTTCTCTTCCTGGAAGCGATATAATAAAGTTTCATCACATACTTACACTGCTTGTAAGTGGGGGAAAAAATCCTCCACATGTAGTGAGAAGGAAAATTTACATCCACATTTCCACAAATGTGTTTTTGTGTAGAGTTTGATCATTTTTGTTATGTAATCTTTTAAATAGCAAATATATATCTTGAGCAGGTAAAGGATATCAATAAAAAAATAGTTTCACTGTTTGGTTGGCTTTCACAATGTAAGCCAAGTAAAGTGATTGGACGTAAGGTACTGTCAGCCCCTGTTCAGCCAGGAAATCTGAAAATGTCAAGTGATACAAAAACTTTTATTTTAACGTTTTGTTTTTAAAGTAGCATGATTTTGTATCCGGATTTTTCTTCTACGAGCTAGCTAGGTTTTTTGTAGCATGCTACTGCTGCAACTACATTTTCCAATTTGCAGTAATGCTACATACAACGCTACTCTAAAAGTAGCGTGCTGCAGTAGCAGCGCTACTTTCGATCACTACAAACTAATAACACCTATGACATTTTAGAAGCAGTATTTAGACAGAAATTATTTCCTGCAATTGGATAGGCATTTAGAACGAATGCTCTTTAATGAACAAAAATAACTTTTTAATGTTTTGCTATCATTCATGTCAAAATAGTTTTGTGAGGAAGTGTTTTTGGATGTGGTTTTAATAAAAACAAATGGAAAATCAAATTTTCCTGGATTCGTTTCAGCTTGTTTTCTGTCTGATTAAATGATATTGAAATTATTCATGTAGAGAGAGGTTTATCGGGTAAGTAGCTTCCTATAAGGAGTCTGTGGAATTAGCAAGAAATTTTTAGGCGTGCGTACGCACGCACGCTCACACACACACACACACACACACACACACACACACAACAAACAAACAAACGAAATGGCTGAAAAACACAATTCTGAGAGAAGTACATTCTTTCTTCATTAAGCTGCTTAATCATGTCAGTCATTGAAAATAAGAATAGAAACTTTGGTTTTGTGAGGATAAACTGATTCAAGAATCATTAATATTTTTGGAAAAGAAAAAAAAAAGAAATTTAGTTGGTGAAACAGTGAAAACAGATTTTTGGTGATTGTCCAGAGTCCAGGAGCATATCAACTAAGTAAATTTTAAGAGAAAAAAAAATCATATTAAACTCTTCTACTGATGTCATTTGGCTAAAAATGTTAACATGAGTGTTGATCAAATATGAAAATATTTCTAATGTAGATAAAAATGTTCGTAACACAAATGCTGATATTAAAATGTTTCTAGTATAGGCAAAAAAGTTGCTTCTAAAGTTTTATACTGAGAAACATTTCCAAAAGAAATAAGCTGTGTGATTGCTTTTGTATTTGTGTGTGTGTGAGAGAGATAAATCTCATGATTATACATAATTAAATTTATGTAAGTTATTGTAACGAGAACTAAGTACTTAAAAAACACTAGATGCTGTTCTTAAACATGTTAATTAGTTAATTAATATAAAATATTTTTAATGTAGATGCTAATCTTGTTTCAAAAGTTTTATAGTAAGAAACATTTCCAGCAAATGAGATTACTTTTGAATTTTGATTTCTCTTCCAGGAAAACGATGTGAAGAAAGGTGATAGAAAGCCAAATGGGTCTTCCTCCCATCCTCCTCTTCAGACAGCAAGCACGAGTGTTCGGGCCTTGATTGAAGAGAAGATTATTCAAAAGAGGAATTCTGCTCCTCTCACTGTGTCCCAAGCCTCTTCTGTTACAGAAAGTTCTTCTCAGTGTATTTCACAAAACTCCAATTTTCAAAACCAGGAGCTTAATGTTCAGGAAGGAAGTTCTCCCATTCTTGCCCAAGCTTCTCCAATCCTCAGCCCCGTTGCTCAAGAAACTTCTGTATTCAATGATTTGTCAATGACTAGTCAGCCTTCACTGAACCAGGCCATAATATCTGGACAGAATTTCAATTCCACATCTTACAACTGGTTAGAGAAGATCGATCTGAAAGAACAGTTTCGCGTTCCTCAGCCTCCTGTGGAGAAGCATCGCCGTCACTCAGATTCCGATCACTTTATTCCTCCAAAGCGACCCTGCACAACTTTCACGAGCAGTGCCCTGGCGGATTTGTTGCGAAGAAAAGTGGTAGCTAAGCGCACATCTCGAACCGGATCTGATCCCGGAGAACTTTTCAACTTCGACAACTGTTTTCCACTGAACTCTAGCAGCACAATCCCATTGGCTTTTCTCAGTAAAGATAATACCCCTTACCAAACATCTGACAACAATCCATTAGATTCCAGTGCGGACCTTATGCAGCAAGATGACTTGGGTCTTGTTTCTTCTGAAGAATCTGCTCTTCCCATTCTCTCAGCTGAAGATATTCCAGAGGCACAACCACCAATGTTAGAAAGTATGAGAGATGGAACAGATATGTCTTCTATTGAATCCCACTGTCTTGATAAAAATGTTTTCTTCGACAGTAGTAACAATGACATTTCTGTGGGACAGACTTTCCCTGAAATTTCTGTCAGTGAATTAGAAATGATGCAACTTACATCCGTCGTTACAGCAGTCGCACCAACATTACCAAGCAACTCTGATGTTGTTGAGGATACAAAACCTCGTGTGGGGGAAGACAGCAATGATGATGATGTCTTCTTGAGTCCTACTAGTCTTCCGACAAGTCCCTTGAAAATCAGCAAGAAGAAACATAGACCTGAGGTAATTTCATTTCTTTTTATGCATCCCATTTTAAGTTTTTTTCTTTTTCTGTGGCAGGTTCCTTTTTTTTTTTTTTCTTTTTTTCCCAAGTCAGCTTGTAAGTTTTCTTTTCTTCTAAAACCATCATTAACATTACTGGTAATTTTCCTGAGTTATTTTCATGTGGATAGCAATTTTAGTACAGGCAAGCAGATATGAAAGTGATGGATGATTAAGTCGTTTCCATGGTGGACCATCCTTCTCAAGTGTGGTAGGACCACTGTATACCACAATAGAGTCTGTAAAAGTATTGCTTTGTGTCAGGAAAGTACACCAGTGCGTAAAATCAGCCCACACCTGATGGTCCCAGTTGGTCATTCCAACCCTAAGGATTCTGGAACAAAACCCAGTGAGTTGGAGTGTTTTGGCCAACATCATACAGAACTGGCTGGTACCTCAACACTAATTTATGCTGAAGCTTAAAATTGTGCCAGTTTCCAAGAATCACATAGGCCCTTATTGCTGTTGTGTTTGCCATTATTGTACAGCGTTGCACCCCTTGGAGGCAATTCTTTGTGAAGCTAACCCTGAATCTCAGAGAACTGCTTAGGAATATGTATGTATGTATGATTAAGTGAAGTTTTGGGTTCTGTAAATCAAATTCATCTGAAATCATTACCAAAACATGTCAAAATCAACAAATTGTGTTAAGGAAATGTTATGATACCACAAAATATGCATATAATGTGAGTTTATAGTGTTACGTCTCACAACCAGGTCTAGACAAATCCCAAAACGTTCAGGCACCAGCTTCTTCATCTCTTTTTTATTATTATTTTTTTTTTCAGGTGCCAGCACATTTTTTCTAAAGGGTCATTCCATGTCAAATCACAGATTTTTTTTTGCAAAATGTAACCCACCGACTCAGAATTTAATGAAACTTGGCAGGTGAAAAATTGCAGCAAAATTTAGACATTTTATGGGAGGCTCTGTTGAATATTGCTCTGGCATGAGGGAGATATTTTTTTTTATATTGATGTTTAACACATCCTGCAACATATTTGAAAAAAAAATGGTGGTTATCAGCATATTTTCTCAGATGGTTAAAATTATCTGAATTTCATAGAGGGTTCTCCTTCGACAGTTCAGCCATTTTGTTCTACAAACCTGACCCACTGTTTTGGAATTTGCTGAAAATTAGCATGTAGGTTTACCTAACTAAGCTGCAAAACACTGCAAATTTGTTATCTTCCACATTCCATAGTTTCCCAGATGCAGCACTCGAGAGTTAGGCCTAATCATTCGTTCAATAGCAAGCTGATCCAGTTTAAACTTGTGGAGCCTATTATATGGTACCTTTTTAAGTTGAAAACATGTGTACATTAGGGTGGTCCACTTTGCAATGGAAAAAAAAAGGTATTCAAATCATGGCTCCACATAGCGTAATTTTGTCCATTATGATGTAGTAATGTGTGCACCAAATTTTAGCTCGATACGTGGAAGTTTAGTGGTCGCCCAGAAATTTACTTTTTGGTAGCTAGCTCAAATTTCTCTTCTTTTCAGGTATAAACAACCATGTCGACATCTAGTTTGAGATCTGCTCCCACTAACTGGCTTCTTGGAAAGCCAATCTCTAACTTCTCTACAGCAAGACTTCCCCGTGTATTGGATGTGCTCCGGATGGTCCAGTTTTACCATTTAGAAGAGGGCAAGAGCTTGTAAGTGAGTTACAAATTGACCTGTGAAGCAGTTGTGATTGTTTGGAAGCGTGCGAGGATTCCTACACAGCGGATTGATTCGTGTGTGAGAAAACTCTCAAAACTTTATGAACGATATTTAGCTGTGAAGAAGCACCGTACTCGTCAAGGAGAAAATGACCACTGTGCGTGAGGATATGTTCAAAAGTGATCTAGAAGAATTGTTTGATGTTGCCGTGGAAAATGCTCTAATGCAAATGAAAAATGACGAAGACCAGGTATTCCTCCAGAAACAAAGAGAAGATGTATTTTTATGTAGTATGAGTGGTGCTGACTTAAAAACAACAGAAAAAGAAATTAGGAAAAGACAGCGGGAGGAAAAAGATAGAAAGGCGACAGAGAAATATAAAGAAAGAGAGAGCAAATGTCTTCCTGGGAAAACTGCAGAGCTTTCTTCATTATCTTCACATAGCTCCAAAAGCGAAGGCGAATATCAACCTGTAGCGTCCACATCTGCTGCAGCTTCTACTCCATTCCCATCCAAACGACGTAAAAATATATTTACATTACCAGAAGGGGTATCGTTCACTTGACCGAAAGGTCACTTGACCGAAAATCACTTCGCCGAAAATCACTTGATCGAAAGGTACATTTCACCGAAGGGTCACTTGACCGAAAAGTTCATTTCACCGAAAGATCACTTCACCTAAAAGTTCATTTCATCGAAAGGACACTTGATCGAAAAGTTCATTTCACCGAAAGATTACTTTACCTAAAAGTTCATTATATCGAAAGATCATTTCACCGAATGGTCAGTTTATCGAAAACTTAGAATTTTGTTGTTATAGATCTGTTGGAGTATGGTGCTGGTTTTTAAAAAACTGGTCACCTAAACATTATTGGATTGTATAAAAAATACACTTTTAATTTCTTTTAAACACCTCCCCATAAGTAGGTTTTTCGAAATATAACATTAATTATAAGTCATAGATAGACCTGTGCCTTTTTGCCAAATTTTAATCCCCCGAGCTCATATTCATGAAGTTTACATAACAACTCAAGGTAATGAGTTGTTATGTAAACACACTTATTCAGACAAAAAAAAAAAAAATCAGTTTTAGGGCCCTTGGCCTCGGTTTAGGCCTTTTTAGAACATTTTAATCGTGCGTGCTCATATTCATAAGGTTTACGTAAAATGTCCAGCTAATAATGTTGCACATTTATTCAGGCAAAAAAGAATCAATTTTTGGGCCCTAGGCCTCGGCTTAGGCCTTTTTAGAAAATATTAACCGTGCGTGCTCATGTTTATAAGGTTTACATAAAAACTAAAGTTAATGATGTTGTACTCTTATTCAGGCCAAAAGAATCAGTCTTAAAGCCCTTGGCCTCGTTTTAGGCCTTTTTAGAAAATTTTAATCCTGCGTGCTCATATTTATAAGGTTTACATAAAATGTCAAGTTAATAATGTCACACATTTATTGAGGCAAAAAAGAATCAATATTAGGGCCATAGGCCTCGCTTAGGCCTTTTTAGCAAATTTTAATCGTGCTTGCTCATGTTCATAAGCTTTACATAAATAGTAAAGTTAATTAATGTTACACATTTTTTCAGGCAAAAAGAATCAATTTTAGGGCCCTAGGTCTCAGCTTAGGCCTTTTTAGAAAATTTTAATTGTGCTTCCTCATGTTCATAAGCTTTACATAAATAGTAAAGTTAATAATGTTACACAATTTTTCAGGCGAAAAATAATCAATTTTAGGGCCCTAGGTCTCAGCTTAGGCCTTTTAGAACATTTTAATTGTGTTTGCTCATGTTCATAAGCTTTACATAAAAAGTCAAGTTAATAATGTTGCAATTTTTTTCAGGCAAAAAGAATCAATTTTAAGGTCCTAGGCCTCAGCTTAGGCCTTTTTAGAAAATAATAACGGTACGTGCTCATGTTCATAGGTTAACCTAAAAACTCAAGTTAATGATGTTGCACACTTTTCAGGCTAAATGAATCAAGTTTAGGGCTCTAGGCCTCGGCTTAGGCCTTTTTAGCAGATTTTAATCGTGCGTGCTCATATTCATAAGGTTTACATAACAACTCAAGTTAATGATGTTGTACACTTATTCAGGCCAAAAGAATCAGTCTTAAAGCCCTAGGTCTCGGCTTAGGCCTTTTTAGAAAATTGTAATCGTGCGTGCTCATATTTATAAGGTTTACATAAAATGTCAAGTTAATAATGTCGCCCATTTATTCAGGCAAAAAAGAATCAATATTAGGGCCGTAGGCCTCGCTTAGGCCTTTTTAGCAAATTTTAATCGTGCTTGCTCATGTTCATAAGCTTTACATAAAAAGTAAAGTTAATAATGTTACACATTTTTCTGGCAAAAATAATCAATTTTAGGGCCCTAGACCTCGGCTTAGGCCTTTATCGCAAATTTTAATCGTGCGTGCTCATATTCATAAGGTTTACGTAAAAAGTCAAGTTAATAATGTTGCACATGTATTCAGGCAAAAAAGAATCAATTTTATTGCCCTTAGGCCTTTTTTTTTTTTTTTTTAGCTTAGGCGTTTTTAGAAAATTCTAATCTTGCTGGTTTATAAGTTTACATAAAATGTCAAGTTAATAGGCAAAAAAGAATAAATTTTATTGCCCTTTAGGGCTTTTTTTTTTTTTTTTTTAGCTTAGGCGTTTTTAGAAAATTCTAATCTTGCTTGTTCATAAGTTTACATAAAATGTCAAGTTAAAAAAATCAAGAGGGGGGGGGGGGTTACAGATTGCCGTTTCTGGGCATATATTGAGAACTGAATTGGGAACTCCAAACGCATTTCGCGAAAACGGTCCATGTAAGCCAAGCGAGGTGAGAATTGCACTTTAATTTGAAGAAAAAATTGCCGAGGATCCGAGGTACACCTAGTTTTGGGAGGGTGTACCCCCAACTTCCGTAATATTATGTTCGGGGCCGCTGGAGTCTGTCAGTGTATCCAGGATGTTCCCCTTGAAGCGTCCGCGAGGTCCGTCATCTTGGGGGGGTGGCTTTCCCCCAAAATGTTAAAATGGACGTAGAGCTGTAAACATTAGACCCATGCTTTATATAATGATTCTGTACACGACCACGAATTTTCAGGAATGTGGAGTGAAACTGAACCCCCCCCGTTTCCAAGAGCTCTTCAGGGGTAACATCGAGGATACACTGATGACCGACTCCAGAGGTCCAGAATATAAAATTACGGAAGTTGGGGGTAGAGCCCTCAAAACCAAGCACCTCGTATCCCTTTTACAGACTTCACCAAATTTCTGGGGGAGGGGGAAGGTCATACATAGTTTGGCACTAAACACAACATGAAGCATAGAAATTGCGAGCAAATCCCTTACCTTGAACACCTGTCTGCGCTCTTAGAAACTTGGGGGAGGGTGAATTCGTCCCACCCTCCTGAAAATTCGTGATCGTGTACAGAATCATTATATGAAAGCAAGGTTCTAATGTTTACAGCTCTACGTCCATTTTAACATTTTGGGGGAAAGCCCCTCCCAAAGCTCACGGACTTCGCAGACACTTCAAGGGGAACATCCTGGATACACTGACAGACTCCAGCGGCACAGAATATAATACTACGGAAGTTCGGGGTACAGTTCCCTCAAACCAAGTGTACCTCGGATCATCGGCAATTAATTTCTTCAAATTAAAGCATCATTCTCGCTTGGCTTACATGGAACGTTTTCGCGAAATTCGTTTAGAGTTCCTAAAAGGCCTAAGCCGAGGCTTAGGGCCCTAAAATTGAATCTTTTTTGTCTCAATAAATGTGCAACATTATTAACTTGACTTTTTGCGTAAACCTTATAAATATGAGCACGCACGATTAAAATTTGCTAAAAAGGCCTATGCGGAGGCCTAGGGCCCTAAAATTTATTCTTTTTGCCTGAATAAATGTGCGACATTATTAAGTTGACATTTTATGTAAACCTTATAAATATGAGCAAGCAGGATTAAAATTTTCTAAAAAGGCCTAAGCCGAGGCCTAGGGCTTTAAAGACTGATTCTTTTGGCCTGAATAAGTGTACAACATCATTAACTTGAGTTGTTATGTAAACGTTATGAACATGAGCACGCACGGTTAAAATTTGCTAAAAAGGCCTAAGCTTAGGCCTACGGCCCTAATATTGATTCTTTTTTGCCTGAATAAATGTGCAACATTATTAACTTAACTTTTGCGTAAACCTTATAAATATGAGCACGCACGATTAAAATTTGCTAAAAAGACCTAAGCGGAGGCCTAGGGCTTTAAGACTGATTCTTTTTTGCCTGAATAAATGTGCAACATTATTAACTTGACTTTTGCGTAAACCTTATAAATATGAGCACGCACGATTAAAATTTGCTAAAAAGGCCTAAGCGGAGGCCTAGGGCCCTAAAATTGATTCTTTTTGCCTGAAAAAATGTGTAACATCATTAACTTGATTTTTTATGTAAACCTTATGAACATGAGCACGCACGGTTAAAATTTGCTAAAAAGGCCTAAGCGAGGCCTACGTCTTTTTGCCTGAAAAAATGTGTAACATCATTAACTTGATTTTTTATGTAAACCTTATGAACATGAGCACGCACCGTTAAAATTTGCTAAAAAGGCCTAAGCGAGGCCTACGGCACTAATATTGATTCTTTTTGCCTGAATAAATGTGCGACATTATTAACTTGACATTTTATGTAAACCTTATAAATATGAGCATGCAGGATTAAAATTTTCTAAAAGGGCCTAAGCTGAGGCCGTGGGCTTTATGACTGATTCTTTTGGCCTAAATAAGTGTACAACATCATTAACTTGAGTTGTTATGTAAACCTTATGAACATGAGCACGCACGGTTAAAATTTGCTAAAAAGGCCTAAGCGAGGCCTACGACCCTAATATTGATTCTTTTTTGCCTGAATAAATGTGCAACGTTATTAACTTGACTTTTCATGTAAACTATTTATGAACATGAGCACTGAACATGATTTTTATGAAAAACGTATGAACATGATAAAACTTGCTAAAAGGCCTAGGCCGAGTCATAGGGACTTAAAATTAATTATTTTTGCCTTAAAACTAAATCTTTGTGTTCTCTGTGACACGGAGAAATCAAAAGTGCAATTTGAGTATGATCCCCTAACGTTTCGGTGGTCTGTCTGTCAAACTTGCACCATGCTTCAACAGATCCTGTAATGAAATCTAGCGTTTTCGATAAACTGACCCTTCGGTGAAATGACCTTTCGATGAAATGAACTTTTAGGTAAAGAGACCTTTCGGTGAAATGAACTTTTCGATCAAGTGACCCTTCGGTGAAATGTACCTTTCGATCAAGTGACCCTTCGGTGAAATGAACGCTTCGATCAAGTGATCTTTCGGTGAAACAATTTTTTCGGTGAAGTGATTTTCGGTCAAGTGACCCTTCGGTGAAGTAAACGTCGGGCAAATGAACCAGACCCTACCAGAAGTCGTCGGAGCCCTGGATCGAGTCAATCTTCCGGAGGAGCTGTATTCATTGCTGGAGCCGTTGCAGGGGCGCTTGGACACGATATTTCCGAAATCACATATTCCCGAAGCTCCATTAGGCGCTCTAGAAGATTAGAAAGACAGAAAGCCCCAGCAGCTGAACTAAAGAAATCGTCTTTGGAGGGGCCTTTTCTTTTACATTGGGATGGCAAACTTTTGCCTAATATTGATGGATCCAAGGTGACAGTTGATCGCATTGCTATACTTCTCACTGGAAATGGCCAAGAACAGCTTTTGGGAATTCCCAAGATAGACAGAGGAACAGGGGAAGCTCAGGCACAAGCTTGCGTTGAATCAATCGAGAAATAGAACGATAAGTCTGAAATCAAAGGACTTGTGTTTGATATGACAGCGAGTAATACTGGGCTTCACACATCTTCTAGAGCGGCAAACTTTTGCCTGATATTGATGGATCCAAAGTGACAGTTGATCGCATTGCTATACTTCTCACTGGAAATGGCCAAGAACAGCTTTTGGGAATTCCCAAGATAGACAGAGGAACAGGGGAAGCTCAGGCACAAGCTTGCGTTGAATCAATCAAGAAATGGAATGATAAGTCTGAAATCAAAAGACTTGTGTTTGATACGACAGCGAGTAATACTGGGCTTCACACAGGAGCTTGCACAACAGTTGAAAAAACCCTAGGCAGTGAACTCGTTCGGATTGCATGCCGCCATCATGTTATGGAGATTATGCTTTCAGCTGTTTTCTTATGTGTATTCGGTTCTACTGGAGGTCCAGAAACTGCACTCTTCAACCGCTTTCAGAAAGGGTGGCCAACGATTGATCAATGTGCTTATAGTGCAGCAGACATTGACCTCTTTCAGGTTCCTATATTAAACAGATTACGACAAGAAATGCTGGAGTATTTACCAAGTGCATTGGAAAAACAGCAACCAAAAGTTGATGTGGCACGGAAACATCAGTGAAGATGTTTCCGTGCCACATCAACGAGGAAGTGGCACGGAAACATTTCAAGCTCCTGGCCCTACACATCATGCTCGATGGCTGGCTAAAGGCATTTTCGCTCTAAAAATATGCCTCTTTCAAAATCAGTTTCAGTTAACACCTCGAGAGACAATAAATACAGTGAATTTGGCTTTGTTTCTAAGCCTGGTTTATGTGAAGTATGGGAATGAAGCTCCACTTGGAATTAGAGCTCCATATAATAATATCCAGCTTCTAAGTCTCCTAAAACTTTACCCTAATAAAAAAATTGGTGAGAAAGCCTACAATGCTTTTGCCAGGCACCTTTGGTTTCTTTCTGAGCACTTGGTAGCCTTAGCTTTTAGTGACGATCGAGTGCCCACGAAAACTAAAGAAAAAATGGTCAAGAATCTGAAACGTCCACAGCTGCCCGATTTTCCGCGACATATAGCAATATCTGAGGAAAAAGATCTCAATATAGAAAATTTTGTAACTGAAAGGACTAGCTTCTTCTTCGATGTCCTTTTTGTTGGAGGAAAAATTAAATCTAAAGCGTTTCTGAAAATGCAACCCCAACAGTGGAGAAACGATCCTGTTTTCATTGAACTTCGTGAACGTTGCTGTAAGATGAAGGTTCTGAATGACACTGCCGAGCGAGGCATCAGTTTGATTAAAAAATACAACCAGTCACTTATCAAGGACGAAGAACAAAAGCAGTTCATTCTTCGACTGGTGGCAAATCATAGAAAACAGTTTCCTTCATCATCGAAGGCATCTCTTATGTCATAATTATTCAATTTTCGAAATTTTTCATTTTCAGTTATGTAGTACCCAAAAGTTAAATATTGGGCGACCCCTAAATATCGTTTTTTTTGCAAAACCCTTTGGTGTACTTATCATTCACATACTATGGCATAAAATAAAAGTTGTGGAGAAAGAATATTTAAAACTTTTTTTTTTTTTGGACCACCCTAGTGTACATGTACAGTTACTGAGTGCAGTGCTGGCTCATAAATCCAAACATTTAAATACTTTTTATTTAAGCATAAGATCCATAAGGAGCTCGGTTCTGTAACCACAGTGCTCAGTATGAATAAATGCTGTTATTAACAGTTAATTAAACTGAAGTGATGAGTAAGAAATAAAATCATTTGTTTAAAATAAGTACCATTTTTCAAGTAGCTGTAAAAAAAAAACCACCGGAAAAAATCAGTTGTTTTTTAAAATTAACTACAATTTGCATTATCCTGAATCAATGGTGGAATAAGTTATAATTACCTGCATATTAATATTAAGCTGCTATTCATTCCTTGCTTGAATGTTATAATATTCAGTTACATGTATAACAGATGTTGTTCTACAGTTTATTCCGATGCATGCCTCAGTGGGAGTTTTTCTAACTGTAGGGAACTTTTCTGTGCTGCACACCACTTAATCTGAACAGCTTTTGTGTCTTCTTTACAAAAATAATATGCTCGGGCCATGCCTGTCGTCATTGGGGGTTGCACTGAACACAGTATATGCTGCATAGGCACATAGCATATATAAACGTGAATTGGCCAATAAAATGACTTTGCAGGACCATGTGGATGCATAAACTTAATTTTCACGTCTTCATGATTTTCAATATCACTGATCATACCAAAAAACCAGTTATTATCATATATGCATGCTACATAGCATTGAGTGTGCAACTGTTGCCGATTTATAAGTTCAGTGCTACTTTTGAAGTTAAATATCAAACAATATTTGTCATCTCTACTTATTATCTTCATTCCTATGGTATTTGATGAAAGTGGACAAAAATAGTGAAAACTCCTGGTTCCTGGAATAACTGATGTTACTAAAAAACGTCCTCGTAGGTTGTTTCGTACAATTTCAATTTCAGGCTTTGATATAAAGTGGAACTCAATGTTTTTTATGTTTGCAACACGAAAATTAAAAACATCCATCAGTTTTGTGATTTGATTTTTGATAGGTCGTTGCAGGCTTGCTCTGCTTACAATTCGCTTCACTGTACCACCAATAATACCATCACAAGCTGATTTCCCGTGGCTAGTGGCAAAAAATGACCGTGATGCAAATATTGCAAAATCATTTTTATACTTGTACAAATTCAAAAAATTCTTGCGATTTTTATATTGTACTGCACACCCATCTGTAAAATAGTGAACCTTCACAACTTCTGGATATTTATTCTTGATGTACTGCATTGTTGTTTGTCGAATTCTGTACACCATACAAGCATCGTAGTCCAGATCGTCAGAAAAGAAGCAGTGATTGGAAATTTCAAGCAACTGTGTCTCACCTCTTGTGTACATAATAACTGGGTGAACTGTGCATGCCTCTGATATCCAATGATAGCCTTGTGCCTCATCTTGTATGACAAATGAGTAGTTCTCACTTAAGTCCACAAGAGCAATTGCCATGTCTGGCGTAAGCATTTCTTTGAGTTCCTTTAGAAACCTGGATTGTTTCTTCACAATGTACGCATGTGGGATAAGTTTTTCCATCTTGAACATTTGCATAAAATCTTCCATTGTTAAAGTTTGTTTAATTAATTCTGTTGTTCTTCCACTTGATACCCACTGACTGAATTCTATGGTATCATTTTCATCATAGTCTTTAAATTTTGTTTTCAAAAATTTGGATATCTGTAGATAGGCAGTTTTTGCAGTGTCTGAGCATGCAGTTACGATCTTTCAAGTCACAAACCATGTAACCCATTAGTATTTCATACGATTCCTTGAACTGAGCAGCCTTCAGAAGTAATATATAACATTTTGATGTATAGTGCACACACATACAGAATGAGTACCAGAGCACCAGCTAAAACACACCATTTTGGTCTTGCACTGCAAAATTTTGAAAATCCTGCCTTTCTGTCAGGATATTGCTGTTTAAAAGAGCTATACAGTTTTTTAAGATTGCACAAAATTAGCCTCTTCTGCACATACTGATTTCTTCTGATGCTTACAAAATCCTTCATTCCTGACATCTGCCGAGAAGAAGTGTCATCTTCATAAAATCCCTGAATTAATTGCGATGTTTCATTGCTCAGTTTTTTCCCTATCATTGGTTCTGGTAATGACATAATTCCTGTTTTCTTAATCAGTTTTGTTTCAATAATTATCTTTTGGGACCAGGATGGAGGTGCCATTGTTAGAATTTGGATTTTTTTTTTTTTTTTTTTTTTTTTTTTGCCTGTTCAATGTGGGAAGTTACTCTTTCATAGAGCCACAAGCTTATCTAAATCTTTGGCCTTTTGCTTTGTTACACTGGTCTCAGGGGTATCTTCACTTTCAGCGCTTAAAAATCATGTTGCAGTACACGTGCAACTTCATGTTTAACACTTGATTGTATTTGTTTTATTTTCCTTTTTCCGTATGACAATCTTCTGTGCTGTGGTACAGAATGCAGCTTCAAAGGAGAACAGCCAATATTACTCATGCCCATATGGATTTCGTCCAGTGTTTGTTCTTTTTCTACTGATCCTTGTAGTAGCATTAATTCGTTGTCACTTGTGCTTTCACTTTCATATTGTGCAGCTGTGATGTCTAAACTAGATTCAGAGCTTGCTTCCTCTAGTCTCATAGCCATATTTCTTCAGTTACAACAGACCTCCTGCCCAAGTTTGACATTAACATGTTTTTGCATAAATTCCTTTGCTAATCGTACACTGACCATCCTTAGAGAGCTTCTAACAGATTTTTTATGAACTTGAAATGGATTGCAGCATGATTTTTGTTGTTCCTCAAATTTTGTTATATAGTAGTATTCATGATGAAAACATAATGTCACAATACTTCCGCAGTCTGCTATTTCAGCCCTTAAACACAGTATTTCCTTATCAACTTCACTTATCTCCTCAACTCTTTTCAATCCCCTTTGTGACACATAGCATGTTTTGTGACATAGTGTTTGGGCCAACTGCCCAACACTGCAGAGGTTTTGTTGATCCATTATTAAGGAAGTAAGCAGTAAGAGAATATATTCAAACTAAGGAAACTTACCCTCTCAGCAAAAGAACAGAAACAGTTAACTTAAATCTTACTCTCTCAGCAAGCTAAAATTCTTAACTGAAAAGCAAACCAAAGGGGTTGGTCATGGCCAAGGTACTAGTGAAACAAACTCAAACAAAAGATCAAACTAAAACCTCATTGGCTTGTTAGCTGAAACCAAAACTAAACTTTGATTGGCAGTTGGAAAAACCTAACCAAAACTAAACATTTATTAGCAGATGGAAATCAAACCAAAAGTAAATAAAAGTAAACATTTATTAGCAGATTGGAAACCAAGCCAAAAATAAACATTATTGACAAGTTGAAAACCAAACCAAAAATAAAAATTGCCTGTCAGTTGCAAGCCAAACCAAAAATAAAGTTTGCCTGTCAGTTTAAAACCCTACTGTCACCGATTGGAAGTTTAAAACCCAAAATAAAACTCCATTCCCTGAAACATATTTCAGAAAGTTCTTATCTTTCAACATTTTCTCTACCCACATCCCCTTGTGATCTGATTAAATCAGCTGATAAAGCAAACTTGTGATATGTTGAAATGTGTTCTGTGCAATGCTAAAAATGGTTACTCCTGTTGATGCTTTGGGCACTGTTACTCTGAAAAATTTATTTCACATAATGTTTCAAAGTAGTTAAAAATTAGTCAGTGCTTAAAAATTTCTATTTGATTTTGTTTCACTTTGTCAATTGTAAAAAATGGAGCAAAAAAACTGCAGATTGAGTCCAAATTATTAGTTGTTAAGAATATAGGAATTTATTTTTTCAACTATAAGAAATACATTTAAAAATAATTAGCCTCTAAAATTGATTTGGAAATTTACCAAAACTAGAAAAAATCCTTGTATCATGGTATACAAGAAATTACTTTTTTTTTTTTTTTGGATCTTGTTGCTACCTAGCTAGCAATTTATTAACAAAATTACATGTTTGATTTTTCTCAAGGTATGCTACAGGGTAGCAAATTGGAAAGTTGAAATTTTATGTAAAAAATCAACAAACTATTTCTTTTCATTTTTGCAGAGGTTCTTACCCCTCAGCATGTGAGAGTAACTATATCTTGTGAACACACACATACACACGCACACATGCACACATGCTCACAGGTGTGCACACACACTCACAAAGATTTAAGTTGAAAAGCTGCCACATGATATGCTTCATCATTTGCAACAGGATCAGTTTGCTGTTGAACGAGTGGTTAGGCGTAACTTTCGAGTGCTGTATCTCGGAAACTATGGAATATGGAAGATAAAAATTTGCAGTGTTTTGCAGCTTTGTTAGGTAAACCTACATGCTAATTTTCAGCAAAATCCAAAGCGGTGGGTCAGGTTCGTAGAACAAAATTGCTGAACTGTCGAAGGAGAGAACCCTCTATGAAATTCAGATAATTTTAACCATCTGAGAAAATATGCTGATAACCAACATTTTTTTCCAAATATGTTATAGGATGTGTTAAACATCAATATAAAAAAAATATCTCCCTCATGCCAGAGCAATATTCTACAGAGCCTCCCATAAAATGTCTAAATTTTGCTGTAATTTTTCACTTCACCACTAGGTGGCGCTCACTTAACTGGTGTTTCAGGCAAAATGAAAAGAGTTTTCAATATGTAGGGACCCTTTTCCATGTGATTCCAAAGTTTCATTCTCCTAAATTCAGTAGCACACAAACTACAGCATGTTATGTAAAAAATGGCTTGCTACTGCACAGCTGCAAAAGTGGGTGTTCGGCTAAATTTTGGAGCACTGTATTTTAAAAACTATGAGGTTTAAAAAAGTGAAACTTAGGATTTTCCCCATATCTTTATTGGGTATATCTACCTGCTAAGTTTCATTAAAATCTGAGTCGGTGGGTGACATGGCCTCAGTGATCTGACATGGAATGACCCTAAACTGACCAGAATTTTGAGATAAACCAAAACCGATCTAAAGGAAAACTAAACTACCAAATTGTGTCCTTCAAAATTAATGTATTATTTCTTATATATTTCTCAATAACTCAGTGCAAAATCCACAACTAGAATTAAGGTACATCTTTTTACACTTGCATTAATAGTTGCATTTCAAAATAGGTTTGCATTTAGAAAGTTTAGCTTTGTCTTCCAGTGTATAACATTCAATAAAAACAGTAATGAATAAGTACACTTACGAGCACCTATCATGAAATCAGGACAACTTTCATGCTTACTATTCTGCATCATTATCACCAATCATTAACTATCCTCTGCTGAAGAAAGGTCTCTTCCAAGTCTCCTCCACAATTTTCTCTCTTGAGCCAGTTTCCTTCATGGCACTCTGACATGCTTTCAAATTTTATCACCCATCTTCCACATAGTATTCTTCTGCCTCTTTTCATATCCCTTAGAATTCAGTCTAGTATTTCAGCTGTTTGGCAGTAGTCAGTTCTCATCATTCTTGTGATGCATTATTCAGCATATATATATTACCACTGCCAATATCTGCAGAATGCATAACTTTGCTGGTGGTGTTAAATAAATGAGTGGTAGGCAATGCACATAACTAACAAACAAATTAAGAAGAAGGTAGTGTAGAACACGCTAAGTTACGTATAAAAAGTTTAAGGCAAATATATTTCAGCCATTACTGTGGCTTTCATCAGTGCGACTACGATTGGTTTTCGTTGCCAGATTGGAAAAGTAAGTTTTGTAATGGTAACTCTGGGTGACGTAATGCAATGAGGGATTTCCAGATGTAAGGAATGAAAATGGGGAGCTCAGAGTTGCAATTTTTGGAAAATAAAATTTCCAAACTTTTCTAAACCTCAAAGCATACCGATTTTGGAAGGGAGCCAACTTTTTAGTATCTGACCGAATTGGAATAGCAGAAGTGTCAGCCATGGTAAGAAGAGACAAGGAAGACGAAGGTTTTCCAAATTTCACATCAGATTTGTGTTCCTGAAGTCTCTCTCATTCATTAAGCTCATTTGGTTTGTAACACGGAAGTTAATCTAAAAAATGAATTAGCAAACTTCCGCTTGATCGCTACTCAACATGGCTTTCCCCCTTTCCTGGTTTCTAAATTAATTCAAAATGCTAAGAAAAAAACAGTTGTTGCTCTTCAACCTGTTTCACCAAAAAAGGAACTAACTTTTGCTGGTTCAATCCCTTACCACAAACCTTCTGCCTACAAACTCATCAGTATCTTCAAAAGAGAAGGATGTAGACTTGCAATTCATTCTTCCCCTTCAATTTCTGTTATCCTCCGTAATGACAGCGACCCAAGACCTCCGCTTTCTTCGCCTGGAGTGTATACAATTCCGATCAAAACTAATGTTGGATTAACCGCGTACATAGGAAGTTCCTTCCGAAAAATTCTCTCAAGACTTCAGGAACACAAATCTGATGTGAAATTTGGAAAACCTTCCTCTTCCTTGTCTCTTCTTACCATGGCTGACACTTATGCTATTCCAATTTGGTCTGATCCTAAAAAGTTGGCTCCCTTCCAAAATCGGTATGCTTTGAGGTTTAGAGAAAGTTTGGAAATTTTATTTTCCAAATATTGCAACTCTGAGCTCCCCATTTTCATTCCTTACATCTGGAAATCCCTCATTGCATCATGTCACCCGGAGTTACCATTACAAACCTTATCTTTCCAATCTGGTAACGAAAACCAATCGTAGTCGCACTGATGAAGGCTGAAATATATTAGTAATGGCTGAAATATATTTGCCTTAAACTTTTTATACTTAGCGTGTTCTACACTACCTGATATTGGTATCATCACTATTTCTGATTTTATAGTATTTTACAGTAAGTAGTCTGTCTAGAAAAAAAAGTCACAAACATGAAAAAAAAAAAAATCTGTTTACTGCACTTTATTCATTATTAAAGAGATAGATCCTTCATAACAGAAATCCTAATTTTGGAAAACGAAATTTTTGGAACTGAATTAAAAAACTCGGGCACCATGGTGACTGCGTGCCTTGCATTTGTCTACCCCTGATCTCAACTAATATTTATTTTGTGCTACACTGTGGCTGTGTGGCCAGAGGCATAGGTTTCTGACTAGTTGTTTGACGTGAGGCCTGGGTTTGGGTCCCTAATGAGGCAGGGGTGGTGTGTTTGTCTTGTTGTGCCGGTTCTCTCTGAAATGGAACATGTGGCCCCAAATTAGAGATGGGTAACTACTTATAAGCCATAGCGGTGCTCATGGTAGTTGCCAAACTTCAAAACAAAAAATAGAAAATAATTTTGTGATGTGCTATCAAACACAAAACATGAAATTTGAACTGAAGTTTTCATTACTATACACTCAGTGGACGAAACATTAGAGATACCTACCTGTAGCATGTTAGTCCACCTCTAGTGCAAATAACAGCCTGTACACAACATGACGATGTACACACTGAGGCATCGACTCCACTGTACACGACATTATCCTGTACACACTGAGGCTTTGACTACACCAGATGCTTGAGGGTTTCCAGAGGTAATGCCAGCCATGCCTGTTGCAGCATTGTCCACAACTCTCGGACTGATGTCTCAGGAGATATTAGTCCAGGATCCATTGATCTGATGTTCTATTCTGTGGCATCCCAGAGAGCTTCCACAGGATTTAAATCCGGGTACCTTGGTGGCCACTAGATGGTTTCAAACTCAGATAAGTGTTCCTTGAGCCACGCCTGAGTGGTTGCGGCCCAGTGGGGCAGTGCGTTATCTTGCAGAAACAGATCATCAGCTGCAGATTGCCCGAAGGCCATGAAAGCATGTAGACAATCGGCCAGCACATGCTGGTAGTGCACGGCGGTTAACACGTTTGCTGCCGCTGTGCTAATTTAATGGCAAGCACCCAGTACCGGTAAGAAACCCGAGCACATCTCCCGAGATGCCACAAGGCGTCGCGCTGCACCACGTATGAACTTCTATGCATTTGGATCAACCTAGCCGTGTGTTCGCATTTCATAGCTTTGCACGACTCTGCTATTCTAAAATACAAGAAAATTTATCCATAATTGATATTCCTAATTATAATCTTCTATAACTCTAGGGAAATAAACACATCTACAGCATATCCAGTAGACAGTAGCTAATAAATTGTAAAACTCATCACAAAAAGATTGAAAAATTTGATTGGTTCAATACCTGTCATTAATTTTCAGTCCTAGTACACTAGTGAACAAAATTATTCTCGTGACATTGGGAACATAATGCCAAAGTGTAGCTAAAATCTGTTGAGAGAGAATGTCACATTCATCGTGAGAGAGAACGTTGCATTCTTCATTTTCACTGCTGGTCGTACTACAGCTACTAAAAATATACGTTTCTGCGTATGATGACAAATTATCGGGATCATCTATTTCCACAGCAGGATGTGCACACTGAGAAACTTTTGGTTGAGAGGGACCGGAGATAGCCTGTCTGAATATATCCGTTGTTTCCACAGAACTAAGTATTGAAGTCAATATGAGTTTCCTTGAAATCCCTTTAGCGTCCTCAATAGGCTGCCCTCATACATATGAACTCTAAGCAGCAACTGCTTTTTATTGCCACTCAAGCATTTATTTATTGATAATTCCCTTCACTGCAAAACCAGTGACGTTCAAATTGCAGTGAAAAGCAAACACTGTGTTGAGTCTATGAGGAGGCAACTACTTGTATGGGAATGAACTTCCTTCATACACGGTTAATCTAACGTTAGTCTTGATCGGAATTTTATACACTCCAGGCGAAGAAAGCGGAGGACTTGGGTCTCTGTCATTACGGAGGATAAAAGAAATATTATTTAGCTGTTATTTCAAAAAATTCTCTCAAGCCTTCTGTAACACAAATCTGATGTGAAATTTGGAAAACCTTCGCCTTCCTTGTTTCTTCTTACCATGGCTGACACTTTTGCTATTCCTCTTTGGTCCGATACTAAAAAGTTGGCTCCTTTCCAAAATCGGTATGCTCTGAGGTTTAGAGAAAGTTTGGAAATTTTATTTTCCAAAAATTGCAACTCTGAGCTCCCCATTTTCGTTCCTTACATCTGGAAATCCCTCATTGCATCACATCACCCGGAGTTACCATTACAAAACTTACCTTTCCAATCTGGCAACGAAAACCAATCGTAGTCGCACTGATAAAGGCCATAGTAATGGCTGAAATATGTTTGCCTTAAACTTTTTATTCGTAACTTAGCGTGTTCTACACTGCCTTCTTCTTAATTTGTTTGTTAGTTACGTGCATTGCCTACAACTCATTTATGAACAGTACATTCACCTAAAGATATGCTTCCTCATACAAGCCCACTACCTCCACCATACGTGTCCCTTTCACGCATATGAGAGGGATAGTGTCTGCTCCCTGGCTCTCTCCAGATGAAAATTCGCCAAGAATCACTCAGTAAAGCATACCTCTACTTGTCCGTGAACAGTACAGATCTCCATTGATTTGGATTCCAAGTCACATGCCTGCATGCTCAATTCAAACATTTCCTCCTGTGGAAGGAAGTTAGGAGCATGCACATTATGAGTCGCTTAGCATAGAGCCCTTCTTAATGTAGACTTCTAAATACCGTAGATGTTGATACTGCCCTTCTGGTAACTGCAGCAAGCACAGGTTGAAGATGGGTCAGAGTAGCAGTCTTGTTCAAGCTCGCAAATTACCGCAAATATCGATCGTGTGGGAAAGTTGTTACTCTATGCCTGCCTTGGCAGTATCTGCAGAAACATGATTCTGTGGTTTGGAAGTGGTTCCGCAGCCTTTCGACCCCAGAACGACTTACATTGAGCCATCAGGCTACATTTGCCTTACTTACATTCAGCCATCTGGCTACGTTTGCCAAGCAACATCTGAATTTAAAATAATAATAATAAAAACTTTTAAAACCACAATAAGATGTTAGTTAGTTAGTTATTTGATTTTAATGGCGCAAGGGCCAGGTTTGGTCAAAGAGCGCCAGACACCCACAATAAGATTTATCACTAAAATCGTAGTTTAGGTTGCTTCGCCATAATCAACTTACCCACAACTCTATTGAATATCTGTGACATACTATTCTATACAGTTTGATGGTGTAGTTTAAGAATTTTTTTTTTTTTACTTGATCTATTTCCATATCCACATAAGTAGGAAAAAAATATGATCAGGTGAAATAACATTTTTTATATGTGTACAAAATTTCTTCATTCCAGATAATGCAGGTAGTGTTCATGTGTGATCCATATTGTATGTCCTGAAATTAAAAAAAACAATTTTGCCCTGAAAGTTTTGTTTCATTATCCCATTGCCATTTCAGGGATTTTACTGTTATAATGCCTTCAACTATTCTCATTTTCCTTATCCATGAGTTCCTCTTCTTATCTTTTCTGGTTACACCAAGTATGCATCTCTCCATGCTTATTTATGTATGTTTATATATATATACATGCATCATCATCATCATCATCATTGTCAACCATTATCAATCCACTGCTGGACGAAGGTCTCCCCAAGTTTCTTCCACAACGGTCTGTCTTGTGCCAGTCTCCTCCATGTCACTCCCGCATACATGCATATATATATATATGTATATATATAGTATATATATATATACTTATATACTGTATATATATTGTTATGACTTTGGGGTACAGTAATGAATTCAATTAGCAGGTTTTGCAAGAGGCGGGTACAGCGCTAATTGTTGTGTGCAAAATTAACAGCTAGTGGTTTCCCGCATTGCGAAAGAAGAGAAGAGATAAGAGCCCCTTTTCTTGGAAGGGAGAAATCTGAAGTGGAACATGTGTCATTCGCGGTGGGGAACGCGATGCATCAACCCCAAAGTGTGTGTCGGTCAAGTCGGGTGGCCATTAGAGTGTCAACAGATAAGACAACTTATGGCATTTGCTAATCCAAAACTTGGCAGGACAAGGAACTGTTAGTTAAGTTATGTGTTTTCCGTACTTATCGGTGAGCGGACCCACCACATATTCCGAATGCAGAGGCATGCATTTCTTACCTCTTCATCGCACCGAATGCTTTCAGGAAACAATAACACTGACAGGAAAGTTAAAACAGATCCCCTAACAACAGAGCAAGGAATTTGTTGATAAAATGTGAATAGGCAAAAAATATTAGTCCGGAATAAGCTCGAGAAAGGGAGCTGGACTCGTGCGAGACCAAAGAAATCCCGCAGCGCGGTATTTTGCGGGGATAGAAAAGATTCTGTCCGAAGATGTCTTCCAGCTTTACAAAAAGCGGCCGAGTGGTTGATGTTACTGCGAGGAAATAGGAGGGAAGAAGATACCTCTTCTCCTGGTGCTAGATTGCACATAAGAGAAAGCCAGCAGCATCCCGCAGGTCACATGAAGTGATGGAATTGCAGCCCGGAGTGACTAAGATGCACGACCCGTGATGTAAGGCGAATCACCGTTAGACAGACGGATGGATCAGCTGGGACGAACCGACAGACAGATCCTGCTTTCATGTCAGTGGTTTTGTTCCACCTCGACATTGGTGCGCATAGATGCATACCTGATCATGCAGGTGAATGAACAAAAGTGTGTGCACGAGAGTAAGTGGGAGACAGGGTTCGACTCCCCTCTACATTGGTTATAGTGCACGCTCTGAAATGGGCATGTCATCACACAGGTGCGCGTCCAATATAAATACATCAAATATTAGTGAGTGCATCAAACATGGATACTCGAGGAAAAGCTGCATATCTGTAAGTACTGAATTTATGTATGCATGCCAGTTGTGAAATAATTGGCTCCGATCAGCCAATAGACTTTTGTCGGCTGAGAACTGTTTTTAAAACCGGACAGTGAAAAATCATGCGAACAAATAATAATTTACTTTAATGATAAATTCAGCCTCGGAGCTATCCTGAAAGGGGTGAGTCTATATGACGCCCCTCCTTTGCCATCCTCTGTATATAGACGCCTTCATCATTATCTTTATGTTTTATTGTTAATTGATTAAGTGTCTGTTGTCTCGTGCCAGTCCTAAAGTTGCATGAATAATTAATGAGTGTCAGAATTTCTTGGTTTTAATTGGCTAAATTGCAGGCTAAATTATTTTCACCTGCACCTAAGATTTCAGCGATAAAAGAGCTCACAAGTATTTATGCTAAATTCTGATGTCTACCTCCGGGTCGTCAGCCATTGCCTGTCATCCTGACATCTAAATTCTTAAAGCTATTTTTATTCAATAGTCTGGCACCCCGGGGCGTAGCATCAATATATATATACACACACAATGTTTTTCACACTTGCATTGATAGATTGCCTGACCTTCAAGCCTTTGCAATTACTCATGCTTTTTAGGGCATCTTTCACTACTTTATCTGATACCTGCATTTGTCTCTGTCTGTTTGTATGTCTGTGTCTCTCTACCTCCCCCTCTTTCTTCATTTCTTTTCCAGCATTTTTTTTTTCCCTGTGTAATTGTATTGTCTTATCTAAATTGGAAATACTGTTTTGTGTTCCGGTAACATAAGAATCTCCAAAAATTGCATGTTAAGTATAATGACCTTCATTTTTAGCACATCTTGTGAACAAAAAAACAAACAAACATACATGCTTATTTTATCACAAAGTCTCTTCATCTATAGACACCATATCCCTACAACTATTACTCTGATAAAAAAAAAATGATTTTGTATTGGGAAGCTGAAATTGAAGGGATTCTTACTGTTTGGTCTTTTATCAATGTATAATCCTACCACTAGAGGGCATAGGTACAGATCAGAGTTGGAAACAGGTCAAACATTTTGGACCCAACTCGAACAAATCTGCTTTGAACTATAATATATAGATAGGGCATTCAGAAAGTCTCTACACAGTGGGTATTTTAGGTTATATGGGAAACAAAAAAAAAAAATTGTTACAGGAACGTATAATTTACTCTCTTATTTACAGAAAGTACTGAAACTGTCGTCTAACATAACTGCTTTGCACATGCTTTCAAACACATGTGCGAGAGTCAAAAAGTCCTCCACAGTAATGTGAAGGCTATATTCCACCAAATTTTGATGGTGCTACAGCCAAAAATTTTGAATTAAGCAACTTGTATGTTTAATTTCAGTTTTTTCTGATTTCTTGATAACATAGCAAGCTTTAGAATATGTTTCACAGCAACACCAATTTTCACAAGTTTATGATGAGCTGAAAGTTTCCAACATGTGGATGTTGTTTTCATCATTGCCCCTTAGAAGGAAGGAACACTTTTCCTTCTGAGGACACTCTTCCTTCGTATTACATGACAAATCATTTTTTAATCCGCGGGCACAAGTATAGCATAAAATTCCGCACTATGTGTTTTTCTTCGAAAAAAAAAAAATATATATATATATATTGCTTTTCAGAAATAAAACCGGGTCAAAATTGGGTCATGAACACTTTGACCCAACCTGTTTGACCTGCTAGAAATTGTTGACCCGTGACCCATTTTCATTTCTGGTACAGATGCTATTGAATTCCATATATGTTTTATTCCTTCTGAAAAATCAGTTCGAACATTTCTGTTTATATTCCTTTTGAAAATTAGCTCCTAAAAATTCAATTAGAACATTTCTATTTTCTTTTGATACTGTCCAATGCTATTCAGTATCCAGATTGTTCATAAGTAATGTAGAGTTCTCCCTTTAGAAGATTCTGTCCGATGCTCCCCTCTCTTCCTTTCTCTCTTTCTTTCCTGGTATTTTTTTTATTTGTTATCTTGTTGCATTTTATCTAAATTGGAAATATTGTTTTGTATTCCTGTCACATAAGGATCTCCAAAAATTGATATTAACATGATTTATAGCTTTCTTGTAAATCAGAAAAGTCCTGGAATTCCATGTCATCCTGGAAATGTCTTAAAAAATTCTGTTGTGTGTCCTGGAATTTTATCCATTCCCACTTTTTGTCCTTACATGATGTTTTGTAGTGCAGGATTTTTCTAGTGATGTAATTTGTGCTTTGTAGTCACAGCAGTACAGTGTATTCTTATCTAAGTTAGTCGACATTTGGACTACACTCGGATATAAAATTTTAAATTTCATGGTCTCTTGATTTACGTTACAACTAATTTCTGCTCTATATTGTTTGTAATATGCAATTCTTCAGAATGTTTATTTTCCCCCCTCTCTCTTTAGCCTCTTTATATACCTCCATATGTCAACACCTGTGGATTTACTAGCAGGTTAAGATCACCCCGTTTATGGGATCCTTCTAACCCCGACCATAAAAAGCAGAGTCCGCCTCCTTATACTCCTCCACCAATGCTGAGTCCTGTAAGAAGTGGATCTGGACTCTTCTGGCACATTATATCAGGATCTGGAAGTCTTACTCCCAAATCAGCTCCTATGACTCCAAGCTTTGGTTTGGCTCGCAAAGGTGAGAATGTTTACTGTCATGTACGTTATTGTTGTGTCCATGAGAAATGTTTTCGGTGTTGAATCATCACTGTTCCAAAAGAAAAACACAAGGCTTTTCTAGTGTGTGTGTGTATTATTTATATGATTTTGATACATAAACGTTTAAGAATATATCCATATGAGATTGTTTGACAAGTGAGACAACTGAAATTATAAGGTCATTTATTTTTTAACAAAATGTCATGTTAAATGTGAATTGTTTCCTGCTCTCATCATTTAAGAGTCATTCCATGTTACACAAATCAATGAATTTACTGTGTCTTCTTTGGGAAAACCTTGTGCATTTGTGGGGCCTCCTTAAAATAAGATAAAAAAAAAAACTGCACCAAAAGTGAGATTTCTGGGTTAGAATTTGTTTTCTGAGATGTAGGA
The DNA here is from genome assembly GCA_039090855.1 of Macrothele yani. Classification (NCBI taxonomy): domain Eukaryota; kingdom Metazoa; phylum Arthropoda; class Arachnida; order Araneae; family Macrothelidae; genus Macrothele; species Macrothele yani. Next base: position 42,308,246 of record CM077028.1, read on the forward strand.
ATTGAGAATTTGCAAAAAAAAAAAAAAAAAAAAAAAAGGAAAAAGTGATCCTGCACTTGCTTGACAAAGTTAAAATTTTGCAACAAAATACATACTAGGCGAAAAAACGAGAACTTACCGATATGTTAATTGACACACATCCTACATTGCAATGTACTAAATTTAAATTCTAAACCACCTAAGTTGTTTAAATTGTCATATTTAAAATGTTGACTTTTTCTTTCTCCCTTTGTGTGGTGTTATCTTAGAACTATTGAGTGAATAAAAACAGGATTTGCACACATGGCCCCTGGAATTTAATTTCCCTTTTTTTTTCCAGCCCTGGGAAGTCTTTGATTCTTCATATTTTTGTGACAGGTCATGGTATTCTTTCTTGCAATGAAAACAATTGAGTGAAATGTTTGTATTGATTGCATCATTTCATCCTAGCTTCCTGCGGCATCTGCTCATGACACCACTTCCTTCCTTGGAGTGTGGAAACATGATGTCATCTGTTGTGATGCTGTAGGCAAGATTTTTGAGTGCCATAATTTCAGTGACCTTGGTTTATGGTATAGCAGTTGCATGCATTTGAGTCACAACAGCATGTGGAAACCTCGCAAGCCCAAGGTGGCCTTTTCTTTTAGCATGCACCTTGCTCACTACAGGCAATTGATGTCTAGTCCCCATGCCACCAAAGTGTGTGGGAAAAGATGATTACGGAATACAGAATCTTCAGTGCTAGGGAAAAATTGTTTTGTAATATTATCATTGTGCTAAGTTCCAAATTTTTCATATAGGTTTTATACAAAGCAGTTTTTTTTATAAGGGAAAATTTTGCCTAATCATTGTAGATAAAACACACATTGAAGAACACTCTGCTGGCACAGTGGTCTAAGCGCTGGCTTCTGACCATTCATCTGACATGGGTTCAGGTTCAAATCTCGGTGAAGCATGGATATTGTGTTTGTTTTAGGACACTCCTTCCCTCGAGTCAGTGGCCCTAAATTAGGGGCAGGTGATTGCTTATAGCCCATCGAGTCGCTCACGGTGGTTATTAAACACACAAACAAAAAAAAAAAAAAAAAAAAAAAAAGGAAGGAAAGTGGAACCTATAGCACTTCAGTAGAATTATAAATGCATAGTAAATAAAAAATTAACCCCAATTTCCAAAATGCTAAACAAAACACTATGATTCTAGCAAAAATTTAAGCTCAAGGAATGTTTTGAATTCCTGGAAAATCCCTGGAAAAGTCATGGAATTTATTTTCTGTAAATGTTTACAAACCCTGTAAAAAGCTTGGTTAAAGGATGTTCATTCTATTATGAAATATGTGGTTACATGAACATCATTCATTGAACCATTTATGGCACTTAAAAATTCTTCAAAACGAACCCACCTACACTTAAAAACTCTACAAACTTAAAACAAAAATGAAATCATGAAATACAAGCATCAACTTATTCTGTTGCTGCTTCTTTGCTAGAGTTTCGGAGACAGTAGTCTCTATTCTCAAGCTGTACATAAGACCTACCAGTAGCTTTGTCATTGTGTTTCATTCTTGAAGCTGCCTCTCTCACTGGAAAAATGGTTTTGTGGTCATTGTTTCATATTGTGCATGACATGGTAACATTGATGTTACCCTCTAATGGATCTAGAAAAGAATGAAATTCTCATGTATTAAATGAAGGGTTAATTAATTATCATCTATGTATTTTTTTATGTTACTACCCACACTTTTTTTTAACTGTTATTGTCTTTTCCCCATGAAATTCATTTTCTTTTTTTCTTTTTTTTTTAATTAGCCAATTTCCAGGACTTGGGTAGTGCAGTTAGGCCATGTATTATATTACAAGTGTTATTCTTTTTTATTTGTCAGTTAATACTGTTGCTGATATACACAATTGTTAGAAGTCTAACATTTTCAAATTTAAGAAACAGGGGTGTATTTAGAGGGGGCAAAAGAAGCCTTTCTTCCCCTCCTGTAAAAGTGTTTCATTTTTGTTTTGTTTTTTATTAAAATGTGACTTACATTAGAACAAAATGCTTGAATTTTCCTTCTGTTTTTCATTAATTTTATTTTACCTTGATGAATTTAAAAAACTTACGATTTGTGTTGCCCCCCCCCCCTGCAAAGTTATATATAAGGCTGTTTTTCTGGTTTTTTAAGCCAATTTATGTTGTAATCTCTTTTTTTCCCCCAATCAAGTCTTGTGCTTCTTATGTGTGATATTTTTTGTTCTCTCTTTTGCTGCAATAGGAATTTCATATATACCAGTTTTTTTTTATGTTTGCCTTTGTTGTTATGACCTTGTGAAGTAACTGAATGTCTGAAAAAAACAAGTTAATCACGTTAACTCTTTAGGTACTCTTTGTATGCAGGGGAAAGATCCCAAATGCTTGTTGTTGTCTTTTACCTCTCACCTTTTAATATATTTTTTTCAATTTCTCTTTTGTTTCTGTAATTAATCTGTATATTATTTTTTGTAGAAAGTAATAACAGATTATTATTTTGTCGTGGGAAATAATTAACAGATTAATTAAATTGCAGAAACTGAGCAGAAATAAAAAATAAAAAGTTAACAAAATCAGGAAACATTACTTTGTTTTTTCAGACGTTCAGTTACTTCACAAGGTGATTTAATCATTAACAAGAAAGACAAAAAATCATAGAGCCAGCTGTCATTTAAAATTCCTATTGCAGGGACAACAAAAGAAAATAATCAAGAATATTTTGCACATAAGAAGCACAAAAAATGCTTAGAAAAAATCTGAGACTCCATCACTGTTTAAAAAACAGCAAAAGAAGATGAAAAAACAGCCTTATTACAATATTGTATCTGTCATAATACCTTTTGCATTTTTGAACTTCACTTTTAGTTGGTAAAGTTCGATGAACACTTACCGCACGTGGGGCTTGGCTTTCAATCCATATTTCCGTTACGTGGATGCGGCACGGGATTTTTTCATTTGGCCACGGGTCTGCTTCTTCTTTTTTTTTTTTTTCTCCGTTGGAATTTATTTTGTCTCATCACCAAATGAGTTTTTCCTTTGCTGCATCCTCATTTACTTCAATATTTATTCATACCCGAGTACTTTCGGTACTACTACTATACCGTCTTCGAGGGGGACATTTTGCTCCAACTAGCACGGACCGTGTCAGCTGGGCATTTCGGTGGATTCTCGCGGGCTGCTTCTGTCATCTGCTATCGCTTCTTCTTGGGCGTTGTGGCGCCATCTCTTGTTGGTCAGTGATCTCCTTTTTCGAACTTTTTCTTTTTTATGCTCAATTTTAATTAAATTTCTCCAGCTGTTTCTCAAATTATTAGGGTCATTGTGGTTGCAAACTTTTGTCCTATTTTTTTCAATCATTACCGACTCTGCTATTCTGAGGTGTTTTTCGGATTTACAGCTTTTAATGATTTTTATATTTTCGAATTTTGGATATTTTTGGTTATCCAGACAGTATTGAATCAGTGCTGTTTTTTCTTCTTTTTTCTGCCAGTTTTTTATGTGTTGTTTTAATCTGTGTTTAAGCTTATTTTTGGTACTTCCTATATAAGCCATTGGAGGATTTTCAGTAATAGGTATTGAATAAATACCTGCTTTTTCTAACATTCTTATTTTATCATTATTTTTTGTTACTATATTTTTGATGGTATTTACTTTTCCTCCAATTTGAATGTTATGCTTTTTACAAATATTATTAATTTCATTGGTAGTGCCTTTAATGTAAGGAAAACCATTTAAATATTTGATTTCTTTTTTAATTACTACAGCATTATTTTTTTTTATTTTCTTTATTACTTCTGTGTCCCATTTTTTTATTAAATGGTTAGGATAACCAAAGCTGCATGCAATTTTTTTTATGAATTTGATTTCTTCATTGATGAACTGACTATTTTCAGAATGCGTATATGCTCTTTTAATTAAGGTTTTTATACTATTGCATTTTTGAGGATATGGATGTGCTGAATTGTATGGGATTAGGACCGGAACAAATGAACTTTTCCGATAAACTCTGTATAGTAACTTATCTGTGGATTTGATAACATGTACATCCAAAAAGGCTATTGCATTATTTTTTTCCATTTCAACCGTGAGTTCTATAGTTGGATATAATGCGCTGTAACGTTTTGTTAATTTTTTTAATTCTTCTTCGTTCAGTTTTGATAGAATGAAAATGTCATCTACGTATCGACAGTACACTTCTGGTTTTTCTTCCATATGATGTAGGACATTTTCTTCAATTTCGTTCATCACAACCTCAGCATATAGAGTTGATAATGGTGAGCCCATTGGGCCTCCTGAATTTTGTTTGAATATTTTGTTCTTGTATGTAAAAATATTATTTTCATATAAATAAACTAAAACTTTTTTGAATTCTTGAATTTGTGTGTTATTTAAAATTTTAAGATTTTGCAACTTCTTAATGATGATTTCAATAGCTTCTGGAACTGGAGTGCTTGGATATAATGCTTTAACATCCATGCTTGCCATGTTTAAGTCCATTAGGCCAGTTTTTACATTTTTAATTTTCTCTATAAACTCATATGTGTTCTTGATGGTGAACTTGTTGTTCATGAAAAATGGTGCTAGGAATTTGTAAATGTTTTTCTCTAATGTTATCAAAGGTGAGTTTTTTTTTGAAACTATCAGTCTCATTGGAGCACCATCTTTGTGCGTTTTTATCTTTGCAACGATACGTGGTATGCCTGCTCCCATTGGTGGAAACGAGCGTTTGATTTCATCAGGTAATGTGCTATGATTTCTTATATCCGCTAAGAATTTAATTTGATTATCAGTTGGGTCTTTCTTAATTTCAGTACAATTTAATCCATCAATTGCTTCTGTCATTTTTTGTTCAAATTCATCAGTGTTGAGAATAATGATTTGGCCGGATTTATCTGCTTCACAAAATTTGATATATGGGTCATTTTATATATAGTAAAAAATTAAATGCACTATTTGATGAACAAAAATTAAATAAAGAACCCATAAATGAATTTAATGTATATGAAAATCGGTCTGATAAGAATTTAAGCTTTACACAAAAAGCAATTTTACAAAAAGGGAAAAAATTTGCCTTTCCACAAGGCCTCCCTAAAACTGAAGAAATCATCCCTTGCCTCGAAGATATTCTCAAAAATATACCAGGCGCAGAGAATAAAACTGAAGTAGAGAACAAATTATATAGAGTTATTCTAAAAGAATATAATGCCAAAAACAACAAAAACTTCTATATAGAGAAAAAATTAAAATATGAAAAAAAACAACTATTGGAATTGAAAAATGACCCATATATCAAATTTTGTGAAGCAGATAAATCCGGCCAAATCATTATTCTCAACACTGATGAATTTGAACAAAAAATGACAGAAGCAATTGATGGATTAAATTGTACTGAAATTAAGAAAGACCCAACTGATAATCAAATTAAATTCTTAGCGGATATAAGAAATCATAGCACATTACCTGATGAAATCAAACGCTCGTTTCCACCAATGGGAGCAGGCATACCACGTATCGTTGCAAAGATAAAAACGCACAAAGATGGTGCTCCAATGAGACTGATAGTTTCAAAAAAAAAAACTCACCTTTGATAACATTAGAGAAAAACATTTACAAATTCCTAGCACCATTTTTCATGAACAACAAGTTCACCATCAAGAACACATATGAGTTTATAGAGAAAAATTAAAAATGTAAAAACTGGCCTAATGGACTTAAACATGGCAAGCATGGATGTTAAAGCATTATATCCAAGCACTCCAGTTCCAGAAGCTATTGAAATCATCATTAAGAAGTTGCAAAATCTTAAAATTTTAAATAACACACAAATTCAAGAATTCAAAAAAGTTTTAGTTTATTTATATGAAAATAATATTTTTACATACAAGAACAAAAATATTCAAACAAAATTCAGGAGGCCCAATGGGCTCACCATTATCAACTCTATATGCTGAGGTTGTGATGAACGAAATTGAAGAAAATGTCCTACATCATATGGAAGAAAAACCAGAAGTGTACTGTCGATACGTAGATGACATTTTCATTCTATCAAAACTGAACGAAGAAGAATTAAAAAAATTAACAAAACGTTACAGCGCATTATATCCAACTATAGAACTCACGGTTGAAATGGAAAAAAATAATGCAATAGCCTTTTTGGATGTACATGTTATCAAATCCACAGATAAGTTACTATACAGAGTTTATCGGAAAAAGTTCATTTGTTCCGGTCCTAATCCCATACAATTCAGCACATCCATATCCTCAAAAATGCAATAGTATAAAAACCTTAATTAAAAGAGCATATACGCATTCTGAAAATAGTCAGTTCATCAATGAAGAAATCAAATTCATAAAAAAAATTGCATGCAGCTTTGGTTATCCTAACCATTTAATAAAAAAATGGGACACAGAAGTAATAAAGAAAATAAAAAAAAATAATGCTGTAGTAATTAAAAAAGAAATCAAATATTTAAATGGTTTTCCTTACATTAAAGGCACTACCAATGAAATTAATAATATTTGTAAAAAGCATAACATTCAAATTGGAGGAAAAGTAAATACCATCAAAAATATAGTAACAAAAAATAATGATAAAATAAGAATGTTAGAAAAAGCAGGTATTTATTCAATTCCTATTACTGAAAATCCTCCAATGGCTTATATAGGAAGTACCAAAAATAAGCTTAAACACAGATTAAAACAACACATAAAAAACTGGCAGAAAAAAGAAGAAAAAAACAGCACTGATTCAATACTGTCTGGATAACCAAAAATATCCAAAATTCGAAAATATAAAAATCATTAAAAGCTGTAAATCCGAAAAACACCTCAGAATAGCAGAGTCGGTAATGATTGAAAGAAAAAAATAGGACAAAAGTTTGCAACCACAATGACCCTAATAATTTGAGAAACAGCTGGAGAAATTTAATTAAAATTGAGCATAAAAAAGAAAAAGTTCGAAAAAGGAGATCACTGACCAACAAGAGATGGCGCCACAACGCCCAAGAAGAAGCGATAGCAGATGACAGAAGCAGCCCGCGAGAACCACCGAAATGCCCAGCTGACACGGTCCGTGCTAGTTGGAGCAAAATGTCCCCTCGAAGACGGTATAGTAGTAGTACCGAAAGTACTCGGGTATGAATAAATATTGAAGTAAATGAGGATGCAGCAAAGGAAAAAACTCATTTGGTGATGAGACAAAATAAATTCCAACGGAGAAAAAAAAAAAAAAAGAAGAAGCAGACCCGTGGCCAAATGAAAAAATCCCGTGCCGCATCCACGTAACGGAAATATGGATTGAAAGCCAAGCCCCACGTGCGGTAAGTGTTCATCGAACTTTACCAACTAAAAGTGAAGTTCAAAAATGCAAATGCATTAATGCACGTTAAATAATTAACCTCCAATATCGGAAGTAAATTGTCATAATACCTTTTTTTTTTTAATTTGAAAGCATTAGATTTCTTAGTATTACCCAAAAAGATTGAAAGTTATGCACAACAGTATCAGTTGCGAGAAAATAATGATATACTTGTAATATACGTGAACCAACTGCACTAGCCAAGCCTTGGAAATTGCTAATAAAAAAATAGAAAATAGAAAAAAGAAAAAAAAAAAAGAATTAACTTTGGGTGAGGGCTAAAAAGAAGTGTAGCTAATGACATAGAAAGAAAAAGAAAATACAGATGACAGTTACTGCTTGTCCCTAGTACATGAGAATAACAGTTTTCTCTGGGTGATACTAGAGGGCAGCACAACAGCTTCCTGTGTTGTCATGTCATTCACATGGCATGTGTAACATGAAATGGTGATCAAGCTCCTGGCAAGTCTTGCATATGACTTCAGAATAGGCTTATGTCTCTGAAAGATCATGCAAAAAAGAAACAATAGGATAAGTTTATGCTCACCTTTTATGATTTTATTTCTGTTTTAAGTTTCTAAAATTTCTAGAGTTTTATTAAGTGTAAATAGATTTGCTTTTGAGGAATTGTTAAGCTGCATAAATTTTCTAACAAGCAATTTTATGTAACCATGTACATACATACATATCACTAAGCTATTCTCTGAGATTCAGATATTAGCTCCTCAAACAAAGACAATCCACCAGATAAATTTTTAACTGATTATTTACTTACTGTTGCCATATCAAACATCTCCATTGACAGCAATCTTGGCACACAGCTCAAGCTTCACTGACACCCATCACACACCACACACATGACATTTTGTACTTCAGACTCATAATCTTTTTCTCATGCAGACATTCCTGAATCTGTTCCTCCCATGATTTCCTTGGCCTTACTCTACCTCTCGTTCCTACCACTTAGGCTGAAATTTTTTTGCAACTGGGTGGCCATGGGAGAAAATGGAAGTCATCTTGTATTCCCCTAACCAGTCCTGAATTATACGGGCCTCATGACATGTTGTGTTGTGTTGTGCTGTGCAGTGGGAACACCCGATCTCAGTCTGAAAACACTGTTAGCATGAACAGGTGAACCTGGTCTGCAATGTTATTCAATGGCATTCAGGGGACCATCCACTGCTATCTGGAAACTGAAAATGTCCCAGGAAAATATCCCCTAGAACATTTACACTTTGCCACCCACCTGTGCTTGTGGGGTCTCAGCAATTTGTGCCACTTTCTCTGTAGTTTTTTGCCTTACATGCCACTGTCCATCCACTTAATGCAGTGGAAAATGTGATTACTTAGAGAAGACAACATTATTCGGGTTTTGTCGACAATAAAAAATAAACATAGAAAACAAGCAAAAACACAGTCTCATATGGTAAAAGGTTCGTTTAGCAGTAGCTTTCGGTCGTCCTACGACCTTGATCACCTGCGATCGACTGGATGGGCTGGTTGCCAGAACTACAATTTGAAGTTGGGGTGTTGAAAATGTTGCCAGATTTTAGAAGAGAGATACAAATAAATGGGATTTGGTGATGGGTCTCTTAATTGCAGTTTTTGGTGAACAAAATTTCAATGCTTTCTTGGAAACGCAGAGATGCTTTGTTGATGAATGGCGCAACTTTTTTAGTTCTTTGAATAAAGCTCATGTTGAGAAATGGCTTCCTAGTTTTTCAATTCAATTACTAATCTAAAACAACTATTATGGGAATTTTACTTGGAAATATTTTTCTTTAATAGCAAATTTTCGGAGAAAACTCTTCTCCTTCTTCAGGCTGTCTTTTTGTTGTCACTTATTCCTGTCACTATCGCGGTTACTGTTAACCTTGACGGTTATGGTTAACCTTGACGGTTTAGGCTATTTTTCAACAAATCCTGCCAAATGTTAGGCAGGGAAAATCCTTTGCACTCATTGATAATGGAATTTTGATTTTTCTCAATATCTATTCCTTCTTTCAGCTTTCTTTTTGAAAATTGCTTTGGAAACTGATGACTTTAAGGGAATTCCAATCCATGCTGTGACTAGTTTCTCTAACATGCCTATCTAATCCATTCTTGTTGGAGCAATTTTTAATAGCTGCTTTATGCTCTGCTATACGAGTTTCCAGTCTGCGACCTGTTTCATGTATGTAAGATAGTCCACAACTACATTTCACTTCATAGACTACTCCTTGCATTTTTAAAATATCTTCTTCTCTTTAAACTATTTTAGGGAAAAATTTTTTAACTTTGCTCTCTAAACTTGGAGCTAGCCTAATATTGTACTTCTTACTAATTCTCTTTAAAGACTCAAATAAACCTTTGTGATAAGAAATTTTTCTAGTGAATTTAACTTGTTGCTTTTGTGGGTTCTTCGTACCATTAAAATTTAGAAGTTTGGTCCATGGAAAGGGATGGAACCAATGAATGGTGGTTTTTCCATTAGTATTGGTGAGAGAGCAGACAGATTGTTCAAATGAGAAATTTGGAGGAATTTTTCAGTTGTAGAAGGTGGGAACTGATGGGCTTCAACAATTTTCATTATGGTGTTAGTTTCTTCATTGAAGGAAGATTCAGTGTTGCAGACAATCCCGGCATAATTAACATAAGTTTTTAAGCCGGCAAATTTGTATGCGGGTTGGGGAGTGGGATGAAAGTGGGACTATGTTTGCTATTGCAGATGGTTTTCTGTAGACAGATCTGTTGCCTTATCAGATGGACCCTTGCCTTATCAGATGGACATCCAAGAAGTCAATGCCTTGCTGTGATTCTTCATTGATGGTGAATTTTATTGATGGGAACTTTAGGGAAGTCTTTTCAAGAAGAGATTCAAGGTCAGTTCTATTGTGTGGCCAAATTACAAAAATATTGTCAACATATTGAAGCCAAATGGAAGATTGTAGATTGTGTTCCATGACCGTGTTTTTTTCGATATGTTGCATGAAAACTTCAGCCAGAAGTGGAGAGAGAGGTGAACCCATCGGAAGTCTTTCTTGCTGACAGTAGTATTTGTTGTTGAACTTGAAACAATTAAGATCTCTCAGAGTTCGAAGGCAGTCATACAAGTCTTTTATTAGTGGGCCAAAGAGTGATTGGTTTTCTTTGAGCAATTGTACTAGCAGCATATGAGAATGGAAAAGAGGGACTGAAGGGAAGAGAGAGACTACATCCAGAGTGAACACTTTGTCAGAGGGTTCAATGCTGGGAGAGAGTTTTCTAATGAACTCTTTAGTGGAGAAAATTGACAAAGAAAAATTGTTGAAGCCTATCATTTTCCCACCTTCTGCAATTGAAAAATTCCTCCACATTTCTTATTTGAACAATCTGTCTGCTCTCTCACCAATACTAATGGAATAATCACCATTCATTGGTTCCATCCCTTTCAATGGACTTTTCTCTTATAAGATGTGTAAACTTTTCAAAATTTTGGGCTACACTCTCACAGTGAAACCAAACCCTTCTGCAATAATGTGCCTGCTTAAAGACAGAGATCCTGTCTCACCCCTGGAGTTTATGCTATTCCCATTTCAACTTCCTCTAGTCTCTCAGTGTATATTGGAAGCACATACCGAAGCATCAATACAAGACTTGGTGAACACAAAAAATATATTTTCAGTGGTCTTCCAAATACAGCTTTATCTGCACTAACCCTTGAAGACACCTCTGCAGTTCCCATTTGGAAAGAAACTAAAAAAGTTGCCCCATTCACCAACAAAGCATCACTGCATTTCCAAGAAAGCATTGTAATTTTGTTCACCCAAAACTGCAATTCAAAGACCCCTCCCCAAATCCCATTCATTTGGATCTCTCTTCTAAAATCTGGCAAAATTTCCAACACCCCAACTTCAAATTGTAGTTCTGGCAACCAGCCCATCCAGTCGATCACAGGTGATCAAGATCGTAGGGCGACCAAAAGCTACTGCTAAACAAACCTTTTACCATATGTGACTCTGTGTGTTTTTGCTCGTTTTCTATGTTCTTCCAGTTTTCCCACAATACACTTGTGATTTTTTCTGGCAAACTCCAGTCATTGTTATGGATGATGCACGTTGGTCATTCATTTACATAGTAGCCCATATGGTGGAGGATTGGATTTTTTTTTTTTATATTAGGAATAATACAGGGTGTCTCAAATATATTAGGTTGTAATGCTGCCTAAAACACAATAAAAACTTCATTAAAAACCACAACACACTTGTTGCAAGATGAAGTGAAAGATTTACTACAATTAAAACCAGTATGTTACAGTTAAAATGATAAGATTACATGAGACGAGATCTTTCGGGTCACGCCTTGGTGCCCATTGTCAAGCCAACTGTGAATACATGTGGTGAGGTGACAACTTATATGCTTTATAATAGTCACGTGATGTCGCCATGGTAACAGTAATGTGCATGTGAATAAACATACATTTTAAGGTTAACATTAAAATCATATTAACAATGGAGGTTCAAGTGAACGTATAAGACATTGCCAGGTTAAAGGGAGGGCATAAGGGAGGTCATCGTTACAGCATAATTTGTTAAACCACACTATAAAAAGTGCTTCCGTAAACAAGGTGTCTTTCCTGTATTTGGTGTAGGCCAGATGAGAGACCTCGTTCCAACTTGGTGTAAATTGATTGTGGGTTACTGTGCGAGCTAAAGATGTGGTTGTAGCTTCCCTGAAAATGTCATATTGGTGTTCACGGGATCGAACATAAATTGTTCGTAAAGTGGAGCCAATGTAACTTGAATTCGGTTGATTAGGGGTTTGGGGGCGTAGAGGAATACAATATACAACATGTTTTTCGCTTGTTGATAAAACGTCTTGGTCAGAACGTAAATTCTTAAAAATGTTCAAAGTTCGGATTCCGAAATGTAATTTATGTTTATTACAAAATTTGTTAAGCATGTTGACAATAGGGATGTTAAAGGTTACAGAGCCAACAAATTTCACAGTCGGTTTGTCTACTTGTAGTTTTGTGGAGACAGTCCGCTGGTAACGATAAATAAGCTTCGGTACTACATAAGGTGGGTAACCAAAGGTCTTAGCTAAGTTTGAAATAAAAGTAAGTTCAGTTCGACAACAACAAATTGAAGACGAGTGAGTAAAAGCTCTTGCTATATATGAACGCAATCCTGCTAGTTTATGTTGAATTGGATGGTATGACGAGAAAGGGATAAGTGATGGTACAAAAGTCGGTTTACGAAAAACTGAATAAGATAGTCGATTGGTACCGGGTTGACGATGAAGACAAAAAATCTAAAAAAAGGGAGGGAACAGTTTTCTTCAGTACCTATGGTAAATTTAATGGTGGGAATGAATGAGGAGAGTGTTTGAACAAATTGTTGAAACAGTTGCAGTGAATGAGACCAAAAAATCAGAACATCGTCTACATAACGTAAATAAAGTAAAGGGGGGAATGGGGTTTGTAAAATGATAGATTCTTCTAAAAACTGTAACACAACTTCTGCAAGGATAGATGATAAGGGGGGGGGATCCCATTGGAGCCCCATCAAGCTGTTGGTAGATGATGTCGTCAAATTTAAAATATGACCTCTTTGTAACAAGTTTTAAGGCTGACATGATAGCTTCATTTTCAACAGGTGAATTATTAGACATAGAGTTTAATTTCTGTTCAATAAGTTCATGGGCAAGTGAAATCGGTGCATTGGGGAATAATGAATTAACATCAAGGGTTGCCATAAAAAACAGAATATCAGTCCGGTTAAAAGCTTTAATAGTATCAAGTGCTTGATGAGAACTTTGGATAGAAAATTTTGAGGGCAAAAAGTAGGAGGAAAGGAAAGTAGAAATGGCTTTCTCTAATGGACGGGTAGGACTGTTAAATCCGGAGACCAAAGGTCTAATTGGGTAGCCTTCCTTGTGAAGTTTTAATTTGCCAAAAAGCAATGGGATACCAGGTCCGTTGGGTTAATGCATATTTGAAGCAATAGACGTTGGAATAAAGCCCTGATTTTTTAGTTTACTAAATGAACTGATAGTAGCAGATGTTGTATTAGTGGTAATAATTTTATGGGGAATAGCCTCTATTGCCTCTTTAAGTTTTTGATAGTAATCGGCTTTGTCAAGGAACACAATTTGAAGTGATTTGTCAGCAGATATAGTGGAAATAGATGGATTTTGTGAAAATTCTAAAAGCTGTGCCCTTTCATATTTAAACATATTACGTGGGGCAGCACTGGAAGAACAATTCTCAGATTGGAAAAAATTAGAGAGAGTACATCTAACAAGTTCTTGATCAATAATTGGTAAAGTTCTAATATTACCCTCTACTTGTGGAATTATTTTAATAGGGTTTATTTTTTGTGGAGGGTAATTATACTTGTAGCCTCATTCCAAGGCGGACATCTGGGCATCGTTAAGTGAGAATGAACTAAGGTTTACATAAGAAGAGGGAATATTAGCGGTAAGCAAATCTGCTGGGCAGGTCCGTGGTGTGCGAGAGTTAACTTCAGAAGACGCCAAAATCCTGAGTTTATGAATATGGCGAATTTGATATGTTTGCACTGTGGACTGTAAATTTGTATAAAACATCACCAGGAACTTACCCAGTTGAAATGGGTGTAGAAGCTTCGTCAACCATGAGTAAGCTGTATATGACTTATGGTTTAGGTAGTCCAATATGCCTCGTTTGGTTCTCACTTCTGAGCGTAACCTCTTCATCTGGGCAAGTTGTAGTACTATATTGTCAAGACAAGAAAGTCGGTGAGTTGTAATTCTTAGGTATCGAGGAATGACTTCCAGGTCTCTGCAGTTTAGTAGAAATGCTAGATGAGTATTTTCTATGGCAAGGCGTTTCCAAAATTTGCAAAAATAAGCTTCACCGCACGCTCCATGTGTCAACACAAATAAAATCCTGATGGTTGATGATTGATAGACCATTGAAATCAAAAAGATTTGCAATTATTCAATGAGCAGCAAATACATATCCAAAGTTCTGTGTGTCAGAACTTCAGATACAGGGTGTCTCACTCGCTACCGAACCTGGCATTTCTTTAATAATATTAACACCAATGAAGATATTGCAACGAAATTTGAAATGGACTTACCTCATTTCGTGTGAAATTTGATGGCATTACAACATGTGCTGGAAGTGGCCACCATTTATGTCCTGACAGCATTGAACCTGGTTCACCATATTGTGGAAAGTCCTTGCCAGTACGTCCACCATCACTGCCTGAATTTCTTTGGTGATGTTTGCTTTCAAGTCATCTATGGTTCACTGTTTCTTTTGGTAAACTCTCCCTTTTAGATATCCCCATAAAAAGTAATCAGTAGGTGTCAGTCGGGCGAGCGCGGTGGCCATAGACCCTTCGAAATGATGCGGTCACCAAAAAGGACTGAATTTTGGCCATACTGGTGTGTGATGTGTGTGATGTTGCTCCATCATGCTGGTAATATCCAGTGGAGAGTTCTTCATTGTCCAATTGATTTACAAAGGTTTGAAGATTTTCATATATGCAGCTGTTGTGATGGTTGTATCAAAGGAGATGGGACCAATTATGCGGCGCCATGTCATCCTTCACCAAACACCAATTTTCTGTGAATGAAGAGGCTCTTCATGTTTCACGTTGGATTTTCACTGGCCCAAATACGAGAATTTTTATAATTGATGTATCCGGACAGGTGAAACCATGCCTTGTCCGAGAACCAAGTGTAGTTCAGAATGCCAGGATTTTCCGGAAGAAATGTCTGAAACCATCGACTGTATGTCACTCGTTTCATGTGGTCAGGCTTTTTCAGTTTGTGGACCACTGTGAGATGAAGCTTTGCTTTTTTCACACCACGTTGACAAGTGCTTTTGGACAACCCTGTTTCCTGTGATAGTCGGCGAAGTGACTTCCTGGGAGACGCAAGTAGTCGGCCCTTACATTCTGGATTGTTTCCTCGGACATTTGTGGATGACCTCCTGCATGGTCATCTAATAAAGTCCCCTTGGTTTCCAATTTCTTTGACAATGTCCAAATGGTGGACTTGCTCGACGGATGTCTGCATGCAAACCTCTCCAGGAATTGCTGTTGACAAGACTTTATCGATTCTGTTTTCCAATAAGTGTGAGCAATAAACACTCGCGCTTCTCCAGAGTATACCAATAAATTTTCACACATACGCGAACAGCCACAAGCACGAGCACTCACTATCAACAACCGTATTTGGTAGACATGCTCAGCGAAATGGCATAACAAAACAGTAGAGAGATGCGTCCGTCCGACTGGCTGGCGAACTGCTCCTCAGTGGCGCCACACTTAGGAATGTGTCTGCCACTAAGGAGCACTCCAGCTGGCTGGCAGACAGTGCTGGGTTCAATGCTGTCTGGACACAAATGGTGGCCACTTTCAGCACATGTTGTGATGTCGTCACATTTCACATGAAATGAGGTAAGTCCACTTCAAATTTCGTTGCAATACCTTCATTGGTGTTAATATTATTAAATAAATGCTGCGTTCATTAATGAGTAGGATACCCTGTATAAAAGAAGTCATAAATATAAGATTAAATTGGTTTCTGGGTCTTAATGTTCCCAAAAGATGGTGCTTTAAGAAGAATCTCTTGATTTTGGCTGAATGTCAACTGACATGCATTCTGCGCATCGATATTGCTGTTTCGTCGAGGTGAGGTGAAGCACTCACCATTTGCAATTCAAAAGGTGTGTGTGTGTGTACATATGAAAACGTCTTCGATAATGGTGCCATGTTAACTACCCGAAAACTAGTTCCAAGGTGTCAAGATGTTAATGTTTGCGAGGTGACCTCAGTACTTTTAATAGGTTTTAGGTGTTTTTAACTTTAATAGTTTTTAGGTGACTGACTGTCTGTCAGTCAGTCAGTCAGTGGCTAAAAGCTTAAAATTTAGGCTAGAAGCTGTGTATTTTTAATAGCCGTAGTTAATGGGATATTTGTGCTGGATCCAATGGTGTGTTTTCTAATAACTATGAATAATTTTATGTTCATCTATACTGTTCTTCCCTTTTATTAAATTTTTTTTAAGTTTATGGCCTAGAATAAATCAATATAAGTGGTATTATCCGAAGAAGGATTTTTTTTTTTTTTGAAGACTGAATTTTATTTAGTATTGTTTATCTATTCCTTCATTTCAATTAGTTAATTTGGTGATTAATTTTTCACTTACAACAGAGACACCACAAATTATATTCTGCTTTATGCTTATATGTATCTCTGTGAATTTTCAATTTCCAGTTGAAGCAGGCCTGCAGTCAATTAAAATAAAACCAACGGAATTGTTTGATTACTCCATGCACACAACTATGCATGTTTCTTTTTTCTTTCTCTCCTTGTTTGTTTGTTTCTTTCTTTTTCTTTCTGGTAATATCTCAGTGGCTTGATTTAGTGTTCACCCTGGACAGTGATGTAGTGAAGGTAAGTGGTGCCTGGGGGCAAGATATATAATTTGCACCCCTTGAGAAACAACAACATGGGTGATCAAGAAAGTAGTTTTGGGAAATGATTTGAGCATCAGTAGGCAGTTACCAGGGAAAAGTTTGCCCAGTTTCAATTTTGAATATATTCTGAGAATTTATTCAAAGCAAATTTTATATGCTTAATGTTAATTGAAATTAGACAGCAAAAAAGGAGTATACGAGGTCCGATCAAAAAGGTTCCGAGACTAGGCTGATATACAACAACGTACTTATGTTACTTAAGTCTGGCTATGATCTCCCTCAAAGTAGTCACCTTGGGCAGCAATACACTGCTGCCAGCGTTTTTGCCACTGTTGGAACGCTCCCTGGAAGTCCTGTTTGCAAATTGTGTTAAGCACCATCTACGATTCGCACTGGATCTCGTCCACAGTTTCAAAATGGTAACCCTTGAGCTTCAGCTTCATCTTTGGGAACAGAAAGAAGTTGCAGGAGGCCAATCTGGCGAGTAAGGTGGGTGAGGAAGGGATGTCGCGCTGTTGCTGCCGTAAAACTGGTGTGTTGCTAACGCTCTGTGAGCTGCTGCATTGTTGTGATGGAGCAGGAAATCGTCCCTGCGTCACATTTCAGGTCGTTTGTAGCGAGTGTTCTCCCTAAGTCACCACAGAACATCACAGTAAAAAAGGGCAGTGATGGTCTGGCCCTGGGGATAAATTCATGGTGCATAACCCCACGAATGTCAAAAAACACGATGAGCATGCTTTGGGTTGCGCTCCGTACCTGTCAGGCCGTCTTTGGTCATAGAGATGTCGGGCTTTTCCACTCCGATGACTGTTGTTTGGTCTCCGGGTCGTAACCGTAGACCCAAGTCTCGTCCCCAGTGAAGACCTGCGACAGGAACTTTGGATTATTCACCTCCTACTCACGAAGATCTTGACAGAGTTCGACACGGAGCACCTTCTGTTCAAAGTTCAGAATTTTTGGCACAAACTTTGCAGCAATGCAGTGCATGCTCAAACCCTACGTCAGAATTTCATGTACTTTTCCATATAACACTTTGACGATGGTAACAATGTCTTGAATGGTTCTCCGACGATCCTTATGCACCAGTTTTCTAATTTTGTCCATGTTTTCAGGGGTTTTGCTCGTGGACGGTTGCCCTGACCTCTCGTCATCTTCCAGTGCTGTTCTTCCACTCTCGAAGCGCAAGTGCCACTCAAAACACCTCACACGACTCATTGCCATAAGCCTGTCGCAACATTTCATGCGTCTCCGTTCCCGATTTGCCGAGTTTGACGCAGAATTCGATGTTCGCTTGCTGCTCTAGTTTGCAGTCCATACTGAAATCGCAGCTGTGTTCTGCATGTGGTCACCAAATATCGTGTAGCACAGCTCCCGATGTTCACAGAATGACACCACTCGGCACAATGACTCGTGAAGGTCCCTGCCCTCGACCGCTGCTTGTGCATCTGCGTGCTGCTATCTGTTGGCGCGCTGTATACCTAGTCTTCGAACTTTTTGATTGCACTAGGTATATGTTACAAATCAGTGATAGGCCAAAGCGAAGAGCAGTAGAGCACCTAAAAACAACAATAAAAAAATTTATCACCATCCCAGTGACTGAACAGTCTGAGGTGCTGGCATCTGACCATTCTTCTGAGATATGCCTGGGTTTGAGCTCCAGGTAAGGCATTCATGGTGTATTTGTGTGATAGCACTGGCTCTTTCCTTTCCAAGAAACCACTGGCCCCAAATTAGCCCTTACTTATAGGTTATAGCACCTGAGAGTTGTTCATGGTGATAATTAAACTCAGAAATGGGGAAGGGGGTAGCAGGTGAACATTCGGTTGCAAACAATTTTTTTTTTTTTTTTTATGTATGAAAAATTTATGTTTCCATACTATAAAATTACTTGCCATGGCACATTTCCAAGTTCAGCAATAACATCATTTCAACCTTTTTGGTGCCTCCATAGACTGGTGCTCTAGGGCAGCTGTCCTTCTCTACCCTACAGTGCTATCTATGCCTTTGACTCTGGGATATGAGCAATTGCTTTTGCATTTTCAATACTTGAAGTTTATTAGGAGACAGTAATTTATCAATCATTTTTAGGTTCTGATTTGATACATTTACATTTTTCATGAATGATAATGAATGATTAAATGTTATGTTCTTTTGTTTCAGGTAGCACCGGTGAAACCACCCCAGAAGAGGAGGAAGATGTTGCAGAAGCTCCTGAGTCTGATATTCGCCCGTGGGTTAAAGTTTTCATGTGCATAGTTTTTCTTTCACCTCATCTAAAGATATTAAATTCATTTACACATGATCTTACAGAGCTTCTTTTGATATTTCTATTTTATTTTTTTATTTTATTTAAACTAAAATGGAGGGAAACAAAAAACAAGGTGTATTATTATATTTACTTATAATATGTTTTTACCCTCACCTTTTTTTGTTTACTTGTTTATTATTATTATTATTTTTTTTTGAGACAAAATGTGGATGAAATTTTCAACTTTTTAACATTAATTTTACCATTTAAAATTGTTTCCCTATGACTCTCCCTCTCATCTCATCTGTTAAAAATTAAAATTGAATTACTGATGTTAGGTGGGGCTGCAAACATCTCATAGAAGCAAGCGTAGCGAGATATGCAATTATGCATGCTTGGTGTAACCAGAAAATATACCAAGAGGAATTCGTGAATCAGGAACATGACAACAGTGGATGGTGCATTATCAAAGTAAAAACACTCAAGTGGCAATGGGCTTGGACATATGGAATAGGATCCAAAAGTTCGGGGACAGCGCCTACCCCTTGACAACGCAAGCATGTAGTTAAAGTTATAGCATCTGAAATACATCCCTCCCTTCCATAGTCAGAATGGTTTGGCCCATGGAAAGTAATTGGAATGCGCGTGCAGATGTTTGCTGGTATGGTTATTCGTCTGTCTTCTGCGATGTCAGAAGCGTGGCTTTTGAAGAGCAATGTTGTAACATTAAATTTGTCAGCGTTTGGGTGAAACAGCTGCAGAGACCTTAGAAATGCTTTCGGTGTATGGTCACTCTACAATAGCGAGATCGAAGGTGTATGAGTGGTATCGGTGTTTCAAAGAGGGCCAAGAATCCATAGCAGATAATGAGTGCTGTGGTCAACCTGTGACTGCACGGAGTGAGGAAAACATTATGATGGTGGCCCAATGTGTTCATCAGGATCATTGCCGAACCAATGAGGAAATCGCTAATCAACTAACTTATTGGAGACCACATGCCACCTCATTTTGATGGAGGATTAACTTAACATGATCCGCGTGTGTCAGCTCATTGTCCCTCGCTTTTTGACCTCCGAACAAAAGGATGAATGAAACCGGATATCAGGCAAATTAATTGACAAAGCCAACAGCAATCCTATGTTTTTGGATAACATCATCATAGGTAATGAAACGTGGTGCTATTTGTTTGATATTCAGCCAAAGCATGCTTCTTCAACCTGGAAATCATCATCTTCACTGCAGTCGAAGAAATTCAGGCAGAATCTCAGCAAAGGGAAAGTCATGCTGGAGGTGTTTTTTGATTCTCATGGCATTGTCCATTCCGAATTTATTCGTGAGTGCACAACAGTTAACAAGAAACGTTTTCTGGACATTTTATGTAGTTTACAGGAGTCAGTCCGTTGTAAACTGCAAGAGATGTGGCAAAGTGAACAATGGTACCTTCTCCATGACAACACGCCTGCACATCGCTCCCTACTGGTCACAGAGTTTCTCACCAGAAATCATACTAATGTGCTTTCACATCCCGCCTATTCACCTGACTTACCCCCTGCGATTTTTACCTCTTTCCACTGATGAAACAAAATCTGCAGGGATGTCATTTTGTGTCAACAAATGAGGTAAAAACAGCAGCGCAGGAGGCATTACGAGGGGTTGCAAAACATAGCTTTCAGCAATGCTTCCAGAAGCTTTACAAGTGCTGGCAAAAGCGCATCGTCGCCCAAGGGGATTATTTTGAAGGTGGTTGTGCATCTGTGTTTAAGGAACTATACGCCAAATCCCCGAACTTTTGGATCCTACCTCGTATTGATAAAAAAACTGACTATACCAGTTTTTTTTTTGGGGGGGGGGAGGGGGGTTGCTTTAAGAAGAAAAAAAGTAATGTGTATTCCCATGTCAACTGTTTCCTTTAGAAGACTGGCAAAAAGAGAAAGCAGTTTATATTGGTTATATTGTCATGTATTATGGTATTGCATATATATATGTATACACTGGCGGAAAGTGAAAAAAGAACACCATAAAGGAATTGGCGAACGATCATGAAATTTACATATGTTAATGGGGTCGAGTTTACGTAGGTGTGATGTTAATTTCGGGACCAACCGGTGAGCGCTTACACCACAGCACGGCATAATATGCAAATTATCGTCGGTGGTATTTAAGGAGTACGTCGAAGTGAATGTAATCAGTCGTCGACGTACGGACACGTGCGAAGACCCTGAAGAAGCTGCAATGCCGGGACATGGAAGATGTGTACGACTTCAGCAGTTATCAGACTTTGAGCGAGGTCGTCTAGTCGGACTCCACAAGGCCGGGTGGTCGTATCGTCGTATTGCGGAGCGAATTGGACGGGAAGTATCGGTGGTGGTACGATGGTGGCGTAGATGGTCCGAGGAACATTCCCACACGGGAAGACGTGGAACCGGGAGTCACAGACGGACTGATGAGCGAACCGATCGAGGCATAAGAAGAGCGCCGTTGTCAAGCAGAACGTCCACTGCGACGCAAATCCGAGCTGCCATTGCACCTGAGGTGACTGTGTGAACAATCCGCAACCGTCTACTGGATGTTGGAGTACGTGCACGTGTGCCTCTGGCATGTGTACCTCTGATTCCAGCCCACCATCAGGAACGACTGCAGTGGTGTCGCCAACGTCTTCACTGGAGAACGCAATGGCGATCTGTCGTGTTCAGCGATGAAAGCAGATTCTGCTTGGGAGCCTCCTATGGCCGTATGCGTGTTCGCAGACGCACAGGGGAGCGTCTCCACCCTTCTTGCATCCGCCAGCGACACACAGGGCTTACACCTGGTCTCCTGGTGTGGGGAGCGATCAGCTATCACTCCCGTACACAACTGGTGTTTGTACCGGGTACGTTAAACAGCACCTCCTACATCAACAACATCATTCAGCCCCTTGTTGTGCCATTTGTAAGGTCGGTCCATCGTGGTGTTTTCCAGCAAGATAACGCATGCCCACACACGGCACGGGCAAAGCAACATGCACTTCAGGGTGTGAGACAACTTCCATGGCCTGCATGTTCACCGGATTTGTCTCCCATTGAGCATGTGTGGGATTTTATGGGACAACGACTTATCCGGTCTCCACGGCCAGCCACGACCATCTCCGATTTACGCGTCCAGGTTGAGGATTCTTGGAAGTCAATACCCCAAACTTACATCCAACATCTGTATGACAGACTCCATGCCAGAATTGCACAGTGTTAAGCAGTTCATGGCGGTTCAACCTCGTACTAACCATGTTACATGGAAATGTTCTTTTTCAGTTTACCAGCAAATACAGCTGTATTTTGCCATAATGGTTTGATCACGTTATCCTCTGTATTCCGTTATTATGCTGTATAAATTTCATTGGTATCAGGTGTCTCCTTCTTGATGTTCTTTTTTCACTTTCCGCCAGTGTATTAATCATCCCAAACATAAATAAAATACAGCATGTTTCTCAGATCTGTTTTGTTGTTTGTGTGTAGCCAGATAATGAAACTCTACAGTATAAGGGAGAGAATTTATTGGTAATTAGAGTATACATTTACTGTTTTTACCTACTGAAAGAAGTTAAATGTAAAAGATATATGTTGGTTATATTTACTAGAAATGAATAATAGTATTAAAACGTAAATCTTCTTTTAGTAATTGCACTCAAAAGCACAAATAGTTTGCTACTCTTATAATTTTTAAAGTTAAAATTTTGTGATGCTGCTATGATAAGAGTTCACTTTAAAAATGGCAAAGCATGCTTTTTCACCCTTGGTTCTCAAGCCTAACAAATGGCTTCATTGAGATTTACATGGTTTTACAAAAACGTAAATTTGTATGTAATTTTTGTGCAAGAAAGGCACCACATAATATTAAAGTTCACACTCATTGATGCTTCATGGCTATGAGATCCACACACAAAATAGTGGCAACAGAAGAATTCACAATTGTTTTCTACCTGCATGACCTTATTTATAGATGCTGTTGTCAGTTGTGCTAATGTGGGGTATATGGAATGACTCCCTTTTACTTTCTCTTCAGTGTTCATGAAGCATCTTTTTATAGAATTGTAACAAAACATCGAAATGCAGGCAATTTTAAATATGCTTTCTCCTAAAATATTTTAATGTTTTGCTGTAATTCAATGCATTGGTGACAATAGTGTTCAGCTGATTTGTGTATAACAAGAAAATAATGATAATGGGCAGAGTAACAGGGATTTTGTTTACCTACAGACCACATTTCTAGCTAGGGTATAAACATTCATTTGGGATAGACTTCCAAATCTCCACATATCAAATAGTTCATCGTATGCAATTAAGAAATGAATTTCCCCAAAGAAATAATTCTTCATAAATACATGTTAGTTATTGTAATGCTAATCAAATAGTTCTGTTGATATAAGCCTGCACATGGTCACTGTCATAAAGCAAAGAAACTGAAGAAAGACTTTAATAACATAGGCCAAAAAAGCTTTGGAGCATTCTATTTTTCAAATAAAATACATTTTGAATACTAAATGCATGGAATGGAGAAAAAATTTAGACATGAGGAAGAAATTCATTGCAACTAAATGTTATTCATCCAAACACTGTTTTTAAATAGTTAATTTTATTGATTTATAATCATTTCTTCCAATCTGTCAACTCAATTACTTTCAGTAATTCCTCGAAGGGGTCTGATCACTGCATTTTGCATGTCACATTCAGTGAAACAAATAGATGCTGTCACCCAAATGTTGCAGTTCAGAAGTATGGGCAGCTTTTTGTTCGGAAGTATATTGCACAGCGTTTGCTTTTAAGCTCTTCAATTTGACTCCATGTTTTGTGTGTGTGATCCAGTGGTGAAATCTATAATATCTTGCGAAAAAAGAAAGTAGCTTTACATAGAAAACATTCCAAAGAAAAACAAAAAAAGATGTGTTATTACTATTATTATTATTATTATTATTATTATTATTCTACATTTACTTTGTATAATTTTTTTACAAAAAAATGTGTTATTTAGCATCTAAATTAGTATTATTTTAAAAATTAATTTGCATGAAATGTAGTGGCAGAGTTAGTTTCATGTGTGGGTGTCAACACAGTATAGTGATAGATCAGGGTTGCCAGCCAACCGGGAAACCGGGGAAAATCAGGGAATACAAAAAAAAATAATAAGGCTGAAAATCAGGGAAAACTCGGGGAGAAATAATTGTTTTTGCAAAAACCTGGAAAAGTCAGGGAAAATTAAACTGATAATTCTTTGTGTAATAGGTATGCAGTTACCAGGGATAGGAATTCTGCACCAGAGTGCACCAAAACAAAAATCTTGCGCCATCTTGCTACAAAAGGTAGATTTTGGCACTTGCTCGCAAAATCGCCGTGCCATGTCGTCCCTCTCAGTACTTCGGCACACTACATTCTCCATGTGTACCGAGTTCTGCTTGACGCTGAGTAAGACCATGCGGGGGAAGAATGATCCAGCTATTCCAAGTAATAAGGGTTTTATCTAGTTACTATAGAAATCGTCGGTCAGCTACGGGCAACGGAAAACATCAAGTATGCTGTGGAAATCGTCGGCCTGCTAGAGATGACAGAAAACATCAAGTATGCTTTGGAAATCATCGGCCTGCTACAGATGAAGGAAAACATCGGGTATGCTATAGAAATCGTCGGTCCGCTACAGATGACGGAAAATATCGAGTATGCTATGGAAGTCGTTGGTCCGCTACATATGACGGAAAATATCCAGCATTCTATGGAAATCGGTCTGCGACGGACAACGAAAAACATAAAGTATGCAATGGAAATCGAAAATTTCAGCCAGCAATTAATTCAAGTGTACAATGATAGCTTTTTTAGCATGTCTTTTGTAAAAAAAGATTGCTTATGTTACTGGTTTATCTGTCCTTCCGCAGTCTGCTTGTTGCCCTGTAGAGACCATATCTCTGCAACTATTAATCCGATTTGAAAAATTCTTTTTGCATTAAGAAGCTTGAAAATAGGTGAATGATGATCCTTCATTTCGTTTTTTTTTTTTTTTTTTTTTTACGATTTACAATATTGCTGCTAGAGGGCGTGAATGTAGATGATGTCAAATTCAAAATAAATTTTTATTCCATATATTTGTTTCTAAACATCCGATTGAAAAAATTATTTTATCTTTTGATTCCATTTATGTTGAAAAGTATTTTAGGTATAGTTACTTTTTCAAGTTACGCATAGATTTTCCGCTAGGGGGTTTAAAAGTAAATTACATTTTCCCCGATATCTCTACTTCTGAAACTCCAATTTGAAAAAAATTTTCTTCAGCAGATATAACTCCTGATGAAAAATACTGTATTTTGCATATAATTTCTGGTTTTTGGTAAATAATGCTTTGGCCACCAGGGAGCATAAGTGTTAATTTTTGCTTCTGATTTATTTGCCATGAAATCTGAGCTTCTAAAATCTTGATTGAAAAAATTTGTTCATGAACGGATGCTACTCATGTCGATAAACCTTTTTGAAGTATTTTTTTCTTAAAATATTGCATGGTTTCACCGCCAGGGGGCATAGATGTATATCTTATTTTTGTCAACATCTCTGCTTCTAATGGGCCGGTTTACAAAAATTCTTTCTTTATTGTATAGTTTCCGATGTGACATGTTTTTCATATAATTTCAAAATTTTTAAGTAATTCATACACTTTTCGCTAGGGGGCGTAAAGGTATTCCCCAATATCTCTGCTTCTAAAACTCTGATTTGAAATTTTTTTCTTCAGCAGATACAGCTTCTGATAAGAAATGTTTTTCATATATCTAATGTTTTCTAATATTTGGTAAAGAATGGTTTGGCCACCAGGGGGCGTAAGTTTTAATTTCCACTTCTGATGTATTTGCAACAAAGTCTGAGCTTTTAAAATCTTGATTGAAAAAAATTAGTCTGTGGACCGATACTACTCATGTCGTCAAATCTGTTCGGAATGTTTTCTTCTTAAAATAATGCATGGTTTTTCCGCCAGAAGGTATAGATGTATATTTTATTTTTGTCAATATCTCTACTTCTAAGAGTCCGCTTTAAAAAATTCCTACTTTGTTGAACAGCGTTTCTGCTGCGAAATGTTTTTCATATAATTTCAAAAAATTTTCAAGTAACTCAGACTTTCTGCTAGGGGACGTTATGGTGAATTGCATTTTCCTCGATATGTCTGCTTCTAAAACTCCAATTTGAAAAATTCTTCCTGTATCGCATACAGCTCTTGATGAGAAATGCTTTTCATATATCTAATGTTTTCTAATATTTGGCAAAGAATGGTTTGTCCACCAGGGGGCATGGGTTTCAATTTCTGCTTCTGATGTATTTGCAGCAAAATCTGAGCTCCTGAAAAATTGAAGAATTTTTTTTTTTTTTTGGACGCATACCACTCACATAAAAAAAAACCTTTCGAAAGTACTTTCTTCCTAAAATGCATGTTTTTCCCGCCAGAGGATGTAGATGCATATCTTATATTTGTCCAGATCTCTGCTTCTAAGAGTCTGATTTGAAAAAAATCTTTCTTTGTTGGAGAGCATTTCTGCTGCGAAATGTTTCTCATATAAATTTAAATTTTTCTTAATGCACAAGTCTGCAATCAGAGAGCGCAAGTTCATGATCCTGTTTACAGCAATATCTGTGGGATTAAATTCTTGATTGAAAAACTTCTTTCTTCGGTCAGATGCTATTGTTTTCCATACCGGTTCCATTGACTTTGAATAGCTTTTATAAATTTAATTTGTGTCAGAACGGATTCAAAAGACGTGCTCATTACACCGAAAAATTTGGTGTCATCTTTCTTGTTCTTCTTGCATTGAATATATTATTGCATTATAGATGGGGCATTTAGTATGTATATTATCATGGAGTTATACATAAACTGTAAATTTTACCTGAAATTACCCACAAAATTATCTTCTGGAAAACTCAGGGAATTTTTAAAACCAATATGAGTGGCAAACCTGTAGATGGAACTACTTGATGCACTGAAATTCAGAAGTCTGATTAAGAAATTTCAATTTTAAACAAATATGAAAAGAAAATTCTGATTTCTTTCATTAATCCAAAAATAAAAGAATTGTCATAACTTGAAGCAATTGCTTTATCAAGTGCATCTAAAACTTACCAATAATTTTCACAGTTGTGGCATTGGTTTGAAATTATTAGTTTTCTTGATTCTCTTAACGAAAATAATAAAAAGAAACAAGAAAGATGACACTAAATTTTTGGTTGTAATGGACATGTTTTTTTAATCCTTTCTGACACAAATAAGATTTACCAAAGTTATTCAAAGTCAATGGAACCATTTAGAAAAAAATCAACCGAATTTCTACAATCGATAAAACATCCAGAAATAGAAACAGCTACTTACTTCCACAAGTTGCTAAAAAGTATGTTACAAAAATTAACAAATGTCACACATAAAGTTTCTCACAGCAGAAGGAAGGTATCACATACAAAGACATTTTTAAATCGAACCGTTAAAAGAATCATAGAAGGAAATATGATATCACTTTTGCACCTTCTAGCAAAAGAATTTTGCATAATGGAAAAGTTGAAAACAGTAAAAAGTATTCTTTATTAATATCTCACCTTTTTGTTAGACAGAAACACCAAGTGATACATGTGCTTTCACCAAGAGTCCCTAACTACAAAATAACACATTTAAAATAAAGTGTGACCAAATTTTTGGAGGTCTCCACCCCTTCACTCAAAAAACATCATGCTTTTAGATCAGTTCACGTATTGTAAACTTTACGTTTGCATTTTTTTCTGTCTTACTGTTGCATTATGTACTTCTAAAAATATTCCAAGTCCTTTAATAATACAATTTTTTACAATACATTTTTTGTTAAGCTGCATGTAGTTTAATACACTGACAAATAGCAAAAACCAATTAATTTATAGGTAAAAACCAATTAATTTATAGGTATTTGTCAGTGTATTAAAAAACTACATGCAGCTTAACAAAAATGGTATTGTAAAAATATTTATTATTAAAGGACTTTGAATATTTTTAGAAGTACATAGTGTAACAGTAAGATAGGAATAAATGCAAATGTAAAGTTTACAATATGTGAACTGATCTAAAAGCATGATGTTTTTTGAGTGAAGGGGTGGAGACCTCCAAAAACTTGGTCACACTTTATTTAAAATGTGTTATTTTGTAGTGAGGGGACTCTTGGTGAAAGCACATGTCTCACTTGGTGTTTCTCTCAAACAAAAAGGTGTGATATTAACCTTATGCAAAGTGTGTTTTATGAGATTTTATAACCCATAAGATTATAATTTCAGATATTTAAAGCATTCTTTATGGTAAAAGCTATGTTAAGGAAAAATAATTTTCAAAATATGTCTCCCAGAAGCAGAGATATAAAGAAAAAGGTTTTGACTTTGCACCCCCTAGCAGGAAAGCTTTGAATTATTTTAAAAGGGTAATGCTCCCTATCTTTATTGTAGCAGATGGCATGCAGTAAAAATAGAAATTTCTCAATAGGGTTTCTAGAAACGAAGACGCAGCTGCAAGCAAGTACACAAACACAATTTAGTGAGAAAACTGTGAACTACAAAACTCCTCAAATGCAAATCTAAAGTGTTCCACAAGGTAAATGGTATTCGGTGTTAAAACAATTGTCTAAATTGCACATTTTGAAGCAGAGATATTAAGAAAAACAGATTAAACATTTGAACCCCCTAGTGGTAAAATTATGCATTATTTTTGGAAGAAAATACACACAAAGAGTTTTCATAGTTAGTAGTATCTGAACGAAAGAGAATATTTTCAATATGGTTTTTAGTCCCACAGATATTGCTGTAAGTAGAGGTGTGTATGTGGGGGCTCTTGGCGTCTAGGGGTATTCAATCTTCTCACAGCGACTACAGCCATCATACACTTAACACTTTATTGGACACATAGCAAACAATGATTAACAACTTAAACGAATTCATTCCACAATGAACAACCACCAACGACCAACTCCATTCTCACTTCCTCCTCCTCTTCTGCTCTCTCTTCGACCTTCTGCCATGCTGCTCTGCGCATGCGTCTTCTCATCCATGAAAACATCATGTAGGCGGTACTGTGCCGCCATCTGTGAGGCGGAATTGTCATCACAAGTAGTTAGTCATTTGAAGAAGCAGGCATCCTACATATATGCTGGCAGTAGAGTTTGTGTACAACTGAATGGTGTTGTATGAAATGGTTTTCTATTGGTGCAGGAGTCAGACAAGGTTGTGTAAGTTACATCTTCATAATATTGAATATTTGTAAATGCTTATTTTTTTTAATTTGTTATGTTTAAGGCTGTCTTGGAATGAGCATAAAAGAAATTCAATCCTATATCTGCAATTGAAATTCTTTTGTACATATTTCATTTTCTCGAAGACTATTACTTTGTAGTGTTTGAAATTTTGAGCACAAATACAAATGACCCATAGCTAATATATGCCACTGTTGTTATTCCGAAAAATTTGTTAGAATTTTTTTTTTAATTCAATTTATCTGACTTGAAAGTATTCCAGTTTGGCGCTAGATGGCGCGACGAGTTGGCTTAGCAGTGTTCCTGTCGGGAAGAAATGAAATCTCTCATTTCTGTCTGATTTTTTTAATTATCTAGACCAAATAGAAATCATTGAATGGTGCCAAAAAAGGAGATTGGAATCTTGTCTTCCATGAATCATCTTAAATCCTACTGTGCATTCATTTTTTGAGGAGAAATTGTGTGCATTAGCAGATAATCCCTGAATTTGAGCTATAGAAACTCCACCTACTTACTGAGTTCCACTCCCAAATAACATCATTGGTTACAACGTTTTCTCTTTTCATTGTGGAGCCAATGAGAGACTGCTTCCATTCTTAATATGTCGAAGTCTGTATTGATTCACTGATGCCAGCTTCTGGAACAGTTCCTCAAGACGTAAAAGCCACACCCAAGGAGTGATTTTTTGCGCCATCTATTGCAGAAGATGAACCCTAACACTCATTCAAAGACAGCCTTTAACTTGACTGAGCAAGGTTGAGAGTTTCATTTCCATATTGAAAAATAAAATTTTCTCACCTCCACTTCTGTTCAGCACATTCAGTTAGTTTGCATACTATCATAACTGTTGAGGCTCATGTGTTCTATGAAATACACTACTGTTTGTAAAAATTGCAACACTATGAAGGACTGCTGGTATTAGATTGAAACTTACAGTTATGTACAACAGGTTGGGACATGCAATTGATTAAAATGTCAGTAAAAATACATGTGCGGTTTCAGATCAACACCTTATGAACTTAGATGATTTTCGAATCAAAGATGATATATATTAAAATGCCAGTAAAGGAAAACTGTAATGGGACCATGGTTTCAGCTGCTAAGGCTCTCATCAGCCATCAAAACGCGTACTTAATTGATCGTTAATATTTTGTGAAAGCGATTTGAGAAAATTATCCCGTATTTTTTTTAATTTTGAAGGACCCCTCCCTCAAAATTAACAAAATACGGGGTAATTTTCTCACATCGTTTTCACAAAATACTAACGACCAATTAAAGTATTCCAAAAGTTCAACAGATTCCTGCCAGGAGGTGGCAGCACAAGACCTTTTAGCATAAAAGATTCAAAAGCTGATCAAGAACGGAGCAACATACACGTTTTGATAGTTGACAGGAGCCCTAGTGGCTGATACCATCGTCCCCTTATAGTTTTCCTTTACTGGCATTTTAATAAATATCATCTTTGATTCGAAAATGATCTAAGTATAATGAAATGCCATTTGCGATTTTTGTTCTGATTTATTATATAAGCCTCTAAACTGTCCAGTCTTATAAAGAGCTGGCTCAGACAAGGTGTTGCAATCAGTGAAGAGCCAACATTGAGTTGAAAGGGTGTTCCTTGTGTTTCTCTGTACCCTTTCATCGAAGGTGGTCACATTATGAACACCTGACAGACTTTGAGCGAGGAAAGATTGTTGGGATGAGAGACTATAATCAGTCACTGATTATACAGTGAGAGAAGTAGGATTTTCCTACAACAAAATGGCCACTTGTATGGGACAATACACCAGTACAGTGATGTGAAAGTGAGTCAGTAGACAGACAGATGAGGCTCAGATGCACAGAAATCTGGATAATGGACCACAAAATTGCCCAACTACATGGGATGACAGACACCTCTACCACACGGCAGTTACTGATTACACAGTGACATCCATGGTGTTAGCACAGCAGTGGAGCACTGTCACATGTTGGGCTTTGTCCTCCAGCACAATTAGCATAGTCTGCTTAACATAGGACTGGTCACTAGCAGCCCACTGCTGCACATTTCTTTGACTCTCAACCACAGACACCTCAGGCTGCGATGGGGTCTTAAACACAAACATTGGTGCGCCGATTGGCAAGCAACAAGTCATATTTTATGATGAGTCACAATTCAGCTTGATGCAACACAGTGGTTGTCATGATGGTTGCATCACGCTTCAGGGCGCCACTGGGTTCAGTTTGAGATACCGCCTGACATGAATTGAGGGAACCCTCAACAGCCAACAATGCATCAGAGATGTTTTAGTGGCAGAGGTGATACCCTTCCTTCAGTGTCGTCCTGGTGTTATATTCCAACAGGACAATGCTTTGCCACATGTGGCATGGAATTTCCAAGTCCACTTCTATGCACAGCAGATACTACTTCTTCCCTGTCCTGCATGTTCACCAGATGTGTCACCAATTGAACATGTTCAGGGACGTGTAGCTAAGTGACTGGCCCTTCAAGCACCTCAGCCAGTCACCACAAAGTAACTCTCTCGCATAGAAGCAACCTGGTAAACTATTTCTGAAGATGGTATCAACAACTTCCATTCAATGCCACTCTGTGTAGAGGGTGCTGTTGTTTCTGAAAGTGGTTTTACATTATACTGAGTTTGTAAGCAAAAAAATCTTGTATAGCTCTACAAATGTAATCCACTGGTGTGCAAAAATTAAGGACGAAGAGGAGAAATTAGCATAACAGCGGTACGAGCAGACAGAACGGACCGAAAGACCACTCAGGAAGATAGACTAGGGTCCGGTACGGTAGGGCATGCGCATATATGCAGCATGACGTGGGGGAGGGGGTGTCGGAGGGGTATAAAGCACACGGGCGGTGTACACTCAGCAATTCGATGAAAGCTATTGCACGGTGCACATTGATTTGAACGACGTCGAGTTGCTGCCACTGTATGATATGGCCAACAGGCAATCCAGTAGAAGACATGTGGATGACTTTATCCGAGGTTATGTCATTGGGTAGTTGGAAGAAGGTCGAAGTGTGACTAGTGTGGCCGAGGAGTTCGGGATCGCTCACAGCATTGTTTCACGAGCTCGGAGAGCATTTCAAACGACAGGAATAGCTGTCCGAGAGTTTAGCAGTGGTCGTCCACGAGCAACCACGGCGGCAGACGACCGGTATATTGTCCTACAGGCAAGAAGAGACAGACAGCAGACAGCGGGTGAAATCGCAAGGCACATGCAACAGAAAACTGGACGTCCGTTATCGTGTTTTACCGTGGCCAGGAGGCTGCACAAAGTGGTCTATTTGCATGATGACCAGTACGGTGTGTGCCATTAACGCCTGCTCATCGGAGACGGCGGTTTCTGTGGTGCCAGGAACACAAGAACTGGACACATCTGCAATGGGGTCGAGTACTCTTTATGGATGAGAGCTGATTTAGTCTGATGAGCGATTCTGGACGTATACACATCTGGAGAGAGCAGGGAACACGCAATCACACCTCCAACATCATCGAAAGGGACCGGTTTGGTGATGGCAGAGTTTTCATTTGGGGCGGTATCATGCTTGGTAGCTGTACTGACCTCCACATCTTCCAAGGAGGTTAAATCACTGGTGTCCGTTATTGTACCGAGGTTCTCCTGCCTCATGTGCGTCTGTTTGGAGGTGCTGTGGGTCCTGAGTTCCTCTTCATGGACGACAATGCTACACCTCATCGTACAGTGGCTGTCGCAGAGCTGTTGGAGAGTGAAGATATTCAAAGCATGGATTGGCCCGCAAGGTCCCCAGACCTAAATCCAATCGAACACGTGTGGGACCTTCTCGGGAGACGCTTGGCATCACGTCACCAGCCGCCAGCAACGATTCCGCAGCTGCGATTGGCGCTACAAGAGGAATGGGTCGCGATGCCTCAACAGCTCCTTGACAACCTCGTCCTCAGCATGGACAGACGTTGTAAATCCTGCAACGCAGTCAGGGGTGGATCATATCTCTACTAAAGACTGGATTTTTCTTGGCAGCCGCCTGTCACATGGACGTTTCTGTCTTCTGTCCAGTTGTGCTCGAAGCTACCTTTTCAATAAAGTGCCTTTGTATCCTTTGGATTCCTTGTTTGGATGGTTTTGCTCACTTGTCCCATATTCTTACATCTTGGGAATCTTATGGTATGATTTGAGTTGATATGGAACACTTCTGCACGATGTTACATTGGAAAAACCGTCTTGTCCTTAATTTTTGCACGCCAGTGAATTATTTTATTAATTTTTGTATGCTCACAGACTTCTTGATTATCATCCTCATTGAGCCAGAGAGAGTCATAGGTGGTGTGTTTGTCCTAGCTCTATCCAGCAGTGAATAGTTGGGAGTTAACCAACCATCTGGTGGTGGATAGATATAGGCTGAAAAGAAACTCATGAATGCTGATGTAATGAAAGCCATTGTGTGCAGAAGAAAGTAATTCCAAAACAATTATTGTCAGTCATTGGTTGGATGATTTATCTCACAGTAGTTCTGTTTTCTAGGATGTGGACTCCTGTTTTACTGCTGCATATGGGCTTGAATACTAAGGCAAGTTTGTAAAGCCTATGAAGTAGTGCATATATTTATATCACTAAGCTGTTCTCTGAGATTCAGTGATAGCTCCTCAAACAAAGTTTTCTGCAATTCCAGCACTAATTTTTCTTTTTCCTGAAACCAGTGGCACTGAATTTAGGATGATGACTTCTAATACACTTATCTACTCATTCATAAGGGTAGTCAAACCCCAAAACAAACAAAAAAAGAAGACAGAAAAGGCATTTTTTCATAATCTTTGTTAGTGTTAGTTTGATTCAAAAACTTTGTTTTTAATGGTATGATATTTTTCAAATGCAATCAGCAAGCTTTGCAGATATGGCCCATACACAGACTTTGTATTTTCATATTTGACATAGCCTACACAAACTAATGCCCTGAATACATGATGATCGAAAGAAGCGCTACTACTTTTGCAGTCGCATGACTTGCAGCATTGTTACAAATGGAAAAATATAGTTGTAGTAGCATGCTACAAAATGAAATAGCTTGTAGCAGAAAATTATGCAACAAATAGTGTTACTTTAAAAAAAAGTGTTAAAATTACTCAAGTGGCATTTCCAAATT
Organism: Macrothele yani; assembly: GCA_039090855.1. Taxonomy (NCBI): domain Eukaryota; kingdom Metazoa; phylum Arthropoda; class Arachnida; order Araneae; family Macrothelidae; genus Macrothele; species Macrothele yani. Next base: position 42,342,656 of record CM077028.1, read on the forward strand.
TCCCGAATCATTATTGACTGGAATGGAAAGCCAAATTCATCCTGTATACAAACGCATACTTAACTTTACTTAGATTGTGAAAGTTAGCCAGACTTTTAAACAACTCATCTCAGTCAGCTGTTAACTCTTCTTAGTCAACCAGCAGAGACAGTGCAAATGGGGTGATCACACTACCGTTGTGTGTGTGTGTGTGTGTGTGTGTTATTTTTTGAGGACTGTTGATTGAGAGGTTTGTTTATTTTAGTCAAGGAGAATGAATTCACAGATATTTTGAATTCCTTGGACTTTGCTAGCCTGAAATTTGTTACATACAATGATCAAAGCTGAGATAAATTATTATGAGAAATATAATTTTTTGTGTGTGATTTATCATTGGATTTAGCTCTGAATGCCATAAATAAAAATGCGCACATAAATATCATAGTCAGAATTCACACTTTTAGCATAAGCCAGAATGTAAAGAAAAAGTAGCAAAAGTAGAGCTACTTTTCAGAAATAGTAGCTGACAAAGCAACTTTTGAAAAATTAGCTTTCCATTCACTTAACAGTTGTGAAAATGCTGAAATTTTAATGATTTCTGTATTTAAAGTTAATGCTTTTCCATTTTTTGTTTTTAGTCACGTCAACATTGGGTCTTATTATCAAGCCAGGCTACCTGCTTTCATTCGTAAGTTTTTATTCTTCCCAGTTCTTAATTTTGTACTAAAACAGCATGTCCTTGCATCATGTACTCTTTTAAAAAGAATGAATTTGCATGTCACATTTTCAAAAAAGTTTTAGAATTTAAATATGTTGAAATAATGCATCTTCTATTTGTATGCACCATTTGCTTTTTAATTGTTTGTGGATTATTGCTGCATGTAATGAATATCTCTATATAAAATAGAATGTCTGTCTGTATGTCCCCTATAACTCCTAAACCCTTTGACCAATCTGGGCCAAGTTTTGCATAGATACTCTCTAGAACCCTGCAGAAGATATAAGCTACCAAGAAACCTGAACATCCCACTCCCTCCCTGTGATTTCATCCTGTTGACACTTTGTTCCTAAACCCTTTGGCCAATCTGGACCAAATTTTGCATTGCTCTCTAGGACCGTGCAGAAAATATAGGCTACATGAAACCTAGCTGCCGCACTTTATCCCCTTTACACTTTGTGCCTAAACCGATCAACCAATCTGGACCAAATTTTGCATAGTTACTCGCTAGGACCATGTGGATAATAAAGCCTACCATGAAGCCTGGACGTCCCACTTCCTTCCTCTCGTTTCATCCCCTTGACACTTTGTGGCTAAACTCTTTGACAAATCTGGACCAAGTTTTGCGTAGTTACTCTCTAAGACCCTGTGGAAGATATAGGCTACCATGAAACCTGGATACCCACTCCCTCCCCTTGATTTCATCCCCTTGACACCTTGTGATAATTTATGTTTAGTGCATGAAGGCACCAGTTAATTTTGAAGTATTATGTTTTGATATAATTACTGCAATAAGGGAAGAAATGTTTGTTTAACAACCAAATGAATTTCAGTTAATTGTTATAAACTTCTATGCTTTTTATGTAATTTTAACTAAAATCGAAAAAGCAAAAAATCTATTGGTCAAATCAGTCTAAAATCCAAGAAAGTGAAATTATTAAGAGAAACTGAGATCCCCTCAACAGTGTGAATTCCAGAATGGCACTGAAAAAGTGGAAATCTGTTGGACAAATCAACCCAAAATCCAAGAAAGTGAAATTCAGAGAAAATGAGATCCCTCAACAGCTTGAATTCCAGAATGCCCCGAAAAAAAATGAAAATCTGTTGCACAAATCAATCCAAAATCCAAGAAAAATGTTTGGAAAGCATTAGCCCAGTAGCTGATTCATATGTTTTTTTGTTAAATCCTGGTAATGATGGGTACCTCTGCTAGTATTATATATAACAGAGGTCTAGTTACTGGTATGTTTTCTCTTCTGATTCCTTGAAAGCACTTGAAAAGAGCAGCTGCCATATCTGTGTGAATTCTCTTTCAAAACTTGACAAATCACTGAATTTTTATTTCAATTCATTCTTGTTTTGTTTTGTTTTTTAATTGTAGCAAGAAAATTTAATAGAATACCAAACTTTTTTGCAACCTCATATTTTTTAGTTCCTAGTTTTCCACTAAAGTGATTGCTTATCATGAAGTGCTAAAGTTTTGCAGTTGTATAAAACCATGGTTTTTGATTTTCATAAGCACACTATATAGACTGTTGAGCAACTGAGCAGTGGAAGTCCATTGTGCAAGACCAACTGAAAAGGGGGTGTTTGCTACTTACTTTGCTTGCTTATAACCTATACAGACTGTTCAGAAACTGAGGAGTGGAAGTCCATTGCGCTAGACCCAGTAGAAAATGGGGTGGTTGTCACTTACTTTGTTTGCTGATAACCGTCCTGGTCTTCGATATATGTGTTTCCCCCAAAATTTTTTCATAATATGTGGTTCATATAACAGAGGAAAATATTATGAAGTTCAAGGTATCTGTAAGAACTTCAGTTTATTATAAGCTAAAGGTTGTTTGAACCTTCATATTACGTGGTTTTATATATATATATATATATATATATATATATATATATATATTCTATAAAGATACCTAAGCAAAAAAATACATATATAATTTTGACTCACACCTAGTACAACATAGAAAAGGTTATGTATCTACCTGTGTGAGTAAAAGGAGAAAAGAAAAAAAATAAAATAAAACAATATTTATTAGAGTATGGCTCTTAAATATTTATTAGAGTATGGCTCTAAATTCAGACCTTCCTTCACAATTTCCAAAGAAAGGATTCTTGAGAGCTTCACTCAAGATGTAAATAAGTACATCGTAAAACCAGTTTAACGTACAATCAGCCTATTGAGGCCTTCGCAGAATGGAAATATAATATAATCAATAGCTTCACCGGTGAGTTGGCAGGTCTGGACTTTTGTTTCGACAGAAATCTCTTTTTCTCTGGAGAAGCTAAAAGGTCACTCTCCAAACTACAAGACCAATTTATTTTTACCACTACGGATAAAGCTAGCAATAATTTTGCAATTATCTGTAAGAAGTTCTATTTTGAATTGTTAACTATGGAACTCAATAATAGAGTAACATACGAGCCCGTAAGTTATTCTACCAAGCAGTTAGAAAATCGGTTTAAGGCATTCTTCAAGAAACTTAAAATTCCGCAAACTAGAAGATATGGGCCTGAATTTCCATTTCTTTTTGCAACGGTTAAGTTTCATAAGGATCCTGTGAAGTTCAGGTTCATAGCTAGTGGAGTAAGGAATCATAAAAAGAAAATAGATCTTGCTTTTGAAGATGTCTTAAAGAATTGTTTGAAACACATTAGAAACTGTTCTAACTTGATGTACAGAGATTTTTGGATAATTAATAATAATGCAGAAGTAATTTCTACTATACTCAAAGTTTGTCCCCTAGATATTAATAGTTATGATTTTGAAAACCTATATACTAATCTGCCTCTATCAGATATAATCACTACCTTTAAAGAGCTGTATGCAGAATTTAAACTTAACCAATTTGTTGATGTAGGAACTTGGAACTCTTATCTCAATTGCTGCATAAAAAATAACCATATCTTATATAATAATACTCTCTATAAGCAAGTGAACGGTATTCCAATGGGAACATCAACGTCCACGAATATCGCTAATCTATTCCTGTTCTTTAAGGAATATAAATTCATTAAAAATCACCCCACCTGCTCAGATAACTACCTTACACTTTTAGATATATTGATGATCTGCTGTGTATCAATAATTCCGAAGTTATAGAGAGTGATTTTGATAATATCTATCCTAGCTCTCTTAACTTATGTAAAACCAACCACAGTAATCAGGAACTTGAGTTCCTAGACTTAAGCATTAAGCTCAACAGAGGTAACCCATCTATTAGCCTCTTTGATAAAAGAGTTAATTTTCCTTTAAAAGTAATTAAATATCTACACTGGAATAATAACATTTCAACCAAAGTAATTGAGAATGTACTAATTTCTCAGGTCCTAAGAATTTCAAGAATTTGCAGCAACAATTTGGACTTCAATTACCACATTAATATACTATTAGAAAGTTTTCTAGAGAACGAAATTCTTCTTCTTTCATCAAAAGAACTTTAAGAAAAATTATTCTGAATAATAGAGTAAGGTTGGCAGATCTGCTTTAATTTTCTACACAGTTAATAATATGATTCTGACCAATCAAAGCCGTAAGGAAGTTGGCTAGAGGATGCCTATTAACTACCTAAAGGAACCTTAGTGCTATGGATATGACGGTCCTATTAAAACAAAAAAATTAAATAATATAAACAAAATCACAAAAAAAGCTTAAAAATCTGTTTATAAAAGAAAATAAAAACAAATAAAAAGAAAACTAGTTATTCATCACTAGGATAGCTATACTAAAAATAGTAAAACCAACATTAAAATTAATAAGATTCTGATTAATCTATAGAAGCTCACTAAGGTGATTTAATACATGCAAAGATTATTAAATAAACTGCTCGTGTATTTTATAATATTTCTCATGTATTCTGGAGAGTTAATTCTGCTCATTCTGATCATACAGATCCACGGTCTTAAGTTTATATATTTTTTTCTCTGGTTAAAATCTCCGCGCGTTGGTTTCTTGCTGTATGAGGAGGCCATCAGCCCCACCTCTCACTGCCCCCCAGCGTCTAGGGAGTGGCGGAAGAGGTCAGCCATGTTCTCCTCTTGTGAGGAGAAAAGTTTTTGTAACACCAGAGGTAAGTTTCCTCTTCCTTGTTTTTGGGTTCTAGGTTTTATAAGTTCAATGTTTGTACTTCATGTACCTTTTCTCTGTCGTTTTTTAGTTTTTCAGCTTTTAAGCATTGGTTTGTCTGTTAACATTTATGCGGGTTTTAACTCTTACTTTTCTTTGTAACTTTGAGCGTCTTTTGTGGTACCTAGGAACAGAAGATGGCTAAGCTTGTTCCTTTTCTATGCGCTGTCTATGCGCTGTTTTTTCAAAGTAGTTAAGTTCTTAATAACTAATTAATTATGCACTTAAAGCACTGCTGAAATACTTTGTACATATTGCAACTAACTGTTTAAGGTATATAACTTTCACAAAGTTTTCTTTAGTTAATTATTATCTTTAACTTATTCTCGTTTTCGTGCTGTCATAAGTTGTAGAGTAGGGGGTTTTAGACTCAAGTTTTCTTTCAAAAATCTGTTCGTTATAAATTAACATTTCCTTTAATTGCAATGTAAAATTTGTTTTTCAGGTTTAAATTCTCTCTCAAACGAACTTGGAATTTCGTTATAGCTGAAAATCATTTCTATTTATTATGTCACTCTCACAGCTTGAGTTCTCTTTAATCTTCTTCTCTCTGTTTAATAGTAACAGATGAAGAGCATGGGTCGGGCCATGAAGGTTAATGGATGCAAGCGAAATTGTTAACTAGTGCTAGGTCATGCTACTCTACGGAGGACATGACTTATATATATATTTTTAAAACTATTTTAGGTGGGAATGTTACTTGCATCTATGGCCTTGCAGAAACCCATTTCCAACTAGGTCTTTGTGGAAGTGAGAAAATGCAGAGTTTTTGCTGGTCCTTGATAAAGCCAAGGCTCAGTATTCTCGACACCTTTCTACATTCAGTTGTTTTATTTTATTTTATTTATTTTATTTTTTTTTCTTTTCTCCTTTTACTCACACAGGTAGATACATAACCTTTTCTATGTTGTACTAGGTGTGAGTCAAAATTATATATGTATTTTTTTGCTTAGGTATCTTTATAGAATGTGAATTCTGAATTTTCAAAACTGCTTGCGTTGCGCGTTTTGATTTTCAGGTTATTTTGCACCCTTCGTTTTAAATTCTAAAATTTTTTCCTTAGTCTTCAGTTTTGCTTTTTAAGTATATATATATATATATATATATATATATATATATATATATATCATCATCATCATCATTGTCAACCATTATCAATCCACTGCTGGACGAAGGTCTCCCCAAGTTTCCTCCACAACGGTCTGTCTTGTGCCAGTCTCCTCCATGTCACCCCTGCATACTTTCGAATTTCATCCACCCATCTCCCATGTGGTCTTCTTCTGGGTCTTTTCCTGTCCCTTGGAATCCAATCTAAAATTTCGGCTGTCCATCAATGATCTGTCCTTCTGGCAGTATGTCCAGCCCATTGCCATTTCAGGGATTTAACTCTGATCATGATGTCTTCCACTCTAGTCATTTTTCGGATCCACGAGTTCCTCTTCTTATCTCTCCTGGTTACACCAAGCATGCAGCTCTCCATGCTTCTTTGAGTTGTCTGCAGCCTTTGTATGTCTCTTTTAGTTAAGGTCCACGTCTCTGCACCATACGTAAGCACTGGAAGGATGCATTGATCAAACACTTTTCTTTTAAGACATAATGGCATATTGCTCTTGAAAATTATGCTGTTTCTTCCGAAAGCTCTCCAGGCAAGTTTTGTACGCCGATTAATTTCTTCATCAATGTGACCCTCACTTGATATCTGCTGTCCAAGATAAACATATGTGTCTGTTATCTCCAGCTTTTCTCCATCAATCGATAAATCTTCATTTCTTGTAAAAGCATTGAACATCACTTTTGTCTTCTGAAAGTTCATTTTTAATCCCACTTCTTTACTCTTGTCAGCAAGTTCCTGGATCATACTCTGCAGCTCTGATGGGGTAGTTGCAAAAATGACTACGTCATCAGCAAAACGAAGGTGGGTTAGATAATCTCCATTAATCTTTATCCCCTTGTTTTCCCAGCTCAGCGACTGAAAAACACCCTCCAATGTGGCATTAAAGAGCTTCGGAGATATGGTGTCACCTTGTCTCACTCCATATATATATATATATATATAAATAGTACATAAATAAAACAAAAAAATTACTTTATAAATTATTTTAACACAAAAAAATTAGACAAAAAAGGCTAATACCAGGAGAAGTGCCGAAGGCAGCTAAACCTCATGTAGTAGCTTATATAGAATGAAAATATTACAGAACAAAAATACAAAAATTTCAAAACAAGTGAAAACTGGAACAGGTTGCCATCATCAGGAGAGCATCAACCTGTGGGAGTGGCCTTTCTAGTACCAACAAAACGACAAGGCAAGCCAAAATTGTCGGTTGGTCATGCTCCCTAGGCCACAAAACCAAATTCTAATAAACACAAAAATTCCAAGAATCAAATTTATAAAACTAAGAAAAGAATTAAAAGCTTACCGGCAGAACAAAACCCGCCATGACAAAAAGTCAAACAAGACTGAACAGAGCACCTACAAGAACCCAAATATATACACTGATAAAAAAGGTGGTCATGGTTAATCAACTACCTGGTAAGCCAAAAGATGTGTGAATTGACAAGATGCAAAACTCTGTATGTAGATAAGATCTTCAGCTATTAGGGACCCACCAAACAGCACTTTATGTTACCTATATATTTAAAATTGTTAGGTCCTAGGTTAATAAAGCATGTCAATGTGTAATTTGAAACTCTTGGACACCAAATGATAGTTCAAAATTAAATGGTGAAAATGATGTCTTAAGAAATTTTTAGGAAAATTGTTAGATTGCAATTTAGAAAGAAGAGCTTTCAGATTTTTTACAAGTAAGAGCTGTGTAGAGCAAATTTTAGCTATTCTATGAAACTGAGAGATGAGTAGATTGCGATGTATAACTTTTGAAATATTGGATGACCAGTGAGTGTAGTGAATGATATCAAACTCAAAAGAGTTTCTTTTATCAAATAAATTCACCACACCTCTTCCCTCCTCGTCCACCTGAACCTCTAAATCGAGGTAACAAACATAAGTAGATGATCTGTTGGTTTTTTCTAGGGTAAGGTCGTCACTGTGTTATTTCTGAAAGAATAAAATTATATATATATATATATTTATTGCAATCTGAATACACCGATAGAGTTGGCATATGCATGGAGACACCTTATCGAGAAAAAAAAAATCAAACACAAAACGAGAAAAGAAATAAAACTTCTAAACGAAAATCAACAAGTGAATGCACAGAATCAACAGTAGATGGCACTTGAGGATCACTTTGCACTGAGCAAAGTGAGCAGTCTACTACATCATTTGCCACAGTTTGACAGATGTGCCAGTATGCGAGGTGCAACTGTCATGTCAACAGCAGTTGCAGATGCATTGGGGACGTTTAAAGCCATTGACAATGGAAGCAGGAAAGCATATCAAAACCGGTCTGGTTAAAGAATGATCGAGGTTGCCCCATTGCGTTTGTTTCGTTCTGTTGTTTTTCGTTTTGGTGTTAATTTTTAATCTTTGTTTGCTATGTAGGTCATTGCTTTTACGAGTTGAATGTTGCCTTGCAATTTTAGCCATTTCAGGTCTGCAGTTTTTTACTATAATGTGCAATTATTGTTTTTAGTCTAGTGGTTCTGTATGTACATTCAACTTCAATGAATTTGTCCAAATTTGTTTGCATGGCATTTCATTCACTCTTGTAAAGCTCATCTGTATATCTTCATTCTTACAACAGCAAATAATGCAAACTTCCCATAGAATATTAGGCCTATCATTTATTGTTCAACTCAAGACTATATCTAGAAAATATATCCAACAGCGCTGAAAATTATGAAATATCATCAGTCCACTCTAAGTAGTGTAATTTTTTTTGCCTTCAGAATCTCAGTGAATTATATTATTAACAAAAAATTTACCTTAAATGTTACCTACCACATGTCATCTTTGTTTAGAGGTAACCCAGTCCATTCATAAATTACATAACATGTGAAACAGTAATTTCTGTGTTAGACTACTAATATGTTGCAAATACTTCAGTTTATGCAAAACCTCATTACTTACATGAGCTCATTATACACTGGCGGAAAGTGAAAAAAGAACACCAAGAAGGAATTGGCGGACGATCATGAAATTTACGTATGTTAATAGGGTCGAGTTTACGTAGGTGTGATGTTAATTTTGGGACCAACCGGTGAGCGCTTACGCCACGGCACGGCATAATATTCAAATTATCGTTGGTGGTATTTAAGGAGTATAGCGAAGTGAATGTAATCAGTCGTCGGCGTACGGACACGTGCGAAGACCCTGAAGAAGCTGCAATGCCGGGACATGGAAGACGTTTACGATTTCAGCAGTTATTGGACTTTGAGCGAGGTCGTCTAGTCGGACTCTGCGAGGCCGGGTGGTCGTATTGCGGAGCGAATTGGACAGGAAATATCGGTGGTGGCGTAGATGCTCCGAGGAACATTCCCACACGAGAAGACGTGGAACCGGGAGTCACAGACGGACTGATGATCGGACCAATCGACGCATAAGAAGAGCGGCGTTGTCAAGCAGAACATCCACTGCGACGCAAATCCGAGCTGCTGTTACACCTGAGGTGACTGTGCGAACAATCCGCAATGTCTACTGGATGCAGGACTACGTGCACGTGTGCCTCTGGCATGTGTACCTCTGAATCCAGCCCACTGTCAGGAACGACTGCAGTGGTGTCGCCAACATCTGCACTGGAGAGCGCAATGGCTATCTGTCGTGTTCAGCGATGAAAGCAGATTCTGCTTGGGAGCCTCCAATGTCCGTATGCGTGTTCGCAGACGCACAGAGGAGCGTCTCCACCCTTCTTGCATCCGCCAGCGACACACAGGGCCTACACCTGGTCTCCTGGTATGGGGAGCGATCAGCTATCACTCCCGTACACAACTAGTGTTTGTACCGGGTACGTTAAACAGCACCTCCTACATCAACAACATCATTCAGCCCGTTGTCGTGCCATTTGTAAGGCCGGTCCGTCGTGATGTTTTCCAGCAAGATAACGCATGCCCACACACGGCACGTGCAAAGCAACATGCACTTCAGGGTGTGAGACAACTTCCATGGCCTGCACGTTCACCGGATTTGTCCCCCATTGAACACGTGTGGGATTTTATGGGACAACGACTTATCCGGTCTCCACGGCCAGCCACGACCATCCCCGATTTACGCGTCCAGGTTGAGGATGCTTGGAACTCAATACCCCAAACTTACATCCAACATCTGTACTACAGACTCCATGCCAGAATTGCACAGTGTGACGCAGTTCATGGCGGTTCAACCTCGTACTAACCATGTTACATGGAAATGTTCTTTTTCAGTTTACCAGCAAATACAGCTGTATTTTGCCATAATGTTTTGATCACCTTATCCTCTGTATTCCATTATTATGCTGTATAAATTTCGTTGGTATCAGACGTCTCCTTCTTGGTGTTCTTTTTTCACTTTCCGCCAGTGTATCTGGGTTGCATTGTATAATGAGTCAAATTTTATGTTAGTTTCAAGGACCTTGTGCAAATCATTTCCACTTTTTTTAAAATACATCTTTTCTTCAGTTTTTGCATGATCAGCTCTTAGAAAAAAGTAAAGCAAAATAAAAATGCCCGTAATTTTTTTTTTTTTTTTTTTTTTTTGTTCTCGTTTTTGAAACTACTACATTTGGCTTTTATAATCTTGGAACTAGGATCATGATAGTATTAAAAGAACAAATATTTTTACAAAAAAATATTCAGACAGTGAGTGGTTGAAATATTTAAAAATTAAAAAAATATAAATTTTTTTTTCCATTGGGAACATGTATTATGAATTTGCATATTGTCAAATAAAGGAAATATGATTCACAAATTAATGTTATTCACTAATTCATTAACAGTTTCTCCCATGTGCATGCTATATTTCCTTTAATAGGAGAGGCTATTCTAGTGCTTATTTCAAAAGCAGTGATCCTTTGAACCCTGCTGCGTATGCAATCATGTCCGGTCTCTATTCTCTCAGCTGTTTTGAGTTGTGTGCTTTGGTTGCATCCCTAGTGCCATATAATACCCCATAATAATGTTCACCATCTGATTTTGTGTTTTACTTTAAGAGTAATGACAGAAAGCAGTGCTATTGGACTTGAGATAAATTTGCTCATGTCGCATTTGTGAGTTGATTTTATTATATTTGAATTTTAAACTTCTGTTATTTTGTTTCCTCTCACAAGTCTTTTTCTTGAATGTTTACAGCAAACTACAGAGGTTCTGTATTCTTAGAAGATAAGGATTATAAAGTATGGGATCCAAGTACAATGGATCAACTATGTGATGAGGAGAGTAAGTATGTTTATATTAATTAATTTTATTCCTAGTGTCATAAGAATGATTGTGCAAATCCTTAAGTGAGTACCAAAAGTCCCCTGGTCATTTCAATTAGAGTTCCCATATGGCCTAATTAGGGGGGTTAAATGTAAAGCAACCAAATATTAATATATCTAAATATTTCATTATAAAAAGGCAATTATTTTGTTAACTTGCCATGATGGATCAACAAAAATATGGAATTGCCTTACGTTTTGTTAGACCTTGATAAAAACATGCATTAGCATCAGCATATGTGTATTTTAATGTGTTGTTTATTCATTTAGTTTTGCACTGTATACTTCCAGATGTTTCAACGTAATTAAGTTACACAAAACTTTATTATGGGTTTTTACTTGAATTTTGTTCTAAGTTTAATTTAGACAAATCATCAAGCTAATATCCATTTTAAAAATTGTCTAATTAACTTTAAAAAACTGGTGAAACCCATAGTAAAGCAGCTTTGTGTAACCATTAATGTTTAAAATGCTAGAATAGCCATGTTATCCTTTGTTACTATAATGAACAGATTTGATATTCCAGTCATGTAGTAAATTACACAAAGAAGAATTAGGGACCTGTCTGTTTTTCTGAAAGTGCAAATTGTTAATGTCTGCTTATCGGAAAAATCACTGATTATAACTGCTAATTCATTCAGATTTTTGAGAGGAAGTGTTTACAAAGTTGTGATGGCATTCACAAAACGTCAACAAGGATGAACAGTGGTCAAAAACCTAAACTCTCTGAAAGAGACTCCCATCGATGCCGCATTTTTTAGGTTTTACTGTATATATAGACTTTCTTTCCATTTAAATGAGTTTAACAAAATATAAAATTGCTGAATTTTTTTGAAAATTTAAGAAATTTACTGTTACAATACCCCTCAACTTTCAAACACTTGTGATGTATATTTTTAATTTATGTGGCAATTGTGCTGTAACTCTGAGTAATGCTTAAATTACATCAACAACTGAAACACTGAATTTCAGGTCGTAAATAATTTGTGATGGTGTCAAAGTTCTCTTCAGGCTTGGAGCTGTAGTGCCAGAGGCATTCTCTTTGAAGTATAGGAAAATAAACAAGTAGGAGTGGGGTTGGAACCTTGGGAAAAGGGATGTTACGGAGGTCTTGTGTCAAAGAGGCATGGAATGGACACGATACTCCCCTATTTGAGGTCAACACATTTTGCTTCAGGCAATGTTTTCTCCCCTAGCTTTTACAAAGCAGCAATCCGCAGAGAGGAAATTTCTAAACACACATACACAGACGTTTTTGTCAAAGCCAAGGGGGAGACATGTTGGCATTGACTGCGCATTATCGTCAAACACATGGCATTCTTATGAAGAGCAAAACTGCTTCATTTTTTAAGTTTACAGGGGGAAAAAAGCTCCACATCATCTGCACCGTCGTATAATCTGCAGTGGCTGGAACTTAAACTTTTAGGAACAGATAATCTGCAGATTATTTGCTGGAAAATGCGGTATTTAATCCCCTGTGGTCAGTTCTAGGAAACATAATGAGTGGATTGAACCTTTACCTTCTTCATTGCAGTGATTGACAATATTCTTCATGAAGAATGGTTTGCTTGAGAAACTGTTCATGATTTATTTGCATTGATGTTACACAAAATACAAGCTGAGCAGCTTTGATGTCTCCTGCATCAGTCCGTTGAGACCGAGATTAAAAAATAAATAAAGAAAATTTATTTTTGCAAAATATTCACCAAACTGGCCAATTTTTTGTATTTCTATTTATTTATTTTTATTTTTAGCTATTACATGAAATATTACTACATTTAATACAATTATTAACATATGAATCTGGAAAATGCTGAAACAGCATGAAGAATCAAGGAAAAGGTCGACATTGTAGGGTGGGCCGAAAAAACTTTTTTTAAGTTGCATATCGCCTAGTACGGAAAAGTTGCCATTCAGGTCAACAAGAATAACAAAATAATTTTTTTTTAAATCGACCAATATCTTGTGTCTCCGCACGGCACACTAAGTTCACGTTTTTTGACCACATTGGCCCGTAAACAAAAACGGGTGGAATTTTTTTTGTAATTGAAATCAAGTAACTCCTTAATGCGAAAAAGTGTCCTTTAGTGTTCCCAATAACAGTGAAAAAAAAAGTTTTGAAGTTGATCAATATGCTATGTCTCCGCACTGCACGTGAAGTTCACCATTTTCTTATTGTGTTAGATCAGTGCCAGTAGACAACCCTGGAGAGAAAGAGCTTTGGCCACATTTTTTCCCATAACAGCTGGTGAAAATAAAGTTCACTTTGGGGCATCTCAACTTTGAGCTCGCACATAGTTGACAACTGCGCACTGTGGAACTATTTGTTGATCTGACGTCATTTGGCCTTGAAAAGTTGCATGCTTCCGGACAGAATTTCCACCCTAGTCAGTAGTAATTACACTTTTTTCTAGTCGATAAATCAACGAGTCATGCTTTGTTAGCGATATTGTGTTTTCATACTTAGTTTTATAGAAAGTGCTTGTGGTTTTACTGTTCGTTATTGAATTTCCATTATCGTTAATTAGTTTTATTATTTTAAATCTTCTAATTGCTATCTGACTCAGTGCCATATAAACACTAAACAACGTTGGAATGCATATGAATCATTAAAAACAAAAGTATGCATTTTGAATCATGAAAAACAAAAATATTGCAAGCAGGATGTCTGGTAAGAGCCCAATATTTAGTGCTCCCCAAGAAATGAGCGATTTGCAACTGCCGACATTCGAAATTATGATGAGACATTTCTTATTGCTAAGAATACAAATGAAGGAGGGTAGAAAAGGTTACAGCCCATCAGTTCGTGATATTGCACATTCTGTCGTAACGAGAGTTGTTGAAATATGGCAAAAAGCTTCTTTAAGCGTTATATCACATTAGCGTTATTGTGGCAATGATTGAAGCGTACCACAAGAGATATCAATGCATTTTGAAATCAGCCAATCAATGTGATGAGTCCACGAAGGCGAAAATGTCGTCCTTTCTTGCAGATGCCCAGAGAACGCTTTTTGACATTTGTACTTGTAAATGTCCAAGTATACTAGATAATTCATGCTCTTGTGAACGTTAATGGAAAATACCTACTCAAGAAGTTCTTTTTTTGTTAGATCAAAAAACTGAAAGGAAAATGGTGATTGGAAAAGTAGACAAGATAGTGACAGAAAAACTCAGGAAAAGATAGGAAAGGAAAAATAAGCGGAAAAAGGAAAGCAGTGCATTAGATTCTGATGAGACAGAGGCATGTTTGGATGATTCTGACACAGCCTCTTGTTTATCTCCTGGAAAACGTAACCACAGACGTGTTGAAGACTCGACTTTTGATCCAGCAGGACCTTTGACATCATGTTCAAAAACACAAATGATAGTAGTCCGTAGTTATTAACGACTCAATGCCATTGTTGGATTATGTGGTTATCATAACGTTTTAATATACTGGCAGAGTATAAATATTCGTGGTTTAATTTACTGTTTCACACATTAATATTGGTTTTAATCGTCAAAATCAAAGTTGTACTTCATCATTTCCAGAAATTTTTTTGATAAACATAAGTTTGATTTTAATATTTTACTGTCCTTTGGTAACAGGCTTAACAGTTATGGTTCTCAATGTCATTGAGGTTAAGTGTTTCATTTTAGCCAAAGAACAGTTAATGGTTAGGTTACCTTGATGAAATCCAGGAATGTGAAGCATGGCATCGTCTCCTTAACGTATTATTTCTCATACCAGTTTCAGCTTTTGAAGTATAAGCCTTCTTCAGTGAGTTTTTGTGCTATCATTTTAGTACTTGATGTTATTAGGCTCTTAGCTGGGACCTGAATGACAATGTTTCTTCATAGTTTTGTTGCCGTCTACGTTCGAATATCTCTCCTAGTGTTCGATATATAGCGTCACCATCTATCGTTCCTTATTATCATTAAATTCTTTTTTGTGGATAAATCTTTTCATAATTCTTTTACTTTCTGTTATCCTTTTTTGTTTTTGTTTTTTCTCTTGCTCTATGAGAAATTTCCAAAATCGTAGCAACACATGACATGCATAAAAAACTTTTGACCGCCGAAGCAGTTTTAATTGAGAAAAAATGTGAAAATAATTGCAACAATAAAACTCCTGTTGAATTGCTCTTTGCATGGAAATTCCTCATAGAGCAAGAGAAAAACCAAAAACAAAAAAGGATAACAGAAAGTAAAAGAATTATGAAAAGATTTATCCTCAAAAAAGACTTTAATGATAATAAGGAACGATAGATGGCGACGCTATATATCGAACACTAGGAGAGATATTCAAACGTAGACAGCAACAAAACTATGAAGAAACATCGTCATTCAGGCTGCAGCTAAGCACCTAATAACATCAAGTACTAAAATGATAGCACAAAAACTCACTGAAGAAGGCTTATACTTCAAAAGCTGAAACTGGTATGAGAAATAATACGTTAAGAAGATGATGCCATGCTTCACATTCCTGGATTTCATCAAGGTAACCATTAACTGTTCTTTGGCTAAAAAAAAACACTTAACCTCAATGACATTGAGAACCATAACAGTTAAGCCTATTACCAAAGGACAGTAAATAATAACATCAAACTTATGTTTATCAAAAAAATTTCTGGAAATCATGAAGTACAACTTTGATTCGTGACAATTAAAACCAATATTAACATGTGAAACAGTAAATTAAACCACGAGTATTTATACTCTGAAAGTATATTAAAACAAATGAGAGTAACTCTCCCTAGCTTAGCGTCAGCAGTGTACCGTACTGCAGTCCCAATGAGGAAAGCTGCTATTATTGCAATATCTGTTCTAGAAGACATGGGCATTATTACCGCTGAGTCTCGAGCAGGTCATTGATAAAAACAAAATTATCCGTGAAAAAATTAAGCTATCTAAGAATGTAAAGGAAAAAGCCCAGACAGACAGAAAAGTCATTCGCGGACTCTATTTTAATGGAAGGAATGACTCAACTCTGTTCCTAGATAAAAAAGATGATAAATAGTATCGTTCCAAGAAGAAAGAAGAGCACATTACTCTCTTGGAGGAGCCTGGATCGAAGTACCTCGGCCATGTGACCCCCACTTCTGGTCATAGCAGAAGCATCGTAAACAGCATCACTAATTATTTAGAAGTTAATGGCAATGACTCAAGTTTTCTCATTTCTTTATGGTGCGATGAAGCTGTTATAAATACTGGCAGGAAAAATGGTGCTGAACATCAACTGGAACTTCAGTTGCAACGTTCTTTGCAGTGGCTGGTGTGCTGGTTCCATTTCAAAGAACTTCCATTTCGCCATTTGCTTGATGAACTCAGTGGTAAATCAACAGGTCCTACAACTCGTTCAGGAGAGATTGGGGCAGCTCTCGGCGGCTGTGAAAACCTCCCAGTAGTTGACTTTGCAGCTATTCATGTAGAATGTACAGCACACATGAAAGAATTGCTGAATACACGTCAATTGAGTACCGACCAGCAATATTTACTGGAAATCTGTTGTGCCGTGTCACAGGGAGACTGTGATGTCAGCCTTTCTAGAAGAAATCCAGGACCACTGTCACAATTGCGGTGGCTGACGACAGCTAACAGAGTCATGCGCCTCTATGTCGTCACTCAAAACCCATCGCAAACTTTGATTTGTGTTGCCAACTACATAATGAAGGTATATGCCCCAGTCTGGTTTTCCATAAAAGAAGCCTTTGTGCACAGAAGGGGCCAAACACTTTTGGAAACTGATCAACTTGTCATGCTTCATGGATTTGAAGTGCAAAGTAATCATTGATGCGGTGATCAAGAGAAGCGTGTTCTTCAGTCACCCAGAGAATATATTGCCAAGTATGATTGCAGACGAACGCACCCACGTTGGAGCTCTTAGATGTAGAAGAATAAAGAAAGCTAGACAACGACAAATGAATGTTGTCACAAGATAATTCGAAGTGCCGCAATTAAATTTGGATGCTAATGAATATTATGAGATAATCGATTGGACTAAAACACGTCTTACCGAACCACCCCTGGTTAAACACATCTCAGACGAAGATCTGGATCGACTAATCACAAATTCTGCCGCACACAAGCTGTGGAACATTGCGTAAAACTAGTGACCGAAGCAGCTGCCTCAGTGTGTGGATTTGAAGCTAGAGATTTGTTCATAAGAGCAACAATTGCATCACAGCAATTAGCCACCCCAGTGGTGCAGTGGTCTAAGCGATGGCCTCTGCTCATTCGTCTGAAAGGGGTCTGGATTCGGATTCCGGTGAGGCATGGATGTTGTGTTTGTCTTACGGCACTGGCTCTCTCCCTTCCCTGGAGTTAGTGACCCTAAATTAGGGACGGGCAACTGCTTATAGCCCACTAAGTTGCTCATGGTGGTCATTAAACCTCCAATAAAAATAATAATAATAAAAATCACAGCAATTAATGCCA
This sequence comes from Macrothele yani, assembly GCA_039090855.1. Taxonomy (NCBI): domain Eukaryota; kingdom Metazoa; phylum Arthropoda; class Arachnida; order Araneae; family Macrothelidae; genus Macrothele; species Macrothele yani. The sequence continues at coordinate 42,360,252 of CM077028.1, forward strand.
CATTTTTCGAGTAAAGCAGATTACCAAACAAGATATACCACGTAGAAATAAAATTCTGAGCTGGAGGGAGGGAGGGGGCAGAACTCGAAGTGTAGCCACCTCCTTGTGGTGATTTCTAGGTTGTTTCCATATGTGACATTGGAAGCAAGCGAAGAGCTACACGCTGCACATTGCAAAGCAAACCGAGTGTACTACACATGCACTCAGAACAGTGCAATTTCCTACGGATTTTTCCTGATGCCCTACATGCCAGGATGCCTTTACCTAGCTTAAGCAACATTAGTGCCAGAATTGGCAAAGACGAGGGACCTTTTGCGTACCCAAGAGCGCGACAGGGGCTCATCGAGATGGTCAAGTACCTCAAAGAGGAACAGGCGGTCTACCTAATAGAGGAGTGACCGAAGAAGAAAGAAGAGGGATGAAGAATCGAAGAGGAGAAACTGATGACTCGAGCCCAGAGTCATCACCACAGAACCGACCCTAGTCCTGTGGCAATGTAAATATCAATGTAAATATTTCTTAATATTTCTTAGTGTGAGAGGGCCCATTGAGCAAAGGACTTGTTTCCTACGCGGAGATGGGTTCCTCAGTGTAAATAAATGTGCTTGTATCTTGTTTGAATAAAGGGCAGACGCCCCAAACAGTTCGCGCCTGCAATTATTCTCCCAGTCAGGGGTAGAGAAATTTCTTTTCTAGCCCCTGCCCAAATGGCACGCACACCCGGGTCATGATGGAGAGGTGGGAAGTGCTGGCCCACGGGGGTAGCAGCAAGCTGCAGGTCTACGGACTGATTCTGTCCGGATGGGGAATGTCGGATCCTGGCAGGATTACTCGCAACGCCGTCACTAAAAATCTTTTGAGAGAGTTCTTTTAACCCTGTGGAGTCCGCAATTGGACGGTACAGGTTAATGGTCATCAGCTAGTCTTTACCTAGCTTAGGCCTACGGGCCAAATGTGGGAAGAAAATGGTGAACTTCGCATGCAGTGCGGAGACAGCATATTGATCTACTTCAAAACTTTTTTTTCACTGTTATTGGGAACACTAAAGGACACTTTTCCGCACTAGGGTTACTCGATTTCAATTACAAAAAAATTCCATCCATTTTTGCTTATGGCCCAATGCCGTCGGAAAAACATGAACTTAGTTGTGCCATGCAGAGACGTAAGATATTGGTTGATTTCAAGAAAACATATTTTTTTATTCTTGTTGACCCAAATTGCAACTTTTCCACACTAGGAGATATGCAAATTAAAAAAAAAGGTTTTTTCAGCCTACCCTACTACATAGTGACCTGACTTAGCCTTGAAACCCCGAAGTCGTAGTCAAATAGAGCCCAGCGTTTGACAGATCATGAGAAGAAAATCGAAGTATCAGGATGAAAAAAAAAAAAGGCAATGTTCAGTTTACATTATTCACCCATCCCTTTCGAGCTTGTTGCTTACTCCCATTGCTTACTCCCATCTCCCCCCCCTTTTAAATAATAAGATTATTACTTTGCAAGTAAGTAGTTTTTTAGTTTCTTTTTAAATAAATTATAATTGTTAATTATAATTATTTCAGAAGGTAAATGATTCCAATAGTGTGGGGCCCTGATAATTTATGCTTTGCTTAATCAGTTCAGTTTTTGGCTTACATGTTTTAATAAGAGTCTTTTTCCTGGTATCGTATTTATGTTAAACAGCATGGATATCCATTATTTCACAATTGATATTTTTCTTTATTCTTATGTAGTCCAAGGTTATAGTTAATTAGTTGTTTAATATTTAATATACCATCTTTCACGTACCTCTCGGTTGTAGTTGGTCGATGTTCAAATCTTTGCACTGTTGTTCTCATCAGGTTCTTGGGTGTAAACTTTTTTTGACTAACTTCAAAAAGTCCGCATGTTTCTTGAGTAGGATATACTTTTTAGTTGAACTACGGGAGGCACATGAAGACAAAGGTTAGTCAAAAAAGCCTACACCCAAGAATCTGATAAGAACAACAGTGCAAAGATTTGAACATCTACCAACTACAACCGAGAGGTACGTGAAAGATTTTTCCTTGAATCGCATTCGATTACCGCGATATATATTTGCAGCGAATATTAATAACTTCCAACCAAGAAATTGCTTTCCACTCAAAGGAAATATAACATGTAAAAAGTTACAACAGTTAAAACCACCATTAAATGGTTCTACCTGAAAAAATAACGTATGGAAAACATGTTTTTTTTTAAATCTCAATACATCGAGAAATACACGTGTAACATATTTATTGGGATTAACGTGCATATGAATGTGAAGGTCAATGATATGCCATATTAGTGTTAGAATTATATTTAAGATCCATTAGTCTGATATATTTGTTTTGTAGAGCTTGCAATTTTTTAATATTTGATTTCGTTGTTTGTCCCCATGATGAAAGACAATAAATTAAATGTGTTTGAACCAATGTATAATATAAGAGAATTAAAGTTTTAATAGAAAGGTTAGAAAATATGTGACTAACAATTCCAATATTTCTAGAAATTTTATTACAGATTAGATCAATGTGTTTATTCCATTTTAAATTATTCTGCAAGTAAATTCCCAAATATGTAAAGTTATCAATAATATCAGTTTTTTTGTTATCATAATATATCGATGTCTTGATATGTATTCATGTGCTGCCTTGTAAATATCACAGCCTTAGTTTTGTTAGTATTGACTAATAGTTCATTAGAGGTTATCCAGTCATAAAATTTGTGTATTTGATTATTGCAAAGGGATGTGATCTGGTATATGTTATCACCCGAAAATATAATAGTAGTATCATCAGCATATAGTGTTAGAGATGAGGTGGCATTAATATAAATATTGAATAAAATAGGGCCAAGTATTGAGCCCTGAGGAACTCCTGAAGTAATATTTCCCAAAGCTGATTTATTTTGAGCTATTTGTGTGTATTGCATTCAATTTGTTAAGTAATTTTTAAGTAAAGTTAAAGAGATGCCTCTGATGCCTGTATTATTTAACTTTGTGAGGAGAATATCATGATTATGAAGTTTGATGAACTTCATAAACTGCAAATAGGGACATAAATTTCGAATAGGGATAGACTCATTAAATTTCATGTGGATTGGGTGAAAAACAATTAAAACTAGCCATGAAAAATTTTAATATGTGTACAGAATTGCTACAGCTGGTACAGCAAATGTTACCATGAGCCAACATTTTGTAAAAACATACGAAGCTAAAACAATGTGGTAGGTTGAGGATTCTTTTTTTTTTTTTTTTTTTTTTAATGATTAACGGATGCTTTGCATATCAAACAATGAAAGAGCAGCACAAAAAAAAAAAAAAAAAAGCTTTGCTGTGAAATGAACTACATACTTTTATTTTGTGATTATTCATTTATTGCAGTTTTCAAGCAGTGAAACATGGCTTGTGTGAGTTTCGTTGTCAAGCATGCAACAGATATACTGTCTTCTATAAAATATAAAAGGAAAAAGGAAAAAGGAAAAAGAAATATCCATTCTTTAATTTGCTCCCCTCCCTCACCATAATTAATATAACATTGATTGCTTTTGCTAGCAAATCTAAACACAAATTATGGTCATTTTGTGAAGTTGGAAAAATATGTATCAACTGAAATCACATCCTGACTAAAAATACATTCACATAAATTTGTTATTTTGTAGAATACACTACTTTTTTTTCCCTGTCAGCTTGATTGTTGTTGTTTTTTTCGACTGAAAATTGATTTTGATTTAGTTTGAGCCTAGCATACTAGTCATGACATGCAATGTGTGTCACATATTACATGATTCTCACATGCTATGCTGTGGGCTAAAAATCTAGGAAACCTCAAAAGCACATTCTTCACTTGTTCAGTATTGTATTTCCATATTTAATCCAACCCCTGAATATCTCTCATATATTAATAAAAACTTTGAATTGTAATTGTCAAATATGCATAAATTATTAGTTGCAAGTACAGCAAAAAGGGAAAATTCATGAATATTTTATACCTAAAGCTCCATAGTAGTCACATAAGATCATTATTATTATAATTATTATTACTATTATTATTATTATTATTGGTGTAGAAATATCATCATGGATGAGAGTTAATTTACATTTTTATTCTCACAAAATAATGACAATGAGAAAGATGCCTGGTGTAATGGTAGGTGTGTTTCAACAAAGAAATGAAAGTTTAGTCCCTTCAGGATTTCAGCATCACGTGTAATCTTTCAGTGAACTGCAAAACAGGAGAGATTTCATGTATGCAGAGAGAGAGAGAGAGTGTGTGTGTATCTCATGGCTTTCAGTTGTGGCCTAGTATAGCAGAAAGTTGCATGCTAAAAATAATTAAAAATTCTTGGTCTTACATATCTCTATACGATGCAGTAAGAATTTTTTAAATATGTATTCTTACTTTCTAAAAACATAGTGTAAGAAATATGCATTTATTCCACATAGTAGGAAAATGTGCTTCGTGAAAGGTTAGAACTTATATAGGAATTCATGCTCAGGTTAATAATATCTAATCCATCTTTTTTTTAAAAAAAGACAGGCATTATAATGAATACCTGCATATCATACGGAGGAAAACTGTGCACCAGAAAAGGTAGAAAATATGTAAAATGCCTTTGTGCGAACTTAATCTTTTTGCATACAAATAGGATTTGTTTTCTAGTTCCAAAAGTGCAAGTATTGTTTCTGCGGATAGATGCACTAACACAGTGCAAGCTAGTCATTTTTCGATATGCAAATTTATTCAAAAGGGCATTCTAAAATGTGATTCAAGTTTTTCATTGGAATAACACACAATCATTTACTTCAGAGGTTTTCAAGCTTTTCTGTCTCAAGCCTCCCTTCACTTAATAAAAAAAAATTCATATACTTTCCTATTACCAGCTTAGGATGTTATGTAAAAAATAAAATTACTGTGAGATAGATAACTACTTAAATACATTAATTTTACAGGAAAATGCATTGCTAATAATTAACAATTATAATGAATACAGGCACCAGAATAATAAGAAATGCTAAAATACTGTGGGTACACCAGAGTTAACAAGAAATAAATAAGTGCAGGACTTTAAAATATAATAATCTGTTTTTTATAGATGCAAACACGATCAACAGAGCTTTCACTTGCCAACAGGTGACTTTTTCAAGGCACTAGAACATATTGTGTTTCTGCAAACCAAAATTATTATTTCTAAAAATGTTGCGTTGTCCCTTTTGTAGGTTATCTTATGTGTGGTGCATGATTAAAACATATCACTAATTCACTCCCATATTAGTGGAGCAGATTGTTTTCATACATGGAGCTTCAGACTGTTAAAAATGAATTCTCAAGTTTCTGTGAAATGATACTTGAAAATACGATTTTGTGGCAAGATATTTTCCATAGCTTTTATGAACAGTACATTTCACAGATATGATGCACTTTTTCTTTTTAAATTAAAGTATTAACAACATTTTTTTTAATTGGTATTAGGAGAAAAAGAATTGCAATTTTCATCCAGAAACCTCTTTTAAAAAATGACACAGGAGCAGAAAAGGTGCAGTTTTTACACTATTTAGAGATCTTTCTCTATATTGTAGCTTATAATAATGGCCAGTATTCTTTATGTACTCAAAACCATGCTTTATCTGATGGTAAAAGATAATGGTGGGTGTCTTCTTACCTTGCAGAAATCATGCATATCTGCTGTAGATGTCTAGTTATGTAGTAGTTTTATTGATTTTTTTTTTTTTTTTTTTTTACTTTTCACTTTTTTCTTAGTTGAAGCATTTCAGGATCTTGCTTGTTCTGCTGTGGCACCTGGTGGTGGAAAGAATAAAGAATATGCTCTCCATTTGCTACACATTTGTAAAGGCAAAATACAAGTAAGTAGTAGTTTTAACTTTCCAGCCAAAAGAATAAATTAGAAGTACCAAAAATATTGTGCATCACTTAGCTTGTTTGTTTAAGTTATTTCCATCTGACTTAATTTCCCATGGATACATGCACATACTGTATCCTACAAAGAGTGTGATGTGTTTGATATGCCATTAAAAAAAAATCAATGGAGTGAGTAGCCTAGTTAAGATCTTATCTTGAAACAAGTTAAATTCTTTCAAAGATGGAAGTTTACATACTGAGCAGTCTGTTCTTGCACCTCCATCTAAAGGCCAATCATACCATTTTTTTTTTTTTTTTTTTTACAATGTACAGTGGAGGACCTTTAATTATGTCATAAGTAGTTATATGAAGCTCAGTACATAATGTATTTGTACCAGCTGAAACTCCTGGTTAATATTGTTTAAGAATAATTAATAAACCACCTTTTCAAGTGCACTTCAGTTTATGTTAAGTGATCTTCTCAGGTGTGTTGGTGGTACGTTCATATTTCCATTTTCTGCCAATGGCCCTGGATGGTGAGTGCCATTTATGATTGTGAAAATGACTAGTTAACAATGTGACATCTGACATACATACCAAAAAAAAAAAAAAAAAAAAATACAACTGGGAAGGGTGCTACCATTTTCATTACATGCCACCACACCCATGTGGTAAATGGTATCGTCCACAAATGACATATATGTAGAGGCGGATATCTCCACAAGTACAAGTAGTAGTATTTTCTGTTCAGGTGGTAGCTTATCAGTATTTAAGCAATTTCGAACACAGTATGTCACACCCAGGAGATGGGTCACACCACCTTGGAAATTACCACAAAATTTAGATTTACATGGTCAATACTTCCAAGGGTGTGCGAGGCAATGGATCCTGTAGGTTTACAAGGTACAGTGTAGGCCGACAGTGGCGCTGTGATGGTGTGAGGTGTTCTCGGCTGGCATGCATTATGACTTCTCATATGTCTGCAAACCTCTCTGACTGTTGGGGACTATGTAGCCATCCTTGGGGATCATTTGCCCTCATTCATGTTATGCAACCACTCCAAAGGATGCAACCTCTTTCAACACAACAGTTCGCCACCGCACATGCATACAGCCACCCGATTATGTCTGGAGGAACATTCAACGGAGCGTGGCGTCTTGACTTGGCCCTCTTGTTTGCTGGATTTAAACACCATCAAACACATTTGGGATGCTGTTGAACATGCCGTCAATACCAGGAATCCTCCATCGTCGAATATATAGTGTGATACTTTAAGTTACATAAAAAGAAGTTATAAAATCGGGACGTTTTTGGTAATGACTTCTACCTTCTTCAGCCATCGCTGATGAAGGAAGAAGTTGCTATCAAAAACACCCCAATTTTATAACTCTGCCATTCCTTGTTGCAGTTGATATGTGTGTTGTATGATTTTTTTTTCTCTCTGTTTCTCCTGTTTATTTATTTTACTTCATTCCATGTTCCATTTTCTCCCATAGGATGCAATTCTGAGCTTAATGAACCCTTGTCCAAAATTGCCTTCTAATCATCCTTTATTAAGTTATGAGTACTCAGGTAAGACCTCTGATATTTATTTATTTTTTGTCATAAAATTACTAAAATTTAGAAGAAGTTTCGTATCAGTGTAATGATATTTCGTTCTTATGTACTTTTAAATATATAAGAACTGATCAAGAAGTGACAAGCATTTTTTTTTTCACATTTTTTAACTTGCTGCCTGATAAAGCTAGTGTTGCAGTTGGTATGTGTGTTGTAGCAAATGGCTGAGTAAGTACCTTTGTCCTTCAGCACAGCCATTTAGATCTAGTTTGGTTTGTGACAGTAGTAACTGTTTTATTGAAGTGGTAATTTGTCCTTTTTTCATAGCAAAAATGGCAGATAAATTATTAGAACATAGAATCACAATTATTTTTTTATTTTTATAAAAACATTGAAAAGTCTTGGATATTTACAAAATGTTGACAGTATGTTTGTGAAGACAACAAAGTATATACAATGCAGATTTTTGTTTGGATTAAGAGTTTTTAAAGAAGAAAGAAAAAAGAAATGTAAACATTTAACAGTTGATTCATCCATCTAGCTTGTTAGGAAATATAATTTAATTTGACAAAATATAAACTTATTGTCAACAAAGTTTCTTTAATTGATAGGTTATAAGTTTACAAATGATGGGGCATCAGCAGTGCCCCTCTGGAAAAATGCTGAGAAAAATCACTCTTTTTGTCAATGAAAGAGCTTTGCATTTTCACGAGAGCAAGGGAATACATACCTCTTCAAACTGCAATTCTGACAGTCCATGTTTTATCCCCATGATTTGAAAGTCTCCTATTGTTTGGCAACATCCAAAATGAAGAACATGGAAATGAATCTGGCAACCAGTCTTGCTTCTTTTGTATACAGATGATCTAGACCTCAGGGAGGTTGAAAGCGCTTCTGACCTCAGTGGAAGTTGAAAGGGCTTCTTAGGTCTAGATCATCAGAAGTGCATTCAACCTCAGTGGAGGTTGGAAGTGCTTTATAGAAATTCAACATAGTGCTAATTTCTTAACGTAATTATTGTGTATTAACTACTTATAACCTATATCTGGTATGTTGAATTCTATTATTTTTATTGAAGCTGCAAAGCTTTGTGCATTTTATAATTACTGATATCATTTCAATCCCTCAAGCTATTGATTGCATTTTAATTAAGTGTGTAACAGAGTTTGTATAGTAACTCACCTTCCTCTACTTTCAACCTTGCTGATCTGTGATTGTGACTTGTTTACCAGGAACTAAAAAAACAAAAAAACTTTGAGTTTTGTTGTGTATGTGTTCTTTGTTAATTACATCCATGTCTTTCCTATTGTATCTTTCTTCTAGAGAATAGCTCTCTTTCTCTCCCTCTCCCCTTCTCTCTCTCCCCTTCTACCTTCATCCCTCCCTTAACCATAAGAAGTTGCTAACTATATCTGTCCTTCTGGTTGCTGGGCTGTCTTGAGTCTTTTTTCAGTCATTCATTCTTTCTGGTGTTGTTTTAAAGGAAATATTTCTGTATAGTTGTCTGGTCAAAGTATTAAAGTTACTTTACAGAAAACTTAATGATGAGTGTTTACTAGAATGTTCTTTTATAAGTTGTGACATCTACCTCTATTTAACATTACTTTTGAGTTTCTGTTTCCTTACATAATTGTAGTTTCTTTTTGTTAAACGTTTTCTCACTGAATGACATATTACTTCCTTGAAGAGTTTTTTTTTTTTTATCATTTTGGCATCACTAACAGTGAGTCAGAGCAGCATATAATATAAACATTTCATGTTGATTCTTTCCCAAGCTGTTTGAATATTGCTTTGACTAGTGTGATATATATTTACAAAGTTTATTTTTACAGTTTCAAAGACACACAGTTAAGCACTTAAGCATGTAAACATTTAAACTTACAGAAAAACTACTTACAATTAATCTCTCAACAAGGGGTTTTGCACTAAGTTTTTAAAATGGATTTTATTTATTCATCAAGTCATAACACAGTACTGTGTTTTTTTTTTTTTTTTTTTTTTTTTGACAAGGATAACACACTAATTGTGCATTAGTTTTTTTTTTTTTTTTTTTTTGTAGGTGCAGTTTTACAATTAAAACCAAAAAATTAGACCCATTAATATGAGAGGGACAAACCATTAAGATTATTTATTGATGATGTAATCTTTTTTCTTTTCTTCTTTTCTGTTTCTTGCAGTTTTCCTTTTATGATCTGTTGTTAATGACAGATATTTTTAGTTTCCTAGTTGATGATACCCATATATAATGAAGTTGAAGGGAGAGTCAAAAACATTCGATTTTTGGAAACTTCATTATAATTGGGCAGATAAAAAAAGGGCTATTTTGGGCATATATTGCATTATGTCAGGCTAAAACTAGTAAATGTTAACTATTTATCAGTTAATCAAAGGTAAGTAATACTTGTTAATTGAATACTATAGCTAGCAAAATAATATGAGTGAGGTTTGCAATAAGCAAAGCATTTAATGAATGGAAAAGCTAAAGTAACTGCCAAAATTTTTACATTTCACCTGTTATATGTTCTGTCTTGATATGTGAGCCAATTCTTGCTTGTTTTGTACTTATCGTGATCGATGTTTTAAATGTTTTTCAACTTCCTCTGATGCAGTGGTTAAGATGTTTTTGAATGCAAAATAAGTGATTGAAAGGTGACAAGGGAGAGGGAAAAAGACAGCATTTGTCCAGGCGATGATGTGTGTTTAGAAGGGGGGGGGGGGTTAAAAGGCAAAAAGACAGCTGAAACATTCTTGTCTTCATGTGAGCTGTCCAGCCTGTAAGAAAAACCATGAAGTGTTGTCAACAGCAGGCAATTCCTTGTTTTCCAGTGAAAAGACTGAGTGAATGTCACATATTTTGTTTGCTGAACTTTGATATATGCAGTTTCTCCAGAAATTATTGTTTGTAATATGTGGTTAAAATAACAAGGAAGGATATTACAAAGCTGAAGGGATCTATAAAAACTTTGATTTATGAGGAACTTCATGCCATGCAATGCTCGTTATATGCAGGTTTGACTGCATGCTCAGCCTCTTGTAAGTCTGCCTAATCCTGTTCTGTAGGACATGTTTTTCATTCCTAATTTGTGTTATACCGGCCTAGTCAGATGTCTGCCAGCCTCAGTTATGCAAGAAACCTACAGTCACTGTCTGTGCTGCAAAACTACTCCTCGTTGGTTAAAATTTATTTTTGTCAAATAGCTGGGAATTTTTTCTTTCTTATGAGTCTTTGTGCAAGCCTTACATTGTATGTATTTATTTGTTGCTTGTTTTTGGAGAGTTTTTGAAATTCCTCTGTGGTAAGTACCATATACACTCGCATATAAGCCTACCTCCCCCTCCCCCGCCCAGCTGTAACAGCTAAAAATTTGTAAAAAACCTTAACCAGTATATAAGCTGGCCTTAAATTTCAAGATTTTGGAAAACATTTTATTGAAATTAATTATGTAAATTTTTGAGATTTTCTTCTGTAAAAATCTTTAAAGTATGATTCACTATCGAAGTTTTCAGATAATTTCTGTAACATTCATGTCATTATTTAAGCAGCATGTTTTGAAAGATCTCATAACCATTGCTGGTAGAATTGCATCACATAATTCTTTCACCCAAGAAGTAACAAGGCCAATATCCGCCTTTCTCAAGTTACCACCTTTCGTAAAGCATCATGTCTTTGCTCTTCAGCAGCGCTGACCTCTGATGGCTTCCATCAGCTGTGTCAGCACGATGGCTGAAGACCACCCATGCCCATGCTTGCTGTGAAAACCCAGGAGAAGAGAGATCCCTGGTTGGTTGCATGTGGGTCCCCAACAGCCAGGTGATTTTTCTGGTGTCTAACTCACTGCATGCTCAGTTTGAAAGTCCCTTTGTTGCTCAGGGGATGAATGTAAAGTTCAACTTCCATCCTCGATTACTGCTTTCTGGCAACTGCAAGACACAGCAGAAGCATGGCATCTCGTCAGCTGGCTTCAGAACTGACAGCAGCAACTGGGAGATCAGTATCTTGCTGGACAGTAATCAGAAGGCTTCAGGACAGCAGCCTTTATGCCACAAGACTTGTGCATGCCACTAATATCTTCCCACAGGAGCAAACGATTATGTTGGACTCAGGAGCATCTGCGCTAGACACATGAACAGTGTTCTAATTTTCTCTTCACGGATGAGTTGCGTTTCTCATTGCAAACAAATTCCCGACATGCATTCATCTGGAGAGAATGTAGCACATATTACCATCCATCAAACACCTGAGAGAGGGATATGTATAGAGGCAGTTGTTGTATGGTGTGGACAGTCATAATGGGTAACAGATGATCTGACATGCACCTGTTTTCCAGGGGTTCCATCAATTTTATCTGCTATTGAGATGAGATTGTTGCCCTTATGCTTGCTTGTGCTCAGCTGCTGTCAGCCCAAAATGCAGGGCAATGCCTGAATCCATACCACTTTACTGGTGGTAGAATACTTTGAAAGTGAATCGTATGGTCATGGATTGGCCAATAAGGTCTCTAGATCTTAATCCTGTAGAACACCTGTGGAACACTTTAGGGTGATGGGTGGCTGCTCTGAGGCCCCTCCAAGAAATGTACAGGAGCTACAAAGTGTTCTTGTACAGCTGTACAACAGACTGCCCCCAAAACTTATTGATTCTCTTTTGGATAACATGCTGTGAGGCTGTCAGTTTGTGTCTCCATGAGAGGCGATCACACACCATTTTAAGACCAACATATATCCTTCTGGTATGGTTATTAATTTGTATATTTTTGTCTTTTTGCAAATTAAACTCAATTTATATGGTGTCAAGGTATATTAAACATACCCACCCTGTACAAAGTATCCTAGAATTAATGCATGTCTTGCAGATTATTTCTCAATTTTTTTCCAATAGAAAACATGTAAACTACGCATTTACGTGGCCAGATATTATTCATTTAATTCACACTCAACCATTTACTGTATCCTTTTGACAATTATTTCAGAATGTGATAAGTGGTCTCCTGAAGAAATAGAAGCTTATCATCAAGGTCTGCTAAAATGTGATAAAGATTTTTTCAGCATTGCCAAAGAAGTAAGTACCCTTTAGTGATTGACTCTCGAGTATTGTTTAATGCATGTCATTTTTTTCTTCCCCTCTTTTTTTTTTTTTTTTTTTTTTTTTTTTTTATCTTTCTTTTTCTTTTTCCTGACTACAGGCAGAAAATTTTCTTGACAAACATTAATAATCTTGTAGTAATAAATTGTTAATTAAAATATATTTGCTGATCATTTGCTTTGAGGATGCAACTTAAAAATAAGTAATCAATAAAACTTTAACTTTTTTATTTTTAATCACTTACTACTTATTTTTATGTGCCACATAATACCTGCCAACTACTACAGAATGTCCATAGTTTCTATCAGCTTAGTTGTCTGACTACAGAACTCACTCTCAAAACTTACAGATTCTACAATTTTTTATTTTTTTTTATTTTGTCATTATTTCATGATATACATGTGATTCTTAAGCAGATCGTGGTATTCAGCTTTTTTTTTTTTTTTTTTTTTTTTTTTTTGTCATCATTTAGATCATCCTTAAGATCGATGCAAAGCTGAAGAACCCTTATGGGGGAGAATCGTTTTCAGTCAGGGGATGATATTTCGTGTTTCAAAATTTCTAAAACGGTAGTTAAATGCAGCATAATTTTTTTATCCCAATGTTGCTTTTGTATCCAATATTTATGTTAACTATCATTTTATTGCATAAATGTTTGAATTTCAGCTTAAAACTGTAGGCAACAATTTGAGAAAACAGAAGTTATACACTGCAAAAACTTCCCCTTAATCTTCAGGCATGAGACTCTTCCCACAAAGTCGAGAAATTCCCCCTTTTTCGTTATTATTTTGGTCATTTATGAGATCGATGATCAAATGAACAGATATTTTGGGGAGTTAGTGGTAATAGGGAGGGGGATGTTCATTCAAGGACGAAATTCCATCTTTACGAAACTCGAAAATGGAAGATAGCAGATTTTTTTTCCGTGATCATAATTTCTTTTTCCTTGCGATGTTGCCTCTGTCCAGTATTATTGTTAAATATAATTTTACTGCATAAATATTTGTATTTCAGTTTGAAAATAGGATGAAGATTTCCAAAACCGGAAGTCGGAAGTAGCAAAGATTTGTTCTGTAATAATCACTGTCTCTCTCCACCCCGCAATGTTCCCATTCTCCTGCATTGTTAAATATATCCCATCTCATAAATTTTAGCATTTAAGCTTGATAAGGGAGGGAAATTCCCGAAAACAGAAGCGACAAAGTTGGAAATTTGTAAAAATTGATGCATGGTGTTCAAAAGTATTAATATCCTCAAAGTTACACCATTTATCTAAAATTGTTGAAGCTTTGATATCATGCACTCATGGCCATCAGGCTGAAAGTTCTTTCAGCATGATGGATGAAATTAATGTTATCAGAAGGCATAAAAAACAAAAAAACAAACAGGAAAAGTGATAATGAAGAAATAGAAAGAGAGAAAGAGAAAGATGCCATCAGAAAGAAAAATTAAACCTTGGATGCTGTGCAGCTGCAGAGTCAACAAAAGACAAACTGACAGTAGTCCACGTTCTTTCTGTGTTTTTTGATTTTTCACCCAGTTAAAATGTTCAGCTTTTTTTTTTTTTTTCTCCTTCAGTCTCATCTTGTCATAAACTGTCATTTTTAGGGGCAGTATGATCATATGATTAAGTGGAGGTTCGCACACTGCCCGTTCAATTGCTTGGATTTTCCGTATGTCATGCATTACGGAATTCTGAATGCATCTCACCAATTTTTACTAGTGGAAGTTTCAAAATTAAATCTTGCAGTATTACCTATCATGCCCTTTCCAGGGGAATCAACTTTATGTTTTGCACATGTTCGGTTTGTTTCATTAGAGTCCTTGTTTGTTGTAACATTTTGTTGTGGTGCATATGGTTTGCTGAACAGCTCAAAGTGGTGGCACCACGATTCATCACCTGCATGCACCACCCTCCACTTTGTAACGCAGCAAGTGGTTCAAACTCCAAACCACGCATTCTTCCTTATGGTGGTCGGTCAGCATCCGTGGGATCCATTGTGAATACATCTTCCGATACTGCAGTGTCTTTGTAACCACCATTTGAACAGGTCCCAAATGACCGAATTCCTCGGCTAGTGAATGTAAGTTCTGACGACAGTCCACCTGTATTGCTGCATCAATCTTCAATCTTGGCGATGCAACAGCATGCACCTGGCCCAGGTGCGGAAGATCTTTCATTTCCTCACGTCCTTCCTGAAACAATCGCACCCAGTCCGTCGCTGCTGTCTTTGATATACATTTGTCACCATACACCGCCTGCATTCTGTGATGAATGTTGACTGGTCGACATCCTTCCGCTGTTAGGAACTGAATCACCATTCTCTGATCTACCTTGAGCAGATTCAGAATCACCCCAGCCATGTTGTCAATGATCTGCAGCACAAACCACACGTGCGAGGAGAATGAACATGTGCTTCACTTGTTCATTGGTCTGCGTTTATCACACAAGCTGTGAGGTCATCATGCTCCCTGTGTGATGGTCCACATGATGCGGCATGAATGGGTTTCATTTGATCACACCTCACATATTCATCCAATGTAAAACAACAATGCAATAGAGGGAATATCATGAAATACAGAAACAGGAAAATTAATAGCAATAGTGTGAATGCTGTGCACATAAAATTGTAAAAAAAAAAACAGCTCTGAATGTTGAAGCTCAATAGATTCTTTTCAATAAACAAACACAGCTCTGAATGTTTGTTTATTGAAAAAATCAATAAACAAACATTCAGAGCTATGTTATTAGACAGACTATGCTTTAGTGCCATATGGATTTGCCCTTGTTCATTTTTGTTCAACCTAAAACGGCACAGGTATAAGGTATGGGACATTTATGTCTATTATTCTTGAATACAGATGTACTCACCACTTAGCTGTTCTCTAAGATTCTGAGGTTATTTCTTGAAGATCACTTGCCAAATCAAAGTAACTATGGCGCTATATTTTGCTGGCAGTCTTGCACACAACTCGAGCTTAACTGGAATCGATGTCACCCATCTCACTAAGGATCTTTTTATCTTTTTGTTTTGCAAGCATTCCTGACTCTGTTCTTGCCACGATTTCCTTGGCCTTCCTCTACCTTTTTTCTTCTCACTTCAGCTGAATAAATTCTCTTCATTAGCATCTCATCACCCATTCCTTCAATATGGCAAAAACCACCTAAAAATATTTATTTCCACCCTATGACAATATGTCGCTTAACATCGCACATCTGAAACACATTCCACAAATATCAAAATATGTCTTGTCACAACCTCTCTGTAAGTAATGCATCTCTCCAGCATGCAAAAAACTTCTGCGTCTCTTCTGCAGAACTCAGGTTTCACTGCCATACAACAGATGAGTAACATATATAGAATGTGGGACGCTAACACCAGAAAACTAATTATAAATAATGATCCGATTTATTGGTGTCAAAGTGAGAAATCAAACGAATTTCAGTCCGCAAGCTTTCTCCGTCAACGAACGGCTTCATCATCAGGCGGTTACATAGAGAATACAGAATCAAAATTGTAGATAGAATGTTAATTCTAATATGACAAATGAAATCATGCGTGAGGACCGCGCGCAGAAATAACCACGGAACGTGGTGAATATAATACCTTAAAAGTTAATGCAAAAGCAAAAAATGTAAACTTTAGGAAGAAACTAGAATCATGAAGTCCATCTTGTGATGCCTAACAGATGGTTCCAAGCTACCGGTAGTTCGAAAGAGACATCTGTGTTGCATACATCCTGCCGCGTTAAAATCTCAACAGTTTCCCTTATGGCAGCTGTTCTTGCATCTCCATATGGTGCGATCTACAAGATATTCTGCCATTGGGGTTGAGCCTGATGGTTAGCTACTTCTTTGGCAAGGAATGAAGAAAGCTTCTTTTGTGCCATGTCCCTCTTGTGCTCATTCATTCTCTCCTCAAATGATCTTTTTGTGAGACCTACGTAAAATTTAGTTGAGGAGTCTGGGTATAACAATGGAAGGCAATAGATGCCCGCATCTGTGAGCTTCAAGGTACCATTACCTTTTGCTGTGCTGAGGATGGTTGCCATGGGTTTAGAAGCTTTTAGGCCGACATCCAATCCTTTCTTCTGAAAGTGATTTTTAATAAAATAAGATATTTTGGGGATGTACGGGATGTTGCACAACATGAACTTATTGGCAGCTTTGATGTTATCTCCCTCTACCCCTCTGTTCCAATACCGGAGGCTACGCAAAACATCAAACGAACCCTGACTGGAGCTAACCTTTATGATAAAGAAGCTCTGAAAGATATTTTTGCTGTTATTGACTTAGCTGTAGAATCCAACTTCTTTTGCCTATGGCTCCCACGTTTACAAGCAATCAAAAGGAGTCCCGATGGGTTCAGCCTTGTCTCCAATACTCGCTGAAGCCATCATGAGACCTATTGAAGAGATCGTACTCACCACTCTTCCCAGGACACCAAGAGTATGGCTACGCTATGCAGATGATATCTTTTTTGTCTGGGAGCACGGAGAAGCCTACTTGCAAGACTTTATAGTAGACATAAACAACATACACGAGGATATTAAATTTGCAATAGAAATGGAAAATCAAGGAGAGTTACCTTATTTAGATGTACTTGTGACGAAATCGACTTCAGGTACACTCTCTACCAAAGTCTACTATAAACCTATGCACACACCTAACCCTATTCCACCAGGATCAGCCAACCTAACAGCACACAAGTATTCTCTATTCAAATACCGGGCTAAAAGAGCCAAAGATCTTTGCACCTTGAAGTCTGACTATGATGCCGAAATTAAGTCTTTGAAAGATCTTGCCTTTGCAGGAGGGTTTGACGTCTCCCGCGTAGTAGACACAATAGCGAAAGTTGAAGCCAGCGCACTTGCTACACCGAACAGAAGAGCACCTTTAAAATTTGTTGGTTCGATCCCGTACATCCCCAAAATATCTTATTTTATTAAAAATCACTTTCAGAAGAAAGGATTGGATGTCAGCCTAAAAGCTTCTAAACCCATGGCAACCATCCTCAGCACAGCAAGAGGTAATGGTACCTTGAAGCTCACAGATGCGGGCATCTATTGCCTTCCATTGTTATACCCAGACTCCTCAACTAAATTTTACGTAGGTCTCACAAAAAGATCATTTGAGGAGAGAATGAATGAGCACAAGAGGGACATGGCACAAAAGAAGCTTTCTACATCCCTTGCCAAAGAAGTAGCTAACCATCAGGCTCAACCCCAATGGCAGAAGATCTTGAAGATCGCACCATATGGAGACGCAAGAACAGCTGTCATAAGGGAAACTGTTGAGATTTTAACGCGGCAGGATGTATGCAACACAGATGTCTCTTTTGAACTACCGGTAGCTTGGAACCATCTGTTAGGCATCACAAGACGGACTTCATGATTCTAGTTTCTTCCTAAAGTTTACATTTTTGCTTTTGCATGAACTTTTAAGGTATTATATTCACCACATTCCGTGGTTATCTCTGCGCGCGGTCCTCACACATTATTTCATTTGTCATATTAGAATTAACGTTCTGTCAACAATTTTGATTCTGTATTCTCTATGTAACCACCTGATGAAGCCGTCCGTTGACGGAGAAAGCTTGCGGACTGAAATTCGTTTGATTTCTTACTTTGACACCAATAAATCGGATCATTATTTATAATTAGATGAGTAACAATTAAACTTTCAAACACAATCATTTGTGACATTTTGAAGGACCTGTCTGCCCTGTGAAATCCTCCTAAAGCATGTATGAATTTCGAAGCCAAATTCACTTGCATACTAATTTCACCATCTAATCTGTTTTCTCTGTCTGACATGCTCCCTAAATACACAAACTTATTCACCTGGTCTAGCTCTGTACTATTTAGAATGATCTTGTATTTAGTAGCAATAACAGTTCTTTGCATAAGAGCCATGTCTTTCATTTTCCCCTTATTTATATTTACTCAGTTTAAATTTCATACAAACTTCGTAGAGTAAAAGACCCAGAAGATCTTGTAAAAGATGTGTAAATGGAAATTGAAAGTAGTGACATGAAAGAAAATTGCTGAAGAACAGAAAGTTGTGGAAGAGACTTGGGGAGACTTTCATCTAGCTGTAGATTGTTGATATTTGACTATGATGATGAAAAACGTCAAGTTGTGTTTCATTTCAATTGCATGTCCAGTGAGTAATTTAATGAAGCACTTTCCCATAGCACTCAGCAAATTTATTTCTGCTAATTATTGCATTTTTGCAGTATTTCCCTTTACTTTTTATTAAAGTAACATTTTGATTTTATATCCTCATTTATTTGTAATAACGCCATGCTTTCAGTAGAAACCATTAAATGTGTTAAACCCTGGGTCATTTAATTTGGCTGTTCCGACATTACTCACTGATGAGCAGTTGTTCTACAAATGCACAATTAATTCATTTTATTACTTATAATTCATATGTTATTATTATTTGTTTTTTCTTAATGTTGTGTGATTTGGCAGTGTAAATTATCACTTTTTTATCCCCGCATTTTCCCCACAGATTCCTTCTAAGACTGTGAAACAGTGTATTCAGTTTTATTACCTGTGGAAGAAAGTGTGCCCAGATGAATATAAGAGAATTCGGGCAATACGAAAAAGGAAAGAGAATGAAAGCTTGTTTTATAATCTGCGATCAAAAGAATCTGATGAAAAAGACAAGAATGGACAAACCCAAAGTTTGTCTCCTTCTGGTGATAGTAATCAACTTAATACTTCTCATGTAAGTTCACCGAAACATGTTGTTCTACCTCTCAATATGATATCAGTTTACTATTAAAATTTGAAGAATTTCTAAAATTAAGTATTTTCGTCTATGTTCCACTGATTTTTTTACTTTTTTATTTTACTCTTATGTCATATTGGATATTCTTAAAACTGTAATTTCCATTCACCTGGAACATCTATGTACAATCTGTATTCAAGGGATGTGCTGAAAATCAGAAGATGCAATTTTGATTGTTGTATAGTTTTCTAGTTTTTATGAGTAATTCTTCAGCTTAATTACCATTGTGGAAAGCATTCTTATGCCAGATTTTATGCTTTGTAAATTGTTATATGTGTAGGAACTTGCTTGCACAATTGTGTTGTTGTTTATGGTGTATAAATGCTCTCAACAGTTATGTGAGTAACTCATGAATGTGTTCATCTATTCAGACAATTTATATCATAACAAATTTATGTTACCCAAGACAGCTTCGAATGGGGTTCTTAATTTGTATCTGTTGGTTGTTTTGTTTCAGAAAGAGAACAAACAGAAGTGCAGTAACTTTGTTTTCAGAAAGAGAACAAACAGAAGTACAGTAACTTTGTTTTCAGAAAGAGAACAAACAGAAGTACAGTAGTTGTTGTACTTCTTATATTTCATGCTTTTATTCCTGTCTCCCAATTAAAACATGTCTTTAGAAAAGCTGTTTAAATCATTAACAACTTTGTGATTACTATCTTCATGGCCTCCCCACAGGTGAGAAATGAAAAGAACAACTTACTGATGTCAAAGAGTTTTTTTCATCGAAATGCTGCTTCCACATTGTCCTACTAATCAAGGTAAAGCAGTCTTCCACAATAAATATGTGTACAGAGAAAAATAAGGGTGCATCAACCAAGCTCCATCTAGTGGTCACCTGTTGGTTTTCCTGTGCTCCTTGAAACCCAGACATGATGCAGAGGTTCACTTAATATCAGATAAAAGTACCCTGTGGGGGCAAGACGAGGTGGGCTTATTTCTGAGTTCAGTGATTGAAAAGGTGGCAGCATGCAGTTTTAGAACCTACTGTTTGTCTGTGATATGTTATCTGTAAAATGTTGTCAAAGTGAATTAATATCTTTGTAAAACTTAAACTGGAATCTATGGAGAAATGAAAAGTAAAGGCTGTGGAGAAATTAAAATTGAAAACAGTGGAGAAATGAAAAATAGGAGCAAAACAGATAGCTGTGGCAAAATAATTAGGAGTTGGCTCTGCTACTGTTCATGAGTGTGTCAAGGATGAAGAAAAACTAAGAAAATGTGCCAAAAGAATTGATGGAACTGAAGGTTTAGAAAGGAAATTACATCAGGTGAAACAAATGATATGAGAAAACTGTGGTACTGCCAGACCTTGCTTCACCCCATGCTGCCCTTAACCACCTGTGAATGTCAGCTAGTGAAGTGCCTTCCTTCCAGAGGAATAATGATGTTCAGGATTGTCCAGTGTAGTCTTCTTCCATGTCATTGTTTGCCCTAGCATATGATTGATTTGAGAAATTAGTGTGATTGTCATTATTGAGCCTCAGATGCTATCTTGAAGGTTAATGCTATAATACCCAAGACTATCCAGCATAGGAATAGCTGTCTGCTGAATGGCAGCTATCATGCAGTGTTTGCCAATGGTTCCATTCATTTATGAATGACTCTTGCATTAGCAATTTTCATGTACTTTGTTGTTTGTCTTGTATGCATGGCTGCAACTTACTTTTTGATACACCTTGTAATTCAAAGGCAGTTGATAACCTAAAAAAGCTCACTGATTTCTGAAAGAGGATAACTTTGTGTTGGAAGATATGCATGTAAAATGCCT
Source organism: Macrothele yani (assembly GCA_039090855.1). NCBI lineage: Eukaryota > Metazoa > Arthropoda > Arachnida > Araneae > Macrothelidae > Macrothele > Macrothele yani. The sequence continues at coordinate 42,381,325 of CM077028.1, forward strand.
GACCATTTCTTAAGAACTTGAGAACTGGTGTAGTCAGTGGCACATACAATCTTGGGAAATCATCTGTAGATGAAAGTTTCCAGCAGAATAAGTTTTATTGAAGTAAAGCCAGCTTTCATTCAAAATCATCTTAAAACAAAATTTCCCAAAAGAATTTAAAAAGTAAATTCACATAATGTTATTTTCTTCTTTGAGGTGTTAGCACAATTAAGTAGTAGTAAATTTTATAAACTAGTTTTGAATGGAAAACTGCTAGCACTGAATGCAAGATCAATCTAAATGGTACAGAAATAGACCAAGTGAATGAATATTGAGGAAGCATTTGGTAATAATTGATGACATGGCTGTTCCTAGAGTTAATATACTATAAATTCCACAAAATTATGGGATTTACTCAGGAATAAAAGGATATTACTTACAGTTGAATTTTTGGGTAGCACCCCTACCCTTACTCAGGACTGCAACTACAGTAGGTGTTGCCATTCATGAGCTAAATTCCAACCTTTCAAATCATTTAAGATGTACCTCTTCTGCTCTCTATTTCTAGTCCTTCTGACAATTTTCTCTTGAAAAAGTGCTGTTGATGTGTCAGAACTTCTACAGTGTCCCAAAGCACTTTATGTCCTGTATTTTGAACATGTCTGTCCAAACCTCTTTTATTTGTCAATTTTTTAATTGCAGCTTTACCCCCCCTTCCTCTCTCTCTCTCTCTCTCTCTCTCTCTCTCTCTCACACACACACACACACACACACAAAAGACAAAATTGTCAGAAGGACTGGAAATAGAGAGAATAAGAGGTACAACATTAAATGATTAGACAGACATGTTCAAAATACAGGACATAAAGTGCTTTGGGACACTGCAGAAGTTCTGACACATCAACTGCACTTTTTCAAGAGAAAATTATCAGACGGACTGGAAATAGAGAGAAGAGGTACAACATTAAATGATTTGAAAGGTTGGAATTTAGCTCATGAATGGCAACACCTACTATAGTTGTAGTCCTGATGAAGGGTAGGGGTGCTATCCGAAAATTCAACAGTAAGTAATATCCTTTTATTTCTGAGTAAATCCCATAAGTTTTTGAAATTTGTAGTATATTGAGGAAGCATGTTTGACAGAGAAAACAGATTAGATGACAAAATTTGTAGGCAAGTGAATTTATCTTTGAAAGTCATAGCTGCCTTAGGTAGATTTTTGATGGGCTCTCGAAAAGTTCCGAAAGGGCTGTGTATGAAAGTGTAATTGTTCCTATTCTGATGTATGGCAGTGAAATCTGGGTTCTACTGAATAAACATATAGGAGTCATTTGTGTGCTGGAGAAATGCATTACTTACAGAGGATTTGTGGCAAGACACATTCTAATCACATGTAAGGAGCAAAGATGTTTTGCAGATGTGTAATGTGAGGCAAAATGTTAGGTGGAGACATATTCTTAAGTGCTTTGATCATGTTGAAAGAATGAGTGGTGAAATGCTTACTAAGAGAATTTATGCAGCCCAAGTGGCAAGGAAAAAAGTGAGGAAGGCAAAGGAAATTATGGAAAGACTAGATCCAGGAATGTCTTTATGAGAAAGAGATAATGAATATGAAGTACAAAAGGTCTTGTGTGAAGTATATGATAGATATCAATGCAGCAAGTTGTGGCCCAAGATTGCTGTAAATGGATATGTTTGATACATCAACAATAAGTAAAATCTATCACCATCAGATTTAAAATTTAATCTGGCAGATGAGCTTTCTTTAGGACTTAACCTCTGAATCTCAGAGTACAGCTTAGTGATATATACACTCACGGACAATGAAATTAAGCTCTAAAATCTCTTCAGAATGGTAAGGCTCCGGGAGTTGATGGCATAACTGCCGAAATGTTGAAATATGGTGGTGACTGTAATTGACTGGTTAACTGAAATTTGCCAGTTGTACTGGGAGTTAGGAATGTTCCCTCGGGATTGGAAGGATGCTATCATTGTTCCCTTGTATAAGTGAAAAGGTGATCAGACTTACTGCAAGAACTATCATGGTATTAGCCTACTAGGTGTGCCAGGGAAAGTGTTTGGTAAGGTCATTATTGAAAAAGTACGAGGTCTTACATCAGAGAAAGTGTGGGATGTCCAGAGTGGTTTTATACCTGTTAAAGGCTGCACTAACTAAATTTTTGCATTTGCATGATAATTGAAAAGTATCTGGCTGTTGGTAAGAAATCTTCGCTGCGCCGCCCCGGTGGCGCAGTGGTCTAAGGCGTTGGCCTCTGATCATTCGTCCGTAAGGGGTCCGGGTTCGAATCTCGGTCAGGCATGGATGTTGTGTTTGTCTTACGGCACTGGCTCTCTCCCTTCCCTGGAACCAGTGACCCTAAATTAGGGACGGGCGACTGCTTATAGCCCATTGAGTTGCTCACGGTGGTCGTTAAACCTCCAATAAAAAAAAAAAAAAAAAAAAAAAAAAAATCTTCGCTGCCTTTATAGATTTAGAGAAAGCTTACGACCGAGTAACTAGGACACTTTTGTGGAAGGTACTGAATGAATATGGTGTTACTGGAAATCTGCTTAATAGTGTAAAAGCCATGTATGCTGGCAGTAGAGCTTGTTTATGAGTGAATGGTGTTTTATCAAAATGGTTCTCTATTGGTGCAGGAGTCAGACAAGGTTGTGTAATGTCACCATGGCTGTTTAATATACACTGGCAGAAAGTGAAAAAGAACACCAAGAAGGAAGTGGCGGACGATCATGAAATTTACATATGTTAATGGGGTCGAGTTTACGTAGGTGGGATGTTAATTTTGGGACCAACCAGTGAGCGCTTACGCCACAGCACGGCATAATATGCAAATTATCGTTGGTGCTATTTAAGGAGCATGGCGAAGTGGATGTAATCAGTCGTCGGCATACGGACACGTGCGAAGACCCTGAAGAAGCTGCAATGTCTGGACATGGAAGACGTGTACGATTTCAGCAGTTATCGGACTTTGAGCGAGGTCGTCTAGTCGGACTCCGCGAGGCCGGGTGGTCGTATTGCGGAGCAAATTGGACGGGAAGTATCGGTGGTGGTATGATGGTGGCGTAGTTGGTCCGAGGAACATTCCCACACAAGAAGACGTGGAACCGTTAGTCACAGACGGACTGATGAGCAGACCGATCGACGCACAAGAAGAGCGGCGTTGTCAAGCAGAACATCCACTGCGACGCAAATCCGAGCTGCCGTTGCACCTGAGGTGACTGTGCGAACAATCCGCAACCGTCTACTGGATGAAGGACTACGTGCACGTGTGCCTCTGGCATGTGTACCTCTGACTCCAGCCCACCGTCAGGAATGGCTGCTGTGGTGTCGCCAACGTCTGCACTGGAGAACGCAGTGGCCATCTGTCGTGCTCAGCGATGAAAGCAGATTCTGCTTGGGAGCCTCCAATGGCCATATGCGTGTTCGCAGGCGCACAGGGGAGCGTCTCTACCGTTCTTCCATCCGCCAGCGACACACAGGGCCTACACCTGGTCTCCTGGTGTGGGGAGCGATCAACTATCACTCCCGTACACAACTAGTGTTTGTACCGGGTACATTAAACAGCACCTCCTACATCAACAACATCATTCAGCCCGTTGTTGTGCCATTTGTAAGGTCGGTCCATCATGGTGTTTTCCGGCAAGAAAACCCACGGCCACACACGGCACGTGCAACGCAACACGCACATCAGGGTGTGAGACAACTTCCATGGCCTGCATGTTCACCGGATTTGTACCCCATTGAACACGTGTGGGATTTTATGGGACAACGACTTATCCGGTCTCCACGGCCAGCCACGACCATCCCCGATTTATGCGTCCAGGTTGAGGATGCTTGGAACTCAATACCCCAAACTTACATCCAACATCTGTATGACAGACTCCATGCCAGAATTGCACAGTGTGATGCAGTTCATGGCGGTTCAACCTCGTACTAACCATGTTACATGGAAATGTTCTTTTTCAGTTTACCAGCAAATACAGCTGTATTTTGCTATAATGTTTTGATCACATTATTCTCTGTATTCCGTTATTATGCTGTATAAATTTCGTTGGTATCAGACGTCTCCTTCTTGGTGTTCTTTTTTCACTTTCCGCCAGTGTATTTATGGATACGTGCATGCGTGATGCCAATATAGATAATACTGGTTTATGTCTTGGTGATATCCATGTGTGAAGACTGCTGTATGCTGATGACACTGTCCTGTTGGCAGAAAACAAAAGTGAGTTGCAGAGTATGTTGACTCGGATGCACAAAGTTTGCATGAAATTCAAACTGAATATAAATAAGGGAAAAACCAAAGTTATGGTTTTTGAGAGAGGAAGTAGTAGTAATGAATGTAATATAAGTCTAAATGGCACAGTGATTGACCAGGTGAGTGAGTTTGTGTATTTAGGAAGCATGTTCAACAGAGAGAACAAATTGGATGGTGAAATTAGTAGGCGAGTGAATTCTTCATTGAAAGTCATAGCTGCCTTGGGAGGTTTTCACAGGAATGATGGGTTCTCAAGAGAGTCCTGCATGGCTGTGTATGGAAGTGTAATTGTTCCTACTCTGATGTATGGCAGTGAAACCTGGGTACTACAGAAGAAACATAGAAGTCGTTTGTGTGCTGGAGAAATGTGTTACTTACGGGGGGTTGTGGAAAGACACGTTCTGATTGTGTGAGAAATGAAGATGTGTTGCAGTTGTGCAATGTGAAGCAAAATGTTGTTAGCAAGGTGGAGACTAATATGCTTCGGTGGTTTGGCCATGTTGAAAGAATGAGTGATGAGATGCTTACTAAGAAAATCTTTTAGCCCAAGTGGCAGGAAGGAAAGGCAAAGGAAGGCCAAGTAAGTCATGGGAGGATCAGATTCAAGATTGTCTGCATGAGAAAAAGATTATAAGTATGAAGTATAGAAGGTCTTGTGTACGGCGTGTGATGGATGTCAGTGAAGTCCGAGTTGTATGTCAAGATCGCTGTAAATGGAGAAGTTTGATACGGCAACAGTAAGTAACAATTATCTGCTGGTTTGTATTTCTTTGTGGAGCTAACCTCTGAATCTCCGAGAACAGCTTAGTGATATGTATGTATGTATGTAGAAGAAAACATGCTACAACCATAAAACTTTGCAAATAGCTAGAGTGCATGCTGGTATGCAAATGATCCACGTTTGGTGCGAGTGCGCATGATTGCACACCCTGTGGTTGCACTGCAGGCACGAACCAGCAGATTTATAAACCGGCGTGTAGTCGATGCCCCATGAATGCGAAAAGCACCGGCCGATGCAAGCAAGAGTACAGAGTGACAAGAATGCCAGGTAGACGCCAGTGACGTCCCTGATCATCGGGCTGGAAACTGTAGGGTGGTCGGTGCATTGTACAGCCTGCTGCGTGGATCGTTCTGACCATACCATCCGACTGTGTTGAGAACAGTGGACACGTGACAGCACTATCGCATGGCAAAACGGATCTGGACGGACCAGGAAGACCACCGGTAGAGAGGATCGACGGATCATGCGCCAGGCACGAACGGATCCCACAGGGACCCGGTCCACTATACAGGCAGATGTAGCGGCTCCTGTGTGCCCACGAACCATTTCCTGACACCTTGCAGGAGCGAATCTGCAATCCCAGTGCCCTTTACATGTGCTGCCATTAACACCGTAACATCACTGGCTCCGTGTGCAATGGTGCCAGACCAAAGCGACATGGAACGCTACAGACTGGAGATGTGTGGTGTTTAGCAATGAGTGCCTCTTCGTTTTGGGGACAGATGATCATCGTGTCTGGGTGTGGAGGTTCCTGGGTCAATGGCTCAATCCTAACCTCACTATCGAGCATCGCACCTCCCCAACTGCTGTCATTATGGTCTGGGGTGCCATTGCCTACAATAGCCGATCAGCTCTAGTAGTGGTACATGGATCATTGATGGGCCAGCAGTATGTGGATGAGATCCTATGGCCCCATGTGCTCCTAATCTTGGCTGGGATTCCAGGTGCACTATACCAGCAGGATAATGCCTGCCCACATATGACTCGGGTTGCCCAGGACTGCCTATGTCATGTCCGGACACTTCCACGGTTTACCCGCTCCCCGGACATGTGTCCTATCGAGCATGTGTGGGACCAGTTGAAACGCCAGCTGCCGCCATGGTTCACTATCCAGGATTTGGAACACACAGTCCAGATCCTGGATAGTAGGCCATGATTTGGATGGTGTGAACAGACGTGTGATGTCCTGCGGCTTACTGGCCCACAGTATGCCGCAGGACATCACGCATCTGTTTGCCTCCATGCCGGACTGTATTGCCGCACGAGATGGTGTGATGTGCTATTAAAGATGACCGGACTGCATGTCACAGATCCCTCTGTAATTGTCCTGCAGCTCTGTTTTTACCATCATGTATCATTCATCTTTATCATTATGTCCATAAAATTTCAGTTCAATCCGATGCTTCCTTCTTGGTGCGCAAATTTCATTGTCCGTAAGTGTATGTTGTATGTATGAAATAATTTCATTATAGTATTTTGAAATTTTTTTTATATTTTGAGCTTTAAAAAGTATCTCCTTTCATTTTCCATCCAAAAGGGTTTTTCTGAAAAGAATGTTGTATTGAATGGCCAGATCAAAATTGAGAAATGTGCTGAAGTGTCTCAGAGCTCCTTTCAACCTGTGACGTCTAATTCCATGTCCAGCACATACAATGGCTCAAATGTTTTATCAACTGCTTCTGCATATGATTTCCCTCTTGAACCTCTTGATGAGTTTCCATGCAAGATTTGTGGAAAGTAAGTCTCATGTTATTATTCTGTAACAATTATTGTGAGGTATATTTTTAAAGTAAATGCTTTTTTTTTTTCAGTTATGTTAATATATGTATTCTAAAATTTTTCATGGGATTTTGTCTGAGCCATAAATCATCAGTGAAATCTGTAGATGGTTCAAATGAAACTAGGAAAAGTAATAGTGGAAAAAAGGAGAAAATCCAGAGTTGTTGTGGTAATAGTCTTTTTAGCATTATAGATGACTCCCTTGATCATGTTATTCACTGCAATTTCAGTGGGTAAAAACTGAACAGTGATAGCATATAAATAAAAGTGTTGCACAAAATTTACACACACATGTAAATAGTGATAATATGTTTTCTACATACAATGGTTGTAAAAACAAGTTGCACTTAGAAGATTGTATTTAAAATGTATGGCAATAACTGCTTAACCCAGTAGTCTTGGATGTATAGGTTGGGAAAGTTTAAAACATAGTGTTCACAGGATATGTAAGATACTGATTGGCGAGGCATATCACTTGAGCACACTGAAGGGCATTGCTATGACAACCCTTATTGTAAATATCTTGTTTCTTTTTCCTAATTAGGGATTCTTATGTTTCTATGGGACAAAATGTTTCACTGTCTCTCTTTTGTACACTTTTGTTTTGCTCAATAAAGCTGTTTTGAAACTCCTGGTGGTCGAGTGATCAGAGACATAGGTTTCTGACCAGTCATCTGAGCTGGGCCCAGGTTTGATTCCTGGTTATGGCATGGGTGGTGTGTTGTCTTATGGTACTGGTTATATCCCTTTCCTGGAAACAGTGTCCCTAAATTAGAGACTGACAGTTTGTAGCCCTTAGGGTTGCTCACAGTAGTCATTAAACCATGAAACAAAATAGAGCACTATAGTTGCTAATTTGTGAAAACCGTTACATCAAAACTACTGGTGGCAGTCAGAAATAGAATATTGGCATTCGCTCTGCTCACAGTATTGTCCAAAATGGCATTGGATTCCATAAAGTCCTGTACAAGGTGGTTAACACCCCAGAAACTCAGCGACAACCGGAAGCAAATGCTGCTATGAATGCCGTTATACACATAAGTCTGAAGGTGAAGGGGATGATATTTTGAATAGCATCATGATCAGTGATGAGATATGCATAATCCACTTTCTGCATGATAGTGGTTAATATGTTGTAAACAGTTAATGATATTCAAGTACAAATAGAAATCTAGAGACAGAATGACTATTTATAAAATTGATAGTTTCCCTCCTAGAGATATATTTTTCAAATCTATGGCACTGGGAAAGTTAATCCCCCCCCCTTTTTTTTTTTTTGCCCTTGCTCATTTTGGCCAGTTTTTAGTAATTGCCTATCCTTTTAACTCTACTATTAAGATAATGAGTATAATTCTGTACTTTAGTGTTTTATACCATTTCAAAAATAATTAATGTAATCAGTTATAGTTTCAAACCATTTTTTTAAAAACAGGATACTTCACTTGAGGCTACATAGTTCAGATGATAGTAACGATGCTACATGCAAAAGTGATTTTATTGTATTACTAGTTCTTACACTGTTGCAGTTTCTTAAAAATCATTGTCAGAGCTTGTGGATGTAGGTACATGCTGCTGTCAGTGTCTATGTGTATAAGTTGCATCAGTATAATATGTATCCCATCAGAATTTTTAACATCTTAGGATGTTTGCTTAAGAATAAAAAGGACGTTTGTTTTCTTATTTTTCTATTACTCAAAGAATATTTGATTTATAGAAAAACATGCTTAGACTATGTTTCCATTTACTTCCGATATTGGAGGTTATATTTTTTAACGTGCATTAATGCATTTGCATTTTTGAACTTCACTTTTAGTTGGTAAAGTTCGATGAACACTTACCGCACGTGGGGCTTGGCTTTCAATTCATATTTCCGTTATGTGGATGCGGCACGGGGTTTTTTTCCATTTGGCCACGGGTCCACTTCTTTTTTTTTTTTCCGTTGGAATTTATTTTGCCTCATCACCAAATGAGTTTTTTTTTCCTTTGCTGCATCCTCATTTACTTCAATATTTATTCATAACCCGAGTACTTTCGGTAATACTCCTTTACCGTCTTCGAGGGGACATTTTGCTCCGACTAGCACGGACCGTGTCAGCTAGGCATTTCGGTGGTTCTCGCGGGCTGCTTCTGTCATCGGCTATCGCTTCTTCTTGGGCTTTGTGGCGCCATCTCTTGTTGGTCAGTGATCTCATTTTTTTCATTTTTCGAACTTTTTCGCAAAAAAATGAAAAAGTTCGAAAAATGAGATCACTGACCAACAAGAGATGGCGCCACAAAGCAAGAAGAAGCGATAGCCGATGACAGAAGCAGCCCGCGAGAACCACCGAAATGCCTAGCTGACACGGTCCGTGCTAGTCGGAGCAAAATGTGCCCTCGAAGACGGTAAAGGAGTATTACCGAAAGTACTCGGGTTATGAATAAATATTGAAGTAAATGAGGATGCAGCAAAGGAAAAAAAACTCATTTGGTGATGAGGCAAAATAAATTCCAACGGAAAAAAAAAAAGAAGTGGACCCGTGGCCAAATGGAAAAAAAACCCCGTGCCGCATCCACATAACGGAAATATGAATTGAAAGCCAAGCCCCACGTGCGGTAAGTGTTCATCGAACTTTACCAACTAAAAGTGAAGTTCAAAAAATGCAAATGCTTAGACTATTATATTTTGTCGAAATGTTTAAACTTTTTGCATGTTGTCTTCCTAGTAAGCACTGTTTGACACTCCATGGAAAGATTGCAGACTTCTCAAAAACGAGTTCTTTGAGCATTACAAGGTTTTAAAATATATATATAATGAAAATGTTATTAAAATATTATAAGTTCCTTTTCAAAAATTCGTAAATTTCACTTACCTTTCATATGGGAACTAGGCACTTATGTTGTCTTCCTTCCTGTGTAACATATATCGTAAGTCTTCACAAGCGAGGTTCGTATTAAGAAGAATTCTTGAAGGGAGGATCTTTGTGTCCAATAAGAGTCACTTTTACAACTTTTGAGAATTTATAAAATAAGTTTAAAAACATCTGGTATGTATGTACATTACTAGAAATTGGAATGCCTGAAATAACAAGGAAGCAATGTCTTGAAATCACAAGTAAACTAAGATGTCTTTAAAAATGTAAAGACTTGGACACAATGACAGAATTAAAAGAGAGAAGCAAGTAATCTATTCCACACACGTTTCCATTGGCCACTAATGAAAGAAATTCCGAGGTTCAAAACTTCCGATGCATTTCGGCAATGTGTGTGTGTTACCATCCTCAGGGAGAAAAATGGCCACTGTGTTCCCTTGTGATCATGTAGGATCTGCCACGTACATCGAACTGGTAATCTCTTCGTTGTAAAAAATCATGACATCGTTCTCTCGAGGTGTTGCCACTTCTTGTTATTCAGCATATAAAATTCCTTGAGTCAATGTTACATCATCATCAGCTATTGTACTCAGTATCGTTATTTCCAACCTTCCCCATCTGTTTATCCTAGTTTTTTTTTTCATCCTGGATTAGTATTTTCCAGGGTCTATTCTAAAATCTGCATTGCAGTTGTTATTTTTTGTTTTTTCTATAAATATAGCCTCAGCAAAACGAATCATTTTTTTAGTGGGTTGTTGGCAAATTATACTTATTTCTTCAAAAATGAGTGTATTTTTATTTTTCAAACAATATTGGATTGGTGCTGTCTTTTCTTCTTTATTATTCCGGTTAGTTATGTGTTGATTGAGTCATTTTTTAAATTTACTTTTGGTACTCCCTATGTATGATAATTTATTATTATTGCTATTTCTGTTAGTATTGATGGGGATGCTATATACTCCTGCTTTGTCTAGTAAATTTATTTTGTTTCTATGTTTCAAAATCATGGTTTTGTAATTTGTTATTGGCACTCCAATGTCTTGATGTTGTTTACAACATTCTTTTTTGACAAGTTTTGTTAATTGGTTGATATATGGTAATTTTCCACAAAACTTTGTCTTAATATTTTTCTTCTGTCTTAGATGTTTGTACTGGTATATTAATTTTTTAATTAATTTAGGGCTATAACCAAATTGTTTAGTTGTTTCAATGATCCATTTAATCTCAGATTCTCTAAAAACCTTATTACTAGAATGAGTAAATGCCCTTTGAAGTAATCTTCGGATTGCGGATATTTTATAGTTCCATGGGTGGTTAGAATCTGCTGGAATTAAAATCGGAACATAGGTAGGTTTTCTATATACATAATATTGTAGATGCTGGTTGTTGTTTTCTATTGTGATATCTAAAAAATAAAGTTTATTTTCAGACTCAAGCTCCATTGTAAAGTTTACAGTGGGATATGTTTTCCCTAATTTTCCTTTCAGATCTTCAAGTTCTTGAACATTGGATTTCAAAAAAACTATTGCGTTGTCAACATATCTTCCATATAATAAAATATTTTCTTTATTCTTATCTATTACATTTTCTTCAAGGTTTTGTAATATTACTTCTGCAAACAGGAAAGACAACAGTGAGCCCTTCGGTGCACTGAACTTTTGTTTATAAATAATATTATCATATTGAAAATAGTTATTATTGTAGATAAACCGGGTGCGCCATATAAAAGAGGCCCAGTGGCCAGACGTTGTTAGGCGGGTTAAAGTTGTTTGGCTGGTTTCCATTTAAAAGCGCTTTGTTTCGCTTTTAACCAGTTTCTGCGTGTGCAAGCTGCGAAGGAATTCTCCAGAGTGGTTAGTTCACAGCCCGAACAGTGTAGGTACAAGATCATAAGTGTAAGTGAAGAGAGAACAAAGGCAACGGAAATGTTTTTAAGTATGGAACAGTGGATTTTTATTGTGGAACAGTATTTAAGAAATAATTTATACAAGGTTTTAAATGAGTTCTTTACAGAAAAATTTCCACATTTTGTAGCACTGGCGAATTCAGTGGTACAGAAGTTAGTGTGGAAATTTTGTGAAATCGTCACGGTGTGCAACAGGAAAAAAAAAAAAAAACCCCAAGACAATTTGTACTGAAGACAATATCAAGGATATATGCACAATGTTGTTACAAAGCCCTCGGAAGTTGATTCGCCGATTATCGTCTGCAATGGGAATATCTGCAACGTCATGCTGATGCATACTTAAGGTGTCTACATGCTGTGCATGAAGTATTTAGGGAGGACAGAACTGTATCGAAGGGATTATGGCCACCCAAATCACCCGATCTGTCCACCTGGGACTTTTGTCTGTGGGGATAATTGAAAGGGAAAGTGTACACAACTAATCCACACACCCTTGATGAATTAAAAGTGAACATTATGGATGCCATTTCATCCGTAAGTGAACATTACGGATGAAATGTTGTACCTATGATGAACAGAGCTGAGGTAAATACAAAGGTAAATTCACACCCAAGATCCTGCACCTACAAATACCAGTTCCTTGGTATTTGGGTGAGAATGGAACTTTCCACCACATCCCATAAGTGCTCTATTGGGTTTGTGTCGGGCGAACGTAATGGCCACCATCCGTTGGAACTGTCCAGAATGCTCCTCAAACCAATTTTGGACAACTTTGGCCCGATGACATGGTGCATTGTCCACCTGGTAAATCCCATCGTTGTCGGGGTACATGAAGTCCATTAAGGGCACCAAAGCGATTACCTGTTAATAACGTGTTTACGAGGACCAAAGGACCCAAACCATGCCGCGTAATGACACCCCACACATTTATGGAACCACCACCAGCTTGCACAGTGCCTTGTTGACAGCTTGGGTCCATGGGTCTGCACCAAACCCAAACCCTACCATCAGCTCGTAACAACTGGTAGCATGAATCAGCGGACCACGCCACATGTTGCCAGTCTTCCAGGGTTCAATTACTGTGTTCACGAGCCCAGGTGAGGCGCTGTGTCCAATGTTGTGATGTTAACAAAGGCACTCTGTTGGGTCTTCTGCTCCATGGCATACCCCGTGGACAGTACATTACACTGTACTGACCTGATGAATATGTCTCTGGTACCTCCTACATTGAATGTGAATGTTATTTGAGCCATGTCGCTTGTCTGTTAGCATGGGCAATCCTGATCAGGCCCCTCTGGTCATGGTCATTCAGCACCCGTGGTTGGCCACTGCACTGTCCACAGTGAGTGGTAACACCTTCCATGAGGTATTCTTGGTGCACACATGACACCACGGATCGAGGAATGTTACATGTTCACACAACTTCGGAAATTGATTGTCCCATCCGTCTGGCTCCCACTACCATGCCTTGTTCAAACTCTGATAATTCACGTTGGCTTGCCATAATCCTACTGGTAGTTGTTCAACCTGATTCACGAGATTACACCTTGCAACTGATAAAAACCGTGGTATGCATTGAAGCCTTTATACAATGGCAGCACCAATTAAAAATTTGCATTCTGCTGTCCCATGACTTTTGGCACTTCAGTGCATATGCTTTCCAGGTATTTGTGAAAAATTAATGCTTCCATGGATTCTCTTCCCATGTGTTTGTATGATCTGAAAACACTGGTGATGCATTGATCTTTATCTGTACGTGGATGAGAAAAGGTCATGAACCTTACAGTGAAGCATGGATTGCTTTGACTAGTGCACATCTGGGAACTTTTTAAGATTCCTGAGGTACACCTGGGAACTTTTAAGTTTCCTAAGGTACGTCTGGGAACTTTTTAAGATTCCTGAGGTACATCTGGGAACTTTTTAAGATTCCTGAGGTACACCTGGGAACTTTTAAGTTTCCTGAGGTGCATCTGCTTGGCTTCAGTTTCTTAGAACTTCGTTGTCCTGGATGGTGTAACTATAGCATGCTTGAACATAAATCTGGAGATGCAGGTTCGATTCCTGTTCCAGGTTGATGTAATATCAAGTTTTCTGAAGGATAGTTAGTTACATGAGAAACAGTAAAAATTGTGGAATCTATATGCCGACAATGATATCTAAAAAAAGTAACTAACTAAATAACTACTTTTCAGAAAAGTAGTGTAGCTAGCTACTTTTTCAAGAATATGGTTGTAGCACTGGCTAACTACTTTCAAAATGTAGCTTTTGAATCACTGCATCTACACGCTCTTGGTATGTGGGGTCCTCTTTTCCCCAGACATGTCCTCTTTTTTTAGCTATAAAAAACTCATCTGGGTGGGTTTTCTGAAAAGGTAAGATTGTCTGGGTTTTCATTTAAAAAATCGTGAAATGTTAGGGACAGTAAAATTGTTAGTTTTAAGTCCAATTATGATCACTAAATGAGGCACCAACTGAATACTGGGGGAAATTTTGGGCAGTAGAAAGGGAATTATGAGTATGGTTTGGCAGTTTGCTCACTTCGCTGGTAACACTGATTGGCGTCATTTGTTTAGCGTGGTGTTCAATTATAGCGTTGTTGTTGGTTGGAGTGGTTGTGGGCTGAAACAGTCTGCTGTTGTACGTCTACTGATCATTTTTGTATCACAGTTATTTTTATAGTGTGTACCGTAGTATATATATGCCGAAACGTAAATGTAAATTCATGGAAGAAATGATGAAAATGTTCAGTTGTTTTTTAAATAGATGGAATGACTTTGAAGCCAAATGCATTGTTTGCAGTGCTGGCAATTTTGTCTCAGTCACAAATAAAGAAACCCTGGACTTAGAAGAACACGTTGAAACCGCGAAACATAAAAATAATGTTCGAGCTGAAAGCAGGTCATCAAAATTAACAAGTCCTTTCGTGCAACCTGAATCCAACGAGTGCATCTGTGTAGTTTTGGGTCTATGGAAAAGTATTCTCGGTCACAGTCAGAATAGAAATGTAAGACTCATAAAAGATACTTATGTGCAATTATCACTGTTGGTGTGTTATTTGAATGGAATGTATACATTTTCATGATTGTTCTTTGTGTGTATACAATAACAGTAAATTATTTTCTAGGGGCGTCTTCTTTTTTCCTTCATAGAATATGGTAACCCTGTTGATCTGTATCTGTTACATCATCACAAAGTTACACCGATGAGCCATTGCTTTATGACCACTCCCAGCCTAGAGAAATGAGCATGCTTGGAGACCGAACAGTGGTGCAGGTGAAGTTCACAGAGCAGTATGTATATGCAAAGGACCGGATTTTGGTTAGTAGAGTGTTCGGAGTCAGAATGGGAAAAGCTGCCGATTTATCAGAGTTTGATCAAGGACAAATTGTGATGGCCCTGCACCTTGGAACTATGATCTCGGAAACGGCGCAGCTTGTGGGTTGTACATGTGCCGCTGTAGTGAGTATGTATCAGAAGTTGTGCACAGATGGCCAAACGACGAACCATCGTCCAGCCGTATGTCGTCCACAGCTCACTGATGCCAGAAGGGGAGAGAGACTGTCGTGCATTGTTCACAGCGACCGTAGGGCCACAGTGTGACAAATCACCTGCAGCTACAATAGTCGTGATCTGGGCAATGTGTCACAGCACACAGTTCATCGCAGCCTTCTGCGCATGGACCTGCGTAGGCGAAGACCCAACCGGGTCCCCATGATCACTGCATGTCACCGCCGACTGCACATAAAATGGGCCCAAGATCATCGAGATTGGACTGTGAATGATTTGAAGAAAATGGCCTGGTCTGACGGATCAAGATTCCTGGTGCATCACGCAGACATTAGAGCGCGTATACGCCAATTACCAATGGAGGCTCTGGCACCTGGATACACTGTTGGGTAGAAACAGGCCAGCAGTGGTGTTATGCTGTGGGTGATGTTTTCTTTGGACACTTTAGGCGCCATTATCCCAATAGCACAATCCCCGACAGCTGTCAGGTATCTGAACATCATTGCGGACCAAGTTCACCCATTCATGGCAATTGTGTTCTCTGCTGGTGATGGCCATTACCAACAGGATAGCGCACCATGCCACACTGCCAGAATCGTCAAGGAGTGGTTCGAGAAACATGCTGGTGACTTTCTGTTAATGCTCTAGCCACCAAATTCACCTGACATGAACCCAATCGAACATCTGTGGTTCGACTTGGAAAAGTGGATTTAAATCACCACCACCCCGAAATGTACTGGAACTGGAGGATCTACTGTTGACATTATGGTACAGATACCCCAGGATACCTTCTCGCTGAGTAGCCTCTGTTTTGAGGGCTAAAAAGGGTCCTTCAGCTTATTAGGTAGATGGTCATAATGTAATGGGTCATTGGTGTATGTTTTTTTTTTTTTGTCAAGTGTACAGGGTGATTCATAAAGAAGTATACAGTTTCAACGCACTATAAAACAAGAACAATGTAAGATATTTTATGTTACCTGTAGCAGAATTGTAGGGGAATGTTTCAAGTTTTTTAGAGACAGTCACAGATGTTCTATGTGTGCGTCCTTAGTCAGACGACAACCATCGAGCCGGTAATCCATTTCCTCCCAAACGCGAGGTAAGAAATCTGAATCAAGTCAGTGATAGTGGTTGTGATACGTTTTTTCAGCTCCGCTAGATCAACAGGAAGGGGAGGGGCAAATACCTTGTCCTTGACGTACCCCCACAGGAAAAATTCTGAATTGTGATTGAAAATGCCGTTGCACAACAGTTACAGATTCCGTTTTTCTCAATTCAAGAACACAAAACGCCTTCTTCACTGCAGACGCTGCCATTTTGACTGACTAGTCACATGCCACACACGCTATCGTTTACCTCACTTCCCTCAGTAGTGGGACACAAACTTTATGAGTACATCTACCTAGCTGTCCACAGTTGTGGTCTGTGTCTTAAACTGTTATTGTTTTACAGCATCTGGAAACTGTATACTTCTCTATGAATCAGGGTGTATTTTGCTGTTTGAAGTGTAAAAGTTATCCATTATTTGTGTGATTGGTAATTCAAAATATTTTATTGTATTCTACAGAGTATTTAACAAGGTGAAAAGCAGGAGTGCTCACATGAAGAGTCACCGACCACTGGATAGTGATAAGAAGAATAAATATGAGTGTTGATTTGTTTCAAATATATATATATATATATACACAACTATATATATATTCCTATCATTGAGAAGCCAGGGATTGAAGTGGTTTTTAGTGGCAGGAGGCAGTGTGACCAGTTGCTCATTTCTATCAATGTGTCATGTTTTGTACCACATATGGGGCTGTGCTCAGATCTAAGTCTTATGCCTTCTTTTGCCTCAGTGCCGTTTTCTATCATATGTATATTTTGTTATATGAAAAATTCTACGTCCTCTGATGAAAGTTTTCTAATCACTGAGAATGACCCAGCTTCACTTAGCAGCTTAGTTTTACTACTGGCAGTCATATTTCATCCCTAATATATGTATTGATAAAGAAAAATATATATATTGTTGCTATGTTTATGCAACTCTTAAAAACAAAATTGCAGGATGACATGGTCAGCAATGATTTTTTTTGTTTTTTTTTTTTTGTTTTGACAACAGGCACTTTTATTTATGTATTGGAATTGTGTTATTGAGTGTGATTTTTGTAATAATTTTGCAGTGGACTTAAAAAAACAGACATCTAGCTTTTTACTAGCAGTTCATTCTCTCACATTAGGAGGAGTCTTGCGTGCCGCCTATTTCACATAATGCACATTCAGTTCTATGTTCTGTTTGTTCCTGTGGTTTTACTCAGCTTTATAATTGTTATTATTAAAAATAGTGATACAGAATAATTGCATACCCACATTAAAAGTTTTCCTTACATTTTAGCAATCATTCTTTTGTCAATTTATCACATGTTTAGTCTGTTGTTTTTTTCTATTTCGGTTGAAAAAGACTATTTTGTGTGTTTTCAATTACTATAATTACATATTATAAAAGTAATAATGTTATAAATTCTATTTTATGGTTATTATTATTGCATGTGCTGTTGTTGTTGTAGCTAGCTATGCAAATGAGCCATATCAATAATAAAGTTGAGAAAAACCACAGGGACTGACAAACATGTAACAGCCTGAAGAAAACATGCAAAAGCCACCCCATTGCTCCATTGCAGCTTCTGGCCACTGAAGAATGGGACCTGGATTTGAGTCCCGAATGAAGCATGGCTGTTGTGTATTGCAGCAATGGTTCTATTCCTTCCCTAAAACCAGTGAATCTAAAGCAGGATTAGGGAACTATTAGAGCCTAGATGCTGTGATACGACGTGGTTTGGTTGTTAAGATATTATTCTATTACGATGATGAACTTACTTCTAAAAAAATGCAAATATTACACAATTTTATTTTTAAAAAGAAGAAAATGGCCGGTGATCAATCTAGGGACCCCAATTAAGAATTTTTTTTTTTTTTTTTATCAACGACTAACACCCCAGGTACGATCCTTAAAAACTCCCAGTAAATGGAAGGTGATTCCACCACCACCGACAAGAGAAATTCACATACGACACAAAATAATTAGATTAAACATATGTTCCAGGTTAACTAAGAATTTATTTTGTGCTCCCAGGCACATGTTGGAAAAACACTTGATACAAGGAAACTTTAGGTGGCTAGGCCGAATAAAAAAAGAATTTAGCTATGAATTTTAGAGTCCAGAGTATGTTGACAGTCCTAAATAATCCTCTCAGAAACCCTGGTCTGCAAACCAAGTAGTTTTCACCTGTGTGGTTTAGAGGATGAAGGAGGTAAGTGGCACAATTTGGTTACCAAGCCTGCCTTACAAAAAATCTTTAAAGAATGTGATCATTCACTCAAAGAGTGCTAAGAGCTTAATGCTCGATGTGCATATCTGATAACTGTTGAACCTTGAGCTAAATGCTCTTTACAATTTAGATTTAGATGGTTAAGAGTGACATTTTATTCTTTTTTTTTTCACAACACACTGATTTTGATCAGTTACCTGGAAAAATCTCTTTCTTACTTTACAGTACAGAAAACCAAACAAACAAAAATGTCAAGTCACTTTCCTCTCATTTGAGCTAACAAAAAAAAAAACCCTGTTCTAACAGGAAACCAAAATTAATATATTTCAATCCATTTCTTTGGTCACTGGCATTAACTAGACATTTTTACAAAAAAAATTACACAATGACATATTACATTTGTTGGTTCTGGCCAGACCATTAATTCCAAACATACATTTGCATTTCTCTATTTTCCTCCCATTTTAATTTCACCTTCCCCCCATTTTTTCTCTCACCCCTGAATTTTAACCTTTTACATCATTCCATTTCTGATCAAGACACATAAATTTTTTTTTCAATTTTAGGTGGTACTCATTTTTTTTTCTCTTTGTTTCTCCTCCTCCTTAAATTTTCCTTTTGATGCCGAATTGGAATTGGTGTTTGTGCTGTCGCTACGAGAGCCGGCACGCCGTGGAAACGGGGCCTGATGCACTTATGATGACATGGTAGGATTTTCCCTCTTCTCCTTCCTTTCTTTTATTCTTTTTTTCTTACTTACTCCCGATGCCGGCCTTTGAGGAGACTTTCTCTCTCTCACACGGCGACAGCGATGTTACCGAGCGAGTTACGAGGCGTAATGCCCGCTAGTGCCTCGGGACGATGTCAAGCACTTTTTCGCGCCATCTCGGCAGCAGAGTAAATTTTGAGCCATGGAAAAATTTGAAAAGAAAAGGATCGTTCCTACCGTTCTTGGGCCATCGCGGCCGCACGCTGGAAGGTTACAGCAGTTTCGGCATCCGGACGTCCGTCGTTCGGACTCCCTCCTTTACTCGATTTTTTTTTATTTTTTTATTTTTTTTGTGGGACTCTCCCTTACGAAGTCTGGTATCGAAGTGTCGAGCAGCACGCAAAAATTCTCCGCTCCTCGCCGAATCCCTTGCGAGCGCGCCCGAAATGGCGGAAGGCAATTGGCCCGAAGTTAAGTCAGAAGGCGGAGAGAAAGACGCAATTCCCAGAAATCGCTGGCTCGCATCTTTTCGGAGTCAGGCTTGAACTTTGACCCCACGAAAACGGGCGCTGCGGCGAACCTCGCAGAATTCCGCCCAAATCCTGACGTGTTCCTGTGCCAAGCGAAAAATGCCTTTTCGAAGTAAACAAGAGCATAAATAAATCGGACTTTCTGCACTGGTAAAGCTGGGAAAACGTCCTCCCAGATGCCATTCTACGAATTTATCGCTTTTAGAAAAGCGACACCAGAAACTGTAGCCATTTTTGTTCTTTCTTTCTGAACAAAGACTTTTAGAGACCACCTTTACAGAAATTCATTAAACAAATTAACTAACATTAACGAACATCGTTACAATTAACTTCGTAACGCATAAAAATCGAATTCTCTCTAGCTACAGGTACGACGATCGGAATTACGAAAAAATAGCGTAACGCAACGATGTGTTATTTTGCCCTGATGCATTAAGCCGCAATTTTATTCTTTTAGTAAATGACTATTAAATATCCTTGACGATAGCGCACGCGCAATTAATTTACGAAAGTCTCTTCGTTACGGAGCGATCGCCGACCCGCTTTTTGTATCAGTCGCTGAATTATACTATCACTAGTTAATACCAAGTAAGATTCATACTAAAACCAACTAAATATTAATACTAAGCAAGATTTTAATTACGAAAGGTTACTAAATTAAGCCCGATACACACAACGACGATTTTAATACACGCTACTGACATATGGCATAAACACGCGATTTTCCCATTAGATACCACTACAATAAGACAAAATACTTCAAACACTACATGTTTACAAATTACTCTTCCATTATTAAAGCTTACATAATAATACAATAAAAGAAATCGCGATAACGACGGTAAATACGGAACTACAACCTTACAATTTTTCTTTTTATCGCTACGTTATCCCGACGATCAATAACGCCGAACGCCGCGGCGTCGCCGATAATTTTAAACTGATACATCTAACACTATACATATATAAACTGCACTATACACTTAAGAAACTAAGGCAAATCAATTCATATACACTACATCATATACTGCACTAAAACAAACTTCACTAATATCTCTTCCCTGAAAGTAAACAGTGCACTAAAAAAATGCAATGGAAGGAAGAAAAAAAAACATTGCATGAAAGAAGAACAACAAAAGAACCAGCAATATAGCATGATGTCAAACTTTCTTAAATCTACTTCCCAGCTAGTTACACATCCCTTAACTAGAAACAGACATCACAAGGCTAACTTACTTAGACCTATTCACATAAATTTAACTACATACACAGAGATCAACACTTCACAGAGAAATCAGAAAGAAAATAAAATAAATGAAAAGAATTTACTTGATTTTTCTTGACTCTTAAATCTATTTATTTTTTCTAACTCCCTCCTTGCCAAAGGGATTTGAGATCATCTCATGACAAAAATTATCACTCTCATTGAGAGTGCGTGGGTCTGGTGACGTGTTTTCCGATCCAAAAATATTGGCCCATTAATTTAGAGATCGGAAAAACGTCAACAGATCAGCTGATGGGTGTTGGTGCCCCCTCTCCCCTGATGTGCCAGTCATAAATGACATGCTATGTTCATCCAACTACACTAGACCAGAGATTCCAGTATCTACCAAAGTAATCATTAGTACAGAGCTAGCAATCCATTTTCCAAGTGCATCCAAATTTCATACCACGTCTGCATTGCAGTTTCTCTGAAGTTCAGAAAACCATGTGCGTTAATTATGTGGGTGCTTCATGTCTCGGGCACCTAATAAAATTCATCAGTGTCTGCTCAGCCCTCATTGAGTCACAGAAAAAATATAAATATGTCTGAAAAAACTATGAATTGGCCAGTTTTGGATTTTTAGATAAGTGTTTTTCTTCTTTTTCTTTCTTTTGTTATTAAGATAGTTAGAATATGTCCAGCAACTTTTTGAGGTAATGAAGTTTGTTGCAATTTAATCTTGCCTGCATAAACCAGGAATCACACGGTTTTCTGAGTGACATGTTAAACAAAAGTTCTGCAAATTAATAAGGCGAAACTGTACACTAAGTATGTATAAAATAGTTAAACTATACTAGTAATCCAATTTATTGGCATAAGAATATAAATAAACATTTCCAAGCTTTTGAAGATCAACCAGATGGCCTTTACAAGGAAGCTAGACACTGTAAATGGAGACGTTTGATACATCAATAGTGAATAAAATCTGGTTTCTTCAGTTTTAATCTTTATTCTGGCAGATGAGCTGTCATTGCAGAACTAACCGCTGAATTTCAGAGAACAGTTTAGAGATAAATAATGTGAGTTAAAATTGATACGCAGGCTCAAAAAGATTTACTATATGGGCTATACACTATATTGACAAAAGTCACCGAACACCTAGAAGAGAAATATAACATAACATAGCATTGCTTGACATACATTAGTACGCTGTCGGTCTACCTTTGGCCTTAATGCACGCACTGACCCTTCGAGACATGCTTTCGACAAGGTTTTGGAACACAACGATAGATATTCGCTTCCATTCAGTACATAATGCTGCCGCTAACTGTTGTTCAGTAGTAGGCCTTGGTTCCAAACTTCTAATGTGGCGCAAAATTCTTCTATTCGTTATTTTTTATAGAAATTTCAATTACTATTGCATGGTGTATGCTATGAGTAGAGCTGATATTTAAGTCCCTTTAGCTTCTGACATCAGAATGAGGTGCAAGGTTAGATGGTGTATGCAGTTAGGCGAAATATTGTGAAAACTATTGTGAAAAAACTCATGCTCACAAGGTCTCTTACAAAATCCAGTATGAAATCATATGCTATGAAAGTGTGATAAAAGAAGTGGATTTGGAATCATTCATTTAGAGTAATGAAGGAAATGGTGAAAGCAGCTGGATCAAAAACCATTGTTCAGAAACTTATTTCTTTGGAAAAACTATTTCACACCATAAAAACCCAGGAAAAGTGTTAAATAGGTTTTCCAAGAAAAACTATTTAACACCGTAAAAACACATTTGGGAGAATTCCCCTAGGCTTTGACATCTTGTGCCATATTGCTGTTTCAGAACTGTTTCTCAAAACCAGGAATTGGTTTTCAGCAGTATGTTCTGGCATCTTGAGACCAGTGTTGTAGCTACCAGAAGAGCAGGGGGTGGGGGCAGTTGCCCTGCAACAATGGTCATTCCAGGGGCATAAATTCATGCTCTAGGGCAGGGCTGGCAAACCTTTTCTGACTGGTGTGTCACTTAAAGTTTACTTTACTGCTTTCAAGTGTCTAGTGTGCCACCTCTCTTGCATTTTTTGTTTCTTTGGTTTTTGTTTTTCATTTTTTTTTCGTCATGAAACTTTTTTGCGAATAACGTAAAAATGACATTAACAGAATAGGTAAGTAGGTGAATTTTAAGACTAAGACAATTTCAATTTGAACCTGATTTAGTTTGTAAGAAGATAATTAAAAAAAATCGTACTTACATAAACACATTGGTGTGAAACTTGTTGCTGAATGCTACTCGCTGAGGCTACTCGCTCATGCTTGGTTCAAAACCTATTGTTTTCAATGTTATGGGCGCCATCAGCAGTCACAGACACTATTTTATTTAAGTCAATCCCCATTTTTACAACGAATTTTTGTTTCACTTCACACATTATATATTTCCCTGTGATCATAGTTGGCAAACTCAGCAATTTAATTAATTCCTCCTCATTACATTTCCACAAGGAAATCTAACAAAAATATCTAACCTATAAAATCAAAATATCTAACCAAAAATATCTAAATATAAAATTATTGTTTTCAAAAAACAATTTTAACTTAATGTTAATGTTTTCATATCAGTTTGCCACCCAAATAGTGTTCAAGTGCCACCCAGCGGCTCACGTGCCCTAGGTTTGCCATCCCTGCTCTAGGGGATGTAAAAAATAGAAATGGTAACTAATAAAGAAAGTTACACCCTTCAGTATTTTCTTTTTAAAGACTAGTTAGTCTCACACAGTGTTCCATTCAACTAACTAGGGTGCAGAGTAACATACACTATGAGGTGTGAATATCTCATAACCATGAAGAGAATTTTCCGAAACAGTGGATGGAGGCGTCAAAAACAATGTGCTGATATGGCTAACTTTCATAACCTTACTGAACATGTCATTGGAATGAAGAGCTAATTAATCATTTGTGCTCTGTTACAGAAAGTTCTCTAAGGATTTAAACTTGAACAGAATTTTTCCAAGCCCTAACCCAAAAGCTTCTTCCTATTGTCACGTTCACTATCTGATTCTCATTCGTTCTGCGCTGGTTTGTTTTTCTTTCTATATACATTTCTGTGGAGTATTTTATTGTCGGAGTTCACATAACATTTACACTTTACCTGGTATTTACAACCTGTGGTTCTCGGGTATTTACCTGGTTTTTACATTTTTTATGAAATTATATCAAAAACCTGAAGTGCGATTTTTGAACCATCATAATACTTTCCTGCAACGGCCGTGTGTGAGAAAGTAAAAGCCATGTGTTATTTGTGTGGAAGTCAAAGGGGCGTAATTTCAAGTCTCACCCTCCCAAATACGAAAAGTTTGCTATGGTCCTGGATGTAAGTGTAGTGTACATGGCACCACTGCTATTCAACTGAGAGTGCATGTCTTTTCCCCAAGACAAGGTTTGTCAATATTTATTTGTAGGCATGTGCAATAGTGCTCCAACTACACACATTCAATTCCTAACTGTGGTGCCATCTATTGAGATCAAAGAACCCAAATGAATTCTCTCTTAGAAAAAACAATGGTCATGAATTACAGAATGTATTGTAATTATGAAAGAAACATTTTAAACTTTTTTTGTATTTAAAAAAAATTATTACGTGAATATTTTCTGAAATTAGTGTTTTTACTAGCATTTTTGCAAAATTCTTTTTATTTTTGGATTATAACTTTCCATATATTACATAAAGTTGCAGGACTTGAATATTAGATATCCTATTATTATATTTTTCAGTAGAGACTGATTCAGAATACCGGAGTCCTTTTTTTTTATTAACTTATGAGAAAACAATAACTTCATTTTTTCAAATTTTTTTTTAATTTTGGAAATTTTTTAGTTTTAATACAATGTTGAACGAAAGCTGTTTTTTTTTTCCTTTCTTGCCAATTTCTTAAGTGATGATTTAACCTCTCTTTTAATCTATTTTTTATCCTGTGTATGTATGAAACAGAAGATATGGTAAATTTTATTGCTATTTCATATTCTAATAATTTTGGACGATGTTTATTATTTACAAAAAAATCTTTGAAGTTGAAACAATATCCAAAAAAGGCAATTATATTTTTTAACTAAATTACTGAGTATTGTTATTGAATTTTTATGTATGGAAAAAAACTAAATATATTTTTAATGGCAATCTTAATTTATTTTTTAAATTAAAATGTTCCCTTGAAAATCTTTTATTATTATTATTATTATTATTATTATTATTATTATTATTATTATTTCCCATAGTCAAATTCTTGTGAATGCCTATTTGTGGAGGAAGAAGTTGCTAAAATTATCTGGTTATGAAAAATGAAAAAAACAACAACAGCTTTACGACCATTTTATATTAAAAATAATAATGATTTGGGATTTCCTTCTACCATGAGAACTTCAAGTCTTGTGAAGTGTTGTGCATTTTTTATTTAATTTATGACCACTGACTATAGGGTAGGAAAAGAATGAAAACAGACCAACAGTATGTGTATTCCTTATCCAAAAAATGAGAATCTAATGCATGAAGGTTGGCTATGATTCCATGATTCCTGGTGCAGCAAAGAAATTTGAAATGACAAGCTTCATTGTTATTTTTACCTAGCAGCAGACATAATTGTTTTTCATATATCCCAAGAGAAGGCTGGTGGTTTCTAAGCTAGTTTGAGGAAGACCGTTCTTGTTGCAACAAAAGGAACTATAAATGTAATTCATAGCTGCATCACTTAGGTCTTCATCAGAGTTGTCAGCCTTTCTTCCATTTTTGTTTGTTCTCCATTCTACCTTTTGTTTTGGATCACTCTATAAGAAATACACTCACCTAACACCTAGTTTATGTCCAACAGAGTAAGTTCCACACCAACTTCTGTCCCATTCCTACTAAATCAAAACTTTGGAATTTTTTACCTGGCTGCATTTTCCTGAAACATTACAACCTTAAGCTGTAATAAATCAAGGACAATTTAAAATGTGTATATGGCCCTTTCTTGTTATCAATTGACAGGGCTTTTTTTTCTTTTTTTTTTTTTTTTTTCTTCCTCTTAAACATGAAATTTGGGCAGTCCCACGTTTAAAAAGAAAAACAGAGAGGTGACAAGCTTCATTGTTATTATTACATGCAGAATACAAAATTGGTTTGAATTTTGCATACCACTTTGCCTTTCATAGCAGTCAAAATAAAATAATATTGCAACATATGTTTTGGCACTGATTATACCCTAAGACTTTCTGTGACCTTAAGAGTGAAAAATTGGAACAGCGCTTGATGAAAATGAAATGTGTAGTACAGTCTATTAAGCTAAATAAAAACAGTCTGTAAGATATGTAAGTAAAATAAATTACTTTAGTTGCAAATTACAGAAAAGAAGAGAAACTTGGATACATAGCCAATTGTTTTTCATGTACTGTTCAAAACATGATTAATATATATTGACAGAATTGAGCAATGTCATCATTATTATTTTGTTTATCTGTGTTTCTCAAATCTTGAACTAACTGATGTTAGTTTTGCATACTATTTAAATTACTTTCTCACCTCTGTTAGTACCGAAGTTCTGCCCATTTGTGTTCATGGATTGATGCTGTTTGTCATGCTATCAGCATTGTTCTAGTGATTTTTTGAGATCTGTTCAGTGTTATCAGCAAATCTTCCAGTACAGGAGTGGACAGTGTATTTATCAACATGCTTACATTTTGTTGTTTTTTTCCATTTATTTTAATTTCTTTTCTGTTCAGGCATATATCTATCCATGCAGTGCATTTTTTGCATTTCTTATGTTACAGTTGTCCATTCTTGTTGTTTTCTGTAACCATCACTTCCATTTGTAGTATTTTGATTGTCATTTTGAAAAAAAAATTAACAAATTTTTACATGGATGGGAATAATATAGTAACAACAGAAAACCTGATAAATTCATCATTTCACATTCTTTATTAAGCAGATTACATTTCATAAAGCACACAGAATGAGCAGAGATTTCAAGAAATGACTTTCTTGCTGGGAAGTAGTGTTTCACGTTAAAATGAACGCAATTAAAACACTTACTCAAGACTTTATTCAGTTAATATCGTTAATTCTATTTTATCCTTAAGACCTTTCAGTTATTCTTCACATCTTTTGAGCTCCATTGTTTTTACAGATGTTTCTGGCCTTAAGATTTTTAATCAAGACCTGTTCTGAATGTATAGAAACTATCAAAAGTTTTGTTTATGCAGAAAGAATAAAAATTTTTGTTGCCAGGTTTCTCTTGCAATGTCCAGTTATTAAATTAAAATATTTTCATTATGTGTTTTGTAAGTCTATTATTTTTGAATTAAGTTGTTGAAAATGCTATTTATAAGTTGTGTAAGTTCAATGATAGAACTGTTTTTTTTTTTTAATGTAAAAACTTTCTTTAATTAGTCTCTTGTTTCTATGGGGTTCGTAGTCCAATATTTTAGTTTTTTGCCATAAAGATTCTTATTTGCATAACTGTTAATAGCTTTTTCATGTTCCTTAATTCTGAGTCCCAATTTCCAAGAGGCCTGTCCTATATAATTACTGTTACAGTCCAGTGGAATTTGACATACAATTTTTTTCTTTCCATCTTGTTTTTGTGTATTACTGTAAGGTTCTTTATTAGATAAATATGCTACTTTGTTTTATACTGTAGTTGCTACTTTAAATGTTGTATATCAAATTCCACTAGACTGTAACAGTAATTGTATAGGACAAACATCTCACAACTTGAAACTCAGAGTTAAGGAAAATGAAAAAGCATTTAATAACAAAGATCAAAATAGTGTATTGGCAAATCATATACAGTTATTCTAATGTGAATTTTTATGACAAAAAATCATAATATTGGACTATGAACTGCATGAAAACAAGAGACTAATTAAAGAAAGTTTTTGCATAAGAAAAAAAAAACAGTCCCATCAGTGAACCTACAAAACTTATAAATAGCATTTTCAACAATTTAATTTAAAAATAATAGACTTAAAAAAGAAATAATGAAAAGATTTTAATTTAATAGCTGGCAACTGTAAGAGGAACCTGGCAACAAAGTTTAAATTATTTCTGTGTAAACAAAACTTTTGATACAGTTTCTGTACATTGAGGGTTTTGATAAAAATCTCAAGGCCAAAAGCATTTCATCTGTAAGAACAAAAGAACTCAGAAGATGTGAAGAATAATTGGAAGTTCTTCAAATTAAAATTGAAACAAACACAAGCATTTGACTGCAGGAAAAAAATGGCATTTCTGTACTGTAAAACCCCTTACTGTGGCATATTCTTAAATTTATTTGCAAACATCATTCCAATATTTCTGGGGTGTTCCATCAAGTGATACCCAGACGCAATTGCCTCTCTCTAGGAGTCAGCCATTATGTCGGCCAGTTCTTGAAGCACTGAGAATCATACTCTTCTGGCATGACCATGATGAGGAGAAATACTGTATTTGGAAGTGCAGTGTTGACCCCATGGTAGAAGAAAAATTTTTAAAACATTAAGGTTTCATTTTTCATCTGTATATTCCAAAATGGTCACAACAGTGGAATTGGATTTAAATTATGTAATAAAATACTGACAAAAACCGATTGTCTTTGTCAGGATTTTTCAAATGATGTTATCATTGATTTCTTTTTTTTTTTTCCAGCTCATGTTCCATTTTTATTGATATTTTCCCATTCACAATACCTTATGAAATGTGAGTCTCACGAAAGCCATAGTAGCAATCATATTATAACCCTTTCGGATGCATAATTGTGATTTTTAACTAACTCGGAGCATAATGTGACACCATACATTTTGTTATATGTTGCTGACCATGTCACTACCTGCCTCTTTGTCTTTCCTCTGGGTCTTTCCTTATGCCAAAAAATGCAACTGATCAATTTGATGTGTGCATGTGTTAACCTACTTTATTGATTTTTTTATTCCTCACAGTGAGGCTGTGTACATCTTGGTTAAAATGTGTTTGCTTACCATGTAGGCATGTTATTTTAATCATAAAATTTTATTCATCATCTGTATTCCAACTATATATCTATATATATTATATATATATATTCTCTTTGAGCTTTTTTTTTTTTTTTTCCTCAAATAGTATATTTGTGATAAAAGATAGTGTTTGGATTTGTGGATTTCAGCACACCGTTATCATATCAATTTCACCCTGCAGTAATGAACACACGTTTGTAGCTGCCGAAGAAATGAAAATTTGTAAATACATCGTTTTATGAGCCACAGCTTTACCTCATTTTTTTAGATTCTTATTTTTGTCCAAACGTGTGAAATATTGTGAACAATTTTTGTCATGAAATTTTTATTTATAATGTAGGCTTTAAAATTTTCAACAAAAAAAAATGTATGTATTCCACTGTTTATTATCATGTGAATTGATGGGGTGTAATATACTTGTTGTTGTTCACAAAACCTAGTTTATTGCCTGTTAAGTTTTTTTTAAATTAAAAATGAATGCAAACATTGTGTATTAAAAAAATGCATGTTCTCAAAGTAGGTTGGTTGCTGAATATAGGCCGTATGTGTACATTTCAGTTTCCCTGCACATATGTATACTCTATTCCTGTTGAGGACATATTTCTGAGAGTTTATTTTTGACAACTTCTGATAACTGCATTCTTCATTTAATGTGGTATAACCATATGGTGGTGAAAGTTGTAATAGAATCATTAACCTTAACTGTAGTGGTGCTTATTGCTGTTTTAAGTGCATGTCAGCATATATGAGTGAGTGATATTGTAATTGTATACATACTTTTTATCGTAGATAGAAAAGATGCCAATTTTTCATGCTGGCAATGACAACCAATTTTAAACATGCTGTAGATGTACCAAAATTATAATGTTATTTTTAAGAAATAGTTTTTATTTGCAGTTCTGTTGGATATTTTATGGGGAAATTTTGAAACTTCCTTGTAATTGATATGTGTAGTAATGTTTAAAATATTTCAGTGTTGCTTGAAGTTAAAAAAAGTTTTTCACTGGGCACTACTAGTCCCCATGTGAAATGTGTAATATATTTGGATCAGTGCTTAATTGCTTGTGTATGTGCTTGGATCAGTCATTAATGAAAGAGTTACAAGTCCTCTGTCTTTCAAAACATTGATACACACTTTTAATCTAGGCATGCAAAAATCATGAATAAGTGTTAGATTTGGGGTTACTACTACATTTTCTATTTATTCTTCTCCCCTGTATCTTAATATTGCTATAATGTTTGTTACTGATAGGAAAAAGAGGGAAAAAAGAAAAGACTTACTGCTTATTTCTTGCAACTTGGTTTACTGTAAGTAAATATATGAAAACAAAATCTATTTTTATCTCTGCTGTGGAACTTCCAGTAAACTGATCATATTCTTTTCAACTTACTAATAAACAAATTTATACCATTCTCACATGTGTTAGTTCAAGTGAGGTAATTTAGTAATACTAATATATAAGGACACAGCTTCATATAAAAGAATTTCAAGTGCAAAACTTCTGAAAGATGAAGTCCATGCAGAAACTTACACAGAAGGGCATGGTTCTAAGTTACACTGATTGTGCTTGCCCTTCAGCCTGATAATGGCTCCATATTTGCTCATAGTTTCCAATCGTTATTCTAACTTTCATTTTAAAATAATGCAGTTGAAGGCTTAAAATTTTGAGTATTCTATTTGTTGCTCATGTTTGTGAAACAAGTCTGATCAGAGATTTCTAATCTACAGATTTGTAATTTGCAATGCCATAGATTGAAGTTTTCAGAGCTTTCAGTATCACCTTGGTAGAAAATTCCATATGAGTATCATATATTGTGTGTACTTCTTGTTTTTTAAGTGTCGTGGGAAACTTTTGTTTAAGTATTTAAGCTAAATTTAGGGTTGTTTTTTCGCCAGTAATCTTTTATCTAATGGTAGATTTCTTTTCAGTTAATTATGCCGAATAAAGTCTTGATCTATCCATCAGCTATATACGTATATATATATATATACATACACACATACAGTGGAACCTCGGTTATATGTTTCACTGTTATACATGATTCTGTGTTCGTCCCAATATTTTACTGTATTTTTTATCTCTTTTTTTTTTTATTAATTTGGTTAAATGTAATTCATTTATACACTTTTTGCAATTATATGTTAAATTTTTAATTTTTGATTATCACTCATACATGGTTTTTGGATTCTTTTATAAGTAACCTGGTATGTTACAACTTTGGGAGAATCGAGACAGCATTATTTTGCAGCAGTGAAATAAATAATGCAACTAAAATTTACTTAATAATGTTCACAGTTTCCTTTTTTTCTCTGAATTCCAGAAATTTGAATCAAGAAAGGTCAGTGAATGTTTTACTTGGCACTAATACTAAATCAACTAGTAGCCAAACTGCTTTGAAAAGAGTGGTGCTTATAAGTATAGGATGTGTAACAGGAGTATTGAGTATTAAACAAAATTGAATTCAAATTTACTACCTGTAATTCAAAGGCGAAGTTTTTTTTTTAAATATATTGAGAATATGAAATCATACAGAATTGCTTAACATAGTTTTTATAATGAAAATGAGAAAATAATAACTAATACAAAAGTCAAACTAGATATATGTTTAAGGTAGCAAACAAAGTATTCAGTTATGTATGTCTTACATTATGAATCAGCATAATCAAAACTTATGTGGTTCATTTTCCTCTCTCGGAGTCATTCAGAATTTTGCAATAGTATTTAACATTTTGAAATTTATGTATTTTTTTAAGCCATCCCCTATAAAAATGTATAACCGAGATACCACTGTGTATATATACATATATATGGGTGATCCTATTTGTATTGTCGGTGTTGAGGGGATTACAAATTTTTTTTTTGAGTGGTCCTGCATTTTGTTCCTTTATAGAAGAGAATTAAATTATTTAAATTTGGAATGAATGGGATAATATTAACACGTGCCACATTATATGTGAAGAAATAATTTTTTTGTTGGTTTTTTCCCCAATAAAATCGTGTAACAGTTAGGACAAAATAGAATTCCAGAACAAGTACAAACCATGTTGAGTGCCTCCACCCCCTTCATTTTGTTCCTTTGTAGAAGAAAATGAAACAGTTTAAATTTGAATGCAATAATATTTAACACATACCACATTCAGGGTGAAATCTGAAGAAATCAATTTATGTGTATGTGTGTTTTTCCCTAATAAAAACTTGCAGTTGCAAAACTAAATAAAATAACTGCAAGTAACAAATACTTTATCAATTTAAAGTATTATGACAAGATGTAATTTGCAAATCCATTAAAATTCATTTAGTAGTTCAGTTCATAAATGTTATGGAAATAAACTCCATTACTCCAAAAACTATGTAGGATTGTTGCAATATTTTGCACCTGTGTCCAGGATATTTTCAGCAATATCCCTGTATCATCTGAAGAGAAAAAAAAACAACAACAGAAAATGAGATTTAGTACTGCAACTGAATAATTATTTCAAAAATGGATTATTGTAGTTTATATTTATTTATATGATACTTAGATATTTGGTATGCAGAAGATATTAACAGGAAGAAACACATACCTGTAATAAAAATTGTTTCTGTTCCTCGGATTTCGTTATTTTATCATTAAATTCTTCTATCTGCTAATCTTCTGTCTGCAGTGTCATTTCCCACCTGTAATGATCCAATTATTTGCTGCCCTCATATGTAATCCTGGTGGCCCTTCCAGAAATAGTTGGGTCCAACAGCAGAAACTCAGTAGACATGCGGAATCTTGAAAATATAACTTTCTGTAACTTCACGTACATTTTTTTTTTACTTCATCCTCTTGTTTTTTGTTTGTTTGTTTTTGTGATCTTTTTGCATAATATGTCCAGGCATTTTCTGTTTTTGTTCATTGTCCAGCAGTGATGTATTCAGGCATCTTCTCGGAGGTGCTTAGCTCCCCAAATCTATGAATGTCCCCTGTAGGTTGAATATTTTAGAGAAATTAATTTAAAAAAAATTAAGAAAATGAGGGAAAATATTATTATAATAAAAAAAAAAAGCCCATCCGCATGGACTTCAATCTAAAATTTCTATCATCCTTCAACAAAACTTTAAACTGTCTTAATTTTTCAAGCACTGACAACTCAGACTTCTGCAATAAAAACCTTATTCCACAGTAAAGATGTTTACACTGCAATACATCATCATATTTTGGAAGCTGGCATTCAGTTGTATTTCAGTCTTCTGGATGCCGTAGTTTCCATGTCTGAGGTTAAGCCTCAGTGTAGCTAACGTTATGTTAGTGCTTCCAATACAACAAAATATTTGCTACCTAATTTTTAACAATAGCAAATTATTAGAAATTGTTCCCAGAATAAGTTTTTTTCTTTTTCTAGCAGTGGTGGTTTACACTCTGTGACATAAAAAAAAATCGAGTTAGTTTTTGGTTTTTTACTACTATTTGCTAATCTAAATAATGTAAAGGGGCTGAAACCAAATGGCAGGGGAAATGGCTTACATCATACGTTTTCAGGTAACATTGTAATGATTCCTTAATCAGAAACACACTTGTAGTAAGGCAAGGACATTTTTACCACTACTAATGTTTTGAGGGGATTTTATTGTGTTGAAAGCACTACTGTCACAGCCTTACCTTTACTATTGTCCTCAATATTTTACACTACCCCATGGTGAAATCCATAGTCCATTACTGAATTAAGGCAAAGGTATAACATTTTTGCATTTTTAATCACTTGTATGTGTAGATTTCTTAGAATCTGCATTTGCTGTATAAGAGCATAAAAAATTGTTGTACTTTATTTAAAATTTTATATGTATTAATATGTATATAAATAACAAAATTGTGATTATATGTATATAATCAATAAACAAGTTTTAGCCCCTCAAAATTTGCCCCCCACCCCACCCCTGGAAAAAAATCTGAATGCAACACTGTTATCCAGTGAGTCATCAAATTATGAAAATGTGCATTCTTCAAGTAAATACCATGAATGGTTTAGAAATTTTCATAAAGTGGTTGTGGCTATCTTTTGATTATTTGCTTTATAGGCATTCATTTTCTAATGAAGGTGATATCATTTAATGGAGCTTGAATTGTGTTTGCAGCAGAAAGCCATACTTTTAAATAGCACTTTAGAATGCAACAGCAAATTGTCTGCAGTGCCAGTTCCATTTTCATTAATAATTTTGACTGCTTCCTAAACAGCCACATTTTATGACTATTTCCTTTTGACATCCACATCTGGCCAAATGGCATGCTTCTGGATGCTGAAATTTGATTCCACCAGTAGCATTTCTGCCTAAAAAATATTACAATAAGCTCTAAAAGTTCTTATTAAGCCATACTTTTAAATAGCACTTTAGAATGCAACAGCAAATTGTCTGCAGTGCCAGTTCCATTTTCATTAATAATTCCGACTGCTTCCTAAACAGCCACATTTTATGACTATTTCCTTTTGACATCCACATCTGGCCAAATGGCATGCTTCTGGATGCTGAAATTTGATTCCACCAGTAGCATTTCTGCCTAAAAAATATTACAATAAGCTCTAAAAGTTCTCTGTAGTCATCTCTATTGGTTATCATCTTTCAGCTTGTCTTCTGCTGATGTTAAATATTTCCACTTTCTCAGCTTTTAATATTTCATCGACATTGGAATCTAATGTCCACGAAGATAACTTTTTCCCTGTCCATGGTTATCCTTGCTTTTAAACCTATTGAACGATGGCATGTCTGGCCTAGATGAAGGAGGAAACTTCACTTTGGTATATACTACTTGAAGAATAATCTCATATATATGGTGTTGTCAGGTGACAAATCAAATATCCAGGCCTATTTTTTCTTCTAACAAGCACAAGCATTTAAATGACCAGTATTAGTAGCAGTAATACCAGCAACATAGGCTTTGACCCACTGTAGTACAGACCATTCTTCTATAGTACCATGTACATTTGATGATCAACTTATTCCATTCCTGCTGAAATTTCAGGAACCCCTGGAAGTTTTTCACCATTCTGTGTGTGGTTACAATAACAGGAAGGCAATCACATTTTAATATACCTTTTAAATCTGGAGATAATTTTGAGTCTCAGTGAGCTACTGTGAAATTCAATTTAAAATTTTAAAAAATTGATCTTATGTTCAAAGTAATTTTCCAAAAGTTTTGTTGAGCTCTTTTGATTGAAGATCAATTTACAATGCATTCCTGGGGATTAAGGAAAACTGCTTCCATGTAGGAATGGATCCAGAAGTTTACTGTAAGGGGGAGGGGGTCTGGGTACAAAAAGGGGGGCAGAAGCCACTACGAAATGGTTTCACATCATCATTGTCAACCATCATCAATCCACTGCTACATGAAGGTCTCCCCAAGTTTTTTCCCACAACGGTCTGTCTTGTGCCAGTCTCCTCCATTTTACTCTTGCATATATATATATATATATTTTTTTCATACTCCCTCATGCCTCACGGGAAGTGCCCGTGAGGCGTGAGGGAGCAGAAAAATAAGAAAAAGAAAAGTCCTAAAAAGATCATCTGGGAGAAACTGATGGGAACATTTTTACAAATTTTCTTTATGACCCAATCAAGATACATACGTAGATCAGATTGTTATTCACAGTTTCTCCCACCTACTCTGATTTCAGTACCAAGCTCTGCCTTACTGTTTTGAGATGTTACAGATGCTAGACAATATGACAATAGCAAAGAACTAATAAAGAATATCCCCATGTTTTTTACCTTCGCTGTCCCTGTTCTCTCTCTCTCTCTCTCTCTCTCTTTATTTATTCTGTTCCCTTCTCTTTCTACTGAACCTAAATCAATGTAATAAGTATTTTAAATCCTCCGTACTAAGTTTAATTGTTAATTTATTTTAGAAAAACTGAAAACAAAATATGCAAAGTTAATCATTTATGATTTTCGCTACTTTAAACGTAAAAACTTTGTTAGGGTTTAGGGGGTATTGGATCTGCCACTGCTTCCATGCAGGCTGTCAGCAAGTGACTGGCATCTCTATTGATTATCTTGGACTTATTGAGCACTGCAGAAAGTTGCAGTTTAGTATTTACTTTCTTACTCTTTTGATTCTTGACAGGCTGGGAATCTTCGAATCTTCACTTTCAGAGTTTTCTGAACTGCATAAAAGTGTAACAGGCATTGAGTATCTATCCTCCAGGCATTAGCAAGCAGTGCTTTACCTTTGTTTGAGCTTCTTTCACTTTCCTAGTGGCTTTCTTTTTTTTCAACAAGAGTTATCTTAGCATCGTTGCTGTAAGCATATATGTAGGATAACATTTTTCCTCTTTGTAAGAGCAAAAATTCTTTATCCTTGCTGATTTAGATCTCATTTAAGGCATTTGCAGAGGTAATGTTGAACAAATTATCTAA
Organism: Macrothele yani; assembly: GCA_039090855.1. NCBI lineage: Eukaryota > Metazoa > Arthropoda > Arachnida > Araneae > Macrothelidae > Macrothele > Macrothele yani. The sequence goes on from CM077028.1 coordinate 42,417,523, forward strand.
ACTTTCTTCAAATCCATGTTCACATTTTCTTCTTAGTTCACTCTCTCTTGTCTTGCTTTTTTCAAGGTTTTGTAATTATTCATATAACTGTTTTCAGCTGTTTCAAACAATTACAATGATCTCTGAGAGCTATTCATGCCATTTACCAAAAACTGCATTCATCAACAACAAGTGAAATGCTGTTTTTCTAAATTCACCATTTGCATATTATGAAAAAGTACTCTTAAAACATCTCTTTTTGGGGACAATTTATTGTAGTTTGATTCCTCAGTGGACCAGCATGAAAATTTTTTCTCTTAAATTTTATTTCTTCACACACTGTATAAATGTAAAAATAATCTAATCTGTATGTAATGGCAAAATGCAAAAGTTTAGAGGAAAATTCATGATGTGCTCGAACATAAGTACTTCTTATAACTTCAAACCTGGTACTGTCGGGCAAGTCATTTTAAGAAGCTGTTGACATCATGGTGATCCAAATAGAACAGACCCATTTTGCGATGTTTAGGCAAAGTGGAAGAATTTGCTTCTTTAAGCCTCAACTTGCTTAGGAGTATGACAGTTTTTATTCCTTGCTGATTTTGGCCAAAGACAGAAGAGATGTACAAATGTGTAAGAGAAAACATACTTTTATATATAAGATGTGTCTTCTCGCTTGGAGTATGGCAGTTTTATATTCCTAGCTGATTTTGGCCAAAGACGGAAGAGATTTACAAATGTGTAAGAGAAAACATATTTTTATATATAAGATGTGTCTTCTCGCTTGCTACTGTATTTGCTAGTGCATTCCTTCATCTGTAGTAACCTTGGAGAAGAAAGATCCCACAATTCAGAAACCTGTAATACTTAAAATAAAATAACTATACTAGTAATCCAAATTTCTTGGTGGAGAATAGAAATCGAAGGTTCTAAGCTTTCACACATCACCCAGATGGCTTTTTCAAGGAAGGTCGACAGTAAACTGTTTGATGTCTGTCTTCATTGAAAAAGCCATCTGATTAATGTGTGAAAGCTTGGAAACTTTTATTTCTATTGTTTGTGTGAACCAGCAAACTGTTTGCTGTCTACCTACCTTGAAAAAGCCATCTGGTTGATGTGCAAAAGCTTGGGAACTTTGATTTCTATTCTACTCCAATACATTCGGATTACTAGTTTAGTTATACTATTTTAAGTGTTGTTGGTGTACAGTTCCTTGTTATTTGATTACCATGTAATACCTTCTTACCTTTCAGGTACTATTTTTTTGTTAATTGACGTTCCCACACAGTGATCAACAGGCAGTGAAATAGAAGTGTATTTTTCGAAACTTGAGGCGTAATGCGGTACATGTTAATATTATCAGATTGATTTTAAACTTTGATTGCTTTTGTTTCTCATATAAAGAAACAAAATAAGGGGAAGAGAGTACTCATAAATTTAGTTAGAAGTTCAAAAATGAGGACCACCTTAATATATATTTTTTTCAAGCTCTATTCTGAATATTTCATAGTGCAAAATTTCTAAAAACTCATTGTAACTGAGTTATTTTGATCTTCTAATGAATTTGGCATTATATTTACTAACTTATTTCAGTCTGATCATTTAAGTGTACAAAATAGCTACATACAAAAAGCAGCAAACACTAGCAATTTTCTGTTTTGTATTTTCTCCATCTAAAGCTATGTCACTTGAAGTTCCAAAACAGAGTTTGGTAATCAATTGTTGTGTTCTATTCATAATCTACTAATACTGAGCAACTGAACAGGAAATGGAGGGGAGAAACATGTCTTTGGTGTACTTTTAGATTTGTGTGCAGGTATCTTCCTCAACTGGTGTTGGAACAATTGACATGATATTATATTTATTTTCCTTTCTTAAAATCATGTGGGATTATGAGCTACCTAAATTTTAGTGATGCAGATTATATGATGTTATTAAGTCTAATGTGAATTTTAAATGTACATATACTGTAGGATATTTTTATGTTGAAATATGATTGCTTGTTGTGTTTTAATTTTCTATATCAAATTTTTCATTGGATATTCTGAAAAGTGCAAAATTATCATTTCATGTTTTATTATGTACCTTTTAGAAAGTATAAATTCATCTGTGTTGCACAGTTATTTCAAATCACAATATCAGATTTAAGTAAGTTTTGTTTTCAGCACATTGTAGAATTCTCAGGTGCCATATATTGATTTAGGATTAGGCATAATTTTTATTGGGTTTTCAATAACAACCAAAAAGAAATGTTGTTTTGCAAATTTAATAACTTCTGTTGGCAAAATCTACCAAAAGCATGAAAGCTTTTTTCATTATTATTATTATTACTATTATTGTTATTTGTTAGTGCCATGAGGTGAAATGTTATTTCTTTAAGCAATTTTTTTACAATCAACAATCTTGTTTGCCCCAGCCACAACTGTATGTTTTCATAGATTTTTGGTATACACCATAGAATAAACAGAATATAAATTAAATATACATATAATAACATAAAAAAAGCCATGAGGAAAGGCTTGCTCAAAAATACTTGTGTGAAATCTACATGCATCATTATAATATATTTTATAATAAATCTTGTTTATAATACCCTTTGTATAGGGTGATCTTCAAAACATTCAACAGGCCATAACTAGGATATGGCCAGTGTGGCCCTTGTCATAAGCACCAAGTAAGCGAAAGAGCCATACAGGGTTTCAGATAGTTAAGTAAACAGTAATTGACATACATGGGGTTTAAAACAGCAGATTGAGGGCAAACTGTCCACACCTTTGCATACATTTTTTTTTATTATTTTTTACAGAAGTTTGCATTTAAGTGGTTACAGATTATGCTGTTGTTATTTCTCCAGAATTTGATCGCAAGTCTTTCGGTCACAAGGGCAAGGGGGAATAAAATGTTAATCCCTTACTTGAATGTGAAACTAAGCTGATATTGTCCCAGATAATAATCACAGATCTAGCATGTATTTCGAATTTCTCAACAAGGGGTGCTTTTCTGTCCAAGCTCTGAGCCGAATGTCAACCTAAACTATTGGTGGACAGGGCGTGAATTATGCAGCTGACAAAGAGTGAAGGAAGATATTTTCCCAAAATGGTATGTATATATAGTGGCAGATAATGAAGTTGCTGTTGAGAAATCTGTAAAACTGAAGGCATGAAAAGTCAAATTAGCTTAATTTGTAGATATTTATTTTATTAATGTACACAAAAAATTGTAACAAAGAATTACCATACTTTATTAATTGTATAAGTAAAAACTGTGATTATAATTTTTTGAATGAGTTATTTTTTCTACTTGAACTTTTGATATTATTTTAAAGTAATTGCATTTTACATTAATAAGTTTTTCATGGAGGCACATTTTTAATGTATGGCCATAGGCACTCAAAATCCTAGCTACAACTGTGCACGTATATACACAGGCACAGTTAGACGAGCCGAGGTACAATACTTAAGTTACTAGTGTGAAAAGTTAGGGGGCTAAATAGTTAAAGAAAAAAGGGTCTGTTGAATTGATATTGTTGTATAAGTACAGAGCATGTTTCTTATTGCAATGCTTCCTGTGTCAGCATACATAAAACTGTTTTATGCAAGTGATTGCATGAACCTTTTACACTGTGGATTTGGTTCAAAAGATGTGAATGTTGTGTTTGTTCTTCACACAGTACTGGGAATCTTCCTTTCACTAGCAAACAACTCTAATTTAGGAATGCATGTTTCATACTAATCTTTAGTGCTTATAAAAAAACTGGAAAGAAATACATCTGTGCTTTGGGTATAGAGTAATTAGTTGGTTTTCACAGGAAAGTAACTGCAGGTAAAACCATAAGGGCAGCTGGAATAGGTTAGAAAATGGATGAGAATGACATAAAAATTGGACAATAAGCCACTGTTATCAAAAAGTCACCCTAGTCATTTAAATACAGAAAGTTTTGCTTTATTGGCTTTTTGAAAAAGTTGCATGTGATTTTTGCTAAAACTAAACCTAAAGTTCTCAGTGATTTGTTTTAAACAGATCTAACTGTTATATGTATGACCAGTTAGGTCCAAGAGCACAAGTTGATCATCCTACAAATCAAGGAAGTTTTGGACTGCCACATATATCTGACAGTGGTATGTGAATCCAGAGTAAAACAAGCTTCATGTCAAAAATGTGATATTCATCTAATTGTTTAGATATCATTGGATACCCATATTCTTATCAAACTAAGTTTAATTAGTTCTGCTCTTTTATACAATGGGGCAAATTTGTATGTCAGATTTTTGTATTTCTGTATGCAAGAGCAGTTCAAAAAAAAGATTCCCAATTTTATTCATGCCTAAAGGGTTATTACATTGAGTTTACAAGCAGTTAGTACATATAATCACCACCAGGTGGCAGTAGTAGCCTGCACATCAGATGATGTAAACTGACTCAGCAGTGGTTTCAAGATGATGATCACACTGAGAGTGGACAAAGGAAGAATTTCATTCTGTAATTTGGCAAAAATAATCCACTAGTTGAAATTCAGTGAACTTGTGACAATGTATGGTGCTAATGTGATGAGAGTACATGTGTGTAAATGGTGCAGGGAGTTTGACAGTGTTCGACCTCAGAGTGCTGCTGCAACCATAAATATCTTGAAAACCTGGGGCTGGGAAATTTTTGCCACATCCCCCATGCAATTCCTGAATTGACACAGTCAAACTACTTTCTCTTCCCAAAACTTAAAAAGCACCTTAGATGTCAGTGCTTTCATTCTGCTGAAGATGTTAAAACTGAAGTCAAGCAAAGGTTACATTGCATGCCCAAAACACATTTTTTTTTTTTTCTTTCATGAAAAGCCTGACAAGTTGCTATGGGAAGTGTCTAAACAGGCTTGTTAATTATGTGGAAAAGTAAAGCTAATATGAACTGTCTCATCGTGATGCATAAGTTGGTATGCACACACACACACATTCCAGTAAAAAAATTATGACCATCTGTTAGTATGAGGTGTGATCTTCTCGTGCTGCCAGTACCACAGATATACAGTGTGGCATTGATTCAATTATGCCTCTGAACATTTCTTTAGGGATGCTATACCATGCACAGATGTGCCAACTCTCCGGATTTAAGTAAGAGGCTCCGGATTTTCAGCTCTTCCTCCTGCTCCTCCGGATGAATGTCAAATTCTTCTGATTTTCACTGAGAATTAGCCATTAGGATGGTCGGCATTCCATCAACCACCATGATTTTGAATCGCCTGTGAGATCTTTTTCTTTCTGTGTTGATGCAAGACGTCATTAGTCATCAGTTTTGTACTTGTTCGCTCCTCTTATCTGCAAAAGGAAAGATACCCCGGTGGCGCAGTGGTCTAAGCATCCGAGATAGGTCGGAAAAATTTGCTTTAAAAAAATTTCCCCCATTCCAATTGTCATACAACGCCTTCAGCAAAGAGCTCACCCGCTCTGGCACTAGAATGCTGGGAAGGGTCAGTAATTAATTGACAGAGGGGAGCTGCCCTGCTTTCTCCTTCCAGTTCAGTCTTCCCTCGCCTTAACAAAGCCGCACGCATTGCGGCGAATTCACTTAACGACAAAAGTTGGCCTCACCTTGTAATGAAAGGTGATGTTAGTACGATGCTTTTTGTAATGTCCGCCTTCGCCCACAACCTAAAGAAGAAACGAAAAACAGTTGGCTGCAATTTTATTCGCAAAACAGCACAACATGCGCAACATTTTCATTATCTTGCGGAATCGACGTACCTGAAAACGAATAGGGGGACGGAGTGTTGCTTTTCACGCTGTTTTTATTTATTTTTTTATCATTAGAACTTTTATTAGTGGACCAATAATACTACTGGAAAATTGCTCCTACGTCTGGAAAGTATTGATGAAAATAGTGCTCGTGTGATTTTATGTGCTGTTAAAATCTCTCCGATTTTTAAAGTTGGCATGTCTGCATGCAAACACCAAAGCTTCTCTCGAATCATCAAGATTCATCAGTAGTGGATCCATACATCTAATGTGTTAGCCAGGATAGTTAGTTAAAGTCACTGGAGTGCTCTTCAAACCATTCTCGCACACACCTAGCAACATGGCAAGGGGCATTAACTTCCTTAAAGCAACCCATGCCATCGGGGTAGACAGTCATCATGAATGGGAGCACCTAAACCGCCACAATGGATAGGTAGCCCGAAGCGTTCATTGTTAGATCAAGGGGAATGATTGCCCCCAATGATTCCCAGGAAAACATGCCCCCACACGAGCACACTGTGCCACCTCCTGCTTGTTTCTTCTTAAGCATCATGTCAGGATGATTTCTGTCAGCAGTGCTTTACCATACTCCCCATCAACCACCCACATAATAAAGCAGAAAATGTGATTCATCTAAAAAGGCGACTTTCCTCTACCCTTTGATGATCTAATGTCTAAAAATGTGATTCATCTAAAAAGGCGACTTTCCTCTACCATTCGATGGTCTAATGTCTAAAAACATTATTCATCTAAAAAGCCGACTTCCTCTATCATTCGATGGTCTAATGTCTAAAAACGTGATTCATCTAAAAAGGTGACTTTCCTCTACCATTCAATGGTCTAATGTCTAAAAATGTGATTCATCTAAAAAGGCAACTTTCCTCTACCATTCGATGGTCTAATGTTTCCTCTGAGATGCAAATTCACGGCATGCTCTCTGTGGGTCTCCGGAGCTGATGTCCATGCTGACAGCCAGAAATAGATGGTTTTGCCACGAATTTGCATCTGAAAGGAGACATTAGACCATCGAATGGTAGAGGAAAGTCGCCTTTTAGATGAATCAGAGTTCATTGGACTGTGGTCTGTGATACGCTCATTGACGTGCCTGCATTTAATGTGCTGGCCAGTTGTCCACTGTGGCCCATCTGTTGGATTGTACTAGTTGTGACGGATGTCACTGCCCACGGTCGCCAATGCTCCATGGACGCCCACCATTACCCTGATGACTGCAGGTCTTGCCTGCTTTTTTCCCGTTTCTGAAACACTTTAACAACTGCACTACAAGAACAGGCACAATATCAGCCGTTTCTGTAATGTTACCACCCTTCAGTTGGTAAGAAACAATCTTTTCTTTTTTCAAACTCTTATTAGGTCACATTCTTTTCCCATTTTGACGCGAAACTGCGTGCAGTTCACGAGTTCATGTCCTTTTACATGGCTTACATAATTTGTATATGTTGCTACTCATGCCATCTGACTGCTAGTTGCAGTTCCTTTTTACATTGGAGTTGGCATAATTTTTTGACTGGATTGTATATATAAATAAAAATTGAGACAACTTACTTCTTGAGTTACTTTTGTAGAAAATCTGAATATTGCAATTGATGTTATTTTTTCTTGTCATTGTTACACAGTTTGCATTAACATGTGCATCAAATAAATTAATGTGTGAAATAATGTGACCTGCTAACATCCAAGCAAAGCTGCCAGTTCTGATTTTTGCATTAGCTTATGTATTATCCTTGTAGCTGCCTCAGTGTGGCAAGAGGCGTCTTTGAGCAGAACATGTGATATACATTATGAGTTTAGACTCCTGGCAGTGCCACCTAAAGCATGAGGTCATTCCAGCTTGCCCAGGTAAATGCTAGTAAGTTTTGTAGGAATCTGCTTCTCTCTCAAGCCTTGGAGTTCACTTCACAGGGACACAGCAAAAGAGAAGACACTTCCACAGGCGTTACCCTCTATATTGGTAGTACTTACCACAGACTTCCGCTGTCACCATTTCCACAGGCGTTACCCACTATATTGGTAGTACTTACTGAAGCATCAACCGGTGATTGGTGAAACATATCACTGATGTTAAGAAAGGCAACCCTTCCACCTCCCTTTCAATTTTAACCATCAGTGATACGTCCGCAATTCCCAATTGGCAAAATGTTAAACGTGTTTCTCCATTCAGCAATCGGAGAGCTCTTGGCTACCGCGATAGCATTGAAATCTACCTTACCCCTAACACCTGCAATACAGGCACACCTTTTCACATACCTATCCTTTGGAAAGCTATTTAGAAATCTGGCAACAACTGATGCCTATACTACGTGTTTCATTCCATGGCTGATGAAGGTAGAAGTCCCTACCGGAACGTCCCACCACTTATCATTTTTAACGTAACTTATGCGTGATATGAGGATATCAAGAATTCTAACAGTTTTTCATTCATTTTATAAGTGCATTGTTACATACATACATACATACATATCACTAAGCTGTTCTCAGAGACTCAGAGGTTAGCTCCTTAAAGAAAGCTTATATGCCAGATTAAAGTTTAAGAAGATTTTACTTGCTGATCTCCTTTAACAGTGATCTTGGCACACAACTTGAGCTTCACTGACATTCATCACACATCTCACACAAGACCTTTTGTACTTTATACTCATTGCCTTTTCCCCTGCAGATATTCCTGAATCTGGATATCCCATGATTTCCTAGGCCTTCCTGTACCTTTCTTTTCTGTCAGTTGGGCTGAAAAAATTCCCTTAGTAAGTGTCTCGCCACTCATTCTTTCAACATGACCTAAGAATATTTGTCTCTACACCTTACTAACATTTTGCTTCACATTACACATCTGCAACACATCTTCATTCCTCATATTATCACAGTGTGTCTTGCCACAAATCCCTTATGAGTAGCCCGTCTCTCTAGCATACAAACGACTCCTATGTTTCTTCTGCAATACCCAGGTTTCACTCTCATACATTACACTTCCATACACAGCAATTTGGGACCTTTTTGAGAACCCATCATTCCTGTGAAATCCTCCTAAAGCAACTATGACTTTCAGAGATGAATTCATGTTGCATACTAATTTCACCACCTAATCTGTTTTTTCTATCAAATATGCTTTCAAAATGTACAATTTCATTCACCATTTTGACTAATTTTGCATTCAAAAACTATAACTTTGGTTTTTCCCTTATTTAAACTCAGCTTGAATTTCATACAAACTTTGTACATCTGGGACAACATACTCTACAACTCACTTTTGCTCTCTGTTAAGCAGACTGTCATCAGCATACAGCAATCTGCACACATGGGCATTACCAAGACATAAAACAGTATTGTCTATTTTTCGATCACAAATGCATGCATCCATAAATATATTAAGCAACCGTAATGACATTTGTCTGACTCCTGCAGCAATGGAAAACCATTTCAATAAAACACCATTCATTCGTACACATCCTTTATTGCCAGCATACATAGCTTTCATGCTATGTATGCTGGCAGTAAAACACATGCTCAAGTGAATTGTGTTTTATCAAAATGGTTTCTATTAGTGCAGGAGTTAGGCAAGGTTGTGTAATGTCACCATGCCATACAAATTGAAACTCTGGCTCAAGTGTTGTCAATCAAAAAAAAAAAAGTTTTCCCTCATTTTTGTGAGTGTGCCATGATATCTTCCTTTCATGAGAAAAAAATTAACAATTTCAGATGTTTTGAAAATCATCCTAGACAACACTTCATTACAATTATAGTGGATACTTAAGCACTCAACTTATCCTTAGTAATACTTATGTCACCAAAACAGTAAGCAGAAATACAGTATGTAATCAAATAAAAAAAAAGAAAAAAAAATGTTTATAATGTCTTTTAATTTAACAGGATTGTATTTTCCATTTGTAGCAAATACTTACCATTCATTAATATTTTTTTAATTGTTTCCTGGTATTCCTCATTTTTACACTTTCGACCTGTAAGTTTTAAAGTCTGTTTTAATTCCCTCCACACAAAATTTATACAGCTCAACCTACTTGAGTTGGTACTAGCAAAGTATGTAGACTGTACAGTTGTGATGTTCAGACTGTTTTTTTCAGCCAGGTCTGCTATGTTTAACTGATGTCAGATAAGTTGATAAATGAATGAAATTTTAATGTCCCAGATTAATCTGTTCTTTGCAGCAGACACCACTGAATATTCAGGCTCTTATAGTCACTGTTTTGCTGCTGTAAGAGAGTGAGAGAGACTTTGATTGCCAGCTACAGCTAGTGTCAAAAGAAATGTGTAGTCTTGATGTTTGTATGTACTGGTGGATATATATGTATGTTTATTGGTATCTCTGTCCGAGCAAGTCTGTTGTGAATCCAATCTGTGTTTGTTTAGTGATTTTTTGTAGCAAGTGTGCTTTCGACTTTCTTGTCTGTTTTTGGTAAACTTCTGTCATTTGTAGCTGGTTTAAAACAAAGTAACTCTAGCTGTGTGACACTCTTCACCATTTTCATTCAAGTGTAATGACTTTCTGAAGAATACAATGAGGTGTATTCTTGTTTTACCCCATAAGGGTGTCAAATAAGACTGAAAGCTGTGCATCCTTTAGCAAAGCCTGCTGAAATGTTAATTGAATTTGATGAAGTTCAAAGTGCATGCAAAATTTAAGGTCAGAAAGAAAAAGAGACAATGTTGAATGATTTCCAGTGTGATAGAAGCTTGTAAAATGATTGATCCTATGTCTGTTCAGAACTTTTTCCATCCGTGTCAAAGCATTTATAATAACAGAAGACAGTTGGTTCCTTTTTTTCATACTACCATTGGAAAAACGCGTGACCTGCTTTCACTGAAGTAATATGTTCAGTGAAGCATGTTTCTGGTGGGGAATCATAGGTTTGTGATTTAACTTATTTGCTAGTATTAGTATTAACTTATTTGCATGTGTAGCATGCATGAGGGTTCATATGGCTCCTGGAATCCTGGAAAAGACCTGGAATTTGATTTCCCTTTGTTCAAGGATTGGAAAGTCATTGATTTTTCATATTTTTATGAAAGACCATGGAATAGTCCTAAAATTTTTTCATGCAATGAGAAAAAAAAATTGGGTTGAAATGTTTTGGATTGATTGCTTCACTTTGTTCTAGCTCCCTGTGGGGTTTGTTCACAATTACATTTCTTCCTTCCATGGAGACAGAATGTCATCTCGTGTGACGTTGGAGTGCAAGATGCTTAAATGGTGTATTTCCAGCGACCTTGGTTTATGGTATAAGCAGTTGTAGTCACAACAGGGTGTGGAAACCTTCCTGTAAGTTCAAGGTCGCTCCTCCTTTTATCATGTGCTTTTCTCATTAAAATAAATTTATATCTATCTCGTCTCCCTGCCAGCATTGTCATATATGAGATTCTTCCGCGAATTCATGGAATTCCATTTTTTTTTTTTTATTATTATTTTTTTGGTGGTCATTTGGGTTTTTCTCGAGATCGATGCAAAAATGAAAAAAAAAAAATGGTGGGGGGGGGGGGTATTTTGTCTTCCAAAGCTTTTAGAGTGAGGGTGAAGATTTTTCCCGTAATTGTAATTTCTTTTTTCTCCCGATGTTGCCTCTGTTCAGTATTGTTGTTAAATATCATTTCATTGTTCAAATGTTTGTAATTCAGCATGAAATTGTGGGCAACGATTTTTGAAAGGAGAAATTAAGATGGTGCAAAGATTTCCCTGTATTCTTTAGTCATGAAATTCCTCTGTGGATTCGAGGAATTTCGCCATTTCCACTATCATTTGGGGCATTTTTGAGATCAATGCACAACTGAATAGAAATTTTAGTGGGATTGGTTATGTGATGGTGGGGGATTCATTTTGCATTTGAGGATGGAGTTTCGTCTTTTGAAACTTTTGAAATCGGAAGTTAGACATAGTGAAGATTTCTCTTTTAATCATAATTTTTTTCTCCAATGTTCCTTCTGCTCAGTATTGTTGTTAAATATCCATTTATTCCATAAAAATTCACATTTCAGCATAAAAATTGAGTAAAAGTTTCCGAAAAACGGAAGTCGGATGAAGTGAAGATTTTTCGGTTAATTGTAATTTTTCCCCTCCATGATGTTTTCACTATCCTGTGTTGTTGTCAAAAGTTAATTTCCTCCGTAAGTGATTTCATTTAAGCTTTATAAGGGGAAGGGGATTTTTTTGAAAATGGAAGTGATGAAGTTGGAAAATTCATAAGAATTCATACATGGGGTTCAAAGTATTCATATTCTCAAAGTTATCAAAAATAGTGAAAGTTTTGATATCATGCATTCATGGTCCTCAGGCTGAAAGTTCTTACAGTGTGATGGATAAAATTGTTATCTGAGGGAATAAAAAAAGAATAAAAAGAGAGTGAGAGATGACAATGAAGAAATGGGAAGAGAATGATATCACCAGTAGTAAAAAGAATTAAGCAATGTATGCTATGTAGCTGCTGAGTCAGCAAAAGACAAATATGGCTGTGTAATTTGCTGAGAAGAAAGCAACACAAAAAGGAAACTTGAGCTAATAATCTAGCAAGCACAACAAAACACAAAAAGAAAATACTGTGTTTGAACCAATGTATTTTAAAACCATATTATTTTGTCTTGAATTCAATAATTTTATATTGTGAATAGAGTGATGTACTCTAGTTAAATAAATTATGTGTTCAGTGAACAATTCCATCTCGCTTATGCTGCATTATATTTATGCTAGCTCATTCACACTTTCTGATTTTTCAACCGATTGAAAAGTTCAGCTTTTTGTTTCTTGGTTGGTCTCATGTATGCATTGTGCATAGGAATAGATAACTTAGGAATAGGGAATCTTCAGTACCAAGGCAAAATTATTTTGTATTATTTATCATCGTGCTAAATTGCAGATTGCTTCATATATAAGTTTTATACAGAGCAATTTTTATATGGGAGAAGTTTGCCACTTCGTTAAAGATGTAACACACACTGTAGAACACTCTGTAACAACAAAACCCATTGGACTTCATAAGTATTCTAAATGCATAGTAAATTGCACCCAATTTGCAAAATATAAAACAAAGCAATATGTTTTTAAATAGTATAACTATACTAGATATCCGAAATTTCTTGTTGTAGAAATAGAAATCAAAATTTCTAAGATTTGCACATCAACCAGATGGCTTTTTCAAGGAAGGTAGACAGCAAACTGAAAACTATTCATGATGAAAGCAATATGATTCAAACTATTAAACTATACAAACTAATACAAACTATTCACGATGAAAGCAATATGATTCTAGAAAAAATTTTAACTCTGAGAATTATTTTGTTTGTTTGTTTTTTATGAATTCCTGAAAAAGTCTTGGAATTTATTTCCTGTAAATGTGTACTAACTGTGGTGCATGGAATGTAGCATAATACTGTGTACACTTAAAAAGCTTAAGGATTGGATCAAAGTGTGTGAATTGCTGAGGCTAGAGTACAAGCTTTACCTGGTTCCTGTCAGGATTTTTCCATCTGTCAAGGCATTTATGATATCAAAACAGTTGGTTTCTTTTCTTTCATACTAGTGATGGACCATTCATAAACAATTCATTCACAACAAATGACTCTTCACTGTGAATAGTCAATGATTCACTCTCACCGCTGTGAGTGATCATTCAACTCGCCGTTACTATGACACACACTGAAGTTGCAGCACATTTAACTTTCTCCCACTCTCACGAGTTTGGAAATAGGAAAAGTAATGTTGAGGATTAATAAATAAGTGTCACCTGTTATGTGAATGATCAGTGAGCGACAGTCAGTTAGGAAATATGGTGAAACTTAAGAATGGGAATGAAATGTGATTGCCATTCATTTGAATGGCATCTTTGTAACAAGTGAGCATACCATTCAAATAATTGTGATAGGTCAGTGGGTAATGAAACCTGCTGTTTTGGAAAGTTTGCTAATTAACGCTGTTGCCTCACAGGTGCTTTTCAGCAAAGAATGATATGCTCAGTGAGTGTTGTGAGACACTTGGGACTGGAAAGTGAGTAACACCACCCCGATGGCGCAGCTGCCTAAGCGCTGGCTTCTGACCATTCATCCAAGGTGGGTTGAATCCTGGTGAAGCATGGATATTGTGTTTTGCCTTATGGCACTGGATATTTCCCTTCCCTGAACCAGTGCCCCTAAATTAGGGATGTGTGACTGCTTATAGCCCGTCACGTTGCTCATGGTGGTCGTTAACCCTCCAAATGAGAAAAACGCACAGACAAAAAGTGAGTAACCATTCGTTTGAGTGAACATTTGTGGATGGCTATTTTGCATAAATGATCTTCCAAGAAGGAATAACTTATCCCATCACTATTCTATACTAAGGACTACAGGGAAAACATCAGGCTTGTGTACTGTCACTTTGAATAGTGATATATTCATTGAACCATATATCTGATGGAGGATAACAGGTTGCAATTTAACTTATGCAATGTGTATTACACATGAAACGTGAAAATATTATGTACATGTGAAAAGCTTAAAGGTATGATCAATGTGTGTGAACTGCTGAGGTTATTGTACTAAAGGTGGTTGGATCAATGTGTGTGAACTGCTGAGGTTATTGTACTAAAGGTGGTTGGATCAATGTGTGTGAACTGCTGAAATTATTGTACAAGTTTTACATGATTCTCAAGGTATCTACTCAAATTGGTTTGACTGTACTTTGCGTGGACAAGAGGAAAACATAACAATTGCTAAATCACTTTTGTTAATTTATATTTGAAAAGGAAGGAAAATTTAGTTTACAAAGCAGTAGTGAAACTGCAAGTTATCCGGTACTGTGATAAATGAATAGTTTGTATGGACAGATGAAGCCGGTTCAATGCGGCTTCATATATTTATATTATTTTACATGCTTCATAGTATGATTCTGATACCTGTGAAGCAGTAAGTACTGTTATATTATTGTATGACTTGAAAAACCTTTACTGAAAAAAAAATTACCTTTGATAATTACTTTTAACTTCAGTGAGAATGTTATATGTTGATTCTGTTTGGTTCATTTTGTAAATTAAATTTCTATTTTAATTCCAAATGTTTTTAGTTAATCCATATAAAATATTTACTTATTATGCACTATTTCTTTTTTTTTTTTTTTTTTGCGGTGAAGAAGCATGTTACATATTATGCATTTTGTATGCATTTCTTTTTCATTCCCCATTTTAGTACAGAGAATAAATCAGTGTGAAGTAAAATTAAAACTGCAAGTATCATGCAAAAAGAAAGAAAGTGTTAATTGCAGTTTAGTGATGATTTAGTAGTTTCATGTTTTAGGTTTGATATCCATGTTTTTGATATATTTGTATTCCATACATAATTATTTTGTAACATAAAATATACTTTATGTAATTAACATCATTATTGGTATTGTTGACTGTTCAAACCAGAAAATTTATCCAAAAAAAAAAAAAAAAAAGATTGGATGGTTTTGTATTAATTTCATTTACATGAATCATATTTTAGTGATTAAGTGTGCAATTGATATTTGTGAAAGATTGTTTAATTTTCAGTTGAAGTTGTTTCTTTTGTTCTTTGTTTTCTAGGATAGTCTTTTATTGTTTTTTAAATATTTTCATAAGAATGAACACAAAGTTCATTGTTTGAATATATTTCAGAAACAATGTATTGCATGCAGTGGTTGCACCAATCAGAATGAATTTATACAGACAAAACTTAGCCAACTGTTTAAATTTATTCTTTTGACAATTTTTGTAATATTTGAATGAAGAGTTACATTCAAGATTTCCAGGTGCTTTCAGGATGTTTCAGTGTCACTATTGGTCAAACTTTTTTTATTATTTTCAGTGGCCACTTGATCATGAATTCAGGGAATACTTGCCATCTATGCAAATTAATTCTAAAAAATTATGCAGAATTTTGCCTAATAACAAGCCTTTCTTCTATTAACTGCTTTATTCAGTAATACACATGTCTTTATGCCAAACGTGTGGTCATATTTCTCCACATTATAAGTTATTCATGTTATATCTCATCACATGTAGCAGTAGTATTAAATCAGTCGAATGACAACCACCCAATTATAATAAAGGCCAACTCTTGTTATGAAACATATTTCGGGGTTTGGATGGGAAAGATTATCAGTGTGACCTCAGACATGAAAAGTGTCAGCATCTCAGTATTTACAAAAAATATATATCCTGATTATTGAGAAAAGTCAACTTGATTTAATGCTAGTGGTTAAAAGGCTAAAGAAGCGGCAGTGTAGCGAGATATTATTTCTTGTTAAGATGGGTTCCATTTCAACTCAGGCAGGGTCGTACCATCATGGTCTCAGATTTCTCTAAAAAAATTAAGGGGTGTTCCTTGACTAAAATAAGGAGACCCATATTTTTTCTTTCGGCAAGAAAAATTTTTCCTTTCGAGATAGACGGTTTCAAATCTTGCACCGTCAAACAAGCTCTCTAGAAAACGGTTATTTTTCCTAACTTCAGCGAGTCATTGCAGCAGAGTTAAAAAAGATATCGTGTTCTTGTATTTTTTTTTACATTGTGTGTATAACATATAATAATATATGGTGCTAATATTTGCTACACATCGTATGATTAAAATTTTAAAAAATCGTTAACTTTGTGATTTTTAAAAAAAATTGAATTTTTAAGTTTTTTTTTAACAGGTTTGGATGGAGTTTTTTCTATATTCGTTTTTTTCGTTAAAGACATACAAATGTGCACTTTCTTTGTAATTTTTTGTGTGTCTGTGAAACTGCTAGTTTCCTGCTCGTGCAGCGTTAAAAACAGCCGATTTTGAAAAATCTCTAACTTTGCCAACGATTTTCTCAAAAAGGCCATTTTTTAAAATTCTGAAAAATTAAATCCCTGTTTCATTATCAACAGGAGAATATCTGTGTAAATTTTCACGGACCTAAAAACGCCCGTTTCCGAGTTAGACGCGTTTGAATTCGGTTTGAAAGCCTACGATTTCCCGTGTTTTAATGGCGCCATTTTTGGAAAAATCTCAGGCGCAAAGTACGTACGTTTATCTCTTACCCGAATCAAAGCGTTAGGTATTCTTTGCCCGAATGATGGAATGAGAGCATTGGGTCAGCTGGCCCTGGTTGGATACATCCACCTCACCCTTTCCCCGAGTGATGATATGCATATAAAACTGTCGGGGGGGGGTAACCAATACATAAAGAAAATTCTTGCTGCTCCACTAACAAAGTTGAGTTGCGAAAGACAGCAGCAGCAGTTGTTTGTTTGTTTACGTATATACTTAAAAATCGCGTAAGAAAAGACTATGAAATATGAAAGAGTAGAAAACTGTTGTGAAACAATTTTAAGAAAACGAGTGCAGGCACGTGTACTGTTAAGTTAATTTTCGATGGCTAAACACCCTCGAGTTTTTCTGGGAGTTGCTAATTGTAGGCTACTGTCAGAAGAGCAGTTGCTGTTTTGTTATAGTTGCTAAAATTAACTTCTCAGTTTTTCGTAATAGTAAAATATTCGCTCAGGAGAATTTTGTTCTCTGCGAACGGGGGAGAAGGTGCAATGCTCTTGACCTCGCTGCTGGGTTGATAGCGCTGGTTGCTACAGAAACTCTGCTTACCTCCTCTCCAAAAACGTAATGGCAATTGTCTAATCTACTAAATAAATAATAATTAACACATACGCGTGCATGCTTATTCATAAAATGTAAGTTGAGTATATTTCCTGTTCAATCAGCTGATTTTACAAGTAAAATTCATATACAACTTATGCGCTTATAATGGTGTAAATATTTTTATCTATTTAAAACATTCATAAATTTCAATTTTTTAAAGGGGGGGGAGGGGAATGTGTTCGTAGTGATCTCCACCTGGGCAACGATAAACCATGCACTGCCCATGGCTTCTGTTCCCTTAGAAGATAATCCTGGATCGATGGGAGACCAGCGGAGTTTTGACAACCCCTCAATCTCACGTGGTGGTGAGGTGTCTCAAAGCTAGGTAGCTTTCAAACATGTTTCAACTTAGTTGGCTGGTAATAAGAGAGGGATTCCATTTTAACTCTGGCAGGGTCGTACCATCACGGTCTCAGATTTCTCTAAAAAAATTAAGGGGGTGTTCCTTGATTAAAATAAGGGTACCCATATCTTTTCTTTCGGCAAGAAAAAAAATTTTCCCTTCGAGACAGAGGGTTTCAAATCTTCCACCGTCAAACAAGCTCACTAAAACCGATTATTTTTCCTAACTTCAGTGAGTCATTGCAGCAGAATTAAAAAAGATCTTTTGTTCTGGTATTTTTTATTACATTGTGTGTATAACGTATAATAATATTTGATGCTAATATTTTTTACACATCGTATGATTAAAATTAAAAAAAAATCGTAAACTTCGATTTAAAAAAATTGAAATTTTTAAGATTTTTTTTTTCTGGTTCAAATGGAGTTGTTTTTTTCTATACTCGTTTTTTTGTTAAAGACATACAAATGTGCACTTTATTTGCAATTTTTTATGTGTCTGTGAAACTGCTAGTTTCTGCAGCGTTAAAACAGCCAATTTTGAAAAATCTCCAACTTTGCCAACGATTTTCTCAAAAAAACCTTTTTTAAATTCTGAAAATTAAATCCCTGTTTCATTATCAACAGGAGAATATCTGTGTAAATTTTCACGGACCTAAAAACGTCCGTTTCCGAGTTAGACACGTTTGAATTTCATTTGAAAACCTACGATTTCTCCATGTTCTAAAGGCGCAATTTGGAAAAATCTCAGGCGCAAAGTATATATTCTCTTACCCGAATGAGAGCGTTGGATCCATCCACCTGACCCTACCCTGGGTGATAACACGCCTAAAAACGGTCTTGGAAAAAAAAAATAACAAATCTATATATATAGATTTGAATGTATGTCTGCTAAACAAATTTACAATTTTCAATTTAAAACCACCAAACTTGGTATACTATCTCATGGTACCCTAACTTAAACCGTAGACTGTTTTTGGAAGGGGTCGGAGCCCGGGGTCAAGGGGCTCCACACAAAACTTCCATAAAATCTAGTTTTCAATTTAGAACCACCAAATTTGGAATACTATAGCATGGTGCCCTAACTTAGACCGCAGACTGTTTTTGGAAGGGGTCGGAGCCCTTGGTCAAAGGGCCCCCACACAAAATTTCCGTAAAATATACTTGTAAACTATAGTGCCCTAACTGAGACCGTAGATGGTTTTTGGAAGGGGGTAGAGCCCTGGGTGGTGGGAGCCCGTGGTCAAAGGGCCCCACGCAAAATTTCCGTAAAATCTAGTTTTCAATTTAGAACCATCAAATTTGGTATACTTTTTCTTGGCACCCTAACTTTGTAAAATATTTTACGAAAATTTTGTAGGGGTGGGGGCTTGACCGGGTTCCAACCCCTTCGCAAAACCGTCTAGTCAAAGTTAGGGTGCCAAGAAAAGTATACCAAATTTGATGGTTCTAAATTGAAAACCACATTTTACGGAAATTTTGCGTGGGGCCCTTTGACCCGGGCTCCCCTCTCTTCGAAAAACCATCTACGGTCTAAGTTAGGGTA